>CM046063.1:11400158-12600158 GCA_025215515.1 Schistosoma japonicum | reverse complement strand
GGTAAGAGGAGACTAAATTTTCTTGAACCATGAGAAAAGTAACTTCCCAGACACATACTTACTTTCTCTGAAAAACGCTTTTTTAACTTTAACAAGGAAAAACAACATCAGCG
Source organism: Schistosoma japonicum (assembly GCA_025215515.1). Lineage (NCBI taxonomy): Eukaryota > Metazoa > Platyhelminthes > Trematoda > Strigeidida > Schistosomatidae > Schistosoma > Schistosoma japonicum. The sequence goes on along the minus strand of CM046063.1, from coordinate 12,600,045 downwards.
TAGCTGTTGCAACAAAGACAAGCAACGTGGTCAGGCTATAAAGATTATCATTCGCTTTTGTTAGCACTAGGGAAAGTAATTAGCCTAAATTTGCTCTTAAGCCCAATGCTATTCACTAAATCCTAATTCAAATGTCAGTAACTTATCACCTTTCACCTTTACCAATGCATCTAATACTTATTATCTTTTCCAGACTTCGTAAATATTTTACTTATCTTGGATCCACTCCCTTCTATATAAACACATATACTACCACTTTCAACTAAATGTCATGAACCTAGTAATCAAGAAACCTACTACCTGGAGTCGGACTGCCACTAATTCAGCAATTACTGAAGTTACAAAAAAGAAGAGTGGAAAAAACATAATGGTAATCAGTATAATATAATATTTCGACGAAAAAATTAACTGAAGACGATGCAGCTTAAACTTTAGGGAAATCTCTCAATTTATTTTGAAATAATCGAAAAACACTTTCAAAACACTAAGATACAAGAGCAAAGCCTACTTTGGTTTAACCAAGCGCGACGAATCATTATTGAGAATGGACGAGAGGAGAGGAGAAATTTATTTTCAATTAGTTTTTACACGAATGCTTTAGACTGATATATGAATAAGTTTACAATAGGTCTAAAATCATTAACAAATAATTGGTGGTGTGTTACATCATAATTTTGCAGGTTTCAAGGTGCTTATAAAATAATTACAGCTAATTAACAAAGCAAATTAGACAATGGTGAATAACGCAACTATCGTTTCGAAAGTGTGTAAACGATAAACGAGTGATAAGAGTAACTGTTGGTTACATAATATCTATTGGAGAGAAACCGATAAAGAAATCATAAGAAACCTGATGGTCAAAACAGTTACGTAAGAGTCAAGTTGAAATTAAGAAGTGACAACTTTCTTAAAATTGTAAAATCAATTGTATAACGTGGTATTAATAATGATAAGTGTAATAAGTTATTTGCATATCATCCAGGTATTGGCTGTTACGATCGCCAAAACAAAAATAGAGGCTATATAACTTATTAACAGCTATTATGTAACTAACAATATGTAAACCTATTTACTAATCATTTGCACAAATTTTTCAAAGGTAACAAAGAAATGCATATCGCGGTAACAACAAATTTATCCGCTACTCTTGTGTTTCATTAATGCCTAAATAAGAATTTTTACTTATTGAAATGATATTTGATATTGAATAACCCTTAAAAATTTCAAATATTCAAGGTCATAGCTAACATGTATGACTTGCACGACGCACATAAGCGTCAACTTATATCTTACACAATAATAGTTCTAGATAATCCTACTGGGATTTTTCTTATGACTGTTGTGCTACTTTTTATATCTTTGTAAACTGTATATCTCCGCTCCCAAGTTCGCTTTCTTCTGTTTGCTGACCGAATTCATGTGAATAACACCAATTCATCCTAACTTATACTTTACGATCTCTGGGTTGGTTGAACTATTTCATATATGCACAGTAGTCTAACAGATAGCACCTTAGAATAGAATAAACTTTATTTTGAGAAAAATTTTTTTGTAGGGAACCTCGTGTTATTGTTGCTATTACGTGCATCCATATTCGGTATACTAAATCTCAATGCACGTAATATCAGCAACCTTGGAAATTAATGAGTTTCCGCACTCAGCAGACTGATATACTTTGTTGGCATGTTCATTAATTACAAACTGCCGAAACGCCTCTGCCTACTGATCCAAGAATCTTAGTCTACATAGAGCCATTTCCAAAATCCTTATGTAAGCTTTTCACTAACTTCATCAAAACGCTAGTTACTTTTTATAAATTCTCACGGACCCTACTAATTTAGCTAAATAATATATATTTGCTAGGTCATTGTCAGCTCGCAAACTTTAGCTACTACCTCACCCCCAAGTTTTCAATTTAACTTGTCTATCAACTTTTGTCCAGCATCAGAAGTATTTGAAGTCTGACGACTATGACTTATGGTCGCCGTTTCTATGAACCCACTGAATTCAAATTTACGGATGCTGGTGACCAGGATTAGCCAGACAGGTTTAGCTTTATTGTTCCAGTAACACTACCAGATTTTAGGTTACTGACTTTTCTTTAGAGATGCCTTTGTAGATGCTATTTTTTTAACTCCTTAAGTGTTACCACTCGTGCCACGTAGTTTTACCCTCATTCGTTAATTTTCAGACACAGTACTTTAGTCTGTGCCGAAATTTAAGTTGCCCTTTCAAACAGTCATAATGAGCCTCTGGATATTGATTAGTGTATAGGAAGCTATTGTCCCGCCAAACAATGCTGATACTAATCACTCCATTTCGGCAATCAATTAAAACTCATACCAGTTTATGCAATGTGATATATCTTAACATTAATTGGTGTTCGTTGACTGACTTCATTTCTACATCATATACGTTCCAGCATCTCATGTGTCTAGTGGACTATATCCCCTAGAAGTAGAAAGCGTTTAAAATGTAGTAATTAGTTAATCGTTGTTTTTGAAGTGTTTCGTTATTTCCTTATGTAACATTTCAATATGATTACTGCTCAGATTTCCTAATGAAAATAGTGGATGTCAAGCGGTGCGCTTTCAATTCATGGTATCACACGTTTGAATCCTATACGCAAGATAGGTACATTGTATCAATAAAATTGCTATCACGAGTTCCTTCATAGTGTGTTTATTGATCTTCCTGAAGATGTAATAGCTTCACTAACAAATGGAGAGTTCATTCTCCCTAAAAGGTAACTTCTATATACATATATACGATTTGAATTAAATCATGGTTTGTATTTACTATTCTGTTGTTTTTACATGTCCAACTAGTTATTTAGCCAAACCGAAATTTGAATAAGCTGACTATAGCTGTCGAATTCCTTCTGTTCCTGCTATTTTGTACTCAGTTAGATTACCTGTCACTATTCAGTAGCTTATGCTGTGTCCAAACAATTGTTGAGGACTTAAACGTACAAATAAGAAAACAGATAGATGAGTGAATCAGTTCCCTTCTACAAGGAGTTTGTTGCGTTGTGACGTACGATTTCCATTAGATATTTTCACGTAGTGTAATCTACTGAATATGATTAGGTAGCATACTGCAACACAAAAATATCGGACAAGAAAGGAGAAAAACATACGAAGACGCAAAAAGATTAATCAATACCACCAGCTTTGATACGAGTTAAGAACTATCTCGCATCGACGGTTACAATTTTCAGATCATTTCTATGGATATCATTAATATTATTGCTCTCATTCCAAAATGTGTATTAAATAAATTAACCTGCTATTTTCTCATTTCAAGTAGATGAAATGTGTATGCATGTATGTATGATCAACATAGAACCTGGTACATGTGTGTATCAGTTCAAGTCGCCATACCTCTATGGCACCGCAAGACTAACACCAAATTATTAGAAGTTACTTCAATGATAATAATGGTAACAAGGATTGTGAACATATAGAATATTGTTTCGGGATCGTGGAAAGAAAGTTATGGAATGATTGAAAGCTCACGATTTAGACAGACAGACAGATACAACGTAGGACCAGGCACATAAGTGCATCGGTCCAAGTTGCCATACCTCAACAGCATAGCAAGATGATCACCAAATTCATAGAATCAGTTACTTTAATGGTAGTAATATATAAAAAGGAAGATTGCATATAAGGATATAATATGTAGAGAGAGAGAGAGAGAGAAAAAAAATTAGTTTGTAAAAAGAAAGGTAGAGTAATTTTAGTCTCAAGGTGTACGTGAAGACAAAGAATGTATACACCTACGCCATTGTGATCGATTCTGAGCCATGTCACCAAGAGTCTCCAACCACTGGGTACGGCAGTCACGCGGACCCCAACCAGGTAGTCGACATCTACCAATGTGGCTCAGACCAGAAGTTAGTGACTTCAACGACTGATGCCACGTTTTGGTTTGGCCGCCCCTAACCCTTTTCCAACCCACCCCAATACTAGTCATCATTGAGCGACGTGGTAACCGGTGTTCGGACATACGTAACACATGCCCCAACCATCTCAGTCGATGAAGTTTCATAACCTCATCAACAGATTTACCATTATTCCCTAGTACCCTTCGTCTAACCTCACGATTTAAGAGAGGATAGTGAATGAGAACATCTGCACCATAGTGACCGACTCTGGACCATGTAACTCAGTGTTTCTAGCCACTGGTTATGGTTTTCCTGAGGACCTCAACTAGGGAGTCTGCAGCTACCGACACTACTCAAACCAGCAGTCACTGACTTCATGAACTGGTTCCATGTTTTTGTTTGACTGCCTCTAACTCTCTTCCATCCTGCTCTTGTATCAGCCATCATCGCGCAGTCAAAGCAGACAGTGGTTGGGCATACGGAATACATGTCCCAACCACCTCAGTCGATGAAGATTCACAGCTTCATTGGCTCGTTCACCACCTTTGCCCAACACCCGTCGTCTAACCTCGTCATTACTTTCTCAATGATCCCAGCTGACGTGAGTGGTTTTTGCATTTAGAGGGGAATAACGCTTTCCAAACATGGTTTCATTGGAGCTTATTGCTGTTAAAAGGTTCTACATCTTATCAACGTCTTCGCCAAACAGGACTATGTCATCAGCATATTCTAAGTCAACAAGTGGATCTCCTGAGACGAGATGAACTCCTAATAATTTGGACGATGAAAGTGCAATTTCCAATAGTAAATCACTTATGAAATTAAATAGAAATGAAGATAGTGTGCAGTCTTAACAGATACCATTTGAGGTTACAAGTTTATATAACAGTTTGCCATAAACTCTGACACGACGAATAGTGTTTGAGTAAAGAGCCTTAATAAAATTTATGTACTTTTGGGGTACGCCTTTCAATGAAAGACATAGAAATGTAGTGTTATATATTCGTTTAAAAGTTACAATTGAGTTTATATTTGAAATAATATGGGGTTGCCCCCCTTTTTCATTTAACTGTCTCAATATTTTCCGTTTACTAAACTATCGTGCATAACTACTTATTTAAAACGTCAAACCTAACTTATTTTGTCGCAAAATGTTCAACTTTTTTCAATTTATGTATATAGTGCTAAAGAAACAAACGGACGTTTGTCAGACCGAAGCGATGATGTAAGTTGTAACATGGTTTTTCATATTACTTAAACAGTCCAAGGAAGCTCTTTTATTAGGTAGTTTCGCTTGTTATGTGAGAGCGAAAAATACCCTGTCTGTGTAAATCAGACTGTGTGAGTCTGCATTTGTCTCAGTCCTTAAGATGCCGACTAATAAGCAACCTAACTGTCACATGGTTTTCTACATCATATTAATTGTAGCACTGCATTCGATTTTCGAAAGTGAATCTTTCTGAAAAGTCGAATTACAACGTGCATTTATTAGTTTCTTATGTTCGTAGAATTAGTTACTTCATAGTTTTCGATTAGTAATTGGTTCCGTGCATTATCCCCGCTAGTCGAATTCCCGACGTGTTACATACTTATTTATTACACAACAAAGTAATGTCCTTTTTACCTCATGTATGGATCCATGAGCATTCGATTACTTCACTTCGTTCTCAGTTAAATGATAAGTATTATCGGTGTTATATTTAGGATTTCAATTGTATGGAGTTACAATAAGCGTTAACTTTGTGAGAATAAATGTATTAGTATTAAATCCGTTGACACTGACTAGTTATATAGGTCGTATTGTGTTGTTATATGTAACTAAATGAAATTTGTACTTTTGTATAATATGAATATATTAAGTAATGATTGTAATTATTGGAAAATCTCCCCCCTTTTATGTGTTGTACAAATGTATGGATACACTTGTTTATTCATAGCCACTTGTGAACCCGACGCCATTAAGTATTACTGATTGGTTGAGACCTAGAATATTATACATCATTTCTAATTATCCTGTCACTCCTTTCGAAAAAAGTTCATCAGCTTTACCTGAACTAAAAGGTTTACGTTTGTCCCTGACATTTTAAATATCATTTTCTGTTCTTTGAGCTGGTTTATTAAAAAGTATCTTTTAAGTGTGCTCTTCTGTTTTTTCCCTGAATAATCTGGCTTATCGCGTCTGTTTGTTCTTTTTTCATTCCTACGTAAACAGTAAACTTGTTTGCGCTGTTGTGCTGTCTTTATGTTGGATAAAGTAAATTAACCGGTTTTCATTCAGTTGCACCATTCATGTCTGAATACTGCCATGCACTTCTTACTTAATGTTCGCTTACTTCACTGGCGTTATACAAATATTGTGATAGCTCTCATATATTTTACTCTCAATAATACCATTGGAGATGATCACACGAAACACGTTTTGAAATCCTTGTAGTATATTAGCTACAGAAAACTGACTATTACAATGCGTTATGCAACATGCGTGGAAACATTAAAATAATTTACAATAAGTACAATACTATAATTTGACCATTTAGAACGAGTGCAAATAAATGGAGGTAAACATTCATATTTTACCTGAGTTCTAATACTTTTAAAGGTGATATCGAACCATTCCATTATAGTTTTTTATTGCAAATAAATGGTCAGCTTTTATGTAAGGTAGTTATTTCTTATTTTAAAGATTTTAAGTGAATACCTGTAATCACTATTCGTTTAATTAAATTTACGGTTATAGTCGTAAGCCGAGATGTTCATCACTGTAAAGGCTTCAGCGTGTAAGCTGTGCTGTTGCTTAATGCTTCAAAGGTCTGATTGATTTTTCAGATATAATCACGTAGTAATAAGGGCTCTTCCCACGTTTATCACTTGCAGTCAATATCCCTAACAAATTTTGAATAATCAGGTGTTTTACGATTGTGTATGCTTTACCTGTCATCGTTTCTTATTGAAAATAGACAAGTTCATTATTGTGATTTCAGGATGATTGGTCCGATGGTTCTGATACTGATGAAAATCACAGAATGGTAATTATTAAGACAATAAAATCTAGAAATATTGGGTTCAGCGACCTGAGTTTCCTCAATTCGAATCTCATTTAAAAAATATCATCCAGGATCTAGGTGGTGTTGTATTCCCCAAATTAAATTGGAGTGCTCCATGTGTAAGTGATTTATTTCCCTCATGTTCGATTCTTACAGGATGCATCGTGGATGTCGTGTGATGGTTCACTAAAGTGTAAAACGTTTTCCGATATTTATCTACTTCTCAAATCGTCCGATTTCGCAGCACATGACTTGACTGCCCCGTAATGTGTATATCTGTACAAACCTAAGGAATAATTTTGTTATATTTGTTTAGCTTCGCTTTGTGTACGGACACTTCAGTAGAGCAAACTTGTTGTCTTTTCAACTCCAAACCAATTCTTGTTCTACGTAAATGGTATGATTTTCGTCCAGAGGGAGAATTCCGATGTTTCATTAAATCAAAACTACTTATTGGTAAGCCAAAACCATACCTTTTTACTCGTGTTTATTCCACTAAGTCAGACGATATTTAATTCGCTATTTAAGCTATAGGAATCATAGAATTTTATGTAAGTTAGTTCACGTAATATTTATAAAGATTAATTGTACTCATTAGTTCCATAAAAAATATGAACCACTACATATTTTATGTACTAATCATCAGTACATGGAGTAAACCTTTTACAGCGACACCCGACTGTTGCTGCTACCTTGACGTAGTTGTGGAGCTTGCTTATCGTGATCATCTAGTCAGGTTATACTGACTGGAACATACGTTCTTTAAGATCCTACCATGCTAGACATACCGGTTGAGTGGTGAGACTGAAAGGATCGAATCTCAAGTCTGAGGGCAAAGTTTTACTGACTACCGGCTATAGCGGGGTGTGACAGCACAAGATGTTTTTTCTAGACACCCTTTGCATTGTTTTTCTAAGGTCTGAAATCTCTAATAAAATAAACCAGACACTAAACTTTTCGACCTAGTTATTAAATTGGCTACTGCTGTTTAGTCATTATTCCTAAACATTTTGACTTACTGATGTGTTAAAGTGAAGACTTCTTCTCTCTTGAAATGTTCCCACATGACCTTCAGTTCATAGTATTTATGTACTTTAAGACTGGATTTTTCATGGGAACACCTTATGTTTAAACCTAGTCGGCAGGCATGATTCTCTTAGGGATGTCTAAAGACTTTGATTTCAAACCACCTAACATTCCTAATCCTCTAAACAGTCACTTTGAACGTTCTCACTTAGTGCCATGTACGATTCAAGTACTCTAAAACTATGTGTGTTGTCGAAACACTCTGCTTTCGACATTTCCATCTTAATAAAGATTAGATGATGAGCTCTAAAAATATTCTGTACTGCAAAAACCTGTACCAAGAATCTCAACAGATTATTGTGAATTTATTTTCAATGTGGATCATGTATGTTAATTTAAAGTTTTATGACGTCAATATCTGGTCGTGTATGTAAGTGTATTACACTAACTGCTTTATATAAAGGTTTTAGACTTGACTCCTTGTAGATGACATTAGTAGGCTGTTAGTGTCTGGTTATGGTTATCTTCGGAACATCGCGTTTGCTGGGGCCACCGAGTAAGTAATAATAACACAAGGTATTAGGGAAATACGGTAAATTGATTGATGAAGTTGTGAATCTTCATCGATTGAGACGGTTAGAACATGTATTACGTATGCTAAACCAATGCTTACCTCGATGCGCATTGTTGACTGATGCTGGAGAAAATTGAAACCAGCCAAACCAAACGTGGGATCAGTCCATTAAGTCACTAACTGCTGACCTGAGCCATATTAGTAGACTACTTGGTTGGGGTCTGCGTTATTTCGTAACCAACAGTTAGAGGTTGAGCAAAATGGCGCAGAATGAATCACATGTGCGCGAGTGCACTCACTCTTTGTCTCCCGTTGAATCGTGAGCTTAAAATTATATTATAACTTTTCTTCTGCGAATTAATTCTCCCGTTATCATATTCTACATGTTCACACTTTTCTGTGCTAAAGGTGTGGCAACCTGGACACCTGAACCCTGCCTAGAAGTTCGATTGTATGACAGCTGCCTAGTCCTTGCTGGTTTCAAACAATTCTCCATGTTATACCATTTCGTGCAATCGGCACAATTCTTTGATATCCAACTAAGATTTCTGTTTTAAAAAAATTCAAATTTAGCCAATCATACTATAAGCCATAATTACTTTACATCATTACACTGAAGTGATTTCGGCTACACATTCCTAACCACTGTATATCACTTGTCTGAAACATAATTCCATTCACCATTATATTCCGTATATAGTTAGTGGTGAGATTCAGGACAGCCGATCCACCCTGTCTGGAGCTTGGCAGCTGGATATGCTTGCACATTACAATGTTGAAGCCCGCAATGAGGCTTGAACCTAGTACCTTCCACTTTAAACGTACTGAGCTACAAACCCTTACTAATAATTCTACTTAGATTACATTTACAGCTTATTTATTATTCTGTCTAACGATTGCGTAATTCACTCGTTTTTCCCTTTTTCTTTTCTCCCAATCTTAAAGCGATTTGCCAAAGAAAATGTGATGCCTACTTTAAATCAATTGAAGAGCATATAGAAGATATTAGGCATGACCTTATGGAATTCTTTAATAAAAAAATAAAGAACCGCTTCCATTTAGAAGACTGTAAGTTCCTTTTTTTCAAAAAGATTTTCTTAATTTACATATATATTCCAGATACAGTCGATTTATACAGAGAACCATCGGTAAGTTATTTTTTTCTCTTATTCTCTGTGGAGCAGTCCCTAGTTGGTCAAAGCATTCGACTTTTAATCGGTGGGTCACAGGCTTAAACCTCTCTCCACCTACTCCAGTTTTGACAGCCAGGTACTATTAGTGGTCTTCATACTTAAAACGTGGCTCGATGTTTGGAGTACAAATTTTGACCAGATAAATGAGTTAATAACAACTCTTCATTCTCCCTTTTTTTATTTGTGTATAGAACGACAGTAAAATACGTATTCAAATAATTGATTTTAATGTTTTTGGTCCACCAACTGAATCACTTTTATTCCATTGGTCAGAATTTGAAGATAATGCATATGGAAATGTAAGTTTAATGAATTATGGTTACTGTAATAGCCGTGAATATTCAGACAAGAAATCTGCAGTCGAAAATCAATTTAGTAAAGTTTTATACTCACCTTAATCTGATTTAGTGATTGACACAGCATAGATTTGATTCACAGCATAATTATTAAGTCTGTTGTCTTGGGATTAGGTTTTCTTACCTTCACTTTTCAACTCCATTCATGGATCAGTGGCCGAATAGTTGTTATAGTCCTTAGATTTCAACTATTTGGCTGTAGATGCAAACCCTACATTCCTCCTATGTTGGTTTATACTTACTGGTAGCATCACTAGCTTTTACAGAAAATGTGCAGCTCAGAGCCTGGTATGCGTCATTCAACTTGATTACATTATTTAAATATTATCCTTGCCGACCCAGCGATGTGTATTTTTAGTCAGCAATAAGATTTGAGAAATCTGGTGCTAACAACAAAAGCTGCACAAACAGTAGTACATGACCAGCTTCAAGTGTTTGTCTCTTAAGACGTCACGTCCAGTTTAGTCCACCGTGTTCCTCAAAAAAATAGTCTCCCACGGTACATGCAACTAAGGAACATCAACTTCCCACACATCTCTAACAGCACTCAAGCCCTTCCTGCTCGCAAGTGAAGCCATTCATTCTCTTAAAATTCTTTCTATTTCAATTTTTAAAACCCCCACTTCATCTCGCCCTTTATGCTCAAGCACTATAAGTTCAAACACTGCCGGACTAGACAGTTCATTAACCAAAACTACAGAACCTCTTGTCACTAATGTACACTCCCAACTAAGCTTAAATATGAAATTGAGTTGTCGCTAACAAAACAATGCAAGTAGCCAGTACAAATAATCCTTGGCCTATAGCTGGACGCGTTAGGTGCATGTTATCCATTACGTGACAAAATTGAAAGGACATAGACTAAATTTCAGTTGATGGGCACTTGTTTGTTGATCGAATTAATTGGACTGCACGAACGCGGATACAGTGATACAATGAAGAAAAGTCAAACAAACACTGACGAAAAGGTTATCTAGTGATCGTAGATAATGGTGAGCACCTATATGTTTGACTAAGAAAAACCTAGCTTCACATAAGAGACTGATGTTAAAGTTAGCAGTTGGTGAGAGTACTGCGAGAAAACTGCATATCACTATACCTAGAACAGACAATCGTAACGATGGATAAAACATTTTGGAAAACTGGCCTACATGTATGCTCCATGTATTTACTACTCACCAACAGCCTGAATATGTGATCAGTAGTAGGCCCCCAACTATTAGTGACACCAAAATCATAAATGATTCAAATCGAGTTAACATTAATGCCAAGTGGGCTTATTTTGAAGACATTTTAAGATGATGGTCCATTAAGACAAACTGGAACATTAAGTAGAGCTTAAAAAATAGACGTGATTTCGTGAAACTGATCGTGACCGCTCTTCTTCAAGTACAAAACTCTGGTACCAATCATATGGGGATTCCTTCGAGTAATCGTTTCCGAAATATATGCCTTTATAACTATCCGAAGCCCAAGAGAAGTTCAGAAAAAGCTGCTTCTCAACTTAAATATTACACTCTTCACTATTTAATAATATCAGTAAGGTGCTATTAACAAACACTCATAGTAGTGTGTAGTATTTAGCATAAAATTATTTGCACTATCTTATTATCATTTGTATTTGACTGACAGGACGTCATTCCGACATTTCGCTACCAAAATGATCAGAATATCCGTCCAAATTCAGTAAATCAATACAGTGTCCCCATCGATCTGGTTGATATCGCTTCAGGATCTGATCACACTAAACTGATAGATTTTATTCAAGCTGTAAGTCTAAATACCAGAGGCATACAGTCATTTATTTCCCAAATACATAGCTGGCTTTAGTTATGTCCACTTGATTTTATTTTTATATAATATACTAGAGACATTCTAAATCAATGGTAATCTGCCAACAAACTCAATACTGTCATTTGCATTCAGGAGTCATGGATTTCACGACCACATTTGTAGGTTAACAAGACTAACACTTATAATTTCTTATGCAGATCCCTCAAGAAGTACCCCTCCACGATGTGAGTAGCCGGGAAGTGATAACCATTTACTCACCTAACAGCACTGAAGAACTTGTAACAACTTAAACTGATGCAGCTATACGCTAGATCCCGCTTTACTTATGGCTTACTCACCCATTACCTATATTAGCTTCATTTTCAGTTATTTTAATAACTAATAGATTTCAAGACAAAGTTCGCGGTTACTGTATAGTCCCCTTTACCATAAACCAGAACTTAACAAGCGAAAAGTAGCTTTATTAATTATATGCCATCACCATGGAACAGAAACTTGTTAATGTTAACACAATTCGGTAACCACGAAACACATTTAAACGATATAATTATATGGAGTTTCATTTCGGGAACTCTATATTAACTATTGCAAAATAGACAATATGGTCTTCGAGGTCGCTTACTGCTGCTTTTTAAACAATGATAATAAATAAAGCTATATTTACGAAATACCATCAGTGGAGTGTAATTACTAAGTGGTGACTATATTGCTTTATTTTTATTTTCTAACTCTATACCTGTGAGGTAATAATAAATTAGTGCTATATTGTACAAGTGAATCAGCGGCATAAGGCATACATTTCTTAACTATTAGGTCATTGGTTTCGAGCCCCGTACCACCCACTTCGGCCTTAAGAGCAGGTTAGTGTTGTTAATCCCCATAATGTGGCTAAAAACTGGGTACATAAATTTCCACGTAATAAATGAGTTACACGATCAATACATTATACAACATCAAAAGTAAATAACCAGTTACACTAGTGTTTTTTTTTTCATGACAAAGAACTAATAATAACGAAAAGATTTATTTCGTGGAAATACCTTTAAAAATACTGCAATCTTATTTTCCGATAAAATATTTCTGATTTAATTTAATTATCCTTTTTTTGTCTCATTTAACAGAAAGTAGAAAGCCAGAAACAATCGCAAGGTCGTGTTTGTACATAATGCACATAAAAATCATGTTATATATTGATACTCTGAAATACCAAATAACATTCTTTTATTGCTGACAATTATTTTTTTCGCTTCGAGGTTGCAGGTTTATTAGCAGGTCGTTTCCTAGCCGTAGTTTTTTGCTTTGAGCAGTACTTCTGCGCAATTTTATCTAGAAAGTTTTCTGAAGATTTTAATGCATTTTCATGTCGTGCTTGAATTGATTTAGCTAGCGAATCCAACCCTCCTTCAGTGTCGACACCATCTTTCTGTTTTTTACTTTTCTTTTTCTGTTCCTTCGCAAATAACTTTTCTTCTTCTAGTGCTCGCTTAGCCCTTTTAGCTGCCTTCTCTGGTCGTTCATGTGTGTAGTTCTTAAATGCGTCAATTTTACCACTAGCTATCAATTTGTCAATAAGATTACGAACTCTCGCTTCATCTTGATAGGATGTAAGTATCAAAGTTTCCATGATAATGTCCATATCACCTTTAGAGCGGTTGTAGATTTTGATTAGGTCTTTAGTTTCTTGTTCACTATCCTTATACTTCTTACAGAACTCATCAATTTGTGCAGTTGTGACCTTCGGGAATAAAAGTTGCCAATATTCAACCCAGTCATTATATGATTTGTTTGTAATTTCATCATCTTCGTCAATGGCACCTGGGAATCATTGTGTTTAAGCAATATTAGTCAAGAACCAACCTGTCTCATCATAAATCTTCCGTTTTTCCTCGTTTTCCATGTATGAATAAACTCTAGATAGTATTTGAAAACGCTTTGTTGCCTCTGATTTCGACTCACTATCATGACGATCGGGATGATGAAGCAAAGATAATTTATAGAAAGCTTTGCGAACTATAAAAAGATACATGTATACTCCATACTATAGTGCCTACGTTCAGTTTTGTGACATTTCTTAGTTACTCCTAGGACTTCGTATAAATTTTTCGTGTGGAAGTATTTATTACAATCTTTCAACAAATTTGACATTCTTTGACCTCAACAATCTAGGGAGAATAACAAAAGTCAAATCATGAAAGCATTAATAGTCATAAGGAAATAAAGTATATGAATTGTATATTGATGAAGTACTTCAAGGTGCCTCACGATCAAGCAGCCTTAACGTTTTAAACTCGTATTCTGATATAACTAGTTTTATGAGGCATACGTGTGTAGAATACTTACCAAATACTTTTGTGGAACTTACTTGGTGTTCTTTGTTATCAACCATAAGTGTAGACCATCGCATAGTATTCCATAAAAACAATCAAGACTAATGTGAACCTTTTTCAACACCTTATTTCCTGCATTCACCAGCGCACCTTTACTTAGTTGCGTTTTTATACATAATGTGGTTTAAGGTCCCTGTTGCTCCTAGTTTATACTTATAATGTAGAAATCATGCCCGCTTTAACGATCCCTGTCAATTTTTAGTGACGAAGTGCTAATGTTAGGCAAAATAATACACGGGTGAGACTCTTACGAATAGATGATGACGACGCAACTCAACCGCTGCGTGCTCGGCTTTCAGCTATAATGTTGCCAAATGCAAAATAGAAGATGGCCACCGTAATTCGGTTAACTACCTTATTAATAATGCACAAATGAATAACCACCAACCACAAAGTGACTTGTAGAAACAAGATTTCCCAGCGAAGAGTTCTCTTTTCAGTAATTTCATTTTCAAGTCTGTGAAACCGCGAACAGCTACGATTTCTTCCATTATAATAAATAATAGTCATCAGGTAACAAGAAGTAAACGCATCAACAACTTACTAGAAATGGTAAAATCCAAGTGTTCAGAACCTATATATCCAAAGAAAATGCCAAGCTTAGACTAAAGTCAACACCTGCGAAACAACTCAGAAGCTAAAAGTGGAATCAAATGTTTGGAGGTGGATATGGAAAAAATCCAGGAAAAGGCTTGAGTAGAACTCTGGATTTGCGGAACGACGCATCTAATCGGAGTTTTTTTTACTGGATTGGAATCAAGTAGGAAAGCTTAACAGATGACCATTTCATGGACGTTTTCTGTAAACAAAACTTGGGATTGAAAACTCTGAGTCCTCACATCATAGACGAAGGATCAAGCATCTTAAGGGAAGTGTTTATGAAAAGTTGAATGTCTGTCGAGACTCAGCGAAACTACGAAGCCCAGAAAATCCATAGATATCGGAAACAGTGGCACCAAAAAATTTATTACATGAATATCGATTCCAATAATTACAAAGCTGATGTCTTGGTGACAACAACAACACTCGAAATAACATTCGCAGTAGTATACATCATTACCAAGGTTAATTTTGATAATTTCAAATAGATTGAGAATGGGATAGGTTGTTTACTCATTGGAATTTTACAAATATATATAACTCATTTTATATTTGCAGTAGTGTTTATCGTAACGTTCTATTAGTCAACATTCTGTAAACACAGCGGAGCTAAGAGAAATGCGATGGAGTTAGCGCCTCTATGAATGAATATTGTCACTGAAACTTGGGTGTGAAATAAGGTCGCTACCATAGGTATGAATAATTATGAATTACGGCAGTTATAGACATTTGTAGAAACTAATTACCACTGGCAAGTGTTTCAGTTTACAAAGACCTAATAACAGTAAAAGAGCGTTGTGTAGTAACAGTAGAGTAGGAGGCTATGCACTAAGTTGGATGGAGTATTTGGTAGGTTATAAATCTCAGACTTTGTATATGGTGCACTAGTACTCCCAAATCTCAACGACTAACTGCAGAAAAGATGTGAATATCCCTACGCAACCGCGTGGGTATCTTTTAGTTTCTTGTTGCCTTTATACATGAACATCGCTAGTCGCATCCCGTAGTATGTGCTTACCTGTGTGACAGGTAGATGACAACTTTTTTGGGAGGACGTCCAGGAAGAGGAACAAGAGCAGAATTTGTATTTTACTGTCTTAAGCTTCAGCATTCTTACATAAAGAGATAATAGCAGCTTTCAGGTAACGCTAAAGCTCAATTAAGTGTGAACAGAAGCGAATAGTGTGAATTTAAACGACGCCGCCCTAACGCAGATTACTTATTCTATAAATTCACACTAATGATAGACAATTCAGTAAAAATTGTAGATCGCCGGAGATCGTGCTGGCTTGTCAATAGATCAGTTAACTATCACTCATTATATCTAAGAGCGATTAACGATTAGAAATCGCTTCCATGATTAACATAAACAAGTTAGATGAACAGGAATAAAGAGGTAATCCCGCCTTATCGAAAAAGATTAGTACCATTTAAAATTAGTTTTATTATGTTAACAGTCATATAAATATGGCTATTGTTAGTAAATCAAATGATGCTCTTACGCTTTGTACTGAAAACAATAGTTGTTTTGCAAAAAAGGACGGATGGGTATTAGAGATTGATAACTGCTTTTCAAATTACTTGTAGTGCAGCCGTTTGAAGTGTTGATATACAAGGTTCAAGGTCGAGCTGCGGTCCAATATCCAATTTTTCGTGTCTAATTTGTCAACCCTTGACACCACCTGCTTACTGAAATCAGTTTGAGGATAGCGACTACACTGTAAACGACTGATTATATCTCACAGAGTTGAGATTACAGAGCCATCAGCTGTCAAAATACTGAACAGTCGGCTCTATAGCAAGAATTGTGAAATTTTCATGCTGGGTTTGGATGAGTCTATTTATCATGCCTTGACCAACCGCCTATTAAAATGAGTATGTAACTTGAAGGTTCATAAGAATTGTGAGATAGGCAATTTATATGTATGTATGTGAAAGTGTCACGGATCACTAATGTATGCTAGTGCGAGAGTGATAAAATATAACTTAAAAAATTGGTTAGAAAGGCCTTAATAGCTCTAATAAAGACAGTTACGGTTTTCTTGACTCTTAGAATGTTTATCGTTGCCATAGAGACTAATTTATAAGAGGCCTGGTGAAATATAGCGATGAATGTGAGTTCAGGCCTTCTAGGATATCAAGGTACGCATAGAGAGCTTAGACCAAGTAATTATAAGTGAAATAGTTTGTAATTAGTGGACACTGTAATTATAACAAGTTGCCTGGATCACTATACTTGATTATTTTGTAAATGATCTTTCAATTTCACGTTCGATAATCCGGCTTCACTACAGCTCTACGAATCCCTTGAGAACGATCTAAGTGCTAAGAAGTGTTCGAGCTAATTACTACTTCTTCATGAGTGGGACAACAGCGAACAGCAATAAAGGCATATATGGAGTGTAGAAGGAAAAACTCCTGTTTAGAACAACAGGAAAATAGATTCTGACAATTACTACTTTGAATATCTGTAGGGAGTGAAGGGCGGACACATTATTTCTCCATACTCTAATTCGGAGTAGACAAAACAATTAAAAATTATGTGAAGAATCCTATTATCAAACTGGAATAAAATGCCTTTCACAGTTACAAGTGCAAAGTTGGCTCTTATGGTATTTTTATCAATTATCAGGTCAAAATTAACTAATACACCTAAATCTCCCTCTGCTAGTAGCTAGCTTCACGGAAGATTATTTAGAGTGTTCATGTGCAATACTCTTATTAGCACTTAATTTTTTTGAATCGCAGCCACAAGTTAACATAGCTATCGCATAACCAGCAACAGTAAAGGTGTCTTGAATTAATTAGCGATCAAAACACAACTTAGAGAAGAATCAATCATACATGAAGCTCAAATGAACATAACAGTACACAAGGCCAGTTAAATAGAGGAAATGAATAAACAGACACTCCATCAAACACATGTATAGAGACTCTCATGGGCAAAATACAAAGGTTATTAGAATAAGAATAGAAATTTAACTTAAGAGTGTATGAGATATAAGATAATCTGCAATTAACATCTAGAATACCACCACAGAATGCATGATCTGTTTCGCGTTGCAGATGGGCAGTTTTCCCAGTGCAAAGCATTTCGCTTCGCCTACAGATGTGTTTTTTTCAAGAACTCGTGAGGTTAGCAAGTCGTAGAGAATTACTAGGATTGATATTTGGTGATAAAGGCACCAACCTAAAAGGCATCCACACAAATATACAGGGGAGCCGCATTTGAAATCAATTGGCGGAATAGGAGATAAAAGATAATGTGTGTAAGTTTAATCCTCCAAATCAATCAACCAATCTCTGTTACCTCTTGTATAACATAAGCCGGCGACCAGCATTCTCCGACCAACTTTATCATGCCATTTCCTTCCATGCACTCCCTAAGTGCTGCGTATTCATTTGATGTCTGTTTCCGATCCCCGACGTAATGTGTTCTTGGGTCTTCCTCATTTCATTTGGCCTTAAGGATTCCAAGTTAATCACTTTCATTGGTACCCTACCAACATCAATCTGTAACCGATTCGACCAACTACAACTTAACACCAGTCTCCAAAAGTCATCTCAGTTCGATTACAAATCATAATATGGTTAATCAATATTCTACAAGTCATTAGGTATGTAAGTAGATGTAAATATTGTGATTACATGTAATTATTTACATTTAGCACAGAAACTGGAGAAAAAACACGACATACTACATCAGTGGCCATGAAGTAATAAACTGATGTGAAAGTTAAATAGTTTTCAAATAAGGGTGGATTTTGTGAGGATTGGTAGTTAGTTTAGTTGTCTGCCTTCCTGACAGATTAATGTTGGTAGGGTACCATTTAAGACTAGGGAGAAAACAACAGTCGTTTCATCCTCCTTAACACTATGCACCATCGATCCAATCAAGGAATCAAAATCACTATCTTCAGGTTTCATGACCAACAATTAACTCTCTACACCATTAAACTGACAGTCACCAACTGATAGGATTCCTACTTACACCAGTTTAGGAACATATTTTAATGATCATCATTTGTGATTCGTGATAACCACTTCGCTCCCAAAACGACTGAACTGCATCAACCGCGACATCACACCCTAGAAATTCGGGGGGGGGGGTCCAAAAGTGATTGACTATTAAGTTGAATATTTTTTATTGAGTTGAGGTTGTTTTATGGAGATATTATTAGGTTTGGTTGTTTGTATTTATCACAAATCGACACTAATCGAGCATCATTAAAAACTGGGGAAACATTGGACAACTTTTTCTCACTTGATTTCAACTTCTCATCAGTTTTGGGTAGTTTGTAGCTTATTATTTAATTTTATCTATATCAAATAAATGGAAGTTATCTGTTAAAAGACTTATAGCTAACATTTTTAATGACAAGTACCAATAGACAAGAAACACAGTTTAAGAGATTCGTCGGATCCTGTCAGTTGTTATCAAATACTCGAAATAATTTACAATGATATCGATAATCGTGATTACTCGTTACATGTTACTAAACATCTTGGATACAATAACGTTCGTGACTCTGAATGGATACTAAGAATAAATCTTAAGTAGCGGAAATGACATCTGTTTAGAGCTTTCACTTTCTGTTTGCTATTAGTAAAAGGAGACTTTTGGAACTAATCAATGAAAACTAAGAAGATATAAATAACTGTATTGTCCTAATATGTGGATGTTCATCAGTATGAGTTGAAAACTCTACCATAGATCTGACACAGAAACTTTTGACAGCACGGTAAATATTTAACTTTCAAACAATTGAATTGACATTCAGTTGTCAACATTTTGTGCTAAAATGTGCAATCATCATCCAATGCTCCTGGTTGGTAAGTGGTTTATACTCTACATCAGATTCTCCTTATTTATCGGTGATGCTGCCCAAGTATGTGAAGATTTCCACATCTTACAGAATTTATCAGTAAAGTGAAATCGGGTTAGTGTTGGTTGTTTTGTATTGAAGAATTTCGATTTTATTCTATGTGTGTGATGAGGCCTACTGCTGCCGAGGCTGCTGCTATCTTGTCCGTCTTCATCTGCGTTTGATGCTGCATGTAGGATGGATGAGCTAAATCATTCACAAAGTTTAAGTCACCTAGTTCTATCAATTTTGTCCACTACAATTCGATTGTGCCTTGAAATGCCGCAATCTTTCTGATTCAAGTCAACCACTAGCAAGAAGAGGAAGGGCGACAGTAAGCAGTCTTGTCTAACACCGGACTTTACATCAAATGAATCTGTGAACCTATGCTTCATGCACGATTTTACAATGTCGTCCGTCGTTAGTACTTCGTATAATGTTGGTTATCTTCTCAGGTACGCCATAATGTCGAAGAAGGCTCCATAATATTCTCCTGTCCACGCTGTTGAATGCTTCTTCGTAGTGAAGGGAGGAAAATGTGAAGTGGTGAATTTTATTGAATTAATTGTTATACAATAAATCGTCAAGTCGCGATTTGGTCGGTATACGCTTGATCTTCACGAAATCCGGCCTATTAAACTTAAAAGACGGGGTTGACTGGATCTTTCATTCGATTCAAGAATAATCTGTCAAAGAAGTTTCCTGGCATCAAAAGAAGAATGATGCCTCTGTAGTGTTCGCAGTTTCTGAGAACCTTCTGTGATATCTTGATGAGATACCAGTTTGTTGACAATTGATCTTCCTTCCAAATCTTTCTAAAGAGAATGTGGAGTATCTTTGCAGTTGCTTCTATATCTGCCTTCAGTGTCTCAGGTGGTATGTTGTCTGGCACTGCTGACTTGCCACTCATGATTTGTCAGATGGCTATTTTGATTTCTTCGACTGTTGATGGGTTGGTGATCATGGGGGAAATCCGTGGCTGCTGCTTCAATGACTGGTGGGTCCAGTGAAGCTGGTCTATTCAGCAGTTTTCCTGAAGTGTTCTACCCACCTGTTTCGTTGTTTATGCACAATAGTGAATGATTTTCCAGACTTATTGGCCGTTCTGGCTTACTGAATTTCCCAGCTAGTTTCTTCGTTGTATCGTCATAGGTGTCATCATGTTTCCTTCTCTTGCAGCTTTTCCGCCGTCATTGCTAGATCCTCAACATATTCCCGTTTATCTGGCCTGATGCTCCTCTTCATTTGCTTGTTGACTTCTGTGTACTTCGACCTGTGCCTCAGCTTTCTCTGTTCTTGTCCGGCTTTTGTTGACTACTATCTACCTGCCCCTCCTTTCTTGGAATCGTATCCATAGTATCAACAGAGATCGATTATACATGCTAATGCTCCTTGTGGCCCTAAACCTCCTGACATGTTATAGTTATTGTCTCTTTAATTTTTTTTTCAGTTGTCCTCCATAGTAGTTCCACCTTCCTCTAGTAGATAGTGAAATGTCTGGAACCTATTTTTGAGAGTTTTTTTGAATTCATTGTATTTGTTAGTATCCTGCAGAAGGGCTGTGTTAAACTTTCGTAATACTTCTGCACCAGTTGTCCAGTGCCTCTTCAGTTTCATTTTAGCCATCACCAGATGATGATCCGAAGCTATGTCAGCTCCTCTCCTTGCTCTTACGTCTTCCACGGTCCTTCTAAACTTCTTATTGATGCAGATATGGTCGATTCGGTTCTCCGAAATGTGGTTCAGTGAAACCCAAGAAGTTGGTGTGTGCGTTTGTGGGGGAATATGGTGCCACCTATCATCACGAATTTACTGAATTAGTAATATCAATCGTTAGAAGCCAGTTAAAATCAACTCGGTTTTTACTAACTTCAAAAGGAATTCCTTTAATTCTTCTGAGGAGATATGATCAGTGATGTTCTACCATTGCGAGTGTAAAGCACTTACTGATAGATGGCAATTGATGGTGTCACATAAATCCATTGTGAATTAACTGAAACTAAAAATATCAACAATTAGATGCTGATTCAATGTTCTAACTGTCAAGCGTTCTCCAAGAACCATAAAGGTTTTAAACTCTATTCCCTAATGAAGTCATGAAAGTTCACTATTGAGAACACCATACTTGGACAATACAGCTCTCAAGCAATTCCAGCTCTTGGTTTACAATAGTTATCCAACTCGGGTTAACTTGTTAATATCAAATTCTAATGCATATGAGATTTCATATTTTTCTGTATCTTCTTAACTAACTAAACTATTATATGTGTTGTTCGGTTAATTAGTATACAGAGTCTATACCTTCATCAATCATTTTTAAATAATAAAATGTAAATAATGATTGACGTATCAATTTTATTTCAACCGACATTATTCATTATCCAGTAATTGAAGAGAGAATAAATCTATTTTAGTAATAATAATAATTATGTTTTCTTGTCAATAATAACCTCATTAGATTAATTGAAAAATGCTTGTTAAATCTATTCAATAGTATCTAACTTTGTCTTTAGGTGGTGCTATATGTGCATCCTTAATGGATTGCCTTGATATTAGTGGTAGTTCACAAGGGATGTTTTAAGTTGGATTGTGACTGGCAAATGGAATCCAGTAGGCGTGTTTCGTCATATTTTCGGCTTATCGGCTGGATGTATCTGCATCCCAATATCGATGTTCACACTAGGATTTGAACTCATTCTCTTTCGTAGTCAAACGCTAAGGCATTCACCACTGCTGTTCAACATCACTCAGGATGCATATATAGCAACAGAGGCTGACAAGTTTCAGTCCACGATTAATCAACAGGAGGATACAAACTCAATCTAATTTATCTTTAAATAATTTTTGTCTTATATTATTGCGGTTTTACAATAGAATACAAATTATGCAATAGCCATATTGAATACTGAGATACACAGGAACTTTATGGAAAACAAAAGCGTTTTCAGTATTTAGTACACATGTGTTGTATTCATCATTCATTCTTCGGATTGAATATTACACATTAAAATTTAGTTTACACTAAAGATTTCATTTAAAGTAAAAACTTTTACTGAATTCATATTCTTCATTTAAACATGTTTAGCTACATTATATGAATCATATTTTCAAAAGTACAAAAATATTTATTTGTACAGAATAAAAGATGAATTCGTTTCGTTTTGTTGCTTTCTCGTCAGCCGTACACGACATAAAATAATATTTTACATAATATTTAAAATAGAATATCAAATTGAAATCTCAGAACCCTTTAAAGTGTTTGGTAAACAAATAAGCTTCCAACCTTCTAAAATACTGGGTAATGTGTAGATTGTTGACTTTCGGTTATGATATCACGAATCCGTCTGAATTAGACAACCATTGGTCACCTGGAAGCATTAAATGGACTTTTCGCCCTAATATGGGACTCTTCAGTAATGCGTACTCACGACCTCGTCAGGGGTCGAACCCAGG
Organism: Schistosoma japonicum; assembly: GCA_025215515.1. NCBI lineage: Eukaryota > Metazoa > Platyhelminthes > Trematoda > Strigeidida > Schistosomatidae > Schistosoma > Schistosoma japonicum. Next base: position 12,576,864 of record CM046063.1, on the reverse strand, counting down.
GCCCTCTGGCTTCCCGGCGAATGCTTTGCCATTAGACCATCGATTCGGCTGCTAACGGTTGATATTTCTATTTCAGTCAGCTCGTTATACGTTTGCGAACATCGTCCTTAATATCGGTGGGTAACTGTACTCACACCTGACAGGGTTGAACTTCTCTAGTCATGTCTTCACACTAGAACTGCAGGAACTGCCTTAAGGAGTTGGTCGCTAGTGAGATGATATTGGTTATAAATAGGGTGTTGTGGGGATAGTTGACTGTCAATTTTGATATTACGATGGGGTCGTGGATACACACTGCCGAAGAGTCCCATACTAGGACGAAACGGCTGTCCAGTACTTCCAGGTGATCAATAGTTGAATAATTTAGACCAATTCGTGATATTAAAATTGACTTCTAAAATATGCCTGAATCGTTATCATAAAACGCTCAAATCAAACATATATATCCAAAAAGAAACAGTTATCAATCTTTCTTTACCTTGGTAACTTAATTCTTATCTCACTACATCCTTGCTATTATTATTTGTCAAATTTAGTATATTTCATCACGTCACTATCTCTTTCCTTCAAAACAGATTCAATTTTATTACATCACTGTTTCATAATGTTAAGTCTAACTTCGTTAATTACGTCATCATATCGCAATTCAAGTTTAATAACTGAGTTTTATTTACATCATACGCCTAAGTGTCACCAATCGTCTCTTTATTTTCTTATTGCGTAATTATTCAAACTCTGATCACTGTTTTGTTTGCTGATACTTTCTTTTACGTCGGATACACATTTGTAAACATTCCGTCCAACGTATTAATTATGCTTACATATCTAACATGCTTATATAATTTTAATTTCAACCAAGTTCAATCTTTCTCATGAGTATGTTAAACTTTGTTTTAAATACAAATTTTGTAAAATATTATTCTAGGTTGCATGCAGCTGATGAGAGACCGACGAAATTAAATGATAGTAATCGGGTATTGTGAAGGCTGTTGAATGTCAATTTAATATTACGATATTTAGGCGAAGATAACATGGTCTATAAATCGCTGGTGTAATTGGCGTGAAGTGATCTGTAGGTTACTTAATCCGTCGTTAATATTTATGGTATACATAAAGTGGATAGGAAGGTATTTTAATTCTTCAATGGCATTCACACTGTTGATATGCCCTTCTGTCTGTAATGGAGGTGATGATATAAATGGATGGTTATACTTCTGCGATAGGTAGAGCCAATCCTAGACCAGGAGTGACATTAGGAGCTGTATATGCCTGTTGACTGGAAGGACGAAACTTAACACCAACCGTGGTATCTTTGTAAGTTAGTATGGTGGTACTAGATTTTATCACAAGGTTCTCATGAAAAAACTCCCAATTTTGAATTTTCGAGGTCAACTGTATTATTGAATTTCATTTTTTCTGAAGTGACCAATCAGTTAGTCACTCAGCCAATCACAACATAGAACCTGGTATATACGTACATCAGTTCAAGTTGCCATGCCCTCCCCCAGTTAACATATACAGATTTAATTGTTAAGCTATATCTTAGATTAATGGAGACGCTAACAGCAATAATAGTAATGGGGAGGAAGAAGGCTCAGTGAAAAAAAAGGAAAAAAATTATGATGAGTTCAGAAACTTAGAATTTGGACAGGACAAGAAATATGTGCACTTGTGCCATTGTGAACGATTTTGAGCTATGTCACTCGGGGTCTCTAACCAATGGTTACGATAATCACGTGGACCCCAACCAGGTAGTCTGCACCTATGAACATGGCTCAGCCCAAGTGTCAATGATTTCATAAACCGGTGTCATATTTTAGCCACCCTTAGTTTTTCTCCAGTTTAATCCTACACCAAACAACATTGCTCGTTCAGGTAGGTGGTGGTAAGGTATACGTAACACATGTCCTAATCATCTACCTAGCTGATGAAGATTCACTACCTCATTAATTGACTTACCATATTTGTTTAGTACTATATTCATAACCCTCACATGCTTACTCATTGGTCCCAGAAATCACGAGTAATGTTTTCAAGGCATCTATGATCTAATACGAGTAACCTGCGAATATCGTCTATCCTTAATGGACATGATTACCATCCAAAAAGTAGAACGGATTGGACTGGTGCTCAGTAAACGCGTCCTTTTGTCAGTAGACAGATGTCTCGCCTACTCTATGAGTGATGGAAGTCGGCAACAGCTATTAGAACCTTCTATATACGAGCCGAGATTCCATCAGACACCAAATCATCAGGACTGATGACACTTTCACAATAAGTGATGCGGTCAATATGTTCAACTACTTTACTCCCTATCATTAATTTCGTCGTCAACGTAAGCTAATTCTGATGAAACATCTTGTATATTTATGGGGAGGGGAGGAAAGATCTTCTTCCCAAGTTATTTGCGTTGTCATTTAAATTCGTTAGAAGACTACGTTTTGTTAACATCTTCACTCAATAGAACTATGTAATCCGCATATTCTAAGTCTCCTGGAAGAAGGTAAGCCCCTGAAAAGTTAGACAACGAAAACATTAACTCCAGAGGCATGTCTGTGATAAAATTAAATAAAAATGGGAAAAGCGGACAACCTTGATGAAAAATATTTGAAATAACTAATTCCGATGACAATTCAACAAAAGCCTTGACCAGACGAGTAGTAATCCAGTAGAGAGCCTGTATAAGGCTAATTTACTACTTGGACACGCCTTTAAATGACTGACACTGCTAAATAACCTCACAATCAAAAGAGTCAAATGCCACCTTAAGGTCAAAGGATACAACTATTATCGGACATCGAAAGTGAACCTATGTTCTAGAACCTGCCGAAGTGTGAATATTTAGTCTATACAACCAGGTCCAGGTCTGAAACTACCTTTGCTTTCTCGGGTTTGCTCTTCATGAGCTTTAGTAAGGCGTCGAAGTATTACTGAAGCTAATATTTTAGACACTATATTCTTTAAAGTGGTTCCTGTATGCTTGTCATACGAGGAATTTTTTTTTTATAGACTAGGGTGATCCCAGCTAATCTCAATGCTAAAAATAAATTACCATCCTTAAATATCTCAGGAGTCAATCCATGAGGTTCTGCTGCTCTCTTTTGCTTTAGATTGCCTGTAGTATTTTCGACCTCACTGAGACTTTTGGGGACCGACATCAATTTACCATACAGATTGCTTGGGGATGGTGGGTAACTGAGCTGTGGCTAAAGGCCAGCTGAACTATACCCTCAATTGTTCTGTTCTTCGGTCCAATCTCCTGGATTGAGAGTGAATGATAGTCCCATCTTTCTCGAGATAGTTTTACCATCAGCTGGCTTTCTGATACTAGTCTGCTAGGTAAGTCTTACCAACTGTCTGCTGTTACCTGTTGTCGCCACATTTTCCATCTCTATAGCTTTTGATATCCATCATTAATAATTATTACTGCGTGGACTTTTCATCAACTTATGTTTAATATACCTCCATTCCTCATAGGGTACAGAACCAAACGAGCATCTATTAGTTCAGTAGATGCAACTGAAAATCAATGATTTTTTTAAACTTTCGGTTTAGGTTACTCGTAGATATCACAGTTTCTACTTCTGTGTGGACGGTCTGACAAAGTGTTCATCACCACAAAACTAGTTACTGAATGAAAACATTTCTACATTTTTCTAGTATTGACATAATTTGGTGGTTACTGAAACTTTTACTTACTCTCTGATTGATTTCTTGTCAGTCTATATTGTTGTATGTCATTATGGTTTAAAACTAGAATCAATTCTATTCTGAAACCTATTAATTCAAAGATAGCATGCTCTCCTAATCTAAACTAAAATGATGTCACACATGATATATGTAAATCGCTGATAATTTTCAATAATAGATAATATTAGTAATAGAACAGTTTAACACAGTCAGGTATTCTCAATACTATAATCTTCTTGAATTACTGACAAACCATGGAAATCAGCCTAGATTTTCAATAAATTTTCTGTTCAAAACATAGATGCACTATTAAGAATTATGAACATTATCTCATTTAGATTACAAAGACACCAGTATGGAACTCCTTAACAATGTGTACCCTAGATTCTACCCCAAGGACCTCAGGTTAGTCAACGCTTAACCTTCTACACCACTGGGCAGGCCGATATCCAAGGGGTAGAGTTCCCACCCCCATCAATTTATGATATAGTACAACGATCTACCATTGGACATCGGCCGACTGAGTGATGCAGACGATTAGGTGTTCTCTAATCTGAAGCCCCTGGGGCCAAATCTTGGATGCACACTGCTGAAGAGTTCCATACTAGGATGAAACGGCTGTCCAGTGCTCCCTGGTTTTCAATGGTACCCTGTCGATATCAAATGTTATTTGAAAGGATTCAAATCTTCCCGTTGATTTAATATAAATTGAAATCAGTTGGTCTCTGTTAACATGTGTGCATACTAAGAAGATTGCCTAGATACAGATATAGTTCACAAGTATGATTTAAGTTGAATTGAGTATAGTAAGTGAAATCAAAGTCACCCGTTCCATTGTATTTACGACTAGTTAGCTGGATGTACGTGTATTTTATTGTTGATGCTCATAGCAGGATGCAAGTATACTGAACTGACAAGTCCCAAACAGAACAAAATGTGCATCCTAAATTTCACTTGCCAGCCATAAAGTAACTTGGATCATATTAAATGTTTGTTGTTGTTACTAGATTGATTTCGCATAACAAGTAAATTAATCAATTTTCTCTTTATTTACTTGGTAAATCTATGAAGATAGAACATTATTAGTAGTTCCATGAGACACAAGCTAGTTGGTGAAGTAGGAATGCCAAAATAAATAAACCACCCAATCGATCATGTGAAAAAAAGAACTCGATTTATATATATATATACATATATATATACATATATATACATATATATATATATATATATATATATATATATATCGGTTCAAGTTACCATACCTCATTTGCACAATAAGATAAACATTTAATAAGTAAAAGCAGCAGTTGCATCAGTGGTATTAAAATGAAAAGATTAAACATAGAGATTTAAGGGAAGATAAATAGCGTAGACATCTCTGCCAAAGTAACCGATTTTGAACTATTTTACATAGAGTCTCTAATCGTTGGTTACGACAGTTGTGCTTATTGCAACCTAATAGTCTGTATCTACCAACATGGTTCAGATGAACTGTCAATTACTTTACGGACCTAACTATAGCTGTTACCTTAGCGTAGTGGTTGGGGTTGTTCATGGTGATGAATCAGTCATGCTGTACTGGTTGGAACAATTCCTCCTTTAAGTTTTGTCAGGCTATGAAGGCTAACTGAAAGCGAAAAGACTAAAATCATCGAACCTGAGGTCCGAGGAAAAAGTCGTGCTACAAATTGAACAAGGATAGGATAACAGAATGGTGTTTCGTCAAATAATCGGCATTACAACGATTCTGCCCTTCCCACACAGGAAGGATAGAGATAAAAGAAAAAGGTCTATTCATAGTGTATACTTCACCCTACTCTGGCTATTTTCGAATCTATTTACAAAAGATAGCAAATGATCAAACTCATGAGGCTGCTCCTTAGACATTGACGTCACACTTTCAGGTAATGAAAACAACCTCTAACTACAGTTTATTTTTTATATACCTTAAAAAAGTATCTTTCCGAAGTGTAAGCAACTGAGAACTGTTAATAGACTGATGCCCCATAATAGTACTCTATATCAAAGTGTTCATGAAAAAAATTATTTCTTTGCTTCCCACCATCAATAATGAATTCTATAAACGACTTCTTCATGATGATATATTCATGATGATCATTAGCTTACAACTTCATCTCTTTAACTCTTCAACAAATGTAGTAATATACATTTTGTAGGTGATAATAAATTTCTAACAAACTTTTATCATTGTGAGAAAGATCTAAACTGTCTAGAAATATGAATTACAATTTACGGTATAGACATCTTCATGTTTCTACTTAGTACCTAAAATATTGATCTTTAGGTATCACAATAACCCAAACTACATGATGTTCGAGTCCAATGACTCATTTTTTACAACTGCAACTAATTATTCAGCTAATAATTTCTTAATTTGTATACATCAATTCATAGGTGAAAGCAACGACCTATGAATTTTAATAGTAGTTGGAAATGAGAATGATAGTGGTAAAACATAATAAGTACTGGATGTTTTTAATTTGACCTATAACAAGTAGTTTGTGAACACAGCTAGAAAATTTCATCTGTAAACAAAATAGTTGTGAAGTGCTACCTAATTTTGTTAGTCTGGGAAAAAGAGGAAATTTTACATAGATCCACTAACCGAATTATTGTTTTACATTAGTCTTATCATGTGATTAATTTTTGGCATTCACTACTGTTCATTAAGAATATAAAGCATATATGAACTAATTTACATAAGTATACTAACTGAAGTAATCAGTAAACATTACCTTTAACTAACAAGTGAATAATTAATTTGTGACCGAAAATTGTTCTAACATAGGGGTCCTGTAAATATTTACTCAATTTCCAACTGATTTTTCCACAGACTGACTCCTGTTACAGCATTATTTAAAACTATGAAGTAATAGATAACTTTCCAGAGTTAAGCTGTCATCAATAGTGACATTAAATGGTCATCATGCTAAATTAAGAACAGATTAAAGTTTAAAATGTGAACTACTGATTATGAGCTCAATGTTTCATAAGTTAACACTTCTAGCAAGTCGTAAGTATCTTTGGTGACCACTGTGAGAAGCTGACTACGGTGACGAAACATTTGCCTACTCCATTCTAGTTGTCAGTAATTCTCTATGTAATGTTATTTCATGATGAAAATTACTTTAGAATCATATGAAATTCCTTAAAGTCCACTATAATACAAGTATGTTTTCACTAAACCTCCTCAGGAAGAGCTCTAAAAAACATACAGCCTTAGATAAACAAGATATAATATTAACATTCACTTATTAATAAAACGTGCCAATGACATTTTGATTTAGTCTTTAAGTGTTAAATGGATCCCACTGATTAGGTATAAATTCCATTAAGGTTGCAGGTATGTCGTGCTAATGAATGCCAGCTAGCACAAAAGCCAATTCAAGAAAGGCTGACTTCACTTTACCACTAGCCACTTAACATCGAGACAGAGTTCGAGAGATGTTCTATTACTTAAACTTACGGCTACATTGAAACATGATGGATAGAATTATATTAACACTAATGGTACATCAAACACAATATTGATCGCTATTCAGTAATCAACTGACATATTTCTTTAAAGTCTCAGTTTATCAGTTAAACAGTCACTTTATATAATAATCAGTCGTAGCATAAATAGCTGAGTAGTAATATCTGCTGCCAATGAATTGACTGAAACCAATTGATGACTCCATCAGCCAGCTTAAGACTGCAAATACACTTTGATAATGGGTCATAACTAGTATAAACATAAGTTTATAACTGTCTGCCAATTGCTTCTAACTACTTAACACAGAAATAAAGTAGGTTGAAATGTTGTATCCGCTATTTATATTTCGACGTTCATCAATACAATTCGATCTCCACGAAGAACCAGACAAAATATAACATTTATTACTATCTTTACTACTAATCAGTTTAAAGTAGATCAATTATAATCTACATTATGTATAAGTACATGCTATGCACCATATTCAGTTAGAGTATGTATAATTAAACCTATTACAATTGACTTGAAAGTCAGAAAACATTAATCAATTATCAGTAATAATACAAAGCCACCCTCCCCCTCACACATTGCAGACTACATATACGGTTCTACATATATGGTTACTAGTTTGGCTATATTTAATATTGATTACATTATTCAACATATGTTCCTTTTAAAACCAGATCTTTAATACAACAATTGTTTCCATGTTACAATAACCTATTAGCATCGGTGATACAAGTAGTGGCATTATTATTATCATTAATAGTAGTAGTAGTAATATTGTTAATTCCTCCAGGAATTCACTTTGAAGATAATATTCACATGGTAATTTTATGAAAATCTCTACACACATTCACAAAATGTCTGTGTACCTTATCACATGGTACTACAGACAAAATAATACAATGTTCATTTTTTGCACCTATATTCTTATTGGCTGATTAATATATGTAATTGGGAAATTAATATTTATCTGCGGAATAAGTAACCAATTAAAATGATTGTGCTACTTCGATTTTCTCGAAGGGTAGAAATGTAGTTTACTTTTTTATCTCTAGTCTGTATACACTTTGTAATTACAAATTAATTGAATTTATAGCGCACTATACTTGTACGAATCAATATTATGGATAGGAAATCTCTGTATTCAGTTGACAATACATCGGTATAGTTCACATCTCCTAACCAATAAAAGTAAAGTTAATTTAATTTACAAGGAACACAAAAATTTTCTAAATTAAGGGTGGTGTTGTCAACGAATTGTGTATCCACTTTATATGAGGTTTTATACAAATATATATAAATGCATTGGTATATCCACCTTATAAATACGTTTCTATGGTACAACTGTGCAAACTTGTCAAATATATTTTTCTTTGATTAAACAACTAAAAGTATTGAAGAGTAACAATTGTTATTCATTTGAAAAATCATCTTCTAAAGAAAGTTAACAGAAGAGATTGAGGAAAAAAATACTTTGCCACACAACAGTTGCTGTAATAATCTTGAATAGTCAGTTCCAAGGGAAAAACACAACTGTTTAACATTATACGTAACACGTGTACACCTATACACATATCTATGAAAGTCAATTGTTTCTAATATAACAATAATTGAATAACTTATTCTTTTACTTCATCTACAACTTCGTGAATATAATCCATTGTGTACTTGTCAAATTGTGTCCATCAGATCTTAAAGATTCATTAATACAAGGTCATTACTTTCATTTCTATTAAAGATACATTCTATTTGAGAAGATCAACAACTGTTCACGTTAACACAACTAATTGAACCATTATCATTAATTTTTCTTCTGTTGTAACCAAAAGACAAAGAAAAGAAAAAACGAATTCTTTTTTCACTTCAAAGGCTTGTTCAAGAATATAACATCACCACTACCACCACCACCACCAACAACAACAACAACAACGGGAAAAGTTACTTTCACCATTAAAAGAAACAAGGAATAAATTAACTTTAGATTGAAATTGAAAAAAAAATTATAATAATAACCAAAGCACTCAAAAAAGTATCCAATATTTCTTCTTGTATCTTAACGAAAAGTTATTGTACTTTTTCATACTCATCTAGTTACAAACATACATACATACATAGATACGTAGATACACATACAGATTAACACGCCTAGAAACATTTTTAAAAAAAATTTCATCGAAACCACAAACTACTGAATGTACATCATAGTGGAAAATTTTAGCAACTGACCAAAGTCTACCAACTGTTGTCTTGTAAACGAAGATAGAGAAATAAAAAGAGTACAGTTAAACAGAAGGTGATCAAGAAATAGTATTGAATAATACAGATAACAAATTTTCTTGTATTGAAAATAATAAAATAATTCATTTTGACAATCTATCATATCAATATACAAATTGATTTATAGAGGTATTGACAAGAAAGTTAACAGTTGTTGTATTGTGTTATTGCTTGAAGTAAAAGAAATAACCTTCATTAAAAGTTGAATCACGTAAATTTTAAATGATGATTGGAGAATATGAACAATCCCTTCATCCTCATCATCATCAACAACAACAACAGCATCATCATTTGAACAATGCATTTACTACATACAGTAGTAATACTCTTAATAATAGAAGTATAACAGATGATGTCACTACGGAATCATGTCAATTATTAAATTATCCTACACAATTAATCAATAGTAATAATGCAACAACAATAACAAAAAATGTAACACATTTCCCATCACCTATCAATCAGCATATAACATTAGTAGGTGAACAACATTGTAATTTAGATAATAACTCTGAATATAATGATGTATTGGAGAGTCAAACAAATCATTATAGACTGTTATCATCAACTGGTTCTTTAATTTATGGGAATTTGTCAAATAGTAGTCAATATTTGACAAATTCACAATATGCAATAAATCAACAGCATTATCCAGTTGTTACATCAGATACCAATACTACTAATAGTAATAGTAGTAATCAATTTAGTTGTGGTGATTCTTTTATCCCAATAATTAATCCACCACATTATTTAACTTCTACATCAATAACATCTTCATTATTATCAACAACAACTGTGAATGCAACAATCACAACAACTCCATCGGTAAAAACAGAAACATATCAAACGAATAGTTTAAATAATCAAATTGAATTTGCACTGAATTCACAATTTGTCCAACAACCATCTGAAGAATTCATTACTGTACTACCAAATGATTCTGAATTGATAAAATCATCGGTATTACGTCATCTTGACCAATATTCACAATTTGTTAATCAATCACCATTTCAAACATTAGTACATCATTTAGTAGCGAATAATAATAAAGATAATTGCAATAGTATTTCAACATCGACAATTGATGATGATGCAATATTATGTCATAAAAGTATCTCATCTGATTCTCATAATAATGATCATGAGTTTATACCAACAGGATATCAATATCAACATGTTCCAGAAGGTGAACTTGTTAAAGTAGATACTTTTAATGATGGTGATGCTTATTTACGTCAACATAAACATCATCAAAGTCAACAATTTCAACAGTTAATACAATCAAGTGAATATAATCCATACATTCGTAGTCCTCAACAGATTACATTTGACAATTTCAAATCATCTTATCCCCTTGAAGAGTATGCTCTAACTGATCAGACATCCACTATGCCGTCGGCTGCAACTGCTGAATTTGATGTGCCGATTAACTGGACACCAGAAAAGATGAATATGTATTCAGATAAAGTGATACCGGGGCTATCAACAACGGTTTCACAACAACAGCACCACTCTAACAAGTATTTAACAACAGGAAGTCACTTCACATCAACTCCACTGTCAGAAGTGAATTTTTATAACCGTCAAATGAGTCATTTAAATGATAACATTACTTATAATACACCTGATTTATTGCACATTACAACACCACATTGTTTATTTTCATCAGAGGTTAAACAACACTCGACGAGTATACCGAAATCTTTTGATAACGCTGATAACAATAACGATATATATTGTTTGCCAGCCTCTACAACTATAACCAATACTACTACTGCTACTACAGTGAATGAAAATTCATCGTGTATTTATGATCAAACACAAATTATTTTCAACGGATCCTCTTCAACTTCATCAGCTGCATCTAGATCATCAGGTTCCCTTGGCAATCCATCATCAAATCAATCCGATAGTAATCATTCACTAAAAAAACCACATCGTCTATTAAATGAATTTCAAACTCACTTACAAAGTACTATTAATAAAAACACTTGTCAAAAGTCGGAACTTGTTACAAATGCACCGTTAGCATCTTATATAACAAACAGTAACAATTTCCTTATGACATCACCAGCTCATAATGTTTCAATAGAAAAAACAGATAGATATACAAATCCAGGTTCAAATAAATCCTCTGTCGATACAGATCTAATAATAAATGACAAAGCAAATGCGAAGACTAAAAATGAAAGACGAAAACAAACTGATATGTCAACTAATTCCAAAACTCCAATATCATTGAAACGTAACAAATCAATGATGCAGGGAGATTCCATAATAACATCGAAAGTTGAACGATCGAATACACAACAACAATCAGCGCCATTGTTACGTAAACGAGGCCGTCATTCTCGTATAAAAGAGACAGTAATGAATATGGACAAACATCATTTGACAAATACATTAATCAATGAATTACAAACTTCACCTGCAACAATAAAAACAATCGTAATGAAGTCACGTTTATGTGATGATACTAGTAGTGGTAGTGCAGATGACGATGAATCCGATTCAGATAATGATGATATTGAAGAAACTAAAGTAAGCTATTCTGTATTATTTTGTTTTATCTGAATATTAAAGGGGTGGGGGGGGGTATAAGTATTTTATTGTTAACTAAAATGTGATGATATTTACAATCAGTAGGTACTAAGGTATTTATTCAAAGGTTTGAAATCTACAATTTGGCTTTCGACGATTATCATAACCGGTGGTTAGTGACATTACAAGAAATGACTCTAAATAAGTTGGAATGGCAAATGTGTTTTTATTCTTAATGTTATTTTAGGTCGTGATCGTAAAATTTTGCACACATTTAGTTTGGGGAGTTGATTTGTTACTGATTCATGTTCATCTAGTATAATCTGTTTTAGGACCATCGACACCCTTACTGTGATAATGAAGTGTTACATCTTAGATCGATGCATGTATATACCGGATTCCATGTTTTACATGACTGACTAATCTAGCCAGCTAGTTATTCTCACTGCATAAATTAGGTTTTTGTGTACTAACAAAATATATTGTTTTAGGTTTTATCAGTTTAAAATAGTTGATGTACCAAATTTACGTTCATGTACAACTGCAACACAGTTCATGTTAAGGCTAGTAATACGGCTTGTCTATTTAAGATAAAGCATATATAGTGAAGCTTAAACATGCAACTTTATTACCAAATGTGAAACAGTCTCATTGTTAGGACTCCGTTCTCTATAATACTGCATGTCATGCCGATTTACATTCACATAATAATAAAGTGTATAATCTTATTATATATGATTAAATAAATAGACAAGTACATTTCTTTAAAGAGTTGGTAATTGAGTACCTTATTACGTTCAATAAATGTTCGACGGATACTGAAATATAATAGATATAAATCATTATGTAATAGAATATATAGGACCATATCAATAAATGACTTAAGGTTTGACACCTATTCAAAACTATAAAGTAATGAAGTTAGATAGCTGTTTCCTAGAATTGGACAGCTAAGCAGCAAGTACCCACAGACTCAGCAGATTGAATTCAAACTTCATATTTTTCATAGCGAAAGCTTAATCGTCAAACCGCCATGTAGATTAATATTTTTAACTTTATTTAATTCTCTGAGATGTCACGTACTAGAATGAATTAACTGCTTAACAGCTCCAGATTCTGGTTACTAATGGTTATCTAATCTAAATCAAATTTTTATTCAATAATCTCCACAATACCCAATAACAAACTACATTTATGATGTGTTCATATGTATAAAGGCAATTTATTCTTAGTAAAACTTTAAAGAAGATAACTTAGGAGTATGAAATTAACCTGCTGAGTTAATGCATTTTACCTACTTAAGACAATGTTCAACGACTTTACATATACTTTTCTTATATCTTAACATCATTCAAATCAATTGAAAGTAAGCATTTATACTTAATAATGAATTAACGCCACCTTTCAATCTTCCATTTCATCCGTAGTCTGAAACTCCATGAGGTCAACAGAGAACATAATATAAAGTTTTCTTGTTCTGTATTTCATAAAAATCAAGTTAATAATAATGTTAATTAAAAAGTGAACTAATTAAGTAGTCTGTAAGAAATCATGTGTAACAGATTTGAACTTTGTTAACAAGATCATCTTTTCGACTTCATCCATTATTTCACTATCTTAAGAATATACATGTAACTTTTAAGATTATTATCACTTTAACATATGATGTAATCAATGAAGCATAGGTAATGAAATCAGTTGAATAATGAAAATATCTATGAATTAGTTAGATAGATAGTAGTATGTAGAAATTAGCATACCCGTTACAATCTATGCATGAATTAATCTATTAATGATAAATGACGTTTTCATATTCAATAAGATTAACTGATTACATCAATTTTAAAATAGATATTACAATCTTAACGTTTGTTAAGTATTATTATATTATTATTCATAGACATGATTGCATAATCATTTTACAATTAGCTTACCAAAAGGTTTTATCATGTAGAAGCATGTTATTAGAGATATCACTATTTAAGTTAAACGATTTTGTAGCGATTCTGAAACACTCAATTAGCATGAAGTATTATTGAAAGTTATAGAAAGTACTGAATACTTAAAAAGTGAGCATTTATAACCCCAGTCATAGTGTCATGCAGAAGATTTCTTGAAGAATAAAATATTAGTGACTATTCAATCGAAATCCAAAGATCTACATACTTAAATAAAGGGAATTTGAGGTATAATGGAAATCATCATATTAACTAGATAACTTTATATCCCATTTCTACTTCGAAAACAATCTACATCGAAAACTGGTCACTAGTAAGTATATAGGTGTTATTATGAAGTTGCTAATTCATCAAGGTTGTCAGCATCATCAATTAACGTAATTGTATGCATCTAAGAAAGAAATTTACGTATTTTATACATTCAACAAGTAATCAATGCATGATAGAGAAATTTAAAACTCTTTTGACTAGAACAAGATGTAAACTAAAGTTGTTTACATTACGTACTACAAAAGTAACATGACAATTTATTTTCCTCTTAGTAATACACTCATAATAAGGAGTTAGAAAGAGATACACAGAGGAAGAGAGTGACAATGAAAGGGAAACTAGTACTTCAATAACTGTGAATCAAATGAAGAGTACAAGTATCTAAGTGACGAAACTTTATGTAGTATACACAAGACATTTATTTTGCATATATACATACCATGGAAACATGAATAGGACGAAAATCATTCACTTCAAACATTTGTACCTCTACATTTAAACAGTTGTTCATTATATTGCATCGTTTATAGTCTTTTCAATTTTATTTATTCGTTTACTCTCATTACTTATTGTAATTACTATCCTCATTACTATTATTATTATTATCGTCTTTTTTCTTTATTTTCATCAAAAGTACCTTAGTTACTCCGATTAGTTTTAAACTTTCTTCAAGGAGATGAAAATATTTTTTATGGACGTATGCTTTTTATTCACTTATTAATTAGTTTATATTACTATCTTACCATTTGAAGGTCTTTCACTATTGTTTCTTTTAATTCTTTTTTTTTTGGTCTTTGAACTCTTACTACTTATCTACTACATAAACAACCAAATAAGTAGATGATAATCATTATAAAGTAGATTTTACTTCTTTTTCTCTTTCGGTGGTTATAAAATCTAATTGAAACTAAGTAAAGCATTCAATATAGAATTAAAAAATGTGAATTAGATTAACAACTGACGCAAAAATGTCATCATTGAATTATACTAGTCGATTTAATGTTACAGTTACTATTATTAAAATGTTAGTCTATTGTATGAAGATACTACATTCTGTGCAGTGTTCAGTTGATTACAGATCCTTTTGTATGTTTGTTACATTGTCCCCCTTGGTTGATATTCATCTCCAACTCCATGACTAAATATATCTATTTACTTATATAATTAGATACTACACTATTTAGTTACCATTACATATATATTTACATTTGTCTATGTGTATACATACATATACAATGTTTCACTGTTCATCACTTGTACCCCTGTATCATACATAGTAACTAAAATATTCAATGATAATATTTTACAATTGTGACAAAAATAAGTAATGAAGTTCAGTAGTAAATAATAATTGTAATAGTTATGTCTAAATACTTCTTAATACATTCTCACATAAACACATATCTATCTATCTATCCATAAAGAAATTTCTGGTGACAAACAAAACTCTTAAAATCATCTATATTCATATAAACTCTTCCACTATGTATAACTTAGTGATAGAAGAATGTATGCATACAGACATACATAAACTAAGATATAGTTAAGTATAAGACAATTATTGTGTATCTATGTGTTATTGTAAATAGATTGTCAGCGCGCCTGTTGTTTACAAATGATACAATATTCAATTGTACATTTTAGTAAAATTAACAGTTTATTACAAGAATAAGAATGAATTAGTTATCCCATTTTATTCATACTAACATCATCATTATACTTACTGATAAATAATACTCTATATTGATATTGATTACAACGGTAACGATTAATGAGACATTTAGTTCTTGTTTTGTTTTGTTTTCATCAACTTACACTACAATTGTTGTATGATTAAAAAAGAAAAAATTGAATAGAAATTGGATTTAATATCAATCACTTATTACCTTCCCAATTGAAATATATTACGTAATAAATTGTTATTCTATCTATTGCATTTATATAATGAAAATAAGATATGAATGATATCATCAGCATCATATTACTTATTCATAATATTTTATTATTATAGGAAGAACATGTTATCGCACCAGGTTCACATGGACAATGTTTATTATGGGCATGTAAAGCATGTAAAAAGAAAACAATGCAAGTTGATCGTAGAAAAGCAGCAACAATGCGTGAAAGACGTCGTCTACGTAAAGTTAATGAAGCATTTGAAACATTAAAAAAACGTACATGTTCTAATCCAAATCAACGTATGCCAAAAGTGGAAATATTAAGAAATGCAATAGATTATATAGAAAATTTAGAAGATATGCTACAACAGAATGGTGTTATTCCTATGGGTATGACACCGTTAACATCAGCATTGAATGCAATCACTACATCACAAAATGATGCTAATAATAATAATAATAACAATAATAATAATAATGTAAATAGTCGTGTAAGTCTATGTAATTCAATTGTTACAACTTCTGTAAGTAGTTCTTCTAACGGTTATCATCATTCGAATGTATCCACAAAACAACAAAAAACAACAATCAACAATAAATTTAGGTAAAGAACAAATTGAAACATCCTCTTCCATTACAAATCGATCACATTTATCTAATAGATGCCTATTACCTTATACATGTTCTCAAGATAACATAAAATTATCAACTTTTCGATGTGATTTCAATTTAGATGGAAATAAGCATGATTCTACTGATTCACTAACAGATTTATCTCTTGGTAGTCTACCACCAAATGAATGTAGACCTGATGATCAATTGAATTCGATGCATAACTCCGTATGTTCTCTTATATCAACAACAAAGGTAAGTATTTCAATTGACTTTTATTATTTAGTCATTTGAATGTATTTAAGTTATTTCTACTTAATTAGGCAATAATCAAACTTACTTTTTCAACAAAACACCTTAAACAAAACATTTGGATAATTCATTTTAGTCACTGATACATTTGAAACTATCCAACATACATTCACTTATGATATCTACTATCAATGTATATAATATATCTCCTTAATAGGCTTATTTCTGCAGAGACTTAAGCGTTTAACAACCTGAAACGTTCTGGGTTAGATTCTTTGGAAGAGTCGGGGGGAAGTGTGTACTGCTGAGGAGTCCAACACTAGGACTAAACATATGTTAATTGTTCTCTAATTTTCAGTAGTACCCAACCCACATTAGTCTGTGGCAAATACAAACAATGAATTATTGTTTTCACCTATTTACTGCATGTACATTTTATTGTTCCAGAAAATGACAATATTACATCGCATCGCCAACAAAGTAATTGATCAACCAGGAATTTTATTATTTGTCACAGTTTCATCTCGGTTGGGTACCACTTGAACTGTGAAATAGTGAACATCTGTTTCTTTCAAATATTGGACTTGCCGTCTGTACCCATCCTTGATTCCATGATGAAATCAAATTCATGACCCTTGAGCTTTCCCTGTGAATAATTATCCATCAGTACCACTGGTTCAACATTTAGTGGTAAAATTCTACCTTTAATCAGGTTTGTGACTAAATGTAACGATCAGTCAGTGCTAATTGTTGATAGCTATTTCTCCACACAAAAGTCACTTACAACTCAACTAGGAATTCCCAATTTTGTTTGACAAGCTTGCCTCATTTGATTAATTGTATTCACCGATTAAAGTCAGATGATCTTACAGAAAACCAGAGAAAGCATAAATCAGTTGATTACTAGATTTGAGAATCAGTATAGACAGGCCATTTAGAAGAAGAGAATGCCTATCATTTTGATGTATTACTATGCTTACAGTCTTATAAAGTCAGTGTATAATTAAATTACTATAAGACAAAAAACAGAGAAGTAACTATTCACTTAGTGTATTTTCGTTCTTCACTTACGCTTTTTAAGCCATTTTGGCTTCAGCATAGATGATGTATATTTATTCATAAACCCGTTCTTAATCATCATTAAGTGCCGAGTCATCATGTTTCACTTAGTAAATTTTAAAAGATTTTAGGTTGCTTTACACGTTTTCAAGGTGTATTTTAAATAAATGTTGTTACAATAAAGGTGCTGTTACAATGTTGTGTGCATAAGATTGCTATATGTAATCTGAGACAGAAGTAAAACTTTGAAATGAGATGGTTTTGTGTGGATATGTACTTAATTTGGCTGTTTGTATTCATCACAGGTTGTTGTTGTTGTTTTGGTAACACTAAAAACTAAGGAGAAATCGGTAGATACACAGCCCTAGTGTGGGGCTCCTCGGAAGTACACACCCTCAGTCCCATTAGAAAATCCAACACGATACATCTTATTCTTATGGTAAACGCTTAACAATATACACCTCTTGAGCAGCTAGCGTTTAGTGGTAGGATTCTCACTTCTGTCAATTTGTGATATAGTACGAGGTCACTCATTGTTATTAAAGATAACTGCATGACTTCTGACAAGTTTCGACTCTGTCAGTCACAATTTATTGCTTCCGTCCCCCCCTACTTTTTAGTATTACGAAACCAATACCAGTCTGTAACGAATACAAAAAATCTACACGCAAAAAAAAACTTTAATGAATAGATTCTATACATATTATTCCATTTGATGATGTGCTTCAGTAGTGGCTGCTTAGACTAATACTCTCTAATATATTGGTATTTTTTAAGTGCATATTTACATGAAGCAAATTTCGCATTTCGAAGTTAAAACCTTATTACTACTCAGGTTTAATTTATCATTTAGAAATCAAAGTGCATTCACATATGAAAACAGAATAGGTTTATTCATAACAGATCTTCATTAACTAATAACCGAGGAGTTGTGGTATACACACTTATCAGATCGAAATATAAGTATTACGACGACTAAGGACTCTACATTTTACCTCAAAATTGTTCGTTAAATGTAAGTTGAATTGAAAAGGCAAGAATCCTAACATTAAACGCCGTCTGGACCAGTGATGGAAAACGTCAAGCGTTCGTCATGAGACCTGAAGTCTCTGGGTTTAATTTCATTATGGAATAGAGTGTACACAACTCTAAGGAGTCACATACTAGAATGAAATATCTGTCAATCGCGCCCTAATTATTAGTAGTACTCAACCAACATCATTGTATGACAAATATAAATAAAACGAAGACGTGACCGGTGGAGTTCAACCGTGTCAGGTGTGAGGCAGTTACTCACCGATGGCAAGGATGAAATCGCGCAAACGTATCACGGGTTGACTGAATTATAAAAATATCAACCGTTAGAAGCCGACTCAGCAGTCTAATATTAAAGCGTTCACTGTGGAATCAGAGGACCCTGAGTTTGATCCCCGATGGGTTCATGGATGTGCAGTATTGAACAGTCCCACACTAGGGCGAAACGATTGTCCAGTGTTTCCAGGTGACCAATGGTTGTCTAATTCAGACTCATTCATGAAATGAAAATTGAAAATAAATGTAAATTGTCTCATACAATGGGATCAGTCACTATAGATTGAAGCTTTAACTTCTGTGCATTGATTAATTCATTTAAGGTCATCTATGTGAATGTAATGTTATATAATCACTAGTTTGATAACTTCATTAATTACATTCAAAATAGTTCATGACAGAGTCATTTGTACTTTTCATGAAGTTGACAAATATTAAAGCTAAATATGTAGATAGATACATAGATAGGCAGGTAATCAATATTTTATTGTTGTTTTCACTTTACTTTCTTACTCATCAACTACAAATATTGTTACCTTCTAAATGAAAACAAACAAAATATGCTTAACTAATATTGTTTACCACTTTTGTCTATAGAAAACAACCTTAAGATGTTTACAAAAAAAAAACGAAAAAAAAATAACGACTTTCCATTCAGCTAATGAAAAATGATGTTTCAACTGAAAGTTGACAATGTTGTTTTACTCGTGTATATACCATGTATGAATGTTTGTGTGTGTGTGTGTTTATGACTTCATGGTTAATAACAAAAATATTTCATGTTTATACTTTAATTTTTCTAATAATCCATATACTATTGTGTTTATCTGGGCAATACTTGTGTTTCATTTCGGTAAAAACCAAATGATAATATTCTCTTCATTATAATCTTCCTTCAATCTTTATAATGTTGTATAGTAGTAGTAGTAGTATCAGTAGTATACACTGTCTGTAACACAAATGATAAATGTTTCTATAATAATCAAAAAAAATACAAAACAAAGAATTAGTTCAATTTATTTTATAGTAAAACAGTAAAACCAATTCATTAACACTCGGGGTTGTATTCTCTGTTGTCAAAAGAAAATAAATAAATAAATAAATGAAAGAATTATTATTCGATATGAACATTTTTTATGTTGACAATGGTTATTTTTGTTTTTAAGACATTAAAGTACCAATGGTGATAACAGTAGTAGCAGTAGTGGTCGTGTAGTGGTAGTAGTAGTAGTAGTAGCAATTGTAGTAGTAGTAGTAGTATGTGGTGGTTGAAATGAAACTGTAGACTTATTATTTGGTAAATTATGCATATACGTATACATACATTGTTTTTCTTTCTAACCTGTTGTTTCTTTTTTGTCCCATATCATTTTCTTTCTTTTTTTTTCTTTTTCCAACAATTAAAGCCAAAGAAGATAAAAATCAGTAATAGAGTTGTATAAATTGTCGTGTTTTATTTCTCTTTTTCTTCTTGTTCAACTTGTTATTTTAACGTTATACAAAGTAGATATGCATGTACAGCATATTTTTTCAATGATTCCCAATCTAAATCTCTATTTTAAATGTTAAGCATTTATATACCGTGTATATTGAGTGTATTGAAGAGAGAATAACAATTCTATGCTAAAGATTGTAATGATATGTAGATAGGTTTACTTGCGTAGATAATCAGTGATTTATGAAATATGCCTGTGGTGAAATTACAATGATAAATAATAGAATATGTAATTGATTGACTATACAGAAGACAAGTAAATATGTTAATTCGATAAATAAATCAGTTACTTTCATAGAATGGTATATAATCCACTTGTCCACGTGGAGGAATTATAGATGGCTTACATATACATACATGAATATTATTCATTTCATATGAAAAGGTAATTTTCTATTTCAATTAAATAAGAGAAGACAATAAAAAGAAAGAAATGCAAAGAGAAAATAAATGGAAGTAATGGTGGTGGGGGTGGATGGGTAGCAGGTTTATAGATAAACAGATATATGAAGAAGAAAACAAAGACATTAACATAAAAATAAATGAACCACTTGATGTATGCATAGATCATGTCTTAGTATTATTTCGATCTTATATACTTGTAGATTTAGATAAAGAAAAAACTTTCATCAATGTAATTATTCGTTAGAGAAATTATTGAGTAGAAATAATCAAGATAATATAGATACTACTACTACTACTACTACTACTACTACTACTACTACTACTACTACTACTACTACTACTACTACTTACTGTATAAACCACTTGTTATATGAAAATAAAAATTATAAAGTATATAGGTTCTTTGTATATTTGTATATTTGAAATGAATGATCTATTGGAAATGTTATATTTCTTTTATTTATTCAGTTGGTTATCTGAGATTATCATTGAGAAAAAAAAACATGAAGTAAAATAACTTTGTGGTAACATTTTTTTGGTTCTGGTCGATTAATTAAGTTTAGTTGATAAACAACAACAAAAAACTATGCATATCTAGATCTGTATGAACTCTTAGGTCAATATATTTTATTAAGTTGAATATTAAAACAGGTGCTCCTTAGTGTATACATGTCAGAAAGAATATTCCGTCTCACATTCTATATATACGTGAATATAGATATCTGATACATCCATTATCATATATATATATATATATATATATATATATATATATACACGAGGAATCTAATGTAAATTCCATCAGTTAACAATACCACATATTATTATTATTGATGTACAGGCTACTTCAACTGGATCATTTGTAGGATCACCCCCCCCCACCTCCGCTACTTGATCTATCGTTTTGCTATCTATGGTAAATATCATTTGAATAAGAAATTTATCTTCGAATTATTCAACAACAAAAAATTGAAGACAATATATATTCTTGGTATTGAGGTTGATATATCAATACTAATTGATGATTGAATTTGGTTGTTTGCACATATCATAGATTGATGTTGGTTGGACACCATTGAAAACTAAGGATAAGTGGATAGCTGTTCCATCCTAACTTTAAACTCCTCGGTGGTGTGTACACTCGATCCCACAGTGGAATTCAACTCAGGACCCTCAGGTCTAACAGTGAACGCTTAACTATCCACATCACTGTATCAAACTATATCCTATCGTAGAATTCTCACTTACGTCAGTTTGTGGTATAGTATGAAGATCATCCATAGCCATTAGTGGTAAGTGTCTGAATTCCTACAAACCTGAATTTCCTTGGCTGTGTCAAGGTAGCCAACTACTGAGAAGTCCCATACCAGTGCAAAACAGCCTTCCAGATCCCCATGGTTTTCATCGGCACCAAACCATAATTAATCTTTTACGAATACAGATAACTAAACCTAATATTTATCTCCGCAAAACCACCTCACAATTCTAATGATGGTTGTTTAATATTCATACCGAATTGTTTCATGATATAATTCACGAAGATAACAGGAGAAGCTTCACATTAAATGGCTTTTAAATCTATTACGAAGTACATCACTAATAAGTAATTAAACTAAGTGATACATGAATACATTGCTAGATGTTCAAGAAACAGAATCGACATCACTAGATAGTAGTTTACTTTTCTTTGATAATTCATAATGCTCCAAGATGACATCACTAATCATGTTTTGTAATGATAGAATTAATTGAAGTTGATGGCAATAAACTATGTTTTTTCATATTCACTGACTGAATTACATAATATTCATAGAAATCTAAATGGTTCTACATTTGAAATGAAGCAAATAAATGATTTTAACTTAGTTTTCCTAAGTGATGTCAGTCTACGATAAAAATAACGTAGCTGGCGGTTATTGTAATGGATTCCTTGAAATGCATGCTCTGTTAATATAATGTAACCATGGTACGAAGACTAATTTATAATTTACAATGAGCAATATGTCTATCACTAAGCAAGTTGAATAAGTTATTTTCAGATCATCCAAGTATCCAAGTGTTTATTTCATATATGAACAGTATTCATTAAAATTTATAATTAAGTGTTTCCCTAAGTTACTCATCAAAGTAACGAGTAGTTGTTGTCATGGAAAAGAAAAAGAAAAAAAGTAGTTTGGTTTGAAAAAAGTATGCCAACTGTTATCGTTTTCTCAAAAAAATTTCTTTAATAACGATAAATATTGTTTTTTTCTTATTAAAATGATATATATATATATATATATATATATATATATATATATATACATGACAACAATTAATTTCCAGATAGTTTCCAACACGAAATGACATCCATTTGATGCATCACTATATTCTAAATAGACAGAGAACATGAACAAAACAACTAGTCAGTCATTAATATACCTGGTATGTTGCTAATGGTAAAATGAAGTGTATTCATTTCATCTTATTTAGTGGTTGTCAATACGTGTGATGGAATCTCAGTGTTAATATTCACAGTGGGATTCGAACTCAGTATCTCGTATTTTAAACGCCTAAGTTTTATTCATTGGAAGGAGCACTCATTCAGAATTTCAATTCTAGCTTTATAATAAATGCACAAAAATGTGTGAGATAACGGTGTATCAAGTCAGTTGAATTAGGATCCCCATATGACAAGAGAGTTTGATCAATTGCATTCCAGAGTATCAACAACAGAATACTACAAACCCTCATTAAAACTATTCCAACCCCCGCTCTACTGAATAATTTACTTTGGCATTAGGCAATGATCACTTGGAGTTTAAATAAACAAGTTGCTTTCATTTTCTCTATGGATAATCTAAGAAACGATCAACATCATAAACTATCTGATGAGACTAAAAATGTAACAGAATAAAGTATAGATTTCAGTTGACGTCAGTTTGAAACATAAATTTTTAGCTGAATCTGAATAAGACCTATTATTGAAAACTTAGTTTCAAAATATGGTGCTAGGGAAAGAGATACAATGGATACTATCTACACACTTCATTAGGAAAAAAATTAATAATCTATTCAATCATGTACAGCATCGAAAATTTCAACATCAGAGTGAATTTATAAATGATGTACATCATGAACTTACTGGATTTCTGTTTCATGTTATGTTTGAATTCGTCACATGTTGATATTGGTTGAACATCACTGATAATCGTGGAACACTAAACAGCTATTTCATTCTTCCATGAAACCTTTCAATAATTAGCACCGTTTATTCTTTTAGGAAATCAAATCTAGGGCTATCAGGTCCTACAGCAAATGCCTAACCAACTGAACAGTTGGCCGGCCTCCAGTTGTAGAATTCCCACTTCTATCAATTTATGGTATAACGTGACGATCATTTAATGTTGATCATGATAACTGTCTTACTTCTAACACCATTGAAAACCATAGAGAACTGGACAGCCCTCCAGGAATATCTTGTAGCTCTAGTGAGAAGTCGTGACTGGTGGAGCTCAGAATTGTTAGGAGTAAGACTGTTATCATTAGTGCAAATGGATGATCATCATACTATATCACAAATTGATAGAAGTGGGAACTCTACCATTGGATGCTGGCTCATTGGTGCAGAAGGTTATGTGTTCGCTAACATGAAGTCCCTGAGGTGGAATTTAGGATTCGCACTGTTGAAGAGTCCCATATTATGACATACTTAATTACTGTAATATGAGCTAGTGGTATATTATTAACCCACTGTATAGAAAATTCATTTAACTTGCTTCTACTGTTATACTTTATGTTTTAGGATTCCAAATTAATCGACCTTAACAACAACAACAACATTAACAACAATAATAGTTATTCGCATACAACTACATGGAATATGTGCCCACCATATGAAACATTGAGTAACTTAAAAACTGGTGATCAATCACAAACAAGTAAGCTATCTCTTTTTTTTATTTATTCATTGATGAACAATAAGATGAATGAAATGAACCTACTGACATGAATTTACAAAGTATAAAGTTGTCTTGAAATATTAAAAAGGAATGAATGGAACTAAGTAACTTAATCACAATCATATACTTATTAATGACAAGTTTAATGAAGCTACAATGAACATCTATAACCTTGTTAACTTATAAAGAATGACTAACATTATGATGTCAGCTGAGTGAAAATTTGCTGTATATTATTAACTGATCAGAGTTGAATATACGTTAAGTGGTAAGCCACTATTCTGAATTATATTGACAGTTAGATGATACTAAATTAATGGAACCTTTCAGTAACATTGGTGATATGTACTTTCATCATATAACTGATGTTACTGATAAATGAATATCCATCTAAAAAGAAAGTTATGTACCGTGCAAATAGAAATTATCACCGTTATTAGTATAAGATGATCTTAAACATTGTTGAATTACGTATTTTTACATTATGAACTGGACTTGATTAAACAACTGGTTGAAACTTGCACTTGGATGATGCGTCATCCTAGTCTGCGGCTCAACCATTTGAGTCTAACTTATAAAGGACCTTGCAAGAAATATAATCAATGACAATAAAAGATGGTTAATAACTGAATATAGTAAAAAGCTTCTGAACTCTAACAGTGCATAGTCTCTTGTTCATAGTCTTAAGCCATTGTAGTTGTGAAGCTAATATTACCGTGTTATATAAAACTACAGAAATAAAATGTAGAATGTTCTTCTCTCTGCTCCATTTAATAATTTGTATATTTTGTAAGCTTAGCTGAAAAATATACACTTTCTATTGTTTAAACTCAAAGTTGGAACTATATTCTATACAACTAAGAAAATTTACAGTAGTTATAACATTTAAAAAATACACCTGAAGATTTTGATCTACTGTAAGTGATCCTCTTTTATCTTTCCTTCTTTATGGTAAATGAATAAAAAATATAAATAATGACAAAACACTCAATGCTAAATGATTTGACATGAAGTTAACTATCGAATAAACTAAAATTAGGCATCAAATATATGGATTATCCTCTTCTTCCTTCATCTCTCCACCTGCCTCCTAATCACTTACCCTTCAATTCATTGTAAACAATCATCTATTTTAATAGAAGCATTTTAATCTGAAAAACACAAGTGGATAACATTAAGGTTTTGTTACAGTTTATTGAAATGTTCTCTAATCTATGTTGATTAATCTATACAAAGTAATATCCACGTCTAGATGAATATAAAGCTCACGTACCTATCTAAATCATTTTTCTATGTTATTTATTCATTATCTTTACTAAATGATAATGCTAATCCACCTGTTTTATGCATAAAAATGGTTATCATTTCCCTCCCACTTAATTCACCCTCATCCCACAAACATCATAATCGTATATAGATGAATGTACAAACCAAATCATTTCATTAGTAACATACTTATAAGTAACTGAATAAATTTTGGGAAAAAATTAACCATCATGGGTAAATGTTTGGATTTGATATTTTCAAATAGATTGGTTCTTATTGTGTGTGTGTGTGTGTGCAAATAATCAAGAATCGAATATTTGTAAATACATTAGTGTATGGTATAATAATAATAATAATGATACCTGTTTACAATAAGTGAAATGAACCAGTACTAAGTTCCGATTTAATGAAATATACAGAAGTGTTTTCTCAATCTGTTCAGTATTTACATGAATAGAATAGATAATGATTGATCTATACAATGGATCTAAATTAAATTATAGTCTCATTATGTTAATGCAATCTAATGAATAAACCATGAATTGTAATTTAAATGCTTCACTTTATTAATTAATTAATTAAGATTAGCTCAATTGAGATGGTTATTTTTGTGGATATTGGTATTTTCAGTTGGTTGAATATGTCACAGATTGACGTTAGCAGGGTACCATTGAAAACCAGAGAGCATTGGATACCTGTTTCGATTGGGTGCACTGATCAGGAGTTCCATATTAGAACCAAACCGTTGTCCAGTGCTCACTGGTTTTCAATGAAACCCTGGCAACACCAATCTGTAACATATTCAATCAACCAATTAACATTAATTAAATTTGAAATCATAAATAGATCTGTGTTAGACATCTGCTAACAATCAGGAAGCACTAAACAGTTATTTCGTCTTAGTATGAGGTCTCTGTTTCAATGCACCAAAGTATTAAATCCATGAATTTTAAGCTTCGTAGCGGAAGTTTAATCCTTCAAGTACTAAAAAGCTGTCTAACAAAGGTTGATATTTATAACTTGGCAAATTCGCAATATACTTTTGTGACCTTACCCATCTCCACTGATAAATAGCTACCATACACCCAACATGGTTGAACTTTACTGTTTATGTCTTCTTCTGCGGTCTGTTTGAAATCTTGGGCCACCAGCTATTCCAAATATCTCAACAACTTACTTTCTCCTTTTAAGTTTTGTTCTAATTGCTAAATCATATCCCGAATTCACATTGTGTACTCACAAAACTATATAAAAGTCCACTACTCATCGTCAGTAATACAGTGAAATCCAAGCAAACACATCACAGTGACAGATAACACATGTTAAAAACGATCAACATTCATCAGATGTCTATTCCTGAAATTCTTAGTCTTAACTCCAGATCTCTTATTGGAAAATCCTAAACATATACAGTATCTGTGGCTTAGTCACAGTTCAGCAATCATGATTACATTATCTGTATGATGGTCACCTGATATCGCTGAAACATTACCAGACATTTCATCCGGATCATTCTATCATCAAGTAAAAGTGTTTCGGTTGTGTTGCAACTTTTGTGAACACGAACTGGTATGTGTACATGGAAGAAGAGTGAATTGTTGAGACAATGTATACTGTAAATTCTTATTATACTAAACATACTATTGAATAAAGCTATTATTATTAATATTAGAACCGTCAAGAATCACATCCAGTAGTTAGTTACTAGTTAGCTAATACTGATTGTATTATGGGTTTTGTGAAAATTATTGGACTTGAATGTGATATCATGAATTGGTCTGAGACCACACAAATATATCCCAAATTGAATGAGTTGAAAATATTATCTATTGGAAGCCGATCTAGTGGTTTAAAGATTAAGCGTTCACTGCGAAACCTGAAGATCATTTCTTAGTCCTCCTGTGGAGTTTGTGCATGTATACTGGTAATAAGTCTCCTATACTAAGATGAAATAGTTGTCTAGTACTTCCTAGTTTCTTATGGTTTTCTAACTCAGATTAATTCGTTATATTAAATTATAAAAATCCAACCATTACCACAACACCCAATTAATTAATTCGATTCATCATTTTACTTGTCTATCATCAACCAGTAAAAAGATATAAAACACAAAACGTTTTTACTGTTAATTAGAACTTTATGAATACAGATAAAAAGTGTAATAGAATCATTATAATAAGAAATAATTAATATATTTATTAAGATATTTTATTGAAAGATTTACATTAAATTGAAGATACTTCCTTTGTTGTCAACGAATGTATTCTTCTTTGGGACTCTTTAACGAAGCACGTAAATTAACATAACACCTTAATGTTACCTTATCATAACTTAATTGATCTACTTTCTTCATCTTTATTGAATTTCGTCATGAATGCTATTTAGTAATTGAAAATGGTTGACAGTAAACAGTAAATTTCATTCTAGTTATCACACTTT
Organism: Schistosoma japonicum; assembly: GCA_025215515.1. Classification (NCBI taxonomy): domain Eukaryota; kingdom Metazoa; phylum Platyhelminthes; class Trematoda; order Strigeidida; family Schistosomatidae; genus Schistosoma; species Schistosoma japonicum. Next base: position 12,547,945 of record CM046063.1, on the reverse strand, counting down.
TAGTAGAGTGCACTTGTAATCTCAACGAAAAATTGATACTCCTTAAGTGATTCTATTCAGTATCATCTACCTTCATAGTTTGAAACACTCCAATTCCCAAATAGTCAATTAGTTTAGTTTCTAACACATCAACATTAATGATAATAAGACAGAAACAAAAAGTAGAAATGGTTATTTAGTTGATTGAATATGTCATAGATTGATGTTGGCAGGATACCATTGAAAACTAGGAAGCACTGGAAAAAAATCATTAAAAAGAACAAAACAAACACAATTCTTAGGATGAATTTGCATATTCCCATTGATTTGTTATAGACTGAAGCTAGTCAGTCTCTGTTGTTATATATGTGCACCCTGAGTGGATTGCCTCGATATAGCGATTATTCACAAGTATCATTTAAGTTGAATTGTGACTGGCAAGTGGAATTCAGTACGAATGTTTTATCCTATTTGGGACTCGTCGGCTGGATGAACCTACACTTCAATGTTGATGTTCACAAAATTCTTCATTAATATTCACCTACATAAATTTCTAACATGAGAATGAAACAAAAAAAAACAAAGAAAATTGATATCAATTTGTTACATGAAAATGTTTTTAACAGAAATACACACACACACATCTCCCACTGATTGACATATGCATTACTATTAATTCAAACCATTGCCAACCATCATTTCAATGTATAAATGTGTAAAACTAGAAATTGTAATGAGAATAAGAAAGTGAAATTCAATCATGTTGGAATGTGTGAAAATTACCTACAAAAAATATGATAATCAAATAGAAGAGGAAGGGGAGTTACAATAGGGGGTGGTGTATGTAGGAATGAGGTGGATGGAGGGGTGGGGAGAAATTATTGTTTGTTTTCATTTTCTATAAATAGTAACATAGAAGATACATGATAATTTTCATTTAGATAGGTATAATGAGAATCATTATCACTAATTGTTACATTAAATGAATTAATTAGTTGTTTTACTAATTTTCATTATCTTTTTATAAAGATAGTAACTATGTTTAGAAATGAAATGAATTTGATTTAGTCAGAAGTCGAGAACATTGTAACCAGCTACATAGTTCGTACTCAAAGGTCCTTATCTCTGAGACTGTGTGAACATGTTACAAGTTTGGTTTCTTAAAAGGACTTTCATGAAATGTGTTAACTTGAACTACTATATGAATAGTCTGAAGTCAACATAATTACATGTAAACATTGATGTATCATACAAGTGCATCATACTTCTGTTACTCTATGAATTCTAACTAAATTAAATTTACTTGTTTGAATTTGTCAAAGATTGGTATTGACTGAAATCCAGGATGGATTCTACATCTATTTCATCCTAGTGGTAACATCCAATCAACATAAATCTGTGACAAATACAAACGACTAAACTTAATACCTATCTCCATAAAAGTACCTTTAGTTAAATTGGTTATTAGGAACAGTGAATAAAACTATTTGATTATCTTTTATACTAATCCATCCTAAGTTTTACAACATGCATTGACTTTGGTTAGTGAAAATTAAAAGATATCCAAATCAAACAAAACTTGTGAAATATTTTTATGAAAAACATTCACCTTTGATTAGAAAAAAAAAGACCAAATAAAATTTCTGTTGTTTCTGATTAGATTCAATAGTCTTTATTATTTTCTTTTTTCACATTTTAGTAACAGACAATCGAATTACTTTACGATGTAATGAAAGCATTGTGCTCCCATTAGCTGGACATTGAACATTGAATATTAAACACTGAACTATTGAATATCACCTTTGTTCACTGCTACATACTGAATAAAGAAGTTAAAGAAAAAATAATAATAATAATAAACTATTACATCATTATGACAGTAACAGTAATTATTACTATTATTATTCTTGATTTGGAAAATTCTCACTCAATCGTACATATTATGACTTGAAGTTAATTAACTACGAACATATTTTCACTAAAGAGATAAATTTAAATTTTGTACATAATTTTTGTTTTATTAAACTTGAACATTCTGATAGAAAAATAAAACATTATTGAATTTTCTATATGAAAAATATTGTATTATTAATATTAATAATTTATTATTATTATTATTACTAAATAATAATATATTCAATATTTTCAAATATGATAAAGATAGAATGTAACTGTAAACAAGGAATAAATGAATACACCGTAAGTATTAGCTTGACAGTTATCATTATTGTATATTTACAACTTTTGAGTATAGGTTATCCGCAATGTTTTTGTGTAAACTAATTGAAATGAGTTATTATGCAACGTTTCTGTGTTAGTTAAATGTATCATTCATGTTATATTGTATTGCATTTTCTATTCATTGTATAGACGATTATTAAATATTAACATGTAATATGTAATAAATATTTTATTTCAAGTTGTTAACTTACTTCTTTTATTAGATATATCCGACTACACTATAGTGAGCATAACAGTTAAAGACTTTAATGGTACTTTATTCTATTTAAGCATTTAAGATGAACTGTAATTGTTAATAAACAAAACTCCAGTTATTAAATACCAGTGTGCTGCAGTCAGTAAGAGCATAGGCAGAGACGACAAAAAGATATTGGCATGTGTCCCTATCTTTCCGATTCCATACTGTGCCATTTAGACGGACAGCACATAATCGACTGTCTACAGGAATCCACTCGAGAAGTCCCTATTCTGCCCGTAATCTTAATGCTATGCTTACACCAGCAAGGCCACGTGAGCTTATTGTTGAGTCACCAGATAAACGAAGAGTGAATTGTGCTGTTCCATTGAATTGATCACGTGAAATCAAACGGATGACCATGCTGGGGTCCTGTATGCATGTTTTGGAGACATAGCATACATCAATTGCAAGAGATTCTAGTGTTTTAGCTGAAGCAGCTTGTTGATCAAGCTGACGCAATGTAAGCATTTTAAAAGCCTTAACATGAAGCTTAGAGCGCCGATTCATAAGACGTGATATAGATATTTTGGAACTCCAGCAACCAGTACAAGTGGGACGCATAGAAGATGTAGTGGGAGAAGTGCAGACAGTAGAAACAAGAGAAAGAGGACTTGTTTGATCGTGAACAAAGTGATCTCAAGTGCTGTTAGAGGTATAAGGGCGATTTTCACTTTCCGCTTACCCACACTGTGTAAGGGTACTTCTTAAAGTACCAGAAAAAGAAAGTGGATTAGGAAAGGTCTTGATGACCTGAGAGTGTGACCTCAGTGCCCAGGTGACACCTGTTTGAGGTCGAATAAGTTCAGCTTTCATTAAGAGGCGTCATCACTCGTCGAAGTAAAGACCTTTCAACTCCCAGTGAGGAATTTAAAGGATTCAAACTGTTTTTCCTGAGTTGCACTTTTTAGAAGAGCTTTTGTTTTTATGGGATAGGTTTGCTAACCCTATGTTCAACCCTCTTCCTCTACCCGGGCTTGGGACAAGCAGTAACTCCTGGAGAGTTCCAGGTGGAGAATGTTGATCGAAAACAATTGAAACGTAGACTGACAAAGAGTCTGCATAAAGATCGTAAACAAAGGCGGGCAACAAAAATAAAAGCGCTAGAAGAATCGGGTCGGTAGGAAGTAATAGGCAGCTGTTCCGACTTATCAAAGACACCGGTATTGATAGACCAGTGGTTAGTGAAGCCATCTAGAAAAAAGATGGGTCTATGATTTATTCGCAATCTAGAAGAGTAGAGCTATAAGCCAAACACTTTTAGAAACAGTTCAACTGGCCCTCAGTTACTCTTAGCCTACCTATTATCCCCAAGCTACCTGAATGGAAAACTAAAACAAGTCCCGCCCCCAACTCCCAATCAGGTTGAAAAGATTATAAGTAACTTGAAGCGAAGGAAAGCTGTAGAACCTGATAGGTTGACTACAGACATCTTCAAGAATGGTGGTCCAGTTTTAGTTGGTAGGTCGGCTGACATATTAACCAAAGTCTGGGAACTGAGCATCATCCCATCTGACTGCTCTCGTCCGTTGATCGTGCCAATTTACAAAATGGGACATAAATCTTCTTGCGATATCCATAGAGGAATCAGTTTGACTAATATAGTATCTAAAACATTATTCTCTATAATCATTTAGCATTTATCCAACACTGGAGAACAGCAAACTCGGGAAAACCAGGCTGGTTTCAGACCTGGACATAGATGCATTGGTCTAATATTCACCCTGTGCTAGATGCTCAAACATAGACATATGTATCAACGTTCAGCCATAGTTGTATTCCTTGACTTGTAAGCAGCTTTCGGCTTCGTAGACCGTGAAGTTTTGCGGCAGTGATTGTAATTAAAAGGGGTACCTCAAAAGCACACAAACTTTATAAAGATGCTCTACTTCGTCACCACCGGTCGAGTTAGAACCTATGGCGAATCGTCACGGGAAATATCATCCTGAAGTGGGGTTTGTTAGGGCTGCCTCTCATCCCTTTTTTATTAAATTTTGTCGTAGATATACTCTTAGAAGTCTCACTCACTTCTTCTAACGCCTCAGGAATTAGTCTTCTTCCAGGAGATCCCTTCATCGACCTGGAATACTCAGACGATATAGTCCGACTCAGTGAAGACTTTGACAATATACAGTCTTATAAGCACCTTGAGTAACAATCTAAGCTTCTAAATACGAAATGTTACTCCAGGATTGCTCTGCTTCTTTACCTATATTTGTTATAGGGAGTGAATTGATTGAATGAGTTGACCATTCCATTTTTCTCAAAGTCTCATCACCCCTAGTGAGTGGGTGTCTTGCGAAAACCCAGTACGGGTTAAAAAAGCCCGACTAACATTTACCAATTTGCATCACTTGTGGAGCAGGTGAGATATCCGTCTTTCAGCGGAAGGCCTGGTGTACTGCGCTGTAGTCCAAGCAGTTTGAACATATGGCTGCGAAACATGGGCCATGAAAACTCATGATATGTGTTGATTTATGGTATTTGACCATCGCCCGCATATCATGGAAGAGTCGAAAAAGAAATATTGAGGTTAGACAAAAGATTCTTGAGAAATATGGTAAACCAATAGAAGAGGTCATTAACCTTCGTCGACTAAAATGGTTAGGATATATATTGCGCATGCCGGACTACCGCCTTCCTCGTCGCGCGATGTTGGCTAGGGTTGAAGTAGGATGGAAAAAGGGTAGGGGCGGCCAAAATAAAACATGGCATCAGTCCATGAAGTCCTTGACTGTTGGTCTAAGCTATGTGGGCAAAAGCAGATTACCTCGTCGTGGTCCGCAATAAATGGCTGAAGGCTCTTGGGGACATAGCTCAGAATCGGTCACAGTGGCGCGAGTGTATTCACTTTTTAACTTCACTTAAATCTTGAATCCTATTATTAGTTTCTGCACACCTTTACTTTACTGTCCTCACTTGTATTCCGTTATTATGTTACGTCTGTTTTCTCGTAGTACTAATGTGGTATGGTAACTTGAACCTTTAGGCGTATGTGCCCAGTTCTACGTTGATGATGATGATGAATGACAAGAAATAATCATTATACCATATCACAAATTGGTGTAAGTAGGAATTCTACCATCCGACGCCAGCTGACTCAGTCACGCAGATAGTTAAGCATTTATCGTGAGACCTGATGACCATGGATTGTATTCTATGATAGAATCAAGAGTGAGCGCTACTGAGGATTTCTATACTAGACCGAAGTAGTTGTCAATGGACAACTGGTTTATAGTGGCATTCAACCAACATCATTCTATAATGAATGCAAAAATCTAAAACTGTAGTAAGTTCGTTTTATTTATCAGGACTTTCAGAATGCATTTAAGTGAGTTATTTTTATTATGAATCATAGCCGCATACATAAATCAGTAGAATCTACATCAGATTACATAGTTTTAAGATTATACATACGGTTGCTTGTCCGTTAGTTTTAACTGACGCAAATATACATGTACACAGTTTCTAGATGTATTATGAATAACTAGCCGTTAGGTAGAACCTGAATAAAGTGTCAATGTCGTTACTTGATAAGTACAAATATATTCAAAGTAACATATGTTACTTTGAAAATTTATCTGCGTAATCTTGATACGAGTTTACTAAATTTGATGAAAAAACTTGACTCAATTAGTAAAGTATGTAGCTTTAGGATATAAAGTTACTGAATGTCTCTTTTTAAATTACCTTCAAAACTGGTTCTCTGATTTCAGTTTCAATAATCAATCAATAAATTACTAAAATAAGTTAGAATGTAATTGGATCCACAAATGAGGTATTACTATTAGAATAGATTGAACTGTTACCTTAATAATTATCTATGTAATTGTTTCGAATTTAATAGGAAACACCTACGGCGATATTACAGAAATTAATACGTTTCAAGAGATTTTTGCACTACATGAAACAAAATTATGAATAATTTTTAAAATATTCCAATGCTTGTTTTAGTAACTAGTTCTCTTCCCTTTTTAGCTTGCCTCATGTCAAAGATATACATGGTAGGTGTTTTGTTGCAATATCTGATAACATATGACATCCAAAGTACTTAGAAGTTGGCCATAGATAATGGCTCCTAACGAAATCATAGAATTGTCAAGGACCTACCGTAACATAACCGACATCAGGTCATGTATTATCCATACTTATATAGTCATATCTAGAATCGATAAGAAAACTATTTGCCTTTAATTTAGAAACGTGTTGCTCCAGTTGATGGGATGTGTATATTATACGCACTTATTCTTCCAGGATCTTTCTTAATAGTTTCTTAAAAAACCAAAAGGTTAATGGTCTAGTAAATCGATGACAACTACATTCAAAAAGGAGAGAGTGACTAATACATCTACCGTATGCTACATAGACTTCATAGTGTGTATACAATGAAAAATAGGTAAATGAGTATGATTTGTTGTGATAAATATTGGAATCCATAAATTCAGAATATTTACATATATTTGTGAATTTTAAGTAACTAAAGAATACATTTATTTTAGTCCTTGGATAATGATGTGTTCATCATGAGCCAAAATTATACATTCTTTCAAACATGTCAATAAGAATTGTACCTATATGTTGAAATTCGGATTCAGAATTATCATAAGTTTTGTAACTATTTTTAGGCCTGGGAATGTTTTACACACACTCTCAAATTTTTTCTAATCTGATAGGTAATTAAAATAAGGATGAAATTGATCCGAATGTCACGAATAATCTAAACATCGTCAATTCATATGGCGAGACAACATAAAGAAGACGGAATTTTCTAACTTCGAGGTTAAATCCAACATTGGACTTATTTGGACACTATAGACTTTCACTTTGTTCCAACATCATATTCTGATACAGCAAATTAAATAAAAACTGTAAATAACAAAAATATACCTATTACCTGTAGTAAGGTAAGAGTTTAATTAATGTCTTTCTATACAGTGGGGGGACTTGATAAGAAGTAATCGGATAACAAAATGTAGTAGAAGTAAGTTTTGATGACGGTCATAACTTATAGTAACCTACAGCAGCCTAGTAAGTAAATCATGGGGCAGCATTGTTCAAAATATTAGTTCTAGTAGCACAAGGTTACGTAGAACTAATTATCAGTTGCCTATGAAGGCAACTAGAACCCTTGTTACCATAATGAAAAGCAATAACTCACATCTTAGCTGACAAGAAACGTTACAAGCTAAATCAACGTAGCATAGATACCTCAATTCAAGTGAATTGAAACAATAAAATAGTCAACAAAACCATCAAATCATCGGGAAAACAAACACCATGAAGCGTGTTGTCCATGAATTATAACTATGGAGAAGCCTACTCATATTTCGCTAGTAACACATGATTCTGATTGATTTCTACAGGAATTTAACAAATTCTAAGTAGTATTTTCAAATAGCCGACCTACAACTCTTGATAATGTTTGAAGACATGTTCTTATGGTTTCGTGACAACATATTATATATTTTGTAACCATTATATTGGTCCCCTTCAAGTAGTTTGCATACTTTAACTTTAGTTTGAAGGTTAGCCAAGTGAACTGACTGTTTACAAATTTATCAACATGAAGTAATGATTCACTTGTGAGTTGGGTCATAGTCTCTAGCTTAATCCCTAAGACACCAGATAGAGTATTTGGAGCCATTCAGAAGAATCCAGCTAAAAATTATTTCAAGTTAATGAATTTTTACTGTGTGCACAATCAAACCAACCATTTAAAGCTACAAGCAATGGTGAATCACTAAACGGTATAGAATTTCATGTTTATCTGTTCTATCAACCAAGTTTCAATAAGATTACTAGCCAAAACGAATTGACAATATGTGCAAACCATCATGAAACTTAGGTCTAGAGTAACTACCTTCAGCTGCTTAACGTCATGACTTAATACACACTATCTTGAGTTATTTAGACTGGTAAATAGATTATAACCTAGTTAACAGAATTTAATCAGCACTAAGTAAACTAATATTAGATTAACCATTACTCAGTGGTTAATCAGTGCAAATATTTTAGTTCTACGAGAAATCAATTGAGATATGAATAGCTCACTTGTGGCTTTGTATACTGTGGAACATAGTGTTCTGAGTTCGAATCCCGTTGAGACTATAATTCCCTCAAGATTCAGAATACATCTAACTGACAAGTATCAGCTTGTAATAAACGTCGATCAAGCAGCGGTTGTCTGTCTGTTTCTTACAACTACCGAGTATTCAAAGTTATATTATATAAGTAAACTAATAATATTCTTTCTGATTACACTGTTTTTAGTCTACAGTTAATTTTGTTTGATGCAGAAAGTAAGGAATTTTAAATAAGATCCTTAAAACGCAGAACACTGTTATTTAATAGACTCAGTTGTACGTTTAAATACAATTGAAAGCATTGTATGTAACCTTCATAGGAATTGGCTTAATGGTTACTTCCACTGGTTTAACTATTAACCAAATTCCAATCGCATAATACATGGCTCGATACAACTGCTGGATGTACGTATTGAAAGCTTCAGTGCCTGATGACTCTATCACCCTGGCTTAGCTTAAACTTGATGATCAAGCTTCTTCATGAATACGAGGCTAGCCAGGAGTCAAGTTGTATTATAGATGGAAGAATATAGAAGATAATGTAAGCTTACTGTCATAAACCTTATCCTATGACGCAGATTATCTAACTCTCCATTACCAGTACCATCCTTTAATCGTCGACTTCGAACAAAACGACTATCAGTAGTCATTCACGACGGATGATGATACATGTGGTAGGATTAGATATTCCACTGATCTACACCTTTAAAAAAACGAATACTCTTTTAGAGGGGTTATAGACTGATACAGGTAACATTACGTCTACAGAGATTATATGTGAGATAACTGCTTCATGATTAACTTATTTCGGAATTAATAGATGTGCACAGATGGGGAACTAATTAATGACTATCTGGTTATTAGTATTTAGTAGTTAATCAACAAAGATTGATTCTGACAAATTACTGATTCTGTTTAAGTTATACTTTGATTTCAAGTGGCTTTGTAAACATTTGTATCTAATCTTGTTGATTTTATTCGTCAGAGAGTGATCATAGCTGAATACCATTAAAAATCAGGCAATACTAGACAATTGTTCCGTCCTGATGTAGGACTTGTTAGTGATAGAACGCATCTGAAGGTCATAGGTTCAATTCCCTGGTAGAAGTTATGTCATTGTACTTAGTATAATCGATATTGATCACCTTGGAGTGATTAATCAGTTGAAATATTTCAGTCTTATACAAGATCTGTCGTGTTCCAAATAGCTTACTGATAATCAAAACAGATTAGGAGGTTAGATGACATGAATTTAAATCTTGAAGCAACAATTAATACCTTCAAGCTTATAAATACACTTCTCTAATTAGTGTCAACTAAAACAAAAATCCAGGTAAAGCAAAGTTTCCAATAAACTATATCGCTGATAATACATTAGTATAAACACTATTCAGTTAAAGTCTTTATTTAAGTTAAATTTTATCTGAAAGCCACACTGTAAATTGTAAACCGGAAAAGGTGACAGTGACACAGTAAGATAGTACATACCAAACTAGGCTAGACTTTATTTTAAGACAAAAATAACAGGTTCCAAAACGAAGTACTTTCAGCCCCTCCATCTACCAATTCCCTCCACCCTCTTAGTACAAATTTTCTGTATACAAATAATATGCATAATTAAATTTTACCTATTAATTATAAACAACAGTTTATTAACTTAATCTTAACTGTCATTAGTTTAAACGAACTATCATGACTACAAACAAAATATTTAGATCCAGTTCTAAGTTCTTCTTGATAAGTTAAATGAAGATGACATTCGAAATGAATCATTTGTAAGTTCTTCATTTATTTATTTATTCATTTTGACACTCATTTCATATCAGATTCGATTATCATTGAATCAGTACAACTTTTAACTATAATATGACACAAGTAAATAATGAGTAAAGAAATGAATATTTAGTTCTAAAATTCTGCATTGAAGTATACAATATATACAGAATGAGTATGCTGTATCCATTCAATGAAATGTTATCTTAAGGTATTCATTATAGATTTGTTTATGTACGCAGTCATTTATTCTATATATGCTGGGAAGTGAATGCATTATTAAGCTTTAAAAGATAATTAATGTACCAGGCATAAATCTGTGGATTATCATTCAATATTGTTAAGATTGTTAAATCTGAATTCAATATCATATATAAGTTTGAGTTAGACAACCATTCAAAATCAGAAACTGGTACTTCCAGATTACTGTTCAATTATACTACAGAACTCCTCTGTAGTGTATATACATAATACCACAGAGTATTTTGTAGCAAACTATTAATCCGTCAGATCATTTAGCCACACGGAATTCAACGGTTCATATTTCCAACGACAGTTATTGCACGACAAATATAGGCACTTCATCAATCGCCGGAAGTAGGTAATTACTTCACACTCGATATAAGTGAAATTCATTATTCACGTCTTCGCAAGTGAGCTCGAGAAATTGCCACCAATGGTTCACGAAGTTTAATGGTCAAGGGTTTGTTAAGGAACATGAAGATCATGTGATAGATTCACGAGTAGGGTGGTGTAAGTGCACTACTAAGGAGTACCATACTAGAACGAAACAGCTATATAGCAGCGCTAGTTTCCTAGCCTTCAATAGTTATCCAACTCAGGTCGAATTTGTAAAATCGAATCCATAACTTTAAAGTTGCACCTAGAGATAGGTAGATAACTCCGAGGAACATTCAGTTAAAAAGTAATCGTTCTTATTGTTATAGTCAAATCACATAATGAAATTAATTGAAAAAACGCCAACTTCCTAGTTCTAGTTTCGAATTGGTTAGAACTGGGACTTCGAACCCTCAACCATGAAGTCGTTAGCAGAGAACATAATATACTAAAATAATTGAGTGTCTAATTTGTCTAGTGGTAATGATGGAGATTAATTTCATAGCATCATAGATGATTTTCAAACTCATACAAAATGAATCAGTCAACCATGTTTTCAGAAATCGCATTAATGATACAATCAACAAAATTACAAAAATAATGAGACAATCAGTCACTAATATTACTGGCAGTACAAACTGATTTCATGTTCACAAGGTAGTTGTAGAGGTTATATCTACATGAAGTACTGATGATTTCAACTTGAAGAATAAAACTTCTCGTTGTGAAAAGTGACAATTACAAAAGTTTAAAAGTATATCATCTAAGCAAAGAAACGTACTGATCTACAACACTGTTAGAAAAAACTTAGGCCATAGGCTTACAGGTAAGATGTTTAAACAGTGGCTAAGTAACCATTTGAATTTCCTCAAATCATCAGCTATTTCATCATTAAGAGATAACAATTGTTCCATTAGTAAACTTACTATTCCATTTTGAAACTAATGAAGAGTTTTTTTTATTCGTTGAATGAAAATTAACTATGACAATCTATTACCAAAAGAAAATGAAAATTGAATTTAGGTGATTTGTGAAGATTAGTATTAAGTTTCAGTTGAGCGAATTCGTCATGGATTAATGTTGGTAGGGTACCGTAATAAGACGAAACAGATGTCTTTGCTTCTAGTTTTCATTGGTACTCCGCCAACACCAATCTGTGATGAATGCAATCAATTAAAATAAAAATTAAACGATAAGTAATAACTTTATTATTAATGAATAATCAGTACTTCATTTGATGACTGTTATGTAGATGAAGCCCTTACACTGTCTACAATTGTAAATTTTAATAATATCTTTAGTTTGTAATAATCTATAGGATGAGGGATTTCATCTACATGAGGTTGTTCAGTCTACTTTGGACTTAAATATCATCAATGAAGTCACGTAAACTCTGTCAACTTGTACAATCAACTTAGACTAGTGAGGAATGCATTGTCGTTTGATAGGCATATACTGGATTGGAGTGCAAAATAGAAAGCAACATACAATTATTATCCATCTAATGAGTCATAAATAACACGAAACGTATGTTTTGCTTCTCATTAATAGACGCTATTCAAAATCTAATCACCCAGTTATAGAATCATGTCAATAACTCCAAGGGAACTAATTATATTTAGCATCATTCGCCTTACACCCCCCACCCACTCACGAATTACTAAATTACCTTATCAACTAAACGTATTTCAAATGGTGTAATTGCTACAAATATCATACTAACATCTTGCATTCTTTACATCTCAGTATTATTTTACAAACATCATACCAACGTTACATAACGACAAAACCATTTCATCTATTATGTATATGATGGATGACTAGAATCTACCTATTAATGAAATTAGTCAACATGATGAATACCTTATTGTTTAGTTTGGCTACAGTTAATCTTCATCAACCTTTGACCTCAACAAAAATTTTACTCTAAATGCAGACTAATTTGTGAATTGTATTGTATAGTAACTAAACTCTGAAGTAAGAAATAATTAAGAATTTTCAAAATGGTATAAATTTTTGTTGATTAGTTTTTGTGTGTAAAACATGTTACATAATTGAATAAAAATAATTTTGTCTATTAAAGTCTACTAAAATCAAAGTGATATCCTTTAAATGTCCTATACACTATCGACAAATATACATTTAGGCATTATGTTACTAGGTTGCATTTATCATAGTCGTTAAACTGTTAAAGCTTTCATTGATTATTACATTTTATCTAAGTTGTAACTAACCTTGACTTTTTTCATTTCATTTTATTTTCTACCCTTCATTTAGTCGTCTGTACATACTTTAATGATGACAGTGCTTATGTACGATTACAAAGTGTGCAATGAATAAGTTACATAGTAGCTACATAAAATAATCCTAAAGATTTTGTCACATAAATATGTGTATATTCACTTTGTAATTCCTTATCTGTATTTATGTATCTACCATTTTTACAACACTAACAATTAAAGAAGAGGAAATATTATTGACCTCAGAAGATTCGAGGTTAACATAAAGAATTCTGTATATTGAAAACTAGCCCATGTATGTAGATAAGATGGTGGAGGTTGAGGTAAGAGAGGGGGGGATAAGAGAGAGATGTAGAATGTAAAGTGAAACTATGTCAACATATTTCTATGGTATTATAGTGACAGACAATTAGACAGTATAATATTTTCTAAAATTGACCCTAGTTATCACTGAATAACTTGTACAATTTTACAGAAATCTTATTTTATCCCCACCCCCACCCCGTTCCTAGTCGTTAAGCTATAAAAACCAACATTATTCCAACCGTCAATTATCACTTGTTGTAGTTGTTGCATGTACCAATTCTTTGTTATACAAATAATTGAAATATAATCCTTGCTTAAGTTAACTGAAGTACAAAATACACATGAATCAGATAGAAAATTAAGATAACATGAAATACAAAATACAAAGTAATCACTTAACATGGTTTAATTAATTTAGAGACCTTTAAAATGAGTGATTAGCACTAAAGACAGTATTATCGTGTGGCTTTTCATAATCTTTATCGATATGTTGCTAAGGTAAGAGAAACATATGGAAGTATTATGCATACATACTACTATAACTATGTTACCAAATGTTATCCATATATAAATATATTCAATCATATGTTTTGTAACATTTCACGTACAATTCTTCCACGTGATATTATGTCAAAATTAATGTTTGGGACATAATGCCTTAATGAGTGCATCTTAGAGATATGATGCCATGGTAATAAGGGTATCAGTGTAGTTTAATGAGTAAAATAGTTTTAAAACTAATTACAATTTAGGTGAGGATTTATTTTTTAAGAATTTCAATATATTTTATTGTTTGTTACACAGTGATCTTAGTTGGATACCGTAGGAAAACAGGAAACACTGAATAGCTGTTTCATACTAGTATGCAGCTCCTTAAAAATGAGCACCATCGATTCCTTCCAGGAATTTCAGATCCCCCGGAAAATGCCTTCCCAATGGTGGAATTTCCACTTCAGTCAACTTGTGATACAGTGTGACGATCAGATGGAGATGATTAAATCTGGGATTGACGTTACGAATCAATCTGCGTTAGATAACAAGTGAAAATCAAGAGTGGAATTAAACTATTTTGTATGTGAACCACTTACCCGCTCACGGTAATGTACAAGGTCGTGCAAATCTGTCGTGAAGTTAAGAATATCAAACATTGGTTGACAGACAGTTAAGTATTTTAACGATTAAGCATTCTTCTCGAAATCTCAAAGTGTTGGGCTTAATTCCCCGGGTGGATCATGGCTGCCCATTGACAATGAGTTTTTAGTTCTTAATTTTCAACAGTTGTCTAATTCAAATCGATTTGTGACATTAAATTCATACTTACAATTATTTGAAAAATTCTTCTTTATTCTTGAAAACCTAAGAAATAAACACTACTTATGCATAATAAGTCGGTTTGTTTGAAATATTAGGCTACCAGTTTTTCCAAATATCTCAATAACTTACTCTCTCCTTTATAGCCGTGCCCCAATTACTTAATCATATCCCAAAATCACATTGTGTACTCACAAAACTATATTAAAGTCCACTACTCATCGTCAGTAATACAGTGAGATCTAAGCAAACACATCACAGTGACAGATAAAACACGTTAAAAACGATCAATATTCATCAGATGTCTATTCCTGAAATTCTTAGTCTTAACTCCAGATCTCTTACTGGTAACTTCTAAACATATACAGTATCTGTGATTTAGTCACAATTCAACAATCTTGATTACATTATCTGTATGATGGTCACCTGATATCGCTGAAACATTACCAGACATTTCATCCGGATCATTCTATCATCAAGTAAAAGTGTGTCGGTTGTATTGCAACTTTTGTGAACACGAACTGGTATGTGTACATGGAAGAAGAGTAACTTGTTGAGACAATGTATACTGTAAATTCTTATTCTACTAAACATACTACTGAATAAAACTATTATTATTAAAAATGAAATTTGAATTTTATTTCCATAGTTAAGTTCTCTAGTACATAACAAATATGTACCTACAAAAAGATGGAAGCGGATTAGGGGGTGAATGAATAAATTGAATGAATGAAGTGAATGTATGATAAAGGTAAAAAAGTAACCTACCTGTAATACTACTTCTTATAAAAATATACTTTATCAAGATAAACTTTGAATGGACATCAATGAGATAATATCATTAAAAGGAAACGAAAGAAAAGAACACAACTAAAGTTTGTCATGTAAATAAGGTTTCGTTTTTTTTTAAGAAGAGGTATACAAGTTTACAAGTATCATAAACAAACATTGATGAAATACATCTTTATATATTTGAATGATAAATGATATTATGATTCACTATTGTGATAGAGGTATACGAGTATGGAAAGTACTGAGAGAAGGGTGGGAGGTAACTAGTGTATATATTACCATCTTTTATATTCCATGGAATGGAACACATTGTTCAAATGGATAAAGCAGGTGATCAATTGTATTTTTACTTAAATCTGAATTCTTTTGATTTACTTATTTATTTTAATAATTATTTAATTAAACAATTTGTGATGAGAATATACTTTGGTAATAATAATAATAATAATAATAATAATAATAATAATAATAATAATAATAATAATAATAATGATACAGCTTGAAGCTATAAGAATTTTCCGATTGATTCGTTATGGACAAGAATTAATCAGTCCCTGTTGCTATGTGAGTGCAATTTAACTTAAATCATACTTGTGAATTAATGCTGTATCGTGACAATGTGCTGAACATGAACATATGGAAAAAGAAACTGATTAATTTCAGTTCATAACCTATCAAGTGGAAGAATCAAGTACCGTCAAATTATATATGTATACCTGTTACACAAGAATGGTTGTTTAAACTCAGTAGCCTAATAGTGGATATGGTGGCATTTGACATTGAATTAACTGAACTAGAGTAGTAGTGTGAACATCAACACTTAAATTCATATACATACATTTGACTAACCGTAAATAGAACGAAATGCAAGTTCTAGATTCCATTTATCACTCACAGTCCAACTTAAACAATAATAGTAACAGATTCATCATTAAGTAAAACTGATCAGTTTCGTTCTATGGAAAGGGAAAAAGCCATTACATCACAGAAAACGCAGTGGTGACACTTCAATGTAGAAAATTGTAATTTCAACGATTTCACCCACTACTGTCGTACACTCATTTATACAGTCATTTTTATATGTTCGTCTACTGGAAAATAGAAGATAACATAACAAGCTATTTAAAGTATAAGAAGAATCACAAAGAACTGTTTTAGAATGAAACTAAGTGATAAAGTGATAAAAATAAGTGAACCAAAGGTAGCACTATTCATGGAAATATAAATGTTTACCAAATTGTTTATAGAATATAATAAATCAAAGAAAACATCAAAACAGATCAAAAGTAATAATAAATAAATAAAGTCTTAAAGCCTGGGTAAATTTAGAGATTTGCACATGATATCTCTGAACGTAAAAACTGAACTCAAACTGTTGGATTGTTACGAATTCATTAGTTCACATGATGCTCATTCATAACCCTATTTAAGCTGTCGTTTAACAACGTAGATGCTACTGATAAACTATTTCTCGTTGGAGGAAGGAGGAAGAAGGAAGTTCATCCTTAACACTTCCTTGAATCATTGGTCTGAGAAATAACATGATGCCAACCTTTTCGGGATAGGATACTCTCTTTAAAAATATAGTAATCCAATTTTTCGACTATTCTTCATTAATTAAATGAACGAAACAATATAATCAAATATACTGTATATTACATAATTGGACTTTGTTGATAACCTAAACGTAAAAGTACATTTCCTTACAGAATTTAGCAGACTATTCAGATTTAGGTATCTTAAAGATGACGTAAGACTATCTTTTCACTGGTAAGTTGAGTGAAGATTAGTAATGTACGTTTCTTCAAATTTGACACTTATCAATCCCCAATGATGATATTCACAACGTGATTGAAACTATGTACTAGTCGTTTCATATATTATCAATATTGACATATACATACGTCTGACTGACATATTGTAAATGAATTTTTTCATTACTACTGAGATTCACGGTGGAACTAACTTACAGTGAGGCTCTAAAGATGAACATCAACTAATTCTATCTAATGAGAAGACGGTAAATGATAACGATAAGCTTTTTTTAATAAGAATAGACATCATCTATAAAAAAACTATGCTAAATTTACTAAATTTGCTTGTTTGATAAACATTTCAACGTTATTTGCTGGTTCTATATCAATAAACCTGAAGAATTACCGATATAGAAACTCATTCATATGACTATATAGTCTTTGTTTAAGCAACCCATGATTTGATTTTTAGATACTTTTCAGTTGACTATACAGTCTTCAACTATCTGACTAACACCACCCATGAATACACTAGTACTTAACATTATTTCGGAGTATGTATTAGTTGAGATATCACTGTATCGACATCAATGCCTCCGCGGCTGCTATTGACAAGGCTGTCAAGTAATAAACCACTAAATATGTAATTTGCTTCAGAGTAACTGAAAAATGATCCTCTTTTAACTGATTTTTTTACAGCAATGCACATGGCATCGAAATATATGACTAACAAACTTTGCTTTACACTTAACTTCGTGCACTTCACGTCCACAATTACAAAAGTTCATCTTCCTCAACATTCCTTTAATTCGTAGAAAGTTATCATCATCATTTCATCTAAATTTCGTAGAATACCCTGTAGCACTAGCATCATTATTTTAGTTGTGTCGATGCATTAAAATCGCCTGTCAAATCTCATTGGTCTGTCACTATATATTAGTTCAACCAGATGCACTACACGAAATGAAGTCTCTTCCGTATACCCGTAGCAAATAAGCTCGTCACTATTCATATACTATAAGTAGTAATATTGTTTGTTTTACGTTATGGAATTTTCATACATAAGTGGCTTTTATTTTATTTATTTTAAATTTCTTCTGTCATTCATCCATGATTTAAACTTGTTCAATTCCAGATAATGACCACTACATTGCGTCTATTTTCAGAGTGCTTAAACACAGCATTTTACTTAATTTCGTATTTAATTATGAACTACTCGTAAGTAGCTTCATTTCCTACACGAAACTTCAGCGATCTTCATACATTCTGTAAGCGTTTTCTGTAGTATTCACATAGTGAAGTAACTTTCACATTTGTTGTACTGAATTGTTCCTTTTCAAGGTAATTAAGACTTTATTGATACAGATTACACCATAGTGATGTAAATTCCTATAATCTCAGTCTATGATGAATGATACTAGTTCTGTATATGAGGTCACGTAAATAAATCGCGAAGCGTTGGAAACCGGCTCAGTGATCTAATGAAAAAGCGTTCGTTGAAGAGTCAGAAGGTCCTAGAGTTGGTCGTTGGTAGGGTCGTGGATATACGCAACTAAAGAGTCTCATTCTAGGACAAGAGAGCTGTTCAAATTATCCTGGTAGTCAATGATTGTCCACCTTAGACCAAATTTCGATATCAAATTAATAGTTACGTATAACTCGCACATTGTATGACAGCAATAATGAATACCAAAGTAGAAAATTTCAAAACGTTTAGGTCTTTTATTAGTGATTTAAATGTTAAAAATTTAGTAAATCACTGTTTCGCTAAAAATGTTGCATTGATGTTAGAGACTTCAAAGCACAATCATAGGTTCTAAACCTCCGGTTAACTACCTCAAACAATCTGATTTAAGCAATTCGATTCAATGCAGCGTAGTTTACCTAAACAAACAATAAAAACGCATTCTTTTTTTACATTAAACAGTTTCTTGGTTTTTATTAAAGATTCATAATTATCATTACACTACATCGAAATTGAGACTTCACAAAGCGTTATCGACAATTAAATTACATTCAAATCTTATAATTCAAAGCATTATTATCATTTAATTGTTCGTGTTAGCACAAATTAATACTATTTGGGCACCACCGAAAATCATGGAGCACTAAACAACTGTTTTTCCCAATATAGGATTTCTCAGCAGTGGACACCTCAGGTTTCTCCTCAGATGCTTCAAGTTGGCGGTAGTTGATTATTTTCGCGCTACAACACAAATTGATAGAAGCAAGAGTTCTGCCATTGGATGCCAGGCCAGTAGTGTATGAGGTTAGGCCTCAGTCAACCTAAAGCCCCGGGGGTGGAACCTGTGATGAGCACTACTGAGAGCCTCATACTGGGACAAATCGGTTAATCAATGCTTCCTGATTTTTAGTAGCACCTAACCAACATCACTGTGTGACAGATTCAATCAATTAAAACTTTATACCGATCTCCATAAACCACCTCAAGTCAATCTTTAATATTTTTTGCTAAATTTTTTATGATAGATCTCATTTCAGTTACATGATCACTGCGTCCATTCTTTTACTAATCTGCTACCATTTGATTTATCATTAGGTTCAGTTTACATAATGGTATGATTCCCATGCTCTAATAGATCAATGTATCATTATATGACCCAAAATAGATTTGAAGTTAGTAGAATATAAGTATAATAAAAAGAGCAACAATAATGATTTCGAAAGGAATGTGTCAGAAATAAAGTAACCCAACAAATAGTCAAATTAGCAAGTCTAAAGGTCAAAATTTCGTTTATTGTAGTACCCAATTTCAGTCACACCTTGAACAAGCACACCAATATCGAAATATAAAACAAGTAAATTATTATATCCACGAGTAAATGAGACCCCTACTATTCATTTATTATGTATAGCTGGATCTGCATAAGCTGTATATATCATATGGTTGTTGCATAAACATGATTTAACTACCATGAATTGGCATTTGATTTAGATGAGAAGACATAAATTGTTATGTGTGCTCTCATTCTGTAGAACAGATGAAATTATATGAATTAGTACATTAATTTATCACTGGGTAGCATCCAACATCATGTCTGTAAAATTCACTGAATTCCACCCATTAGATTAATTAAATCTGGCCATTAGTCCAAGTGATTCCATATAGCTGACAATGCTGAGATGGAAAAGAACCACCTTCAGTACCAATTAGAGATTGCATACATTAGTTAACTGAGTGAGTGACCATCGTATTCGAAATATCTACCACAGAATTCAAGCAATCAACAATAATAGTGACTGACCAACTATAATGGTATCGTCCAGCTGACCAAATAGATTTATATAGAAAAGAGTTCGAACTTGCAACGTAATGGTTGTAAATCAAGTGATTCCTTTACCCGTTACTCACTTTGTAATTATATTATGAAATTGTAATAACATATATGTACTTAAAACTTAAATATATTGCACAATAACCAATGGTTTCACCTTCATGCCATTCGGAACAACTCAACTTAGTAACAGTTCGTTACTACAAATGTTTCTGATGGAATCTTGGAGCATTCACTATTGTACTCTGAAAACGCTGATATGGACTTCAGCACTACTACTCCTGTTTATCAAAAGACACCAACAAATTTGCATGTGATTATATGATGACCACAACAGAACTTTATTTTAGTGATTATGATGTAAATATAATTAATTGAACTGAGGATGGTTTTATGGTGATAAGTACTTAGTTCAGTTGTTTGTTTTGCCCACTGATTGTTGTTACCTTGGTGCCATTTAAAACCAGGGAACACTAAACAACTGTCTCATCATAGTATAGGATTTCTCAGCTCTGTACACCGTCGATTCAGTCGGAAAATCCAACTTAGGACCTTCATATCTCATGGTAAACGCTTACCTGTCTGCATCACTCTGCCAACAGGCGTTCTATGCTAGGATTCCATTTTCCAGCAATTTGTGATACATCATACAGTCATCGACTGTCATTGGTGTTGGGGATGTTAGGAACCCTATAATCCTCTTGGTAAACATGTTATTCTTGTGATTTATTTGTGTAAATTTAAATTTCTCGTTTTCATACCAAAACTTGCCCTTTTCACCTTGAATTTTGTATTCTCACTTAGCAAGATGCTAAATCTTATTGGTTCGTTGTTTATTTTGGTAGGCTATTGAGACATTTCCAAGGACGCTTCTCTTTATTGTATTATAAACGCATGAGCCGAGTGTTTGTCATTTCGTCTATTAGGCTGCCTGTAGGATTAAACGCTTCTTGCTGACGCTGGACTCCTTCCTCTAGTTAGCTTGGCTGGGATGATGTGAAATAGCTTAGGTCACCTACTATTGTGTTGCTGGCCATACGCTCGTTAGCAGGTATCGAGATATCTTCCTAATTCGTAAATCTTTTGCGATTGGTGAAAACCATTTCACTCCCGACAAGAATGAACACCACTAACCACTACATCTCACTAGAACTTCAGGTGCATCGAGAAGTTAGTGACTAGTGTGCCGATTATTGTGTTTGGATTGTGGTTGTTCTGTGGAGATGAGTATTAATTATGGTTGTTTGTATTTGTCTCTGGCTTTCACTGATGCCCAACCAACATCAATCTATGATAAATACAAGCAACTAAATAATGTAATTGTTGGGTAAATTTACTGCTAGACATAAATCAATAAAGTAAATTGATAACTTCCGATTACATCATGATTTAAAACATGAACTTTATTCTTTTCAATAATTTTAGTGAATATGATACTTAAGGTTTAGAAACCATGCATACGCATAGTATATAATTGTATTCAGAGTTTGGAATAGTGGCAAGTCTTGTCAGTGTCTATCATTGAACGAAATGATAGATAAGAGTAAGTACTTCTCACTATTAAATACTGTTAGTTCATATTGAAAAATACCATCAGATTTAACTGATTTGCAGAAATCCAAATGAATTCTGATAAAAAGGATTCGTTAGATGGATCAATTTGATTTCAGTGTTGGTGTTTACACTAAGACTTCAACTTAGTGCCTGTCGGTTTAAATGTCAACTTGTTATCAACAAAGTTAGTGAGTTCAATTACCCACTGCTTAAATTAGTTTGAAGATTTGTATTTTCTCCTTATCAATATTTAGAACTACAGCTAATCAGTTTCTCTGTCACTCTCTTTTAAATAACTGATACATTAGTAGGTTGATAATAATTTACTTGATTTTACTGAATGGAACATGTTCTTTTAGTTTTTATTCTGACAATGAAACCTTTTTCAATGATACTGTAATATGTAGCGGTTGAAGACTATGAAACTGAGTACTATAGGTTAGAATAGAATGGAATTTATCACTTTTGTGAAGACAACAAATGCATCATTGCTGACAAGTATCAAACAATACAAAGCCTAAATGAAATAGGGTTTCCTAACAGCTTTATCATAGAGTTTTATAGAATTTCAATAGGAATCTTACTACAAATGCGTATCATTTGAATAACTAATGAGAAGTTAAGAAAACCTCCAACAATTGATTCGTACACTTTAACATTGTGATACAATGAAACCGACTTATGTTATGATTGTTAATGTAAATACATCAGTTTAAGATTAAATTATTTACATGTGCAGTACAGTCGTTTTGTAATATCATTAGCTAACAGTGAATTAGTTCCCATTGACTATTAAAATAAATTCTCTACACAAGCTTCAAAATAAAATGAACTCTGTAGCATAAAGGGATCGGCGTGATAATCTTGATCAGTAGCTGGCGACAGTGAGTGATATGACTTTAAATTGATCACAGTGACACAAATGTATTCACAATTTCTGCTCTTCATGATCTTAAGTTCAATTATTTTTTTGGCACACATGAATGCTCTATTGTGATGTTTATCTTATGGTATGGCAACTTCAGTCTAAGCGTTAATGATACGGGTTTTTTGTTGTACATGATTGACTGACTAACCGATATCATGAGTACTATGTGTGTAAAACCACACTGAATGATCAAAACATAAATATATCATAGTCATTCATGCAATCCTTAAATGGTTTTTCATTAAAATGACAAGTGGGCGAAATACTCTACTGAAATATTGATCAAATTCATTTTTCTTTAATAATTGTACATAACATAAGTAGTATTTACTTAAATAATAGTTACAGTCTGTTAACCATCTTATTCAATGTACAATCAATACATATTAAGGTATAACCTCGAGGATGAACATGATACTTGTTAATCATAAACTAAGCATATGAATATTATGGCGAAAATCTATTTTTTTCATTCATGAGGCGGATTCACTGAAATTCTTTAAATGTTCTTTTTTATGTATCATACTCAAACTAAACACTATCATAAATATAAATAATTGAAAGCTCTATGCCATTTGATGGATTGATATTATCCGAAACTTTTATAATGTAGAATGTGGTTTAGGAGTAGTTGGCGAGAAATTCTAGACCTAAGTTATATGTTTTTCATGGCTCATGAGTTACGGTGTACTTCCAATTATTGGAGAATTAATATTCTCCGGAGAATTTGATCCCAGGTCACCTCAAACCACCTATTCCAGTATTGCATCAATGATGTCACGTAAATTAAATTAGTTGTTACATTTCTTTAACTTAATAAAAACACTTCTATTAGCCTTATAAAGTACTTGACAAATATGACATTAGTCACACTACCCAGGGATCAGTTAATGCATACTTTGATACTGTTTTGAATAATGTGTTATATTCATCCAGTTAGTCGGTGAATTTTAGATATTAGAGCATTAGCTTAGAGTATAAGATTTTACTTAAAGCTCAGACTTTCATCATTGTAAATTTTCATCCAAAATGTCAGACTATATTAGACTGACGTGTTCATGATAGAAAATTATGAATAACTTCAACCATTTGATGTGAATTCTTTGATGAATACAGCACTTTATTTAGCAATTCATTCAGTAACTGAACAGAGAAATGATCCAACACGGTAGCTATGGAACAATCGGTAAATAATGAATGTGAAAAATGATGAAAGGAGAGATGATGTATTTTTTTGAATTAGTTTTCCAGATCATAATACAATCAATATCAACCAACTGGTTCATAGTGTATTAGATTACATTGTTACATAATCAAGTATTTAGAAAAAAAGTGGAACAATTAAAACATGTAGGTGGATGAAGTAATTATAGTGTTCGAAAGTATCAATTAATACGTGAATAAATTTCTGCATTGTAGATTACATAATATCCATGAAAAGAATTAACAAAGTTTCGACGACAGCACTAATAATCAAGACCATTACATAAGAATTTAGAGAATATCATGGTTGCATGGACATAACATTTAGAAACTATGAAAAGAAAAACAAAAATGGAAATTATATTCATAAAAACAACCATATAGTCCAGGGACGAGTGTAATAAGTTATTTACGAACCATATAAACATTCTTTATTATGGTGGCCAGGCAAAGAAAGAGGTCGTACAAATTCCTTATGAACATATAAGTTAGGCATTAGGTGAATGTTATCGGCTTTCTCTATATATAAAGGAAGTATGCATAAACTGTACGGTGAATCTACTCGGATTTAATGCATGACATTAAGGACAGTTTTCAAATCTAATATTTGTTCCGTATCAATTAGGCGTACATACATAAACCTTTACTAGTCTTAATTGTTTTTACATAAGTATGCTGAGTAATGCTCAGAAATCCGTCGACAGACTTTTCTTAACATGAACACAACGCAACTGACACCACAAAGCCAGTTTAATTAGATTAGATGAAATCACCGAATTTGCCCTCAATTCCTGCAATAGTGATAAGTTATACATGGAATAGAGTATGAAGCTTAGCTGTAGAAAACATTTCTCGCAGCATATTTCTTATTCACTGCACTATAAATTCATTGATATTATCGTCTAGGAATTGTAGTTTGAAAATGACCGACTTATTAGAAACTGTTATTCTCTTTGACCCTATTTTCGTTTGAATCATTTATTTGTTTGTAAATTTTAATAGATAAGCATCCATACTGAATATTTTGTGGAAAGTGGTTAACTCTCCTTCAACAATAACTTTGGAACGAAAAGAAATATTACTTCGTATCTTTTTCTTTATATTAAATATCTAAATAGGAATTCTGTATTGTGATTTGATGTTGTGACGATTACTCAAAATTTTTAATTTGATGCTGTGAATTGGTATGAAGTGGACAATTGGGAAACACTAAACAAGTGTTTCTTCCTAGCACAGGATCCTTCAGTAGTGGACATCCACCATGCCACCCAGAAATCGAGCCCAAGACCTTCAGGCTTCTCTGTTAACTCTTAACCGTTAGACTATTCAGTCGGATGACATTGAACTGTTATTATTTTTGACTCAAAGATATATATGAGTGACCTCATCGATTGCTCTCGATGACTAACTGCCTCACAGCTTATATGAATGGATTCTACTGATTATACCTCACTTGAAGTTCGGGAAATACTCTTAGAATTTAATCGATTGTCAGAACATTAAGTATATTTGTACAGTGAAGTGAATCCATTTCTTTATTTTGCATGATCTATTTCTTTAAAATATTCACAGTCTTATAAATAAATAAACTGTTTCGCAAGTACAACGTTGATTGTAACATGCTGATATTCAATTGAATTCATAATCGATAATAGTCATAATGACAAAGTTCAATTCATAGATGAACAGAATAAGTTAAAGTAATAGACGCTATTATGTAATCGATTACGTGAAACATGTAGTAATTTCAGTATTAATAGTAGACAGAATAATACAAATTTATATTAATTACAAAAATTACTAATCATTACCATAATAATAATAACAATAGTTCATGGTGTTGTGAAAAACTCAATAACATAGTAAACCAACTTGATAAGAGATCATGTCTCTTAATGGATAATGTGTGAAAATAATACTGCTATGCTAAACATTGAATGAATGGATACGTAATAGATTGATGTCGGCAGGTTACTAGTGTTCCCCGAGCTTCAGTGGCACTCTGCCAATATCAATCTGTGATGCATTCAATCAAGTAGAAACACTTATCTCCACAAAAATAACCATCTCAATTCAACTACAATTATCAGCACAGTAGTGACTAACTTCAGGTTGTTCCTGAGGCTTTAGTCAGAAGTCGTGATTGTTGGGGTTCAGATTTGTCGGATGAGACAGTTATCACCAATGATGATGGATGATCGTCGCACTATATATATATATATCACAAATTCATGGAAGAGGGAATTCTACCACAGGATGGCGGTCTAGTGGTGCTAAAGATTAGGTATCCACCAACCTGAAGTCTCCGGGACGGAATCTGGAGTGCACATTGCTGAGGATTCCCTATAATAAGACGGAACGGCTGTCCAGTGCTCCTTGGTTTTCAAGTGGCACCCAGTCAACATCAATATGTGATGCATTCATTTCAATTAAAAATACCATTTACCACAAGAAGCAATCTTAATTCGAGAATGTAATAGTTGAAGTGAAATATGAAAAGCAATTGCAAAGGCAGTAGAACGAGCAAAAGACAATGTAAACGTTTTATGATAAGTTATCGTAAACAGAGATTTAAGTACAAGGAGAAAATATGCCAAATACTCATGCACCGTAATCTTTGTCTATGTCAAGTGTCAAAATTTTGGTACAAATCAGTACCAAAAATAGATGCACCACACTTGCACAAAAGTAATATTATGAAGAAAATAAAGGAAAAGCGATCAACGGGAAAAAATGTCAAATTTAATAAAATGGCAAGGAAGTTATGAGGCAGGAGATACAGCTCGGATAAACCTACAATCAAAATTTCATTCCTATTAAAAAAAATCATCACAACTTTATAAAAATTTTAACAGGGAACTGAAGCAGGATCATCACTAGCATCTATTCTGAACCATATCTAATAAAGTGTCAAGCCACTGTTCTCCACCACCATGTAAAACCCTGAAGAGGAAGTCAGGATGAACCAAAAAAGGCCAGTTCTATACAGCTTTATTTCATTAAATGGCATCATGTAACAAACACCTCTGCTCCCTTTAACCAGTCCCAGACTCAGTAATCAATGCACAATATGGAAGTCGCTGGAATGACATTCGCGAAACATGAATCAAGCCACCAAAACCAATGCTTACAAGATGGCCATATGAGTGGAATTGCCATTACTACGTCCGGAAACACTATGTCGAACTTATTCATTACTAACATTCTGTTCCCACCGGATGTTAGTAATACTTCAGAGACGACTATGATAGAACACAGAGAGACGCCGAATATCCTCAGCTCGGAGATTTCAGGTTTCGTAAGTATGGAGCACGAGAGTTGTAAACCTAACCTTTTAAAACCAGACTCACATTACTACGACGCTAAAGATGGCCCGTTTCCGCATAAACCGATCTGACCTTCATTTTGCGTAGATTGATCTCACCTCATACATTATCATTCTAACTACTCACACAACTGATCCATATACACAAACTTCTAGACTGCTTCAAACCGTTCACTACGAACAGTGAAAGCAGGCGCATATTCCTGACAGTTTTGAAGAACTTTGCACTTGGAAGGTGAAAAGTACATATCATACTTGTGGATACCAATTGCCAAATGACCAAGTGAGATTTGGATGACCTGTGTGTTAATGCACCTACATATTCGAAGTCGAGAAGTTTTTCTCCACGTAACAACTCCATAGCCAACAACAATGCACTTTCTTCAGAGCTGTTTCTAGAATGTCGTGGGTGACAAAGTTAAAGAGGAATGGCGAAATTGATCAAAACTGTCTAACCCTACTAGTGCGTTGGAATTCTGGGAAAAAAATAGCTGTATCCACCTACTCTGACTGATCTATCTGCAGCGTATGCAGCTTTAAAGATGACAGAAAACATTTTCTCCAGAACATCCTTCTTCAGAACAAAATTACAGATCACTAGTCCTGTCCAAACAATTGAAGATAACTCTGATGGCAAGAAACACGACAATTGTTGGTCAACCAACTTACTAATCTTCGATAAACCATCAGTTCATTTTGTGTAATTAATAGAGTGGAGAGTAATTTCTTCCACATAACATATAAATTTGGGACTTATTCTACCTACTTATTATTTCGTAAACAACATCGGAATTCACTAAGTAATTTGTTTTGATGATGCATCTTATTCGCGGTACTTCTAGGTAGTCTTTCAGCATTCAATATCTGATTCTTTGAAATGTGTTTTTCTATGCTTCCACATAACACCCTCTTCATTTCTCTAATATATTTACTATCATATGTACACATAACATAGTTAATACAACTGGATGAAATTAGTTTAAGTCTATTATCTTTATTTATATAGTAGGTAATGGTTAAATTTACAGTTGACTATGTCAATCCTATCCTAACCTGTAATAAGTTAATATGTATAAACATCATTACTCGATTTTTAGAACTAGTTACTGCATCAAATCAATACAATTCTTTTTTAGACAAATATACAAAGGCTTTCATGAAAGAACAGCATCACTTCCACAATGATATAATAAATGATCAGTCTGAAATAAAATGCACTAAAAAATCATCTCTTTAAACGGTTGGAATAATAGGATTTTTAATCATATATATATATATATGTAGGTATCTACGTATATAAGTTATATACATAGCTGGTGGGTGCAGGGTGACAAAAATATATTTAGATCAAGGGGTTTTAGTCAAAGACTGAATTCTACTTAAAATGAAATCGGTTAAGTAAGACCTTTTGCAATGTTAAGTGAATGATAATTAAAATTCGTTACATAGTAACAATAAGAATTACAGAAAGAATTACAATCATTATTATTATTATCATTATTATTATTAATCAACTGTACACATTGCAACTTTGACTATAACCCAAAATTCACTTATAATTCTTATTTACTTCGTAACCATTTTTTAAAGCCAAACAGAGGAACTGATTGTAGTTCTTTCTATAATTTTTTTTGCAATATTGGCATTGTTACTATTTGATGAATTTTAAGCATCACTCACTCCTTTTTATAAAGTTTCACTCAGGTGTTGACTACTAATATTTAATCTAATTGTATTTTTGTCCTCACCCCATATATTGTGTTACCCATATATAGTGATACTTACATACATTTGATTAATACTTTTATTTATTTCATTTATTGTTTAACAAACTATATAATGATGTTTATTTTAACAGTAACATTTGTATTTTACAAATCACTTAGAAACAATTTATATCCAATAATCTTTGATAACTAAATGATACATTTACTTTAGAACTGGCTATTTCTTATGACAATCAATTTCATACTTATAATTGTACAATCTGATAAGTATTTATCAAGAAGAATATTTTTCATTGAAACATCATTGTTATAATAAATATTTGGACTTCTTTTAATATTTTTTTATTTTTGACAATTTCATTAAACAATCAGTAATGCATTACATCATAATAACAACAATATATACATTGATTAGCTTAATATAGCACGAAATACACTTTTCCATACTCTACTATTTTGATGAGTAGAATGTTGAAATAATAAATATTTTTTATTTTTTTTATTTATTCCTATATTTGGTAATAATGTACCAATTGTCCAATAATTTGTCCAATAACTTTCAATTTCTATATTAGCTACATATCTTAAGAAACCAGTTAAATATAATTCAATAGGATTAAATGGTGCATATCGATTAGAACATGTATACCATTGTTTTAATGTATTAAATGATAACAAATAACCGCCACTTTTAATATCACAATATTCAATTGGTTTCAATAGAGTTTGTTTATTCACTGTTGATAATCTATTATTAAACATAGTTTTTAATAAATTATGTTGTACATTATACTTTTGCATAATTGGTAAACAATAAATAGTTGGTTTATTATTTTGTTTTAATTGACTTGTCAATGTTAAATGTGTTAATTTTGAATTAGTATATTGAATGAATGCATTTAAATTAGGAAATAAATTATAATCTATAAATAGAATAAAATCAATTGAATACTTGCAATAATGTAATAAGAATTCACTTGTTAAAATATATAAATATCCAATATCATATTGTTGTTGATTAGTTAAAAATAATGGTAGAATATCTTTTTCATTTATTGCTTCAATATAAAAATGATGTAATTTATTTAGTGGTTGTTTTAAATATTGTCTACTTATATTAACAATAAATAAATGTTCAATAATATTTAAACCATTTATATAATGTTCATTATTTATTTCACTTAATACATATTTTATTGAACCCCATGTTTGTCTTATTTGATATCGTATAAAACTATTAATAGTTGGTGTAAATGTTACTATTAATAGATTTGTTTTAATTGATTGACATATA
This sequence comes from Schistosoma japonicum, assembly GCA_025215515.1. NCBI lineage: Eukaryota > Metazoa > Platyhelminthes > Trematoda > Strigeidida > Schistosomatidae > Schistosoma > Schistosoma japonicum. The sequence continues at coordinate 12,517,286 of CM046063.1, read as the reverse complement.
TTTGGCGCAATTTTTAACCATTGTGTTATATTTATTGGTTTCAATGCATTATTTAATTTTGGCAATTGGTTAAATCTTGTTGAAATAACATTTCTATTACCAACATAATAGTTAGATAATTTTAAACAAAATGAATTATTAAAATGTAATGAAGTGAAAAGTTTCCTGTGTTTTAATCGTAGTATATTGTTTTAATTTACTTTTATTTTTGCTTAAATGTATTCGATGTTTTAATTTGTGATTTATGAATAATTTATTTTTTTTGGATTTTATCTTCTGTTGAATATAATGTCGATCCTGATGATGTTGACGGTGTAATCGTTGTAGATGGTGATGATGAGGATGACGATGATGATGATGATGATAGGCTTGAGTAGTTTTCATTTGAATTGATTTAGTTACATGATGAATTACTATTGTAGTTGTATAATTGAATGATGATGAATTATTTTTCAATTGTATAAATGATCGAGTTAACATTGGTGTATAACTATGCATACCATTGAAATCAATTGTTTTCAATACAATAAACAAATAGAGAATAAGTATTAAACTAAAACTAATTAAATATAATAATAAATATTTATTATTATTTGTTGTAAATAGACGATAGATTTTATTTAAAGTTAATAATGTTACATTTTTATATCTTTTAAATGATTTCATATTTCTTCTGTTATAAGATAAATACTGTTTACATTATGTAATAATGTACTTATTAATAGATAATTTTAACCAATCAATCATTATATTAGTTACTATGTATAAATAATTAAATAATTATAATATAAAATATATAATTTATTTATATGAAAATCACTTAAAAGTGCTTGTTTTAATGTAAGTTCAAATTTCATTATGAACATGAATATACACCTACATAAATAATGAATGAGAGGAAGAAAAAAAACAAACAAATTTGTTGTTTCTTGAACTTCGATCAATATGAATAACAATATAGTCAGAATCAATACTGTAAATGATGATGTAGAACCATTATTTAATTCATATATGTCTACTTTAATACTGTTACTAACCTCTAGTCAAACTGAATCTAAAGAACACAGTTTGAAACACCATTTCTCCGGTCCCACCTGATAGTCGTATATATATTTTAGCCATTCGCCTATATATTCATTCCACACTTGATCTTATAGTAGACCAGTTAGAAAATCGTCATCATTACATAACAAAAACAATAATGATAGAAAACTTGTGGGGGGGAGGGGGAAGGAGAAAACATACACAGTTAATTAGTAAACAATTCATCAGTAGAAAATGATATTCTTGTGGAGTTATGGAGATTGTTGAATGTTAATTTAATATCACGAATTATTTTGAATTAGACAACCACTGATCAACAAGAAGTAACGGACAGCTATTTCGTCTTAGTATAGAACTCTCCGGTGGGGTCGTGGATGTGTACTGCTAATCAAACATTTCCCAAAGATTTCGTCGTGAAGCCAAAAGGTCCTCAGTTGATCCTCAAAGGGGTCATGAATACACACTGCTGTTTCTTTCCATACTAGAACAAAACAACTGTCCAGTTTTTTTCTCGTGGTCAATGGTTGCACAAGTCAAACCAATTCGTTATACATATATTGAAAATGATTTAGTTACATTTAATAGGTTAATGGCAGGTTACAGTCACAGTAATAAAAAATGAATGGAGGTAAATTTTTGAAACAGAGAACATTGAAGTACGTGAATAATTTTTTGGGATTCTCCTTGACTTTCTTCTCATACTAAAACTACTAAATACTTTATAATAACCAGTAGTATTCAATGAAAAAAGAGAACTAATGAGCTAACAGATATAAACTTTACATCAGTTGATCATTGGATATTGACCACTTGACATGTTTTTGTATTTTTCTGTTAAATTCTGATGCAATATTATCACTAGTCTAAGCGATTGGACATCTATTCTATTATAATGTTGATGCCACGTAGTTGGAAATAGCTTACACGAAAACTTGCCAGACATAGGTTTCACATTATTTACTAATCATTTACGAAGTAAGTGATTCCCTCTGATGAATTGTAATCTATGTTACCCAGCCTATTGTAACTTGATGGATACGATTTGATTAACAAACAAAAAAATGACAAACATGAAATCAGTCATTGTGCAGTAATCAGTTAATAGCAGCATTTCATTCACACAAAAGGTCTAAAGAACCACTGGAAAACACCTTAATGATATCATACCCTAATAAAATTACTTAGCTCTTCTACCTTATCGATGTCACTTTGGTTGTACAGCTAACCAATCTATAGCTTAGCATGGAAGAAGTTTAAGGTACAACTGTTCTAACGAATACACATCAAATTGGTTACTAGAGTAGACAAATTCAAGAAATACTCCAAAGGGATAACAGGTTCAGCAAATATTTCTAGAGTAGGCATGAATTTTAAAATCTATAATGAAATAGTTTCAATCTTAGGTTAAATTCAACATTACATAATTGATGGCATTCTTAAGTACAACCTAGATATGTTTAGCTATTTTATCATTGAAAGAAGTACTGCTGATAAGTTTCTTAGTGAGTAATCATTCAAAATAGTAAAAGATTCAGTAAAAAGTAATGAAACATGTCAGTACATGCAATAGTTTTTGATTATGTACTCAATAATGACCCATAATATGCATATATAGTACTTTACTACTTTATTGCTAGTAAGTAGTATTGATGTGTCTAATAAAACATTAAGTTTGTCAAAACATGGTATATCTCATTTTAATAATTATAAGTAAACGGCCTATTGATAGACGGATTGAAGTTCACCATCGTCTCTTCCATGATAATTTGTGTGGACCATAATAATTTAGATTAGACTTTGATTCCAACCCCCTATTTCGGTATTATTTCAAATTAGAAATCATTCGATCATTCAAATATCTACTCACAATATCAGCAAGTACAAAATGAAGTTGAATAAATAAAATAAAGAGAATATACTACTGAATAATACAAGTAGTTAGAAACTGATACTTCTAGATTTGCCCACCATGATATGAATATATCAGACAGTATATAACATTTAATTAAATTTAAATATTTCAGTATAACGAAACTATGATGCTTTCCTTCTAACTAATATCAGTTTAATAAGACCAGTATTAAAAGTAATACATCTTTCCATATCCAAGAAAAATTGAATTCCCAGCCACATGGTCACAGAATAACAAAACTTACATTGAAAATGTCTTGAACCCAGCTACTATAAACCTAGAAGTGACAGCTGCCTTTATACACTCAATAGAGCTGGCGATCCACTATCTCACAATCAAATACCTTCCTTACTTTCAAGTATTTAATCTATTTTTATTGCCACAGCAAATTTCTTCTCTTTTCAACTTCCTCCATATGTTCCACCAGTGATAACCGTTTAAGTATCTACTGTACAATCTACATAGGTGTATAAATTACATAACAATACAAACAATCGTAATCTACCAGTTGTCTAGAGGCACCGAAATGTGAGATAATGGTGGATATTTATGGAAACATGCATTGAAAATACTATGAAATTCAAAGGTACATTTTCAATGGTCATGTTATATGTCGATGTACATAAGTTTTATGTATCCATGGAGGACTATAATCAGTTAAAAAGAACTAGTAAATATTTCAATGGTATAAGTTGTCTATACATTTTAAAGACGATTGATTAGATCAAGCGAAAGAAGTTGCATTAAGTTTTTGTAAGCTTAAGAGATAGCGTTCGCATTAATCATATCGACTATCGAGGAGATCAGATATATAATCTGGCTACATTAAAGATCGTATCGCAAACCTTACTAATATAATAAGAACCCATGCGTTGTCTCATTTGACTGAAGACATAGAAATAGAAATTAATCACTAATGACTTAATGCGTGTTCAGTTTTACAAACCCAGAACTTTTGACTATAAGCTATTAGAAGGTCATGAAGAATACTCATCAAGGGAGAACATTATGTGACAGTAAAACGCTAACATTAACTAACCAGTGTTCGAAAATATAAATCATCCGACTTACTAAACATAAAATTCATAGCTTTACTTTGAGAAACGTTTTTTAGTCTTTTAGTAGGTGACTCCAACATAGACTAATATGAAACAGACATCTAAACCATCAAACTTTCCTTCAGTTATTTTTCTTATGTAAGTACTTATTGAAAACTATATTAGAACTGATTTCAAAGACCTAATTTGAATAATATAATCTATATGAAATGACTAAATCATTTATGAAATTAGTTGTATAGTTTACCTTACTGTGTTGCCCTAATATTGGAACAGTCATCAGTTTGCACCCCCACCCGTAGATTTCTTTAGATAATGGTAATCAAAACCTACAAGTCTCACATGAACGCTTAACCATCTGTACCACTGTATCAGGCCAGTGTCCAATAATAGAATCCCTAGCCTCCAGGAATTTGTGATATTGCATGGCGATCATTTGGTGTAATTGGTAATAACTATCTCATTCCACAAAACAGCTTCCCATGGCTGAGTGGTTTTCAGTAGTTACCCAACATCAGCATGTGACCAATACGAACAACTGAATTTGATACCTATCTCTACGACACCATCTCAATTCAACTATTTTATGCAATCTGAAAATACTCAAATTCAATCAAAACCAAGATGAGTTATCAGAAGTATTTTTCTTTATTCTTTCAACTGCTAACTAATTGCAGAACATTTCTGTACCAGTATGATATAGTTTACATATTCTACCTTTCTATGAGCTGGTTCTGCTTATCACGTTTCATGTAATGATATGTAGCTCTACGTTGACTTTTTGCTTAGTTTAATATTTTCCTTAACTGATTAAAACAAGTTTGTTTACTCTGATGTAAGGGTGTTAATTGAACTTCTGTGTTCCATTACTGTTTACTTTAAAGAATTAGTCTGACATGATGGCAATATTATAGCAAGTCTAATGGCATTTATTTCTATACAGTAAGGATCGTCATCCCACATATGTCGCTGCATCCTAACACTGATTTCTTTGGCTTTGACACTTACGAATTTTATCCTAACATATTCCTAAAAAGATTATTAATTGATCATGGGAATGAGCGTAGAAATTAGAGGGGGTGATATGACACTATCAGGTTTAAACCTGGTAGTTTATCACAACTGGTTTGGCAATCAGTGCATATTAAGAATAAGTGAAGGCCCTGGATATCGTGAGTGATCATAAAGCTTCTATTAGCATCTCAGACAACATTATCGGTAAGCACTTAAAAAAAGTAGTTTCATGTAGTACATAACATCTTGCTCTAATTTAGTCATGTTTTAACTTAGATGTTATATTGTTCTGTTTACATTCAATATGAATATATGTTGAAAACAAAGAAAAGACAAAGAAATCAATAAGTAGTATGTAAACAAGTTTTCAATTTTGGCATTTTCATTAGAAATATTCAAAAATGGAAGTCATGCTTCATGCTGTAAGAATATTTAGATTTGATTATATGGCATATAACCAGGTAATGTAGACATAATGAGAATTCACTGAAACCAAAAGGTAAACACTTTCAACTTAATATATATGAATATCTTAATAGTATACCACATAACCAAGGCCGTATGTTTTTGAGTTGTGTAGGTGTACGATGCTAACGATTAACAAGATAGATATGACTACTGCAGTTTTGACAGACAATTTTAATCCTAAAATTCGAATCTTTTGTGAACTCCTGTAATAAATTCAAATATTCCCGTGATTCAAACATTCTTTATTAGTGCTTTTATTCTTGACTATTGTATAACACATATGATTCTTTTCATATATGATTGCTCCTATGTTTATTTATCTCATGTCATTATTACATTATTCTAAAGTACAACTATATTAGTATAACCTTTACATTGTTTACATACTATTAGTCTTTTCCATTCTTACTTCTTAAGTTTATGCATATTTAAGACAAACATATTTCGTCATATAATGGCATATTCCTACCCAGGATAGGCGACTGTACTGTTTATCAAGCATTCACAGGCATTATCTGAAATAACTAATGTTACGATGAATATTCAATGATGAATTCTACAGACACGTTGACGGTATCACAATGAGATAAGCTCTTGGTCTTCTTTTAGAGGACATTTTCATAGTTAATCTAGAGAATATAATTAGTTTTACAAACATTTAATAAACTATATTTCCATAGAAGTTATACGAGCGACATCATCGTATGTGATGTAGATAATAATTTTGATGACATTCTACATGCTCTTATTAATGGCTACAGTTCAGTCGAGTTATCAGTAATATCCAATGCAAACTCTTGTTTCCATTTACTTGACATTCTATTGAAACAAAGACCAGATAGCTCCTTAGAAACATCGATTTACAAAAGAACCATCATGAAATGGGCAGTATGCCAATTTTTAAAGTTATGTGCCACTAAGCAGAAAGAGTTATTTAGTCCATTCTGTATCCTCGTGAACTTGACGAATATGAACGAAGAACACATTATATGATGAATTGGAAAAAGTTCTTACAATACATATGAAGAATGAATTCCACACCCGACATGAACCTAAAACTAAAAGGAAACAAAACTGAAGCATCCGCACTTGCAGAAGGAAGCCATATTAATGAACATCAACCTCAATGGAGATAACAGAAAATATCCTAAAAACTTGAATTTCAAGATATCTGAAGAGAACATTTTATTAGGCAAAACTTCAAAATATCTCCAGCAGGAAGTACAAAGGATGAAATGCCTCTTTGGGTCAACCCAACGCTTGTTTACTAGATTGTTTGTTTCTGTAAGGTAAGTTATATCGGCTGCACGAAGCGTGTACTTTCCAAAAGGATATCCGGGTTTCATCCTGCATGGTTATCTAAAAGTTTCCTGAAATAGATCAACAGCCTAATTCCTGTGTATTTGTTAGATTCAGGTAATGTACGTTACCCCCGGAAATCAGCCATCAAAATGATATGCATAGAAGAATTCGCTCACATGGTATTTTGGTCAGGAATTTATGTGCATCTGTAGATTTCGCAATTCAGCAGTTTCAACCTGGTCTGTGTATTCAGAAAAAGTATGTCCAATCCTTAATTTTATCCTTTGTTTCATATTTTCCTTTTTCGTATGCTGCAATCGTTTTGAAAATCATTATTACCACTTATTTATCATCGTCTTGATATCCGTAAAGGTAACAATCGCCTTTTACATTTCTCCTATTACGTTTTAATGACCATTATTTCGACTGGCTACATGTGATACTTGTGAAGTTTAAATAATTTTAGCAACTTCGTTATGTGACGACATTACACCTCCTTCGATGACTTTAAAAACTTGTGATCCCCTCCCCTTCCTTCTTAATTGGATACCTGAAAATGTGACTAGATTTTAATTACAATGTTAAATGATATAATGCTTCTTTATTTTATTAATTTCTGAATCTACTATATATATAGGAATGTACAGCATTTCCTTGTGTTTGCGGACTGAATGTTAGTGTAGCACGATTAGGTGGCAATTGTAATGGAGTTATTCAACGTTACAATGGCTGTTGGTATAAAAAATTAGTCAAAACGGGAACTTCGGTGTCTTCAGATTGAAACTGAGGCAAATATCTATTATGGTTGTTTTGTAGACCATACAACTGCCTTTTATCCTGGCATTGACACTTGTAAACATAATCGAAGCCTTAGGAGTTCAGTGGTATCAACGTTGCCGAGATGTATGATCAGAAATGTTGTTGAGACTGTATTTGTCGTTAGAAGGCAGTGACAAAACCGTTGAAATTGATGAAACACCCATAATAAAACGAGAATATAATAGAGAGAAGGACACAAATACGGAGTGGTAAGTGTAAGTAAACCACTAGAATTTTAGTTTTAGGTTATTTGTATTTATGATAGAACTTTTGGAAAGGGACATTTCCAATATAGTCCCAAACAAAAAGGTAGCAACACTAATCCTAATTATTCTAACTTATATTTTTTTGGGAACATTTATATATACAGTTGACTGGAAAGGTTACCGGTTTCCAAGGAGACTTGGTTAAGAACATCGCATTGTCGTCCATGAAAGACATTTCGTGGACCCAACTATCGGGGTCCAATCGTAAAAGTCTAGATGCATATTGGCCTAGCATAAGAAAAGTTCCTGAGACCTCATCTCGGCTTCCAAAAATAATATGGTTTGGAACCATATGGATAAGTGCTTATGTACGATATAGTACGATTTCATAATAAATGAACTATTTCTGCTTTAATTTATTCTAGGTTTTTAATAATTTTTTATAAAATATTAGCAATTAATTGAAAATGTTTCTCATTGGTTGGTAAGCACTTCAAGGTCGCTAGTACAATTTGGTTCCACCCATATATCAAAATGCCAAAGAACTATTCATTAAAAACAGAATCCCTTTATACAACATAACGACATGATTCTGAATAATAAATTACGGTTGTTGGTAACATTTTCAAAGTGGAGAACATTTATAGTTCAATAAACCTGTTGTATTCAACACTTCTAACTATTTTTTTTCCTGTCAGTTTATTAAATGACTGCTGGAGAATACAGTAAAGTTTTCATCAACAGTCTTCATTTTAAGTATTTGAAGTCACTCTCAACTGTCTGCTATGAACATATTAGTGTAGTGTTACTTGATATGCCGAGTGAAATATATCAAAATCTACAAAAAAAAACGTTTCCGGCGGCCAAGTTGCACTTTTATTCCAACAATCGCCTTTTCATTCAAACTGGATTATGATGATACATCTTTCTGAATTCCCTTCATTCATGTGTATTTATAAATCCAACTTCCTCATGTGGAGCTAGTTACATAGGCAGCACAACCAGGCAAGTCAAATCACTGTAATTTCCCAATACCGTCCTTCGTGATTAAGAAAGGAATAATTAAAAGTTCTACACTTAGTCATCATACAGATATTGTACATAAAATAAACTAAAGATGCTTTCCAAATGATTTATTATCTTTCAGTTAATTTACCTCAAGATTCACCAATGCATTTATTATACATAGCGCAAGCCATCAGTATTCTCATCGACAAACCAGATTTATGCATTCAGAATAAATTTGAACAACTACTCTGCTTACATTTTCCCGATCAACTTTATTCGACTATCATTTGACCTCGTAGCAATATTCTCAGTTCTCTTCATAGGTAATATGTAATTCGTCATCTTTGTTATCACTTGTGCCAATTTATTCTTTCATTAAATAATAATCTTGAACATCAATCATTCTATTCGAATTATCTTTAATTGAATTACGGCGAATTTGCAAAGATAGGTATTTACTTTAGTTGTTTGTATTCGCCATAGGTTGATATCAGTTGGGTAGTATTGAAAACTAGGGAGCCCCAGACAGTCATTTTGTCCTACTTTGGGACTCAGCGAATACCATCGAAATCGCTACTGAACCTAGGGCTTTCCTTGGCAGTTAAAGACAACTAAACTTGGTAACTAAGTGGATAAACAATCTCAATTCAGTCACGAAATTCGGCTCACTAGTCAATAGATTAATGATACTCACGAAGTTGCAGTGTAATGTCGTGGTTAATGGGGTTCAGTCTTGTAGGTAGCGGAGCGGTTATCAAAAATTACAAATGATGATCATCATGATATGTTCGAAACTGATATAAGTGGGAATACTATCAGTGGATGACTGTCACTTTAATAGTGTAGAGAGTTAAACGTCGGTCATGAAACCTGAAGGGCGTGATTTTGATTCCCTGGCTAGATCGATGGTATGTAGTGTTGAGGAGTCTTATACTAGGACGAAATGGCTGTCGAGTGTTTCCTAGTTTTAAATGGTACCTAACTAACATCGATTTGTGACAAATACAGAGAGCTTGTCGGTAAATATATTACTAAACACTGATAATCAATCTCATAAATACATCTGATTGATAACATTGTGACATAACACACTAGCATTTGCTTTACATCAATTTCTTTATTTTTATAGCAATATATATATATATATATATATATATATATATATGTAGAGTCCTAATGAAAAACGAATCGAAAAGAAGTATTTCTTTGCTTTGTTGTCATTTTACTAAATTAAAAATAATTTAATGTTAGTTGATAAAATTCTTTTCAGATTGACGTTGGTAGGGTACTATTGAAATCCAGGGAACACTGGACAACTGTTTCGTCTTAGTATGGGACTTCTCAACAGTGCACACCCAAGATCTTATCCTATGGGCTTCAGGTTGGTGAACGCCTAACCCTCTAAACTATTGGGTCGGCATCCAATGAAAGAATTCCCACTTCCATCAATTTGTGATATAGTACTACGTAGTGTTATATCACAAATGTACAAGATTAAAATTTATTACAAAACTTAATCGATTGCTTTCTTTAGTCATTTTTCAACCAATAGAAACTGTAAGGGTCAACCAATATTAATTGCATAATATAGTCTATGATATACATAAGTATATTTGTTAATTAGTTTTTGTAAGTTCAACACATTAACCATATTATTAGCTTAATGTACTGAAGTGTCAAATGAATGTTATCAGTTGACAAAGAGTATACAGCTCGATTGATTACGTTGATAGATATAAATCACCTTTTCTTACACTAAGTAATAAATCTATCCGACCTAGATCGATGTCAAAGTATTATCTGCATTTTGAAATATGAATCTATGGCTACCGTGTTAAGTGGCTTGTAGCGATTGGGGAACTAACGTAATGTCGTACAATAAATAACAGTTCATAATAACAATGTAAAACGTACATCATTAGTTATTATAATTACACTAAAGTGAAAGTAACTTGATAATAATGCAGTTTACTTAAACAATCGTAGACATGGACTAGAAAGCGGTGTTTTAAATAGGTGTCATCTACTATTTAAGTTGGATTTCGCTTGCCAGTCACAATGCAACTTAAACAGTACTTGTGATTTATAGTTATATCGGGACAATACACTCAGGATACACATATAACAACAGAGGCTGACTAGTTTCAGTGCATGATAAAGCAACGGGAAGACACTAATTCATCCTCATGTGTTAACTACATTTGGTAATTAGTAATATTGGGATCCAATAAAATCAGTACAGTGAGATAAAGTACACAAATGAAATAAGTTCGGATCTCAGTTTAGCTGTGGCTCAGAAATATTTTGTTCGATGATACTATAACAGGAATTTAGTAATTATTCATAATATCAACAATTGAGACTTGATCTAGAATGATGTTTAATACAAATTCGTTGAGTATCACTAGACAAAACATTACAGTGACTAGTCGATATATATATATATATATATATATATATATATATATATATATATATATATATACAATAAAATTAACAATATTAACATTATATGTACTGCAACCCTATTAATACAATACCATCACAAAAGTAACGTTAATAAACTTTAACAAAATGGTATCACCTCTGTCAGTCAGCCCAAGTTTGACTTACAGTATATTAGACTTTTCAAAACTTTATCAACACTAACTTATACTAAGTAAGCATAAAACTTTTGACTACTCATTTGTTAATCACTGTAATTGTTTCACATCAAGTAGAGGTCACTTCTCATTAATATTACTTATTAGCGACATCTCTGGTTTTGACACTGGCTGATACCACTTCTGAACATCACTAGAAGTATCAACACTCCTATGACTGCATGTACACCTTCTTGAATAGTCTTATCTAGTATAAAAATGAGACCAAGGAATTCCTGCCAACTCATATTTAGGACAATGTTGACACACGGATAAGTTAGTAAGTACTGATAAATATGTTTCGCATTATAGCCTCGTGCTTGACGAACTTACAAATCCTTGTGACAATAACTCCTGCTGTTTATGTTACATATGATATTTCAGTAGCCTTATAAAATCTAACTTATTTCAGTTGGTGATGGTTACTTCTGTTGTTTTATAAAAATACTAACTTAATTTTACATTACTATCAGTAAAGGATACAATAATTACATTGTTAATACTTAGTAAAGACTTTCAATCAGTCTCATGATCTTTGTGTTAGTGCAGTGGAAGTTTTCATTGAAAAGTACTTTGATTAAGTTTTAGTATGAAAGACAAAATTAGAACCTAGATACACCAGGCTAGCGAGTACTATTTAGAAAGAAACTCAGCCTGGATTTCAAGGCTAGTCACAATCTTTCTCTTCTCCTTAGGCTTTTAGCTTATCGATATGTATTACATATGTAAAACATTTAAAAATGAAGTTCTTAAATTGAAATTAATTCACTGTTTTAGTGAATAATCTATCAATAAAAGACAGGTAAGTGTACGTAAAGGCTGTCATTAAGGCTGTCGTTGAACATATTCGATAGAATTTTTAAAATGAATTCATATTATGAAGAAGCAGTTTACGGTAACATTTAAATGAAATCCTCATCGAACTTGGAAAACAGATTTTCTTAAGATTGATCGAGTAACTTTTTTTCTCTGTAGAACGTCAAATGTTTATAGCTAACTGAACAGTATGGAACTATGCAAAACGCAGACTATGTTAATTACTATAAGTAGATTTGACGAAATCATTCAGCTAATGTGAGATATATCGTAATGTATGTCATACACCAACCTGTACCAAAATAATCAATGAAAATCAGAAAGGAAAGGAACACTAGTTTCTCAGTGAGAGTATGCATTCATTACCCTTTTACTATTTGAACCCAAGATTATTAAGACCTCAAATTAAGTAAATAGTCATTACACCTTTGAACCAGTATTCGTTAATTCTAATTTTAGTTAGTTTTCCATTGTTGCACAATTAACATCCGATGATATCGAGCACCTTTTGGTTATAAACAGTTGTGTAGATACAGTTATTGAACGATCTCCATAATATAATTTCGCAAATACTTCATTTATTTTGAATTCGATATCACAAATTGGCTTTAATTAAACAATCATTGAAAACCAGCAATTGACGATTGATTAGATAGTGATCTCATATTTTATAGAATTCCTTAGTAATGCATACCCACTACCCAATTAGGAGATAGTAAAACGTGCTGTCAGGTTTATCAGAGAATTCTTAACAGTTATACCACTCAGCTGAAAGTCATTTAACAGTGGATATTTCTAACTTCATTAATTCCTAATAACAAAATGTAACCGGTTGGTTTAAACTACATCGAGTATAAGATGGTTTCTAAACGTCCACAAAGGATAACATAGCATAAATATAAATCAAAATAACTGAAGTTAAAAACATCATCCATTCGATATCAACTAACTCAGTATTCTAATACTTAAGCATTCCTTCACCACATGAAAACCAAATCTGATAGATTTATCTTCTTAATAATGTCATAGTTTTACATACTACTCAAAAAGAAAAAAACAACTGTCTATCAGTACTAATCTAAGATGTGTTTTTTTTTCTTTTTCAATAATCATATCAAATTCATATTCATTAATCTTTATAACAATCAATTACAATTTATTTATTATTCAATTATCATTTAAATATTGACTTTTGTTTATTTACATACAATTCATATTCTTATCTTAATATGAATAGCATAAAGTTCAATGTATTCATTACTATTTATTCATTAGCAATGAAATAATTGAAAATGTTGAATAAATAAGAAAACATTGTAGCTTATTCATTGAATACATATGAATATAAATGTTCAATTTTCATTTGATTGAATTCAATCAGGCTTTTTGTTCGTTTTTTTTTCTTTTAAGTGTGTTAAATTATACAAGGTTGATGTATATTTAAAAAAAAAAGAGGAACCATTAGGAGCCGGCTCAGTGGTCCAATGGTAAAGAGCTCGTCGAGGAGCCAGAGGGTCCTGGGTTCGATCCCCAATGGGGTCGTGGATGCGTACTGCTGAAGAGTTCTATACTAGGACGAAACAGCTGTCCAGTGCTTCCAGGTGATCAATGGTTGTCTGATTCAGAACGATTCGTGATATCAGGATTAACAACTAACTATCTCCACAACCCCCAATTGTAAAAAAGAGGAAATTTATAAAATTTCATTAATTTTTGTAGGATTAATCATAATGTGATGATCATCGATTGTCATTAATGATAATTGTATCACTCCCTACAAGTATAAACTCTATTAGTCATGATTTCATACTAGCTTCATATTGTGAAGCTAATGATTAATGAGCTGATAATTGTAATTGCAATGGGATGGTATGTAGAGATGGGTATTAAGTTGTAATTGATTGCATTCATCATAGATTGATGTTAGTAGGATGAAAGTTGGAATTCTACTATTGAATACCGGCTTTGTGGTGAAGAGGGTTAGATGTTCGACAAACTGAAGACACTGGGGCAGAACCTAGGGTGTACACTGCTGAGGAGTCACATAATACAATGAAACAACTGACAAATGCTCCATGGTTTTCAATGATATCCTACCAACATCAATCTGTAACGAATTCAACTGATTACAACTTAATACCAGACTCCAAAAGTCATTTCAGTTCAATTATAAATCATAATATTGTTAGTCAATATTCTACAAGTCACTAGGTATGTAAGTGGATGTGTAAATATTGTAATTACCTGTAATTATCCACATTAACCACAGAAACCGGAAAAAACAACGTTTGCAACATCAGTGGCTGTGAAATAATGAACTGATGTGTATCGCATAGGTGTCTCATGTTTCCTTCTCTTGCAGCTTTTCCGCCGCCATTGCTAAATCCTCAACATATTTCCGTTTATCTGGCCTGATGCTCCTCTTCATTTGCTTGTTGACTTCTGTGCATTCGACCTGTGCCTTAGCTTTCTCTGTTCTTGTCCGGCTTTTGTTGACTACTATCTACCTGCTCCTCCTTTCTTGGATCGTATCCATAGTATCAACAGAGATCGATTATACATGCTAATGCTCCTTGTGACCCAAAACCTCCTGACATGTTGTAGTTAGTGTATCTTCGACTTTTTTTCAGTTGTTCTCTATAGTAGTTCCACCTTCCTCTAGTAGATAGTGAAATGTCTGGAACCTATTTTTGAGAATTCTTTTGAATTCATTGTATTTGCTAGTATCCTGCAGAAGGGCTGTGTTAAACTTTTGTAATACTTCTGCACCAGTTATCCAGTGCCTCTTCAGTTTCATTTTAGCCACCACCAGATGATGATCCAAAGCTATGTCAGCTCCTCTCTTTGCTCTTACGTCCTCCATGGTCCTTCTAATCTTCTTATTGATGTATATATGGTCGAGTTGGTTCTATAAATGTGGTCCAGTGAAACCCATGTGGCTAGTGTATACGTTTTTGGGGGAATATTGTGCCACCTATTATCACGAATTGACTGAATGAGTAATATCAACCGTTGGGAGCCAGCTCAGTGGTCCAATAGTAAAGCGCTCGTCTCGGGGCCAGAGGGTCCTGGGTTCGATCCCCAACGGGGTAGTGGATGCGCACTGCTGAAGAGCCCCTATACTAGGACGAGACAGCTGTCCAGCGCTTCGGGTGATCAGTGGTTGTTTGATTCATAACATTTCGTGATATCAGGATTGACAGCTAACTATCTCCACAACCCCCAATTGTATTATCATTTTTGTTGAAGGCACATAGGGTTTGAAAACTTCTCACCGTTTTCGTTCCTTTCTCTCACTCCATGACGTCCCATGATGTCTTCATATACTGTATTATCCATTTCAACATCAGCATTGAAGTCTCCCATCAGATTGATCAGGTCCCTAAATGAGCATTTATCGGCGGTCGACTACAGCCTCACTTAAAATTCGGTCTTTATCGTCTTAGTGGCTGTCGTTGGTGGGTGCATAGAACTGGGATGGCATTCATTGTAATCCCTTCCTTCTTCGTCTTGAAGAATGCTTTGATGATCCTAGGTCCATGAGGTTTTCATCCTAGAGGCGCTTTCCGTGCTTCTTGGAACAACAATAATGCTACTCCTTGTAGGTGATACATTTTCTTCTTCGTGGCCGGAGTAGAAAATCACTTCCTTCCGAGGCTAATCTTTGCTGTCCAGCTTGTAACCAACTGGTTCCGACTGTTCCAAGTGTCTTTAGGTTGTATCTTGTCATTTCTTTAGACATTTGCATGCTTATCCTTGTCTGACATATCGTGCGAACATTCCATATACTATGTAAATTGTTCCTCTGGTTGTCAGAAGGGGCATCAGTCTCGTGGCTTCCGAAGAAACTCGGCTTTCGTCATGAAGCGTCATAACTCTTCGAAATGAAGACTCTCCAACCCCCAGGGCAAAGTTAAAATGATATAAAAGTTTTTACTAGCTAGTATCTTTTTTTAGCAAGGTTGTTGTTTTACGGGATGGAGTTGCTAGCCCCATGTCAAACCCTCCTCCTTTATCCGGGCTTGGGACCGGTAGCAACCCTAAGGAGGCTCCAGGTTCCAATAAATGTAGTATAACCATATTGTGGGTGAGGCAGTTACCCACCATCAGCATTCAGCAATATTCGATTAGAGTCAAAAATTATCCGAGGTTGGAAATGTAAACCATTAAATGACAGCTCTACAGTTAACTGGTTAGGAAGTTTCTGTGAAGACCACTATTCCTCAGTTTGGTTGCAGGCAAGGTTATGAGTGTGTACAACTAAGAATTTTCATACTTGATATATATATCCTTTCGTTGATTTCAGGATTTCATAATAAATACTGAAAGTTAGTATAAGTCACACTGAATATAACATCTACTCTCAAGCATTTCAGTGAATAAATTGAAACCTTGTCACTGAAAATTGAATTCTCCAACCAAAATTCTTGACAACATGAAAGCAATATCTAAACATTTAACAAAATACATTTGAACAATAGAATTCAATCAGTTCTAGAAGATCAAACAATGATCAATCAATGTAAACATCAGTTACAATCAGTACCATCATTCAACTAATGTATGCTAATATAACAGTTAATGCATAATCATAGTAAAATGAATATTTTCTAAGTTAGTTATACTATGTAGATCACTTTCATGTTTCAATATGACAGTGTTTATCTAAATGACAGAAAAGAAGGTTAATTATCTACGTATACATATTTATGACGTGATTCATTTATAAAATTATTTCATACCATATTACATAATCACCTTTATGCTTGAAATAAATATACAAATAATTGTTGATTCATCACAATGTACAACATTATGAATTGTCTATTAAATTATTAAGTATTGTCAAGTGAACACTAAACAATGAAAAATTATAGATTGTAACTAAAATTGTGTAGCTGTCAGAAGCAGTAATATGGTTGAATTTGAAGGCACTCCTTTCTTACTTCCAAAGTGACCTCAAAGTGCTACATATTGATAGATTTAACCAATAGAAAAACGAACCAATATAACTATGACTATGATTTGGTAGACTTAAAAATGATGATCGGTTCCCACGATGCCTGAGTGACCAAAGCTTTTATGAGATATATGAATAAGGAAAACAAATATCGGCAAATGGGAGTTAACATCATGACTTTTTACTATGGCTTTTTTATATCATATACTGGACCAGCTAGTTACAGGAAATACAAAATACAATAAAGGCTGAATTAGGGAAGTTGTGTACAGGGTTCAGGATAATAAAATCATAATATGGTCACAACAATTTGGGAAGGAAAACAATATGACAATTGTTAATTATTCCGTCAAAAGCTTACCATTTGTGTTATACGAATATCATAATTATTGAATGTTCAACTAGATGTAGCTTAAGCGTAAGAGTCCTAATAGCCCTCTGAATAGACTCAACAGTTTATGGTTTCTGGTTCTTTTCCGTGATATAACAGGATTTTATAATCACTGCCTTCATAAGGATTAAGACGGTGATTTTGAGGAAACAAATGGATGAAAAGTAAATGACGAACACTTTTGTTGAGACATGGGGGGTGTGAAGAACCCGTTTGGGGAGTCAGTAAACCCTAGTCCCTAACTAATATTATACATGTATTTCATCATCTTAATGATGTGAATGGGGCATGAAAATGTCTTGCTCACTAACTGCCATGTGAATGCTTCTCTTTACTTCCCTCCACTGCGTGTGAATTTGATTTCAAGATCAGAGGTTCAAAGAATGGCCTCCTAAGAAAATCACACGGAATTGAAATCAGGACCTTTAAGTTGCACAGTAAGCATAATGCCTTAAAACTATACTATCGGAAAAAAGTGGTTAAACTGATTCTAATTCATAACATAACATGAGCTAAGTAATAATTAACTCCAAGATGAAGTTCTCAAATCCTAGTACAATGATATGATTGACTGAATTTAGCCATATTATAAGTGAAACAGGCAATATGCTATATCACAAGTCGACTAAAGATAGAAATTCTGGCCTGTGATACTATATTTTTTATGAAATCTGAAGGTCCTATATTCAATCTTCTCTATGAATTTATATTACATATGAGTTCTATCCCAAAAAAAATACTTATTTTCTGCTGCATAAAGACGACTCTTTTTATAAAATATTTCATTTTTTCAAAACGATGTTTTCCTCAAATATGTGCACCCAAGAATCTTAGACTAACATGACTTATAATTTCTAGCAAATGCTCGTGAATATGTGATCCTGAAACATTCGGCCAATCAGAAGATACGAAATGATAATTACTGTCTTACCTAACAAAATAAATAAAAGTCAAAGATATAAACTTCTCTGATGTCCTTTATAAACTTCTGGAAATTACTAACAAGATTAGAAGTTTGGAAACTGTAAGATGTTTAGCAGAGAAACTCATTCATATGACTTAATAACATTCTTCATTGAGAACCTTTACATGATTATCAAAGGTTTGTACTCAATGCGATATACCATTGATATCTTTGGAATGTACTTTAGCAGTAGGATCGACAACATTCTTTTCATATACAGTCATTTTGTGCAGGTAACCACATCTTCTAAAAATTCGCACGATTTCTAGTCATTCATGTAGATAAT
Source organism: Schistosoma japonicum (assembly GCA_025215515.1). Lineage (NCBI taxonomy): Eukaryota > Metazoa > Platyhelminthes > Trematoda > Strigeidida > Schistosomatidae > Schistosoma > Schistosoma japonicum. The sequence goes on along the minus strand of CM046063.1, from coordinate 12,498,396 downwards.
GGCTTTAAGTGGTAGATACTTCCGCATTATTGAAAGTAATTAAAACACTTTCCTGTTGGAAATCCTCGAAAAATGTACTACGGGAATACTTCTTTCCTATTTTCTGTTCTAAATGATCGGTAACGTTACAGACTACTTTTACTGAACCAACTACTTAATAACTTTTTGTCTATATTTCTATTATGCTTTTTATTTCGAATCACATATTCATTTATCTCTACTGCTCTTCATATGTCACGAAGTAGGAATGTTACTGCAATAGTTCTTCACTGCAAACTTCCCGAAAGTGTCTATAGCACACCTTTCAGACATGTCTGTTAAAACACTTGAATTGTCACTTATGCTGCAGTCATCCAGTTCACTATTAGGATTACTAATCTTCTAAGTGCTAACTTAGATGGAAAAAAAGGAGTTGGTTCTAATGGATTTCATAATCCAACAAGCACTCCACTTCGTAATTACAGACATTCATATATACTTATCCCAAACGCCAAACTCACAAATGAGTGTTTTTTTTAAACCAACATTATGTAAATACGTTACTTCTTTCGTTATTAAAGTTAACTATTAAACAGTTAAACATCACAACATTAAATTCATCATTTTCTGTTAACTTCATCCTTAACTAAATTTTGCTTTCTGATCCTAAAATCACTGTTCTACATATGATTGTCCACTAGTTCGGAGTTAATTGTTCAGCAATATAAGTTATATTAGCTAATTGATGAATTTTGAAATTATTTCAGTTAGATATCTAATGAAAAGTAGAAAATATTCGGCGACTACTTCATGCTAATGTACCAATCAAAACAGTGCTCATTTAGGAATCCACCAAGAAACACATCTAGTATCTCCAGACATCACTCATTTAGTTTAGCTTTTATTAATCAATATAAACTAATAAATGTCAATCGATTTGTATAAAGGTTTAAATAATTTAACTATGGTAGCTATTTTCGTCAAAAGCATATACGAAACTTTCTCTGACAGTCTAAACTTACAATCATAGAATATTTTTGGTTTGCTTATCTCTTCAGTCAGTATGTTACACTTCAACATAACATTCAAGCAAACTCCAAGGAGTAATGGTTCTTCATTTAGTCACTAATCCTTTTGTGCTCAGTAAAATCGGTAGTGATGGAATTAATATAATAATAAGATAATATATAGTCCATAGTGATATTTGACCAAATAGCTACATTGTATGAGGTAGTTCATTTGATTATTAAATGTATACACAGCATATAAGAATAGTCAAGCACATGTTAATCCACATGACTACATGTTACTGAATAGTGTAAACGAAACATGCATCATATTCAGTTATTAGAATTTACATATGCACATATAGACAATGTGATTGACCAGATATGTAGATTACACTTAAAAAATAAACAACCTTCTTAACAATACATTAAGATTTATTTATATACATATATAAATAAATTGGATTGTGGCTGATAAGTGGAATCAGGGGGAACGTTTCATCTTGTTAGAGAATCGTCAGCTGGATGTGCCCATATCCCAGTGTTAGCGTTCATATAGGAACAAACGCCTTTAAATTATTCACTTATACATAGTTAAGTAAATATAATTAGAACTTACTTATATTTGTAAAGCACTTTTATTAAATGTATGTGTATCAAACTAAAAATCAGAAGTCAACAGGATATCATTTTCCAAACTAATTGTTGCAAGTACCTACATTCAATTGACAGATCACAAATAGGACAAATTACGTGTATTGGATTTCATCATTTTACCAATTACTAAAAATTGTGACTAAATAACAATGTCGAGATAATATGTATTTGATGATTAAATGTCAACAGCGGTAGATGAATTTCACTCCCTAACGTCAATAGGGGAAGAATACAAAGCGTCACAGATATTTGGATTATCATCTAATATATGAAAGGGTCTACAGCGTTGGATACAAAAGAGCTCAATAAAAGACGAGTTGGTGTCTGAAGAGGACTGTGCTAGGTTCGAGTCTTAATTAAATCACTGACAATTCTAACTAGTGCCAAACGGGATTTCAATTACAACCTAACTTTTAAGTTTTGTACTACAACAAATATACGTTGTGAAGTCGAATGGTTGAAAACTGCTATTTAGAATACTAGTTCCATTTAGATTCTAGAAATACTTTGTTTCAAGTGTCAGCTATTGTCGATCATCTTCAACTATGTAACAACGAATAAAATTCACACATATATCATGCTCTGTGGCCAAATTGTGTACGTGATCAATATAATTCGATCGGAGCGAAATATTAAACAATACTTCATGGATTATTACTCAAATAGATGACTTAAAATTGTCGGTAAGATATTCTACTTAACTTTGGCTACACCTTTGCTAGTGCAAATTATCAAAGCGTATTTCCAATATTGAGGGAATACATAAACTCTATGCTACTTAAAACCCCATCATTGACTTAGCTGTTCAAGCCAAGAATGATCTCAAGTAAGAGTGAGATATTTGGATTACAGGTCACTGAGTGGTGGCCAATGTCAGATTTACCCGTTCATTTTCTTGATAGAATACTATTAATTAGACAGCTTGAAATACGTAGTACATTGATTTCTTCGTATACTCAATAAACACAACACATTCATGTCACAAATATGTAATTATGTATAGATGAACATAAAGAGGACATATGTAATGTTGATTCATAAGGTATTAACCAATAAACCTAATGAGTAACACCCAGGTTACTGGAATAGCATTTTTAAAGGTGTGTAATTTATTCGATTTACTTATTCACCATGGTTTCAATCTCCCCACCCCATTCATGACGAATCAGAAATGTAATTTCAGTTGGCTAATAAATGATCCATTTTCAAATAAACAGTTGCAGTAATTTTTCAATCTGTATGGCGATTTATATTTTTTGTTAGAGCTATCATATCATTTCATCCAGCCTACATTGATTAGCAGGGTTGATGATATTTTTCAAAGAAATGTTTGTAGGCGTCAGAAAATGAACTTGCTAATCAGTTAACAATTTACGAAAATAAAACCTGTCAGTTAAACATTCATGATTTCTTCGATAAATACATGTGCGGAACAACAGGGCATCCATAGAAACTGGCAACATCGTCATTTTCATGACGGTTAGTTCCTTAAAATATTCAGTCTTTAATAATATTTAAAAACTGTTGGCTACAGATTAGAATGAAGTTATCCTTCTTTACATTTAATATTTATTTTATATATATACTGACTAGGCTGCATTGATCTTCTAATATAGTGCACTATCGTTCTATATTGAATTCAGTTACCGGGACAGATCGACGCGGATATACAACTAAATTAAACGTTGTATCATACAGAAAGTCAATATACGCGTTACTGCTACAGGTTACCTGTCAATCAATAGAAATAAATAATACTACAGTAAAATTTTCAGTACCAATGTGAATGTCGTATCATTGTTAACCTTAAAATCCATTTGAATGACATATATATATATTGTGGTTAATTGCATTAATTAATTTGAGAAAGGCCTGGTCAATAAACCAAGTATTCTTTCTAATTCAATGGTTTCTCGCCAACAACTTACACAAGCTACAAATTACAACGAAAATACCAGTAATCAATTAAGTTGGAAGTTATTAGAATGATAAATCAGTATAATGTGGGTTCTAGTGTCAGTCCCTGGTTCTCAATGGTTTTCTAGCTTAAGCATACTTCGATCGTATAAATTTCAATCTTATTTTTTATTGTCATTCTTGTTACGTTACCTTAATGAGGCTTTTAACATTAAATGTACTCCTCAATCATGAACAACGATTATCATCATTATGAATTCTCAACTAAATCATTCAATTTATTATGATACGTACTTGTTGCATTCCTTAATGTTCTATTCAATAAACTTCCCCCCACCCCACCTATCTGGCTTTAAGATATGCTTGTCCTAACACAATACAGGTATATACTATTTCTAAAAGCATGTACCTGAATTTTTATAAATTATTATTATTAATTTCCTTCAATTTAATGTGTAATACTAGTGTATTACAGACTGTTTAAGCAGTTGACAAGAAATCATTGAAATATAATTAAAACACTTAATTCTATTGAGTAATCTGAGCGTAATATCAATGAATAAGAGATTTCTTCTTCATTGACATTTCATACTATTAACTCCAGTCAGTCGTGGTAAAGACTAAATGTTTATTATTGACAGTTTACTAAATGTTACTGATATTTCCATTTCAATATAACTTTTTAACTCTAACTTTAGTTAAGTTTCGATTAACAGTAATGCAGTTAATCGTTTATTGAAAGTAAGCAAAATTTGGGGGAACTTTCTGAGTTACAGAAACAGATTCAAGTTTGAAGGCGGGAATTATTTGGTTAAAATCTAGCCTTCATTCCATGCGTAAAACCATTTTTTGAAGAATAGGAGGGGGAGGTGAGAAATTTTAGAGGAAAAGGTGTTATTTTATCGTTATATTTCACCGAAGTTGGTTGCTTGGGTAAATAAAACGTTTCATATAAAAAAATTTTCTTCTCGACATATTCACTTACGGAAGACGTACATTCCTAGTTGCAACGACTGAATAAATGATTTCACCATTATATCATTATTAACACACCATTACGAGGAGAGTTAAGTGATTATTTTCGTTACTATAATAAACTTTCATGAAGTCGTTGGCAATTGGACTGAGCCATGTTAATAAGTGCAGACTGCCCGATCGGGTTGCGCGTCAGTAATCATAACCGGCGGTCAGATGACTTCGGATGACAAGGCTCAAAACCGTTCACAATGGCGCAGGGGCATCCATTCTTTGTCCTCCGATAAATTCTAAGTTTTCAAACCAATCGTAATTTTTTTCACTGATTTGTATTTTCTTAAATTTTATTTCCGATTTCTAATCCTTTTCATTTTTACTTAATGCTTACCACCTTAAATACTCTGGGATTTGGTTCAACAATCTCACCTCTATCTTCTAATTAGGGTATGGCAACTTAAACTGATGTACGTACGTACCAAGTTCTACGTTGTGACTGACTGTAATACTTTACCAATCATCAATTAAACTAATCCACTTTAGAAAGGCTTTCGTTGGTAAGTTTACTTAATAAAACGATCCATTATTTCAACATGTATTTAACTTACATAACTTTATAATGTTTTATGAGTGACTGTGACATTAAATGATCTCTTAAGTCTGAACAGTTTCAATCAACTTCACTGAATTTTAGACTGACTTCTAGTATTCTGTTTAAACTGATCTTAGAAACGGATTCAATCGAAACGATGCTAACTGTATATGACTATGAAGGACAAATAGGGTTTCTAGTGTAACCACCATTATCTACCTTAACAAAGTAGAAAAGTACTTTTGAACAGAATACGCATTGAACAACTGATGTGCCTTGCCTAAAAGGTACAATCGACCTTATAGACACATCGAGAAGGATGAATGCAATAGATGATTATGTTAGCTATTTGTAAATAGAGGTTGATTAGAAAAAACAATGTTCAGGTTAGTTACAAAGAATGTTCTCTTAGTATTTGCATTAGTAGCCCAATTATAGAGCATCTAACCACTACCAGATTAATAAAGATACATCCTTCAAAATGATGTAGAGAGTGAACAGAAACTTTTCAAAGAAATTAATTTTCTGACCTTTATCTATCGCTGAGGCCATTGCTGTACACAGAGAAAGCAGAATTATGTACAGAAGAAAATTGTTCATTCACTCATGTTACTATGGCCCTAACTAGTAAGGTTCCATGTTATATTATTAAATAATTGTTATTTTCAAGCTGTTTACACCCAGTAAGCTTAATCTTCATTATCCATTTATTTTTCCTCTCCTCCCACCCACCTTATTTAACCGAGATAATTTAATCTTATTTCCATGTTCTCTTAAACCTAGTTAATTTTGCATATTTTGTTTTATCACACTAATTATAATTCATCTTGTGAATATTATCTTATCAATTAAGCCAACTTAATTGCATATTTTCCATCTAGTTTCTTGACATTTGTTCTCCAACTCCGACTAGTAGTAATAATAGTCTTACATCACCATTCGACATTCGTTAGATAATCATTAGGAGATAGAAAGAACGAAAATATTGTTTAATCTTAGTATAGAACTCCTTGACAGTAAATATCTACACCTCATTTAAGATCAAACGCAGGATCGTCAGATCACCAAGTTAGTATCCAATGGTTTTTATTTTAATTTTCATTGCTACTGATGATATTTATCTCATCTTATACATATTTGAACTCTACTAGTCATAACATCACACTGGAACGTCGAGAATTACATCACGAAGATAATCACTAGAAAATGTATTTATTTCACTTATCAACTGTATTTAAAATCAACAACAATTTCCTGAATTCAAATCATGAAACAACCATGTTACATTTATTTAATCTTTCTTTATTAAAATAATATCTTGTTAAATGATTCGTTATTTATTTTGCATAAAACATACAACTAAGTGTAGGACATTAGATAAGAAGAAACTTTGGACTGTTTTTATACCAGTCGGTACTTGTCAATAAGGTATGCTTGTAATCTTGATGATAGTAACGCCTGACATCGCACACGCAACTTTGCTTACAAGTCTAAAATCATACCACTGAACTTATTAAACAGTGACTAACTTCTTATGACAGTATTAACTATAGTTGATTGAATATGTCACAGATTGATGTTGACAGGATACCAGTCAAAAGCAGAAAGCGCTGAACAGCTGTTTTGCCCTAGTATGGGACTCCTCAGTAGGGTGCACCCTAGATTCCGTCACAGGGGTTTCAGGTTGGTGAACACAAACCCTCTGAACAACTGATAAAATTCCCACTTCCATCAATACGTGATATAGTGTGACAATCATCCATCGTCGTTGGTGATAAATATCTCACTCCCGACAAGTCTGAACTCTACCAGTCACATTTTCAATGGTACTGTCATTATCAATCTGCGACGTATTCAATCGATTGGGGAAAAAATACCGATCTCCATAAACCATCTCAATCCTATTATATATATATATATATATATATATATATATATATATATATATATAAACGAGATGTTACGTAACTAGTTTTGAAAATTCATAAAATATGTGTAACTATGATAACAGATTAAAATTTTAATGAGCAATATTCCATCAGAAACACTAACATCAATGTGTATAAGATGCATGATTTGCATAATTTTTTTTGGTGAGAAAATGTATATTCATAGTGCATGAAGTATTAGTTTAAACTGATTTTGTTAATTTTCTAAAAAGTTAATTCTTATTTCACTACTATCCATGTTCACTTCAAAAAGATTCTTCATTATTATTATTATTTAATTCTTTCTACGAAAAAAACAATGTTTATTCATTGTAATCTTGTTTTTAATTATTCATTAGAAAAATTAATTAAATATTTAAAAACTGTAGTTTTCACATTGAGTGTTGAATACAAGTTTGATTACTTATTTATCCACTAAATGAGAAAGCTCGTTTAGCTTCAACTTGTGGTGTAGGCGAGATATCCGTCTCTCAACGAATGGTCAAGTGAATTGAGTAGCAGTAGGCTCCGTTTTAACCTATGGTTAAGAGGTATGGACCACGAAAATAAGAAATATGCCTATGCCCCGTCTTTGATTATAAAATTTTTCTAAATATCATTCGCATGTCATGGAATGAGCGAATAAACATTAATGTTAGATACAGAGTGCTAGGAAAAGTGGTAACCAGTTGAAAAGATCGTAAACATTTATGGACTGAGATGGTCGACACATGTGTTGCGTAGGCCGCCTACTTCGCCGCTCGGTGTTGGCTGGAGTAGAATAGGAGGTAGGGGTGGGCAAGCCACAACATGGCATCATTACATGAAGTCTCTGAGTGTTGGTCGCAGAAACGTTGGTAGATGGAAACATGGTTGGCGATTATATAGTAGCGGCGATTAGTGAATGAAGACACTGAATGACAAGGAACAGAATCGATCACAGTGGAGCAAGTGTTGCCATTCTTCAAGATCTTAAGTTACATTATCTTCCCGTACATACGTATTTCATTTCTTCCTATTGAATTACGTTGCCGCGTTAGTCTTGTTAGTATGATCTCGATATGGTAATGTGATATGACAACTTGGACCTATGAGCAGGAGTCAGGTTCTACGTTGTTCATGATTGATATTCACTAAATAATTCTAAATATATTATGCATGACATTGACTGATTGTTCTGTATATAAATAGACTTACAGAATATCGTTTAAGCGAAATGTATGCTTATTTTTATTAGTGCTACTAAGTACCACTAAGATTATTGGATTTTTGAGTTTCATATCATTAACGAAATTTAATTAAATAACCAGGAAAAAACTGGACAGCTATTTCAATCTGATAATAGCTGCTAAACTAAAAAAGGTATCAGTCCACGAAGTTACTTACTACTGATCTGAGGTGTGTTAGTTTATGCAGACTATCTGGTTAGGGACAGTGCCAATCACATAACCAAAGGTTGAGGACTCTGTGTGACCATAGTACACGATCGGTCAGTAGCGCATGTACATCCACTCTTCGTCTTCCCTGATAGCATAAGCCTAGATTTGTTTTTGCCTTCCGGGAACTAATTCCTTCTACTTATACTATATTCTACATGTCCAAACTTCTTTCTTACTATCACTTGACGTAATTATTATCTCTACAGATTCGGTGCTCGATTTGCTGTGCTGTTGAGGAGTGACAGCTTGAACTGATGTGCGTGCGCCAGGTCCCATGTTGCACATACACACACACTAGTATGAGACTTCTCAGCAGTGCTTACCTCCGACATTGTTAAATATTTAGCCCAAAAAATTCAGGCTTAACGTATTTTATTGGAAATGACTGTCACTTGTTCCCTCGAACAACCGAGTCGAATACCGCTTTCACGTCAAGAAATGGTAGTCTGTCGACAAGCAGGCTTGATCACCACTTAAGAGAGCAGCCACTGTCAGGTTGCTGAAAACTTGTAAGTAGAGATTAAAGATGTCCTCTTATCACTTGTTTATTTAAACGCATAAATCGTGGTACTAATGGACACCGAAAAGGCTTGCGCCATACATGTAGGTTAGACTATATTTTCTACAAATATCTATCAACACAACTGTATGTGGGCTCGGATTCTTGCACCAAAGATGGTTTTATTAGGGACCGCTTTCTCAGCCTTTAATCCAAAGATGTAGTCCATTAGGTAATGAAACGTCATCAGGAGGCCAAGTCATATGGTAACAAATAGCCACTCGCTCCAAGGACCTGGGGTCAGTGTATAATTAGTTTAGAATCTGAGTTTTCCCACTTCTCTGTGCCTTCCATATCTAACAAACTGATTCGAGCACTGAACGTCCGCGTTCGTCTTCTCGCTTTTATAAACAACATTGCCGCATGAAGACAAAAAGGAGGACTCTCCTGACACGGACTATAATAGAAGTTTCTGAGTCATGAATAAACACTGAACAACCATATTTAAAGCGTAACACCAAATAATTTTTAGTCAAGTTACAGCAGTACTTCAAAGTGCATATCATGTTACAGGTATGCACCCAACGCATATCTGTTGATAATATAATAAATTATTAATCCCTTAAGTCTAATCAATGTTTTCCTCCAAACTAAAAATGATGGTACTCTGTAGACTTAATTCCGACGTGGCACAAGAATAGACAATAACATATTAATGTAAACAAGCATTTAGTGCTTATGATGACAACAGATAAAGCAAAATTATTTGGGACACCAATTAGTAACTAACATTAAGACCCAGGATATTTTCAGTTTTACTTGAGGCCTATCAGTTAACTTAATTTTCAATTCATATTGATATACTCACTAAAATGTGAACATAGGATCCATTATTAGAATGAACAAAGTCATTCACTAAGCCTGTTATATTATCGTGATTATCCCTATGATAATAGATTTGTGACACTAGAATTTCATTGCAATTGACTGCACTCAATTACTGGGATTCTAGTCGTACGGTCGAGTACTTGGTTGAATTATTCTACAATACTCTAATTATCACATGTATAACTTGCTCAAATGGAATGCGCAAAATCCAGTAATTCTTACATTGAACCAAGCAAGTGTTTCATATCTGATGTCTTCATCAGTCACGTTTCCCGAGTCCATAAATGTATCAAAATGACAAATAACATTATCTTAAAGTTACTTTTCTCTTAAATTTGTCCAAAAAGATTCCACTTAACTACGTTTGTTTACAACCGGGTGTGGTAAACATGTTCATCCATCTACTATAAAAGACGAGGATAAAAAGTGATTGCAAACACCAATCACCATTTACTTCACTAATAGACTGATAAGTCAGTTGTAGAAGTCTATCAAATAAGGAGGGATAACCATTACCTCAATACAGCTTGGTCTAGTCTATCAAAGATTATATAAAAAAATATTCTGTCCAAATAGACATGCAATCTTAACATTTTAAACACTACTTGTTTGAAATTATCAGTTACCATACGACTACAACCAAACTGAGCATGAACATACTTTTTAGTGGTTTTCTCGGTAAACAATTTCTAATTTACAGTTGAGTTAACGGGAAACAAGTGAAGATAATTCACTGATAGTGACACCACGAAGAAAAGCAATGACGAGTGCGATACATAACTCTCACAAGAAATTTTCATATTAACAGTTTGCTTTGAAACAAAGTGGATTAAAACAATTTCCACGGAAATAACAAGTGCACATTTAATACCGTATTTCAGTTATAACAGCAATAAAGGGTGAATACGGCGACAATAGACAATAATGAATCAAAAGGTGTTTTTGGAGGAATTTAGAACATCACGATTATTATGCATTGAAATGAAAGGATTGTAAGTGATAATGTTACCGCAAGTTTATGAAAATAAAGGTACGGGTTGTCGCCGTCAATTAGTATCCATCTTTACTACTCCTAACCAACCACTTAACGATGAGGTAGATGATGGTTTAACATAGACAATACGCACTCAACCACGTCAGTCAACGGATGTTTGCAACTTTGTTAATCGATTCAACATTCTGCCCTATCATCCCAAGCTAAACATCATTGTTTCTCGCTTGATAGACTCAACAAACATGAAATGTTTCTGGGACACATGATCAAAAACCTTCAGTCTGTCTTCTACTTTTACAGCCCACGGCATACAGCCATAGATTAATAGAATAAACCGCTCTGTAGTATACTAGTTCTTTCGTCGGTGAACGAACAACTTGCCTACACAGAAAATCTCAAGTGAACTCTCGAAATATACTCCAAGATTCTATCAGACCACCTCATCAAGACTGATTAGACTTCAGAAATAAGTGGAATGACTATCAAGCTGAACTACTTCAATCCCCATGATTAATCAGGGCAACGGTAAAGACCAGTTCTGAAGTAACGCCTTGCACTTATGCGGGGGAGAGACATTCCAAAAGGATGTTACTTAAGGCATTCAAGGAACTGTATTATCAGCGTCTTCACCAAATATGTACATAGATCATCTGCGTATTCCTGACCCATAGGTGAGTCCTATACCAGACCAATCACTCAAAAGTTTGATGAAACTGCTACAGGACGTCTCTGATGAAATGAAGTAGAAAAGATGGTACAACCCTGATGAACACCACTTGGCATTATCAATGTTTATAATAATTCGCCAGCTGACTCTCATCAGTAGTCTTCGAATAAGGTTTTCACTAAGTTCATATACTTCGCGTATTCCACTGAAGAGCATTGTCACAGACCCTTTCGGTCAACACAGTCAAGTATTACCTGAAGGTTAAGAGATGCAACTTGTTCACCTATTATGATAGGTAAAATAAGATGCATTAGTTTACCTAATAATATCGATGAAAGTAATAAAGAGTAAAATTCTACATTGCAGCGCATGCATCATAATTGTGAGAAACGTAGTAAGCGAATTGGTCGGAATCGATCAAACTAAGAGTAAAATTATGATTTCATTTTATATTTGTCAAACTGAGATAACTGTAACATATTAGATTTAACAACAAACAACAGGAATATGGCTCAATGAACTAGTCAAGTAGTTACTAAAACAGATAACTTACAGATCAACATGGTTACTTAAAATGCACTCTATGCAGTTGTTCAGTGACTAAATAAGTGTAGCATTAACCGAAGCGAGTAAATATGTTTATTAGAAAAAATAGAATGAATCCTTACTGGTCGGCACACCATAATAAATCAGTTTAGAAACCACGCCCCCAACTATCAGAGAACTGTGCATAAACCTAGCATGTCATTAGATTAAGATTACATAGACAGGAAACGCAAACTAAGAGAAATGTGTCAACTGGTAGCACAGCCAAATAGGTAATATTGAAGAACATCTGCAAAATTTAGTTCTCTTAAAGAATTAAGACAATTTCGATGTGCCACTATATATTCAGATTGCGTTATTTCCAAATCTTCTTACTATAAATGAGTAACGTGCGCCTTTGAACGTAACAACTGGAAACTTGATGTAACGAAGTAGTACGGAAAACCAAAAAGGGATCAATATAGAAAGAAGATTTGGAGCGCTACCTTTGAAATAGTTTAGGCTTAAACTGCTAGAACCTCTGTATCAAATAAATTCCCTACTCATATTTATTCTGAGCCCAACACTTTAATAGTGCGATATTCCGAAAAAGAATTCAGATGGAGTAGTGGATGACACTGACAGTGTTCCAAAATTGAGCTGTCGGCAGACGCGTCCTTTCACCAGTCTAGGAGTGTAGTGCTTAGGACACATTGATAATCAATGGCCCAAGACAAGCAGTAAGGATGTGAACATGCTATTCAATCAAAAATAACGTAGCGTCTAGTACAAATGCACATTAGCATACTACAAGGGGACTCACAAGATACATTATAAAGTACCAGTAATAACTACGGTCACTTTCAAGTCACATTACCTAATCTCTAATCAACAATCAAGCCTGTCATTCGGTAAGTTTTCCCAAATTAAACAAGTGTAACATGTAAGAAGTGGAAACGAAAGGATTCGACGATAAGACTAATCCAACAATCGTCATCAGTGAAGCTACAATAACACAAGAACATGGGTTTTTATCCTAAATCAGAGTCGGTATGGTTGTGCTACAGCAAAATGACTTGTCATTTTGCCAAATACATATCATAATAAACAGACGACTATTTATACCAGACTCGCTTATCAGTCCAAACTAACTTAATGTGTGACCTGACACAACCTCTATAAATGTAGATATGAAAAGCATGAAGGAGATAAGATGACCAGAATTAACCTGCACTCAACATACATAAGTTACACAAAACCGTGATAACACAATCGCGGCTGGTAAGTCTATTGGAGTTATGAAGTGCAAAAGCATTTATGCAGCTTTTACGTCAGTGAATTACAGACAGCTTATTTGGTTTAGTCTGGCAAAGATTAACCTCACCTCAGTTTTGTTACAAGTCTTATCATGACAACTAATTATCCAAAGTAAAACACAGGTGTCTTGTTTTTGGGCAACCAAATTGTACTCAACCAGCTGCAATGAGGTAATTTAAAGAGACAAAAGGATCTATTAGACGTATGTGGTCTTAGCCCGTTTGCAAAGTGCACATGCAGACACAGTTGCATGCATTAACTGTTTGAATAGTAAACTGGGTCTACCATTAGGCAAACACCCAAGTGGTCCTGGTGAATATATGCACTACATGAAGAGGTGGTGTCAGCTTCATTAATGAACTTTGTCAAAAATAAATTCAATCCACACTAGAAAAACTACTACAAACACTAATACAGGTCGCCAGACCTACAATCTGCATTACTGAAGACCGAAATCGATGTTAGGAAAACTCTATATTTAGCATAACTTAATCAATATATAACATACAAAAGGACAATAACCACAAAGAAGTATTATGCATGTGTCCAGCAATGAATCAGGCTAGCTCAAAATATGCATTGAATTGCCACAGATAATACACTTGACAAGAACCGTCTACTAATTTGGAGTTTTACATCACTTACAAAAGATGAAGATCAAAACGAAATAACCATGTCTAATATATAAGAAAAATTGACTTTGGCTGGACGTACATGGTTTGGAATGGACTGGTCGGTTAGGTAGAAGGATAAATGAATATCACCACTGAGTGTTTCACTCAGCGAAGTCATTGAATAAATTTCACAGACGACATAAAATTAATGGTAAATTGATAAGTAAGTCAAAAGAATGGACGGTTCTGACATGTTTAATTAAAGAGACAGTAAGGTATGTAGGGTGGCAGAGGTAAGAAAATTACTTGGTAGACAAAATAAGGGCGACTATTAATCCATAAAGACCAAGGACTTCTGCGAATATAAGGATTAGCACCATCCCTACAAACAGCCTGGATTGCTGAGCTGTCCCACGTACACCGGCATCGCCGAACTATCCCAATGGCGAAACCTGCACCAAGACCACTTAGTCCTACACTCAGACCAGCACCGAGCTGATTAAGAGACCTAAAGCCTGATATATGGGTTATGCTGTAAACTTACACATCGAGTTTCTTTAAGTCCTGACCACGTTGAACTATAAGAACCGCTACAACGAGACCATAAATAGCTATAATTCCAGCCATAACAACTGGGATGATTGACTTTATGATCAACTCAGGCCTCATTACTCCCATGGAGCAAATACCTGCTCCGGACTTGGCAGTCCCATATGCAGCGCCCAAACCTGGCATGAAATGGAGAAAACATAGACTTACAACAGAACACTACGGCAGAAACTGCACCGATCACACCAAAAAAAGGAGAATAGATTGGATCAGTTTCAGACATTTCACAGACGACCCAACTTAATAGCACCTACAAAAATGGAAACAGAGTGCAGTAAAACAATTATTAAAGCTAGCATTTAGTTTTAAATATGAACGGAAAAAACCAACGGTGACTATTTAAGTTTACAATATTTACTGTTCTTATTCTTCAGTTATCTCGACGTTTCTCCAAAGTTTGTTCAGCTTCCACTGTGCTTGGTAGAATTAGTGAAGTAAATTTCTGTGAGATGTGCGTCTAAGTGGTATGAGTCGTTTTGGTTACACGGTTAATGTAGTGACACTGAATTTTAATCAAGCTATTTGATTTGTGATTAGTTAGCTCGGTTCGCCATAGGTAAACAACTGTTTACTCACACTGTGTGAGCATTGTACATGTAGCTTTTTGGGTCGTGATTTATGTATCAATCTTAACTCTTCAATCTTGAATATATTGCCCTCTAGTTAGATGGTCTCTTATATATGACATACTGAGGCTATAATTCGATATTAATACAACATCTGTAGGGTGAACGACTTTCACAGCAGGAGTGGTCACGTCGTTAACGTATTCATCAATCGATAACTTCTGTTTTTGACATAATTTGTGTGAAACACGTTTGCTTGTGCAAGACTACTAGAACTTATTTGAACCTTCCCTTAAAATGAAAGGAATGGTGAACATCAACTAGGCGATTGTATCTCTTATTATGAGGTACTATTAGTGTAACTATTAAAAGCATATATGCTACAAAGCTGGTTATAAACTAGTGATGAGAAACATTTGAACTATTCCTTGTAACCTCTACATATAGTAGTATTATTTCAGGAAATGTCACATATTTATTACGAATCTACTGATCACAGTCGATTGTAAGGGACTTTAAGTCCCTGATAACTTTTAGTCTCCGTTGTAAGACTATATTTATCAGTATCTGGGTAATTACTGATCGTTGCCGATCGCATTCACTATTTGTATGCTAATGCATCTTATGTCGATGAATCACCTCTTCTCTCTAGTTTCTATTTTTACTAGATTCCCTACTCATACTCCTCTGCATAATGCTTAGCATAGCGTAACCTTTAGGCTAGACTAGAACCACTGCATAGATTTCTAGAAAAAATGCCCTCCACTTGGAGGTTGACGTTATACATATCGATTTTTAAAAATTCTTTCCGACTCTGTATGATCACTTTATTCAGCAAAATAGTCTTGCTTAACTCCAACCCCAGTTTATGAACAAGCATGTCACTCCATCGAACAGATTCAGCCACTTACTTCTATCATCCTATGACCATATGCTGAATATCAAGTACCTATTGAAATTTTGTCAAAGTTATCAAACTCTGTGTAGACCACATGTCTGGGTTGAAAAAAGTCTAATAAATGTTTTTGTGTTTTTTCGACTTGAAAGTTATCATGATATCATAATTAAGTATGACATGAGGATAGAGGAACTGCTTTTTTTTACTGTTGTTGTGGGTTAAAATCATCTTTTCATAAAAATACTATCGGAATGAAGTGGAAACCTCCCGGTACTTTTTACACTTTACTGACACAAGCTGATTTTAGCCACAACCACTTAATCATCTTTAAAGAGAACTTCTTCAGTATGTTCCATATTAAGTAAGCGGCTGACAGATTCCTGATTATGAAAACGTTGATCAACTAATCTCTTTAAAGCAACAGATGTCTGTGGTTCCAAATAACATTGACCTGTGCTTTCAACTTTTATAAACACAACCAGTGAAAATGTATGTTTTCCAAGAGTACTGGGTAGAATGTTAACCCGACATATTTGGGTCTGCAGGTATAGAGAGAGTCTATGGGAAGGAATGTTTCCAAGTAAGATCATTTACGCCACTCTGTTTAACTATATCAGGATTCTAAGCATTTTTCAGTTAGTTTTGATAGGCTGTATTTCGCGGACCATATTGTACAGTATATTCAATAGTCCATTTGTACTTGATGTACATCATTTCACAAATCGTCGCGAATAATGTCTTAGTAATCTCCAATATCCAGTTCAGGTAAATCTAGACAGTCGCATGGCTAGGTGTGTACTTTTATTTCTGATGCTTATATAAATGTATTACTACGTAATGTAATTCATGAATTCTTTCTCCCTCTGTGTGTGTCGGCTTATTCATTCCTTTGTTATATTATTTTGATGAAGTATGTTAGACTGACCTCATTTGTCAATTGTCACTGGCTGTCTAACTCTCACTCCTTTGTGGGTATCTATATTTGAAACATAGCTATCTCTATATGCATATATATATATAGATATTCCTGGTTAGATTCCTTATATACTCCGAATTACTGGATTACTGGAATGCATGATTACTGGATTCCCTTTATCGCTTGTTTTTGGGTTACTGACTGCCGACTGCATGTGGTTTTTATTACTGTCTAATACAAAACGATCCTACTACTACTTCTGAGTTCTCGCTGTGTTATTACATGACTACAATTCGTAATTCCAAGTGTTAATGAGAACATTATAAATACATTTGGTACTTATTATTTTTTATAAAAGATCTACGTACTGTTCAATATCCGTACAATGGTGACGAGCTTGAAAAGATTCCTTTTATATACTTATTTTTTCATTTAGATGCCCACAATTTTTATTCTTAATCGTTTTTCTGCAGTCGTACGATGGTATTTGGTTATGACAGATATAGGATTTACTAAATCGTTGTTTCGCTGTCAATATTCCGAAATCGTTGTGCGTGGTTTCAGTCTTAAATTAACAAGTCTGTTTTAGCAATTGTCAACATGATTTTGTCTCTCACTTTTACCATGTTTGTATATGTAATTTTTGCTATTAATTATTGTATTATGAACCATTAGTACAACCATTTTCCAACATCTTTTGTCGATTGTTTGATAGTTGTGGCATTTTAAAGCGGCCAACATATACTTCATTCACGTTTACATTAGGCAGCTACACAACTCACAACCTCAGAGTATAGTTTGTCACCTTCCAACTTGTTTTATCAGTTACCGAAACAATTCAAAGCTGCTACTCAAAAAATAATTTCACTGGGTATTTATTAAAGCCGTTACACCTAGATGAAAAGTTTTGAAATTATGGTCGTCATAATCGTCTCACATCCTTATATGGTGCAAGATAGCTGTCATGTACTGTTGTGATAACTTCAGTTGTTAATATTACGGATTTTCAGACACTCATCAGTGATCTCGTCATATCGGTTTTTAAATTAGTGACAAAAAAGATTGTTAATCAGGGGGAACTTATAATAACGTCTGTATGTTCAATCTCATCCGCATATATAGACAGATTGACAAGCCCAGATTGTTGGAAACTAACTGTCTTCATTTTACAATGTAAAAAGGTCCGTCCAAGGCCCACGTTTTTCGACGTTGGCTATTTTAGTGGTGCTTGATGTTCCTCGGACATCTTTGGGTATCGTGTATGGAATGAAGAAACTTGCGGCATCAAGTTTTACAACTTGCAACTAGGAAGAGAATGCCTAAAAGTCAAATTCAATGTTCTGAACTTGTCATTTGCAAGCATTATTCTTCCTACTAATTGAAAATGGATGATAGAAACCGTTCTGTTTGTCTTACTTAGGGAAAATGATGCTCCACTAAGTAGTTTTCATGGGTTGAAAAATATACCACATTTTGGCAGTTTGTCCATTTTCACTAATAACAGTTGGATAAAATGGAACAAGGAGACTAAGATTCACCAAACTTCACAAAATGGCGTTCACTTGTAATAACGTGTCATAGACTACATGGCTCTTAAACGACTACCTCAACCAGCATCAATTTAGTTAGTAAGGTTTAACGTTAAAACGTATTTGCACCCAAGCAATAAAAATAAGCGTGCTGGACCTTAGCGTTTTTTACGAATTAATAATTTCATTTCACACATTAGCGCACCATAATCGTAATTTTATTAATTCATCAACAACAAAGGAGTGGACATATACGCCCATATGTTCAAGTTGCAAACTACATTAACACTACGAGATTATAGAGGTAACACAACACCAGAATACAAGAGAGGAGAGTTAAGTAAAGGTTTGCAGAAAAGAATAATAGAATTTAAGATCTAAATGAAGTTAAATTGTGAATACACTTTTGCCACTGTGGCCGATTCTGAACCATGTCGCCAATTGTATTCAGCCATTTACTGAGGACCTTAACGAGACAGTCTACATATACCAACATTAATCAAACCAACAGTCAAAGACTTCATTGACTGATGCGATGTTTTGGTTTGGCCTCCCCTACCCTTCTTCCATCCTACCTCAACCCTAGCCAATATCGCGCGACGAGGCAGGCGGTAGTCTGGCATGCACAACACGTCCTGGCCTTCTCAGTCGATAAAGGTTAGTGTCCTTTTTTACTGATTTACCATATTTCTTGAAAACCTATTGTCTAACCTCAACATTACTTTATCGACTGTTCCATGACACACAAGAGATGCTATGTGGATTTCTATTGTCGAATACCTGAAATCGATGTATGTGTTGGGTTTTCATGGCCTACGTTTCGCAGCCATATGTTCAAACGGCGTGGACGGCGCAGTACATTCGGCCTTTCATTGAAAGATGAATAACTCTTCTGCGCTACAAGTGATGTAAAGCAGTGAATGCCAGTCGGGCTTTCTGAACCCGTGCTGAGATTTAGTCAGACACTAACCCACCAGGGGTGATGAGACATCTGAGATAAATGAAGTGGTCAACCCATTCAATCAATTCACTCCCTATAACAAAAATACAGGTGAAGAAGCAGAGCGATCCTGGAGTAACATTTCGCTTTTAGAAGGGAAAAAGCGCATCACGAACATGCTTGGATTGTTACCCAAGATGCTCAAAAGACTGTATAATGTCAGAGTCTTCACCGAATAAAACCATATTGTCTGCGTATTCTGAGTCAACGTGAGGACCTACTGAAAGGAGATTGATTCTTGAAGACTTAGAAGAAGCGAGTGAGACTTCTAAGAGTACATTTATGACGACCCCACGAAGAGTAGGGAACCTATGTCAGGTTTCCATTAACGTAGATTGGGGAAATTAGGTAACATAAGAGTAGCCGGGGCCAAGTTGAACTGTTCCTGAAACTGTTTGACTCTTCGCTTTAATCTTCTAAACTAAGAGTACATCATAGACCTATATCTTTTTCCGAGATGATTTCACTAACCACTGATTTATCATTAATGGTGTCCTTTAGATAACCAGGTATGTCCTGTTTTATTGGACATAACAAACCATATTAGTAGGGAATAGGTCTTTATTTTATTATCATGAGCAGGAGACAGTGGAGCGGGATCCTAGTTATTCAAACGTACATTGCTTCTCAACATTCAATATAAGATAATATGGAGCATAATTCCCATGAAGAATAAGGTAGTAAATGGATATTCCACATAGAATCGACTTTCGAAGGAACGTCGGTTCGATCAACATATCAAATAAAATCATGTCAGTTCTACCCCTGTAGCTCAATTGAGAATTACTAGTTCGTCTAGCGCCTAACATTCGGTTAATGGTAAACAGTCTTCTAGTGTTCATCGATACTACGTAGATGACATTTATTTTTAGAACTTGTTATCTAATCTTGTAGCGCTTACATTCTCCCACAAATGATGGTTGGATACTTGGTGAACTTCACCTCCTAACTATGACCAGAGCTTGGAAAATGATAGAGGGCAAGAATGTCTGAGGAAGTACTGTGAGTGGGCTACCCAACACCATGTTGGTGAGGTACGATTTTCTCATGCCTTGTGCGACTATCAGGTGTTTACTTACCTGCCTTTTGAGTCACCCTCATGTCAAAATGAAAGAAGAACCTACTTCAAAAAATATTGATGCAACTCCATCACACCTAAAGAATTGCTCCACTGTTTGTATAGAAGGTTAAATTACAAAAAATGCACAATTACAATTGATAAGTTTTCGTTTCTACGTAAGTGTTTGGTTACCGAAATAGATTGGCAGCCTGTAAGGAAATAAACACGGTATAGGATATCTTGTGCACGCAGATGCATTAAAAAAAAATCAATTTTAATAAATATGTATATGTGTTTGAACTTGCTAGAAGTCAAGTCAAATAGGCGACCTTGGATATGTGACTATCGCCTTTTATGACTGTGTTCGTAATGGCGGGTGTTGCGGTAAACTTAGTAGTTATATAAATTTGTGAATTATTTTTTTCAAAGCTCTTTCCAACTTATTTGACCTATTTGTTGTATTCGATTTCGTCTTTGGTTTGCCCATCTTCACTTCCGCTATTTCTTGGCTCGCGCCATTATTTTGGGCTGTTGACAATTTGTTTTAGACTGGGTGCCTACAATATTGAAGGTTTTTAATGAAACATTTATAATTTATTGCATGGAACAATATTTGCTCGACAGGCTGACAAATAAATTATTTGGTTTTCATTTCTTTTGATTTTGGCTCAATTAAACCTTATTCGGTAATCTGTCTAAAGAAAGTGTTCCTAACAAATAATGGAACCAAATGTCTGCAACCGACCAACAGAGCCAATTCACTCAGACAGAAGAAATATTAAGCCAATATGGCATACAACATGACCTTAAACCCCAGCGAAACAAAGCTGAAGATCGATGGGATGTAATATATTCTATCAAAAAGAGGGACATGTAAGAATCTAATTGTGGGCAAAACTAGATAACCGTTATAAAAAGGGCAAATAGAAAGAAACAAGAACTGTTACAGAGTCAGAGCACAACAAAGGGACAGAATACAAGTTACGTAACTGCTCAACACAGAAAAAACATTAAAGGGATTTTCCCACAAGCGAAAAATAGATTTTACACTTGTATCCTAAAACAATTAGACAGAAAGTGGTGTCTGTACGGACATTGAAAGATACAACATGCCACTTTCGTTCACAAAATGAATGGAAAGAATTAATATTTATATAAATGGATTGAATGGCAAGAACACTGGCATATGACTAAGACAGGTGATTGGTGCTTACACGTTCACAGTCCTCTATTATTTCGCTAGTGGAGTGAGAAACAATAGTCGGTGTGAAGATTTTTAATGAGATATCAGAAGAGGTGAAATTACCAACACATCGTACAGATAAAGAGTTAATCTGTTTCTCAAATGGCTTGAGGTAAATTGTTCCAGATTCTCGGGAATTCATTTGTAAAATAATTCATATGAAGAGTAGATTTAAAATGTGACATTTTTATTTTCGAGGCTGAATTGCGTAGGTTATAGCAAGAAGGTTCCTTGAACTTAATTTTATTAGGTGATGAAAACACTAATTTATTCAGTATCTTGTTAAAGAAGGTTAGGTTTAACTTGAGTCGGCGCTTCTATGTGGTTTTATCTACTATATTATTATAAACGATGGGCAAGGTCAGCTATTGAAGCTTGTGTGTCCCTTTCTTCTAAGCTAGTGATATTATAGTTGAATTTAGAGAACCGAGCTTGGGAGATTTGGTGTTATTTGTGAAAGAAAGAGCAAGAGTTTCACGAACGCGTTATGGAATGCTGGTTCATACTAATTTCAGGGCGAGTAATTCTAGAGGACATGAAAGGCACCTTAACAAGAGGGTTAACTTCAACGCCGTTACATTCGGAGCCTGTCAACAAAACTACATGAAATCATTAACCTGAGCTATTTTTACAAGGAAACACTTTGTACTCGACTGCCTAGAGTTCTTGAAGATGGACATTAATAGCAGGAGGTTAGGAGCACGAAAACTTGGTTTGTGTTATTTATACCTAGCATCTAGACATGTTGCTCAGAAGTGTGGCTCAGGTTTGTGGTGTTCAGTAAACGGTTGTACAGTTAAGCACCATTCATTTCTAAACTTCGATGGTAATGGTAGTTCTGTTCATTTTTATCCAGAGATCAATTCTTTGCAACTTCATTTCGGTACTATTCCTGTTAGAGTATGTGGTTCTTCCGGAAGTATGGAAACTTATATCTCTCTAGACAGTGGCTCTGATACATCCCTTATATGTGAAGAAATTGTTGATCACTTATGTTTGGAGAGTAAGGCTTCTTCGATGAATGTGACTACTGCAAATTGGATTTCTGTTCACAAGTGTCTAAAAGTGAGTATCGAATTGTTTTTTATAGACGGTAAAGAGTCTGTTTAAATAAGTAAAGCTTATACTATCAAGAAACTACCACGAGGTCATGCAGAGTCCCGTACTCAACAACAGTTTGAAAAATGGAAACATCTATGGGATATATCATTTCCCTAATCGAGAAACAAGACTATAGGTATTCTTGTTGAATGTGATGTTCCGGATGCGAACTGGGTTTTGAAGCGAAGATCGAGAGATAGAAAACATCCATTTGGAATACGGATATATCTGGGTTAGACTGTAGTTGGTCCAATGAACTCAGGCAGGTTAATTAGAAGAGCTGAGTGAAGTTGATGTAAGTGTAGTTCAGATATTTCAGATCACTTGAAAACGTTGTATAATCATGAGTCCAGTGATCTGGACAATCTGCATAAACAGCATTCTGTCCAAGATAAGAAGGCTTTAAGAATGATTGAAGGCTCAACCAGCTTAGAGGATGATCACTTCCGGGTTGAGTTACCTAGAAAACGTGGGCGACCCGAACTGCCAAATAACTATGAGATGGCTAGCAGTAGATTAAAATGTTTATGTAGACGGTTTGCTAGGGATAGCCACGATTTAGAAAGATATAAGCTTGTTATGAATGGACATTTGAACAAAAGTTATATTGTTGAAGTTGATAAGTGGAGTTTTAACCCAGAAGGAGTTTGCTGGTATATTCCACATTACCCTGCCATTAATCCTAAGAAGCCAGAAAATTAAGGATAGTATTTGGTCGTGCTGCAAGGTATCAAGATTTGTCTCTTAATGATCAACTTCCGCGTGGTCTAAATACAGTTAAAGGTTTCATAGGAGTGCTTCTAAGGTTCAGACTAGGTAGGATAGCATTAGAAGCTGACATCGAAGAGATATTTCTTCAAGTGAGGATCCCATAGGGTGATGTATGAATGTTTAAGCTTTCTAAGTGGATAAGCAACTGTCTTCAAGTCATTTAATCCATTCCACTGGAAGAGTTGGTTGTTGCTGTGAATTCTATTGACTATGGAAAGCTCCACATTGAGCATAGATTGTGGTTATTCTGGAATACTGTGCACGATTCCTTTACCTTCAGGGTTGACATACCGGAATGAACTGTCACCAGAATGGATATCCTTTCAAGCATAACGTCGCTCTATGACCCTCTACGATTGCTGGCTCTGGTAATGCTACCTGCAAAACAGTTACTACAACGTCTATATAAATCAGGTTTAGGATAGGTTATAGAGATTACGGAGAACAAGAGAACCCATTGGTTCGAATTTCTGGATGACATGCAATAAATTGCGATCATTTCCTTTCCACAATGTTTTCTAGCATCCGAAATGGATCATTTGCTCATAGAACTTCGTTTTTGAACAATTCTCTAGAAGTTGGGTGTGGAGCGGTAGCATACTGTCGATGTTATGTTGCTAGCGAAGAGACGTGCTGTCGATCAGTTTTAGCAAAAGCAAGGGTGGCACCTCTAAAGGTTCGGGCTATACCACGTTTAGAACTTATAGCCTTAGTCTTGAAAGCTCATATTGGTTCACAGTTAAAGACTGAATTGAACGGGGAGTTTGCAGATGTAGTTTTCTGAACGGACTCTATGATTGTGCTGAATTATATCACGAATGATAGCAGTCAGTTTAAGACCTTGGTAGCTGATTGAGTTTTAACGATCCACAGCCTTACTAAGGTGAATCAGTGGCGATATGTATCTTCAAAGCAGAACGTAGCTGACTATGTATCCAGAGGTGTACGTGTCAGTGAAGGTAACATTAAAATTTGGAGTGAAGGTCCTCGTTTCGTGAAGAGATCTAAGGATTATTGGACAACTACTAACATGGAGTGAATTACACCCTAATTAGAATTAAAGGAACCAGTTGGTGTGCATTCGGTAGTTGACGAACCTGGCATGCATCGAAACATAAGTTATTTTTCAGACTGGAAAAGACTACTTAAACTGGGGCATAGTTATCTAGGTACACGTGTTAACTGCTGATCACATGTTGTGGAAGGAAATATCCTTACGTCTAGGTTTACTTAATGTAGAATAAATTGACTTAGCTTGCATAGGTTTGTTTCGGTTTTTTCAAAGCAGAGTTTTCGAGAAGGAGGTCAGAATACTACAGTCGTCCAGGAGTAATCCAGAAATGAAAGCCATCGGACCACCTTTACGTAAATTGAATCCTATATTAATAGATGGGTTATTATGTGTGAGTGGTCGGCTTCAGTGAATTACGTGGTATGAGACTGGGAAACACTCTACTCGACTTACGTCAAAACATCCAGTTACGAATTTAATTTTGCAGCACTACCACAAGTCCGAGGGACACGTGGATTCCATTTAGGTGGTGGCAACTGTTCGCTAAAGGTTTTGGGTGTTAAAAGGTGCTACAGCTGTGAGAAGAGTAGTCGGGAATTGCATCTATTATCAAAGAAGGGACGCTAGATAGGCAAAACAACCAATGGCACCCTTGCCACTAGTCAGAGTAGGGGATAGTGAAGTTTTGATTTTTGTTAGTGGGTGTCGACTATTTTGGATCCCTCACAGTGAAGCAAGGCAGAAGTTTTCAGAAACGGTACGGATGTGTATTAAAATATTTGAAAATGAGGGCTATACATTTAAAAGTGACGACCAACCTCACTACAGATTTGTTAATCATCGCGCTTATGAGGTTCATAGAGAGGAGCGAACACCTGAGAGAGATATTCAGAGACAATTGAACTAACTTGGTTGGATCTCGTTATGAACTGGAGAATTGTCTCCAGAATTGGAAACAAGGTCATATCCACGAGAAACTGTTTGTAAGGGGCACTGATTAGCATTTTAGACTTGCTGCCAATCATGAAGGTGGAGTTTGGGAACGTATGATTCGACTGGTCCGTAGAGTGTTAAGCGTACTTGTACACGAACAGACATTGACAGTCGAGTGTCTTATGACCTTTATGATTAAAGCTGAGCGCATTGTCAATAATCTACCTTTAGTACTCATCACAGCTAACTTGGAAGACCTCAAGGTGCTAACTCCTGCAAAATTGTTACCCCTGAGAGAAAACGTCACCAGCTTCAGCGGCCTACCTCTAAGCAACAAATATTCCAAACAATGGCAACAAGCTAGCTATTTGGCGAAGGTCCTTAGAAAGCATTGGTCTCAAAAATACGTTTCCCTGTTAAAACAGCGTCACAAGTGGACAAAGTTAGAAAGGAATTTACGGAAGGGTGACTTAGTTATGATTAGTTTTGATTTCAGAGAGAAAAATAAATAGGCATTAGGTTTGGTTCAGGTCGCAATACTAAGTAAGGATGGACAGGTGAGGCGAGTAGAGTTAAGGACCGGAAACGAGATCCTTGTGATGGACATTAGGAAAGTGCGTCTTTTAGAGTCCATAGTTAGATGTGATGGTCCCCTAGGCGTACTGCTGTAAGACCTAGGAATCATCAAGTTAGGCGTGGTCTTAGACGTACTGTTGTAAGACCTAAGACTCACCATCTTTAACTGTTTGTATGATTCTTCATTGGTTGATTATTGTTTGCATATATTTGTTGACGTAAGTGATTCGATCGCTTGTAAGAAATAACCAATGTTCTTTTGGTGGGGAGTGTTGCGGTAAACTTAGTAGTTATATAAATTTGTGAATTATTTTTTTCAAACTCTTTCCAACTTATTTGACCTATTTGTTGTATTCGATTTCGTCTTTGGTTTGCCCATCTTCACTTCCGCTATTTCTTGGCTCGCGCCATTATTTTGGGCTGTTGACAATTTGTTTTAGACTGGGTGCCTACAATATTGAAGGTTTTTAATGAAACATTTATAATTTATTGCATGGAACAATATTTGCTCGACAGGCTGACAAATAAATTATTTGGTTTTCATTTCTTTTGATTTTGGCTCAATTAAACCTTATTTGGTAATCTGTCCAGTTATATCTTCAGCACTTAGCATCTGAACGTTTGGTTTTCGTTATTGTACCCGTCAGAACGGAAAATTATAACATATGGTTGGGAAAGAAAGTAAATTATCGAGAAAATGAGAGTTCTTAGGGCATATTAGGGTTAAAGATATATTCTGCGTCTTGCGTACTGCTCACTTGATGAGTGGTATGTATACACGGCATAATGAAGCTATATCTATCAAAGTCAACTAGGAAACAATTCGATTCTAATCTTACAAGTGTGTAAGTCCTATTAGTCATATGTATCGGTAATAATCGACCAACACAAGGGTGTAGTATAAGGGTTCAAATCCGTGTGAGTATAGTGTTTTTGTAGCTATTAGCATTAGGTTAAACCAAACTATTACTTACTTTACTTACGCCTGTTACCCCTTTCGGAGGAGCATAGGCCGCTCATCAGCATTCTCCATTCAACTCTGTCCTGAGCAATCCTTCCAGCTGTCTCCAGTTACTGTTCATCCTTTTTATGTCTGCTTCCAGTTCTCGACGCAGGGTGTTCTTTAGCCTTCCTCTTTTCCGTTTTCCAACAGGATTCCAAGTTAGTGCTTGTCGAGTGATACAGTCTGATGATTTGCGCAATGTGTGTCCTATCCATTTCCAACGTCGTTTCCTGATTTCCTCTTCAGCTGGAAGTTGGTTTGTTCTCTTCCAAAGTAAGCTGTTGCTGATGGTTTCCGGCCAACAGACATTCAATATTCTACGTAGACAGTTGTTGATAAATACCTGTACTCTCCTGAGGATGTTTGCAGTAGTTCTCCACGTTTCAGCTCCATACAGAAGAACTGACTTGACGTTCGAGTTGAAGAGTCTAACTTTGAGATTGGTAGACAGTTGTTTGGACTCCCATATATTTTTCAACTGTAGGAACGCTGCCCTTGCTTTGCCGATCCTTGCCCTTACATCTGCATCGGATCCTCCTTGTTCATCGATGATGCTTCCAAGGTATGTAAAGGTATCCACTTCTTCCAGAGTTTCACCATCAAGTTCAATTGGGTCGGTGCTCTCGGTGTTGAATTTTAGGATCTTGCTCTTTCCCTTTTGTATGTTCAGGCCTATTGATGCTGAGGTTGCTGCTACTTTAGTTGTCTTTATTTGCATTTGGTGTTGTGTATGGGATAGAAGTGCTAGATCATCCGCGAAGTCCAGATCATCGAGTTGCATCCTACTTGTTCATTGAATCCCGTGCTTCCCGCCCAGATGTAGAGGTTTTCATGATCCAATCGACCACTAGGAGGAAGAGGAAGGGCGAGAGCAGACAGCCTTGTCTGACACCAGTTCTCACTGGGAATGCATCTGTCAGCTGTCCTCCATACACAATTTTGCACTGTAGTCCGTCGCAAGAATTCCGGATGATGTTGACGAGTTTCTCTGGTATACCGTAGTGTCGAAGAAGTTTCCATAGTGATCTCCTGTCTACGCTGTCAAACGCCTTCTCATAGTCGATGAGGTTGACATACAGTGACGAGTTCCATTCAATTGATTGTTCAACGATGATGCGTAGTGTTGCGATTTGGTCTGTGCATGACCGATCCTTACGGAAACCAGCCTGTTGATCTCGAAGTTGAGCATCCACTGAATCTTTCATTCTGTTCAACAACACTCTGTTGAAGACTTTCCCTGATACTGACAATAGTGTGATTCCTCTGTAGTTCTCGCATTTGCTCAAATCCCTTTTCTTTGGTATCTTGATGAGGTATCCTTCTTTCCAGTCTTCTGGCACCTATTCTTCCTCCCAGATCCTCTTGAATAAAACGTGGAGCATCCTTGCCGTTATGTCTATGTCTGACTTGAGTGCTTCAGCTGGTATATTGCCAGGTCCTGCTGCTTTCCCACTTTTGATCTGTCTGATGGCTATCTAGATTTCTTCCATCGTTGGTGGATTGGCATCTATCGGGAGGTCTGTAGGTGTTGCTTCGATGTCTGGTGGGTTCGGTGGAGCTGGTCTATTTTAAGAGTTCCTCAAAATGTTCTACCCATCTGTTTCTTTGTTCTTGAATCTCGGTGATTAGCTTACCTTCTTTGTTCCTGACCGGTCGCTCTGGTTTACAATATTTACCTGCCAGTTTCTTCGTTATGTCGTATAGCTTTTTCATATTTCGTTCTCTTGTAGCTTTCTCCGCTGTCGTTGCAAGGCCTTCGATATACTTCCATTTGTCGGCTCTAATGCTCTTCTTTACTTGCTTATTTGATTCTGTGTATTCAGTTTGTGCCTTGATTTTTTCTGCTCTAGTTCGGCTGTTGTTGATTTCTGCCTTCTTGTTCCTCCTTTGTTGAATTTTGCTCAGGGTCTCTGTGGAAATCCATTTCTTATGATGGTAGTTCTTGCAGCCCAGAGCCTCTTGACAAGTTGAAGTTAGTGCCTCTTTGATTTCTTTCCAGTTGTCCTCCATAGTGGTTTCTTCCTCGTTCAGCAGATCTTGTAAGGCTTGAAACCTGTTGTTGAGAGTTATTTTGAATTCCTTGAGTTTGTCAGTATCCCGAAGAGAGGCTGTATTGAACCGTTGTAATGCTGTCGCTCCAGTTATCCATTGCTTCTTTAGCTTCAGCTTCATTTTGGCAACCACTAGGTGGGTGTCTGAAGCTACATCAGCTCCTCTCCTGGTTCTCACATCTTCCATTGATCTTCTGAATTTTTTTTATTGATGCATATATGATCAATTTGATTCTCTGTAGTATGATCCGGTGAGATCCATGTAGCTTTGTGTATGCGTTTGTGGGGGAATATTGTACCACCTATGACCATTTTGTTGAAAGCGCAAAGATTTGTAGATCTTTCACCATTTTCATTTCTTCCTCTCAGTCCTTGTCGCCCCATGATGTCTTCGTAACCGGTGTTGTCCATTCCGACTTTAGCGTTTAGGTCCCCCATTAGGATTGTCAGATCCTTTCCTGGACACTTTGCTATAATTGACCGCAGCCTATCATAAAACTGATCTTTGTCCTCGTCGTTTCCGTCGTTGGTGGGTGCATAACACTGGATGATGTTGATTGTAATCCCCTTCTTCATTGTCTTGAAAGATGCTTTGATGATCCTGGGTCCATGTGGTTCCCATCCTACAAGTGCATTGCGCGCTTTCTTAGACAGCATCAGAGCAACTCCTTGGGTGTGTGGGGCATTTTCCTCTTCGTGCCTGGAATATAGTATCACCTCTCCCGTAGCTAATGTTTTCTGTCCAGTTTGAGTCCAATGCGTTTCGCTGATCCCGAGCACACTTAAATTGTATCTTTTCATTTCTGCTGCTATCTGGCTGATCTTCCCTGTCTCCCACATTGTCCGAACATTTCATGTACCTATAAAAATATTTGCTCTGGTCGTTAAAAGGGGTGGCATTGGCCTCATGACTTCCGAAGAATCTCGGCTTTCATCATGAAGCGTCATATAGATTCCTTCCACTTCCAGGGCAGAGTTGAAATGGTTAAGTTTGCTTATTCTGGTTAGCGTTTTTTTAGCAAGCTTGTGTTTTACGGGATAGGGGTGCTAGCCCTATGCCCAACTCTCCTCCTTTACCCGGGCTTGGGACCGGCAACAACCCTCGAAGAGTTGCGGGCGGAGTTAAACCAAACTGTAAATCGATGAAGACTAGGTGGCCAATGTAGTAAGCTTATCGGTAAAGTACTGAACATTATCCTCAGTAAATTAAGTGTTCGAATGTCGATAAAGTGAATGCAAACTGTGTGGTTATCCGAAGAAGCATAGGTTTTATCTAAGGGAAGTATTACTTCTAAACCATGTCTATGATAATGGTACGGACTTATAATAAT
This sequence comes from Schistosoma japonicum, assembly GCA_025215515.1. NCBI lineage: Eukaryota > Metazoa > Platyhelminthes > Trematoda > Strigeidida > Schistosomatidae > Schistosoma > Schistosoma japonicum. The sequence continues at coordinate 12,467,802 of CM046063.1, read as the reverse complement.
TGCTTGCATAAAGCTAATTGTGGAGAAACCACACTATTTGATGATGATTTCGAGCCAGTTCTTTTTATTTGTCTTGGTAAGTGTTGTCATTTATTTGTTGAGTCTATTTTACATCCTTCTTCCACTTCCACGTTATTATCTAATTTTGCTGTGCCTAGTTGTTACAACCTGCTCTTAATTTATCAATTCGATAAATCCCCATTTGAAACAAGTTTTACGACAAACTTCCCACTACGCATTTGCTTTTTTATGTCTTTGACTATCGTCTACTACTAATATCACTGGATTCAATCATTTGATGACATTATCTGTCCTTTAGTTTGAAGTTATTTGCAATGTTTTGATTTGCCTCATCTCTAATTTGACCATCTCCTCTTAATCGATTGCTTCAATTTTGTAACCACTCACCATGTTCTGTTTGTGACTGCTAATTATTGTGCCTACCTGCCTCTACTTCAATATTCAGTTTTATTTTGTTAGGGCAGAAGACTAGATCACCTGCGTTAGTCCATGCAAGGAAAATCTCACAGTTAACCCAACTTATTTCGTGTCGACCAAAAGAGCCATAATTACGTGCTGCGGGAGAAAGTTCTACTCGCTAACTGTTCTATGGGAGAGGGAGTCGGTAATCAGCAGGAAGATAATTTGTTCTGAGCTTACGGACTTTTTTTGGAGTGTCCTTGTAAATTTTCTACTCTGGAAGGTAAAAAATAATAGCCTATCAAGAATGAATTTGTTGTTAAATATTTTGAAGACTTGTAGCAATTTAGGTTGACTAGTTAAGAGTTGACTTCAAACCTTAAGCTTACGCCAAAACAATAAAGCTCAAGTATCCATTTACTTCCTTATTCTTAATAGGAGTTATACTTCCTATTATCTTATATTAAATGTTAAAAAATACTGTGTGTTTTGATGCACAGGATCCTGACACCTCCTTATTTCATTTAGCACGTACTGCAGATAAAAATAATGAATAGAGATTCCTGCTCAACCGCATCACGTATGATACATCATACACAATAATAAGAATCAGCAAGTGATCCGGTCATAGTACAACTCATTACAAATGTTAAAAGTCTCACGGAGGCCATCAGCTAAATGTGAATGGGTCATAGAGACAGAAGCAGGTCACCACAACGACTGAAATACCAGTCACGGAACAGATTGAAAGGGTTTAGACATTCTGGACAATTCTATTGATATCACTGGAAATTCGGTGTTTAATCAATCAAATGCAGTCAACCATGCGCCTGGCCCAAGCATACTCCAAAGAACCTGGGAAGCGAATAACCTCTCCCCAGTTTATGACGCCTGAGGAGCGGTGTCTAAACAGTCGCTTGTTTTACGTTGGAGACAGAAATTCAGGCTTGAATTTTTTGGTGGTTGCTGGTGCTGCTCTTAGTATCATTCCTCATATTAAAACCATGCTGGGTTGACAAACTTTCTCAGTCATACTTCAAGCTGACACTAAGACGCGGTATTCGGAGTTTAGATGGCGATTTTCTTGGGTTTTTACTATAGCCGATCTAGATCTGGCAATATTAGGAATGAATTTTTTAGAGAGATATGAATTTCTAACTAACACTAAAAAACGAAGTTTGACAATAAAAGAAACTTCAAAATATACAAAAGGTACAGAAAGTCATATCACATCTTTAACCTAATACAAAATCCGCCAGTTACAAGGGGAAAGTTCCAAGATATACTTACGGGATTTCCAAACCTAACAAATCAAACCCTCAACTTTCCAAAAGTTTCTACGTTCCTACGAAAGTTGATTCTATGTGGAAGCTAATTTAGCAATTTAGGTTGACTAGTTAAGAGTTGACTTCAAACCTAAAGCATAGACCATAACATTAAAGCTTAAATATCCATTTACTACCTTATTCTTCATGGGAATTATGCTCCATATTATCTTATATTGAATGTTGAGAAGCAATGTACGTTTGAATAACTAGGATCCCGCTCCACTGTCTCCTGCTCATGATAATAAAATAAAGACCTATTCCCTACTAATATGGTTTCTTATGTCTAATAGAATAGGACGTACCAAGGCTGTGAATACCGTTATTATGTCGCCTCTAGTTCTTCAATATAACAGGGAGAATAAGTTTACTTTGGACAGCCTACCGTTGTAGAGAACCATGAGATTACGCGAATTAGCCTAATTGAAGTTCCTTCGATAACTCGGTTTTGCTTTTTAGACATGTATTAACTAGTTGTGTACAGTATTCAAGTTTTGGTCTTATAAATAATGTGTACAGGACTGGGAGTGTTTCATAATCATATACCTAAATACTCAACGTAGCGACCTGAGCTTGGTGGCTTTTAGCTACAGTAACACGGCAATGTGCAGTAGCTTTTAATTTGCTGCTAATGGTGATCCCGCCGAATCGAAATGAGTTTGGTTGACAAGGAGCATAACATTATTTATCGTGCATGCATTTATTCTTTAAATGGTTAAGTTTGTTTAATCTGGTTAGCTTTTTCTTTAGCAAACTTGTGTTTTACGGAATAGGGATGCTAGCCCTATGCCCAACCGTCCTCCTTTACCCGGGCTTGGGACCGGTAGCAACCCTAGAAGAGCTGCCGGCAGCAAATGCAAGTAAAGACAACCAAAGTAGCAGCAACCTCAGCATCAATAGGCCTGAACATACAAAAGGGAAAGAGCAAGATCCTAAAATTCAACACCGAGAGCACCGACCCAATTGAACTTGATGGTGAAACTCTGGAAGAAGTGGATACCTTTACATACCTTGGAAGCATCATCGATGAACAAGGAGGATCCGATGCAGATGTAAGGGCAAGGATCGGCAAAGCAAGGGCAGCGTTCCTACAGTTGAAAAATATATGGGAGTCCAAACAACTGTCTACCAATCTCAAAGTTAGACTCTTCAACTCGAACGTCAAGTCAGTTCTTCTGTATGGAGCTGAAACGTGGAGAACTACTGCAAACATCCTCAGGAGAGTACAGGTATTTATCAACAACTGTCTACGTAGAATATTGAATGTCTGTTGGCCGGAAACCATCAGCAACAGCTTACTTTGGAAGAGAACAAACCAACTTCCAGCTGAAGAGGAAATCAGGAAACGACGTTGGAAATGGATAGGACACACATTGCGCAAATCATCAGACTGTATCACTCGACAAGCACTAACTTGGAATCCTGTTGGAAAACGGAAAAGAGGAAGGCTAAAGAACACCCTGCGTCGAGAACTGGAAGCAGACATAAAAAGGATGAACAGTAACTGGAGACAGCTGGAAAGGATTGCTCAGGACAGAGTTGAATGGAGAATGCTGATGAGCGGCCTATGCTCCTCCGAAAGGGGTAACAGGCGTAAGTAAGTAAGTAAGTTTCCAGGGTCATATCGCATACCTGTTATGAAGACAAGGCTTACTATGGCGTTTCTCTATTCTATAGGCAATCTATCTTGTGTTATAAAAAAACGGAAGTGTTTGCTTAAAAGAGTTGAGATGAAGGTTACTAGTTTATTTAGTACCCCAGGTTGTATTTCATCAGGTCCCATAGGTTTCCCTACATCAAATCCAGTCAGCAGTTTAAGAACTTTGAATTCTTGTATATTATTTGTTTTTGTGATGTGGTTCAAAAAAATAAGTTTTTGTACCAATAGAGCCTAGATCATGTATGTGTTGTTAAGGTAATCAGTAATTAATTCAACTTTATCATAATCACTCTCAAAAAGGGTTGGCGAGATGTTTCCCATCTTCCTCATGCTAGGTTAAAATAAGGTCCAACAAGGACTTATTAGAATAAGGACTGTAACGTGTTGGTTTCCTTACATGTCGCACTAGTGCGGATGCCATCATCATATCAACTAGCTGCTTTTCAAATGAGCTTTTAGAGAAGTCGTTCCTTGGGTTGTTCCCGTCAATGTTTGGTGCACTAAAGCCATCTAATGTTAAGCACCTCCTTTTGTAGGACCAAGCATTGAGTTTGTTTAGTCTCACAAAGTGGACCATCATAGGCTGAACTAACCAGCAGCTTTTGTCCCTTGCACTTCCGACGACAAAAGACTATTTCACAAATGAAGCTTTCGTGAGATATGACATCTATAATTGTTATGTATTGTAATGCGACATTGTTTTCAGTGAACAGAGCTACTACTCCTCCCTTAGGAATATGGATCCTATCAACCCTCACCAATGTGAAGCTGTCAAAGTTAAGCTCAGTATCTCGTAAGGACGAGATAAGCCATGTTTCTGTAACTAAGATTATTTGTGGCCTATGACGATCAATCTGTAAACCTAGCTTAGACAATTTGTTAAGCAAGCATCAGGCGTTTGTACAACAGATACGAAAATCATTTAAATGACGTTGTGTTGTACCCAAAGTGACTTTTGCATCATTCGCTCTCAAAACATCAACTCAGGAAGATTTACGATTTTAAGATATTTCTTTTAGGCTTCAAGCCGTAGTTTGAATTCCATTTCGGCCTTGCGCTTTCTTAGACAATCAGCAAGTGAGAGATCCATTCATACAAAACCCTCAGTTCCCTTGAGGCTGATCACATTTTCAGGAATCAGGTCCCTATCTTTCGTCGATTTACAGATCCGGTTTCTTTCTAAATTAGTTTCCAGCCTTCATAACCCATGGACTTTTATCAGGGTAACTTTTGTTACTTCATGGAGCACGAGTTTGTTAGGAAGGTCTTTATTTAAATCTACATCATGTTCAAAATAAACTTTGGACCTAGTATCTTTGCTTTCCTTCTGCTCCAGGTGAAGCGAGGTTATTACTGACAAGACTGAATTTTTTTTCTCTACCCACTCATCAAAGCTGCCAGGTACTTTGGGTGAATGCCTCTATGTTTTTGTTGGCTGATTTCTCGCGAGGTTTTTTGCGTGTGGGAGATCAACTTTCATCAGCGTCACCGTTTAAATCAGACCGTACTTTCTGATAAAGTTTATACAGTGCTTCACAATGATTGTTATGAGCGCGGGGCGTCGAGAAAGCTCTCTGAGATATTCGGCTATGCTTATTTTGATTTCCTTCCTTTACAGTCGACTTATTTCGTTTATTGGGCTCTAGTGGAATATTAGTTTGCGAACACATCTGTGACGAATTAACGGTGACCTGTACGTCAATTGAGCAATCATTGCAATCATGGTTAGCATTTTCAAGATTTTTATTTTCAATGTGATTTTTAGCAGCGCTTATCAATTTGATGATCTCCGATAAATGACCAGTGATGTCAGAGAAAACACTGCTGACAGCCAAATACAACCATGCTTGCTAAACCTTTTGAATGAAGCATGTGCCAGGTTGGTGCAAAATTCACGTAATCAACTTTGTACTCACCACATCGCATACCATTATTAACTGGGTATCGACACCTTGGGGGGCTTTAATAAACTTCATCTGAAGTTTACATTACTATTCTCAAGGTATTGCTATGAGTACTAAGCAGGGGAAGATTCAGCTAATCACATAGACCGGAAAATTGAATGACGAAAGCATGGCAATAGTTCGACACAAAAACACCATGAATAAAAAGCTTGATACTAAAAAATCTAGATATCAAACTAAAATACTCAGATATACCATCGGTATACCATGGAAACGATCACAGGAACAAATTTGAAACGTCAAAAAGTAAAGTAATTAAAAGATAAGTACTCAAAAAAACCGTTTAAAAATATATTCTACCAAATGTTTTTACCGAAATAAATCTAATGAAAGCTAAGGTATTTGTCTTAATAGGTTACGAGCGATCAAAACCAAAAATATACCGAACTGCAGAAAAGTACCACTGACCTTTTAAAATCCACCTTTCGTCCTACAGCTAATTATGAGACATCATATCTATTCTCTTTATCCCCCTAAACTGAGTGCGAATGAATCATAGCGTTTCTGAAAGGAACACTTATTTGTATCCATATAAATTACTTTTAGATTTGAAATTATCAACCGAGGAAAACTAAATCTTCTTCTTGGCTTCATTAGGATTTGTAAAATCTAGTAATTATACAGTCTTTACTTAACGTCACCGAATACTTGAAACCAAACCGGAAACAACAGGTTTGGAGTTCGGGGATATACCTGGTCTACAAAGGTTTGTCTTCATGATATTGGATATTGGATCTGTTTTTAACTCAAGGACCAGTTTTCCGGCGCCAATGTGTGCTGCAGTTCGTAGGCTTAAAAAAGTTTGTTGGTTTTGTGGTATTTTGTTTTACAATTGACCAGACTCACTATGTGTTGCCTGTTTATGCCTTTTAAAGGTGACCTTTTCAGACTGGGATAGGACTAGCTAATCGTTTGGTAACTGTACATATCCTCTAGAGGACATCTAATCTTGTAAGCGTAGATTACATCTATTACTAAGTAGGATTTAGGTCTATATTTCTTAAATGACGGTAAAACTAGCACATATCCCCAAAAATACTTGGTTTGTGGCTTGGAGGCTTAAGCACTAGTTGATATCTCCCACCAGTCATTTTGCGGAACTAAAGCAAGTTACTTAATACAGTGACTGGGCTGTATAAGATCTACATTTGGCAACAGGTATTGCTAGTCTCTCATAGCGAAAAATCGTTCATTTCATAAAATCTACTCAGTGGTGTTTTTGGTACTCTACTACTTACCATCTTATTGAAAGTCAAACATTCTAAACATACACAATTATCTGGACATACTTGTCTGCAATCAGATCTCTAAATACTTAACGTGCGCTATTTGCTGTGCGCAGTTTTATTTACTCGACTTAGAGATGCAATTTGCTTGGTGATAACCGCTGCTCGTAACTAATTGATTAAGGTGGATTTCGAATTCATGATTCATTGGTTTTTTTAATGTTGTAACCAGTAAATCATCTCCGTTTGCAAGATTCATTACATCAATCTCTGTTTGGTCGCTTCATTTTTGCTGATTGTGATTGTCTTTCATAATTAGCCAGTATTGTCAGAAAAATCACATTGATTGATTGAATGGTATCAAGATAGCTGTTAGGACTTGTAACCCTGTGTTAAGGTCGAACGACTAGGTTTATTGTTGGGAAATGTTGGAATGATTTTCTTTTAGTTGTTGTCCATATGTTACTATTATTCCATTCAGATCGCCGCAACATGTAAGTTGTTTTAATTAGCGTAATCTGTGGATTAGTTAAGATCTTTTGTACAGTCTTAATGTGTATTGTTTCTACCCATCCTTTGTTTTTGTTGGTAACCGAAAGGATATATGAAGTAGATGAAGTAGGTGCCATTTATCTTTGCAGTTCTTTGCCTCTAGATACGATTCCACTGATTTCTATTCTTAATTTATAAATACACATGAATGCCTAAGTAAATTAGCGCTTATACTTTGTGTTTGATATAATCCTCTTGTGCGTCATAGTGTCTTCTATGCACTTCTTTTTCTTTCTGAATACTTTCTGCGACTGCTATGTTTTACAGAACACGTAGATACCTTAACGTATCATCACAGTTCGGAATACAGACACAACCAATAGACTGGTGGAGAATTACTTCCTTCAAAGTCTACAATATTCGGTACAATTAAAAGCCAAGTTGGGTTTACTTGCATTCGTACCGTCTTTTGCCTTCGTTGGTTCGACTATGCCCCCTCGTAAAATCCGTCTCAGTTTTTTAAAATGTTTAAGTTTCTTCGTGATTATGTAAGCTAAAAGTGTACAGTAGCGTATCCAATAGCACTTTTAATTGCAATAAGTTTGAACATATTCCTCTTACGTAGTTTATTAAAATGTACTATCCGCTTGGATTTTTTAATAGTTACTTCATACAGTACTCCACTTTGCCTTCTCGTCACACCCTTCTCATCACACATCCATCTATTATATTAAGCCATTTTTTTATATTAGGCAACCGTGTGTAGATACTAATGCACCAACTAAGAATTCAGAATGGTATTTTTTTCGAATTTTCATGCTTCGTGACAGTATGATATAGTGAGTTGTTTTCAGTTTCCGGCTTCCAGTAATACTTTGTCGGGAGTAACATCATTTGGTGTAGTGCATTCACTGGATAGGAAACTTAGTAGACTATCAACCATACCCTCCTGCGGTATCAGTAGTGCCGTCGTAAGTATCGATGAAACATTCAGCCTGTTTATTTGACTGTGTATACTACGGTGACGAACGCACGTAATTGACTTTATAACGGTGATATAATTCGTGAAAAGCTTCATATGTGGTCTGTGACTCGTTATCTTACACTATAACGCTCAATCCGTCTTAAGGGGAAATTTTGTTAGTAAGTTTTAGAACTACAGGGACAGTTCCTAGCCATTTTGAATGGGCATGTACAAAGCATAAGATATATGACACCATTTACTGAACCGACAAAATCTTAGTGCAGTCCGCGTCCGTGGTTTTTCTGGTTGTGATCAGGGTCCGTAATATGTTTGGAAGCTGGTTGACAATGATATAATCTGACAAAGTCGACGATATGTTAGTCTGTTTGGACCAATAGGCGAAACTTCGTCCAATGGATTTCATTTGCCTCACTCCCAAATGTCCGATATAAAATTGATGTAACACCTTGGTTCGTGGACATTTCGATATTACTACTCGCTAACTTAGCATTAAGAAGTCATCAAAAATACAGAGTGAATCTCGTCCATAAAAAAAATCTCGCACATTATCTAAGTTTTTTGACCACGAGTTTGGGACGAACTGTTTGACCTTGTGAATTGTTTGGTCACTGAGCGACATTTGTTTAGTTTCTTCTACAGTTACTGGTTACCCTAGAATAGGATCTCACAAGTAATTTACTGCATAATCCTTAGTGGATAACATGGCAATTTACCTACTTTGGTTTTTGTCGGATGTTGGCTGGCTAGTCAGTCACTAACAGCGTAGAACCTGGCATATTTGTCCATAAGTTCAAGTTGCCATACCGAAATAAGCTGATACTGTTGCGGGGAGGGATGGGAGTTTATTATATATCCGCTCTCCATCTGTCTATTTAAATAATGTGTTCCATGTGCATTTATTCGAAAACCCTGTACACCAGCACTCGGTTCCCCCGGCGTTGGTGGGGAACTAAGTGCTAGAGTAATGGTAGAACTGACTAACTGGACCCTATTAATGGTCGCTTATTTGCTTTTAGGTTTGAAGGTTCCATCAAAATGAGAAGAAACACGTAAAAAACGATGCTCTTTGTAATCTTTGCCTACACGCTTAGATATTGCATCCCGTATACAACCTAGGATGAGTTATACTATCAGTTAAACGATCTCAAGAAAGCGTACTCGACAGATATTGTAGTACTAGCTGAGGATTCAAATGCACAAGTCATGCGTCTAGACACAGAAGAGAGTCTCTTAGGTGGCCAGTAGGGACTTAATTGTCTCATGTCAGATAACGGTGATCATCTTCTGCAGCTTCTTGCAGACCACAACCTGTTTCTAGCCAGTACCAACTTCTAGCACAGTCACTCTCGACGTGCTCCCTGGCATTTTTTCTCTGCATCCCAGGTCTAGACACAGGTTGACCTCATCATGGCCAACTACGGTTGGCTTGATTGTGTTCAAGAGTGTCTTTCCTTTTGGAGCTTTTATGTAGACTGTGATCATGGTTTGGTTTACGCGATGCTTATTTTGCATTTTATTAGCTAGCAAACGTCTTGTCTTAAACGGATTTATACTAGTAAATTATTTACAGCTTCTGTTGTGACCAAGCATCAATCAGAGTTAGGTTATAAGCTAAATAAAGGTTCGTCGGATAGTGTAGATGATCACTGGTTTGATTCGCATGACTCCTTGGAAATGGCCGGCGACATTGCTTATAGTTTTGCATAACCTCATGCTTATAAGTATTGTCAATTCAGCTAGTCTATTGTCCAAGCAGCTTCGATAAGATTATTCTGCCTACCATAGACGTTGACGACTGATCCACCTAGCGATCAGAAAATTTACACGGAACTCCAAGTTCTGAATCGATATAAATCACCAGGCAACTCACTCTCACCTATTTCGAAAGATGGTGGCGAACTCTCGGTCAGGGACCTCACACTACTGTTTGGAAAACTGAGTGTTTTATCATCTTGGAATGAGGCGATTGTCGTCCCCGTCTTTAAATAAGGCTCATGTAACCAGTGTAGCAATTATCAGGGATAAGTCTACTCTTGATTGCTTCCAAACTGTTGGCTTCCGTCATACTTCGCAGGTTGTACGAAACTCACAAAAAGGTGACTCTTGAAGAGCGGGCTGGTTCCAAGTCAGGTCGAGAATGTATTGATAACATTTCCACCATCCACTAAGTGTTAGGACACCATCAGACCAAGCGGAGGCCAACAATCGTTGTTTCTTGTCACCAAGGTTGCCTTCGATTAATATGACGGGACTGTGCTATTGAAGAAGGATGTCGGAAAAGTTTATTAGTATCTTAAAGGCTCTGTACACAAAAACCCCAGACATAGTAAGAGTATACAATCACCTTTCTCCACTGTTTAAATCCGCTTGTGCGGTTAGGCAATTTTTCCAAATTTCACCATTCCTCTTCAACTTTGCCTTCGACGACATTCTAAAAACAGCTCTGAAGAAAGTGCTTGTTGTTGGTATGGAGTTGTTACGTGGAGAAAAACTTCTCGACTTCGAATATGTAGGTGCATTAACACACAGGTCATCCAAATCTCACTTGGTCATTTGGCAATTGGTATCCACAAGTATGATATGTACTTTTCACCTTCCAAGTGCAAAGTTCTTCAAAACTGTCAGGAATATGCGCCTGCTTTCACTGTTCGTAGTGAACGGTTTGAAGCAGTCTAGAAGTTTGTCTATCTGGATTATTGTGTGAGTGTTAGAATGATAATGTATGAGGTGAGATCAATCTACGCAAAATGAAGGTCAGATCGGTTTATGCGGAAACGGGCCATCTTTAGCGTCGTAGTAATGTGAGTCTGGTTGTAAAAGGTTAGGTTTACAACTCTAGTGCTCCATACTTACGAAACCTGAAATCTCCGAGCTGAGGATATTTAGCGTCTCTCTGTGTTCTATCATAGTCGTCTCTGAAGTATTACTAACATCCGTTGGGAACAGAATGTTAGTAATGATTAAGTTCGACATCGTGTTTCCGGACGTAGTAATAGCAATTCCACTAGTATGACCGTCTTGTAACATTGGTTTTGGTGGATTGATCATGTTTCGCGAATGTCATTCCAGCGACTTCCATATTGTGCATTGATTACTGAGGCTGGGACTGGTTGAAGGAAGCGGAAATGTGGTTAGTTTATATACAGCCATTAAGTACTACAAAGCGAGTTTATTTGAGTTATACTTGCTCCTTTGTTCATAATTGAATATTTTCCCTACATTATTGATGATATAAGTTGATGAGAACCAAGTAAACTTACTGAATCCTAATTCGAATGTTAAAATAGTTGACGCATGGTACATATCTACTTCAATTCACGTTGTTCATATCAGTAATCGATTAAAGGAAATTTCAGGATATCATCGAAATATTACTTTTTCATTGTCTTTATTGATTATGCATATGGTTGCAACTTAATGATTAAAGCACCCGATTCACCATCTCTGATTTAAGATGTATCATATCACCCGGGACTTAAAAATATAGGTTAGTGTTGCTGGTCCTCACACCTAAAACATAATTGAAGGTGGGGCACTCAAATCTGTACTCTTTTTAGGATTCCATTATATTAAAAGGTTATCTGTAGTAATTGCAAAATATGGTAATTTCTACGGCCTCATTACACTATAAGGATCTAAATATTTAGTTATTTCATAAATTAGTCTCCAAGTAACAATATTAATGAGTCAAGAAACGCTCTATTATTAAATATATGACTCTCAACAACAGTCTGTACTTCTTATACTATCATTTTTACATTAAGAAAAAATGTACTTGTTTCTTTCATAAATTTAATTTGTTTCGGGTGTTTCAGGAATATGAAACTCTTATCAACTCAAGCATCAAAAATGTGATTCGAAATGTGACATACGACGAACCGAATTTTCTAACATGGACAGGATATATAGTGTTGGTAAGTATCATTATTTTCTACGTAATTAACTTGCGTAATTTCAAATAAATTGAGCATTGAGTAGATGGTTAGTAGTAGAAAATTAACAATATAATTGTAATTTTCTAATGGATGAAAAAGTATTACAGAATTTACTTATCTTCTAGGGCAACATCACTAAAGCTTACTATGTAAGTTAATGTCATTCATAGTGACCATGAAAACCATATATACTAATGGTTTATTTACTGAATTAGAGTTTATTTTTCTCTGTTATATCAAGAGTGTTTAGTTGTCAGTTAATATTGTTACATATATAACACTAGTATTACCGCTTTAATTTCAAATTTCACAGTCATATGTTAATGAGTAGTTATAGGGCAATATCTACTAAATCAATATCTGACTACTGATTTTCCATATTTTATATCTAAGTATATACAAAATTAACTAGTTTTGTTCTTTTAAGATGGTACAGAGTTAATTTAAGATATTTTTTATAAATGAATTACACTATGTATGAACATCAATGTTATAATTTTGATAAGAATATACACCATTTGAGGTGTCTTCAGTGCTACATATAATTCACTCAAGTAACAAATAGTACAGTTGTTTGTTATCTCAAGTTACTATACCGCATCAACAAAGTGAAATAAAACCAACAAGACATTAAACTACAGAGTCTGGATAACATAGTGGTATTGAGAATATTGTTCAAGAAGAAAATAAAACTACGTATGAAAGAATATTCAAACTAAAAATGTTTGTAAGATAAAGTATGAATGCACTTGAGTTAGTGACCAATTCTGAACTATGTAACTAAACGTCTCCAACTAGGTAGCTTCCATATACTAATACGTTTCATAAAATCGGTAAATGGTTCTATTGAATAGTGAAACACTGTGGCTTGGGGGTTCCTAACTTTCTTGGAAAAAGTAGATTACACGTCAAGGTAGGCGATGGTTAGAGGTACGTATTATATATCTCAGCCACCTCAGTCGATAAAGTTCTATAATCTCATTAACCAGTTTGTCATCTTTACCTAATGTGTTTCATCTGATACCAACATTACTCACTCGTTCATCCCACAATACACGAGAAATGCTTCAAATGCACTTTCGCTCCAAAACCTTCAGCCTACACATGTCTCCTACTTTGTAATCCATATTTTACATCTGCGAGTTAATGCTGAGGACTACTGCGCAACATACTCGCCTTTGAACAGATGGACATTTCGCTTACGTCGTAAGTGGGGCCGACTAATGGTTATTTTAGAAATAAGGAATATTTTTACTTTATTTCTTGTTTAGTAATCACATTATTGTGCGTATACAGCTTGTCTTACAAATGAGGTTTTAAGCAAAATTTTCACGGTGCTAACTATTACCAATTGTATTAAGGTAGGTTAGTTGTGACAAAAAAAAACATTTAGGGAAATTTTCCATACCGTCAACAGTTTGTACACTGCATTTAATATGTAATATGAAAGCTTCACAAATTTCCTACTATTTATTTATATTAATATGCAATTGAGTTAGCCTGGAGTGAATCGTAAGCAAGCAAAATAAACGTATTTCAGAAAAAAAATATTTAGATAAAGCAGTAAAAAAATTACTTCTGCTTTCATTGTCTGACTTAACAGAATACAACTTATTTTGGCAAATATCAAAATGCTCATTAGGTAAGGATTATTGTGTAAGTATACAAACGTACTCATCTATATTGTTTTTTGCATTTAGGATGAACCTCCCTACAACAAAGGTGCTTTTAAAATTGAAATCACGTTTCCTGTTGAATATCCTTTCAAGCCACCTAAAGTAATATTTAAAACACGCATATATCATCCGAATATTGATGAGAAAGGACAAATTTGTTTACCGATAATTAACCCAGAAAACTGGAAACCTGCTACTAAAGTAGAACATGGTAAGTGTTGATTATAATAGCTAAAGACTGTTGTCGTAGATGCGGTAAAGTGTTTTTAAACTCATCCGAGTTTTGTCGTAATGTTGTTCATAACTAAACTGTTAGTCTGTCCCTATACAATCACCATATTTTGTGTGTGTATCGGATTTGTTATGTATATAACTGTTCCACTTCCGATTTACCTCGTGGTCTTTATTTATATACATTTACAAGTATTCTTTATGTTGACTTCAGAATTGTATACATGGTTTCTTGACACTACCTATTCTATTTAATTGTTTAGTATACTTTTGAAGTACGAAGCCTCCACAAATCTTGAATAGCCTTACTCTATTGCTCACTCTAAAATGAAAGACATTTTTTATGCTCGTATAAGTTTGCAGTGATTTAGCTAAAAACTCTTTACCAACAGTATCAAAATGTAATTTGCTAAACAATTCATCTATGACAGCTCTTCTCAATTCGATCCATAATACTGTAGCTTATTGATTCACCACATTCTCACTTTAAATAACAACAATAGAATTTGCGTCATTTATCATAATTGTGCTCATTAGTGAGTCTAGTGCTTTAGAAATTCCATTTTGAACGCTTAGCCCAGTATATACTATTTTCTCTCTGATCGAATTCGAGCCTTCCTGTTACGTGGCTAATGCCATCTGTATACACTGTATGTGGCTTAAAGCCGAATACAGATTCAGCTCGAAAATGTGCGATATTTGACTCAGTCAGTCAGTAAACTATGATCAGTGTATGGCGTAGTACAAATATGCATTGGCTCAGGTTGTCATATCATATTATCATAACAGGATGAACCTAAAAAGAAAAAGTAATGAAATCGAAATGAAGTAGCGAGGATAAATATTGAGATCATAGTTTGGGAAGGTATGTATGCATGAATATTTAAAATAGAAGGCTCGTAGGGAGATACGGAGTGAATGTATCTGTACTATTGCGTCATCTCACCCATCCTCTTCAACCACTGATCATGGGTATCTTACGTACCTTTATCAGGCAGTCTGTGCCTACTAACATGACACAGACCAACAGTCAGTGACTTTATAGACCAATATCAGTGTATTGGTTCTGTCACCTCTAGTTCTCTACAGACTTGCTGCTGCTTTGGCCAGGATTGTGCAACGAGCTTTTAACGGTGATTAAGCATGCATAATATATGTCTCAGAAATACCAGTCAATGAAAACACAGTTTCATCAACTGACTTGCTGTCTTTTCCTGTTGGTATTTTACACTTAAATCGTTGCATTTCGAAATGGTTTTCGTTGCGAATTCACTTCTATTGAATCGGCACTATTGGGCCGACAATATTACGTTTACTCCTGCCTAGTATTCTATGGTACGGCGGCTTCACCGACTCAATCCTAAATGAGAACAAGTAGCGAACGTATTCGAAAATAAGAACAACAGAGTGCAAAGTAAATAAGTACATCAGAATTTAAATGAAATTCACACAGAAAGGTTCTAGCACCTTCTCAACTGTTCGTTAGCGCTAACTGGTTGGAAATGGACAAACCACTGTACATTGTACAGCTTTACAAGCACGCTTTAAGCATATTATGTCATGCCTACAATTTTTAAATTGATGAAGTAAATATTCAGTCCAACTATTTCACTCTAAAAAAATTATTTATACAACCTTCACTGAATGTATATTTGTTCACTTACAGTTATTCAGGCACTTGTCGCAATGCTTCATGCACCCGAAGTTGAACATGCTTTACGTTCAGATTTAGCTGAAGAATATGCTAAAGATCCTAAGAAATTCTTTAAAAACGCCGAGGAATTTACACGAAAATATGCGGAGAAAATTCCAAATTTGTAAATTTTTTTTTTTAATAATTGCTCTATGTTACAATTTTTCATTGTCACTTCTCAATGATCATTTCATCTCTCATTATTATTATTTTTTGATCCAAAGTAAAAATTTCCAACAGTACTGTTTCATAATGTAGCTTTGTATACACAAGTGGCATACTACTATAGCTTCGATAGCTGGTTGTTCTTGTATCGCTCATGTATTTTTCTTATTAGGGAATTTATCTATTAGTGATATTTATTCAAACAGTATGTGTGTATCATCGACCGAATGTATTATGTATAAATATGTCCTTGGATCTCAGAAGTGAATAGTTCCTACTTGATCTACTGTGATTTGGACAGTGGATAAATGTTAGTACAAAATACTTATATGCAACGTACAAATCACTTCATATAAATGTGTATAATGAAGTTTCTGAGTTGCATATTATGTTGTTATGTCAACATATATCACATATGTGAGTATACAATAATAACGAAAAATAACTTTACAAATGTAAGTTTTAAACAGGTTAACACATAATTTAATTTCATTTACACCATTTACATTTTTATGCTTCATAATTAATTTATTTTGGAATTCTGTATCCTCTAAACTTTTATTTAATGTTCTGACAATATGTTTCTTTGAATTGCACAAATATAAGTCTATTCATAATGACATTAACTTATATAATTGTAAGTAATTTTATTAGTCTCATGGTTTAGATATAGTGTTTTAATCATGCGGCTAACTTATAAATTATGGGTTAAAAGAAAAAGTAAATCAAATGTTTTTCGTCTATATTTTCCTCTTAAAGTCTTGAGAAAAAAACACCCATTCTGTTAGTCGGATTACAGGTAGTAACATTTAGAAACAATATGTAACTTTGTTCAAGCTTATGTTGTTTTAATAAAGTAAATAAGTGTAAAATCTTAGTGTTGACTATTAGGGAATAAATGATCTTTTATTGTATCATATTGTCAACGTAGACAGTTTTTAAAGAAATTCTAATTAGTAAGTACTGTTAATGATAAAGTTTCATACTACGGTATGCTCTTAGTCAGATAATCACTAAAAACCAGATTGCGCTGAACAACTATTCCGTCCTATTATTGTACTCCTCATCACTATTGATCTACGATGGATAGTAGTCCCACTATATGGGGCGGTAACCAACCAGTCATACTAGATAAGGTTAAAACTATAAACCTTTGGATGTCAAATTAATAATTTAAAGATTAAGTGTTCTCAGAAAGACCTCAAAGTCCCACTTGATTCCATATATAGTCGTGTATGCGCACTACCACTGAGAGGGTCTTACACTAGGATACAACTTCTGTGCAGCACTCTTGGTTTTCACTGGTCGCCTAAGACTAATTCGTGGTGTGAATCTTCAACAATCCCCAAAACACATAAAGATTGGCTAATGTATATAAATTATGTCAATTTAGATAGCTATATATCTTTAGCAATTGTGAAATGTATGTAATGTCTGTTGAATCCTTCCTTAGTACATTATTAATAGCATTTGAATAGCTCAACTGAATGTGCTGTTAGAGGTATGAAGGGGGTTATCACTTTCCAGTTGGCCATATTGTATAAGGGTTCTTCTTGAGGTATCCGAAAAGAAACTGGCTCAAGGTAGCCTTGACTACCTAGAAACGTGGCTGTGTAGCCCAAGAGACAACCGATTAAAGCCAGTCACGCGCGGACTATTTTTGAATACATTTTGGTGTTTTATTTCCATATTCTTAATGCCTAACCTCTGTAGATACCATTTAGCAGGATAAGGTGAAGTGTGAATTTATAGGGCTAACATTTTCTAACCCCTTCCTTTCATTGTGGAAAGGCAGCATCGCCACAATGCTGGTCGCTTAAATCGAACACCTAACTACCGTCATAACTGTGTACAACTTCTTTGACGACTCTTAGGTTTGCCGCTGTTAGTCCTACTGCTCTTCATACGGCTTGCTTGGCATGGTATGTCCTAAATCATGATTATGCAAGCCACTGTAGCCCGATTAATTTATCACCAAAGGGAAGTCTGGTTAACTACATCAGGCTATAGTAAAGTAGAATAGTTTCAGGTACAACTGATTGTATAATACAAGTTGTTTATATTTGTAAGTTT
This sequence comes from Schistosoma japonicum, assembly GCA_025215515.1. NCBI lineage: Eukaryota > Metazoa > Platyhelminthes > Trematoda > Strigeidida > Schistosomatidae > Schistosoma > Schistosoma japonicum. The sequence goes on along the minus strand of CM046063.1, from coordinate 12,449,957 downwards.
ACTGGTATCAGTACGAATATCAACAGTTTGCCTCATTGGATAGACCATTTATCTAACATACACGGATATGTGTATGCACCTGAATTGGCCTTAAATATTTGCAATATTTTCAGTCCTCTTGATAGGTACAGTGCATAGTAATTAGTTAAATTAAAAATATTCAGTTTGCCAAACTTATTGAATAATGATGCAAATGTGTGTGGAGTAGATTTATCAATTAAATGCAAGATAGTATTTTAGAGCTGGCCTGCATTATCTCATGGATTGATGTAGTTGGATGAATTGACCACCTCACTTATCCTATCCTATTAGCTACAGTAGGTTGGTGTCTTAGGAAATACCTGGATAGATTCTGAAGCCTCTTGGCACTAGACAACAATAGTTTCCTCTGTATTAACCGATGACTGCGAAACAAGAGCTATGGAAATTGAAGACACTCGTAGACCGCAGTTCTTTCACCATAGCCACCTTACAAGCAGCACTCACGTATCGTGGACTGTTATAGTAATCCATGCTGAGGTTAGACTCAATGTACTAGGAAACGTGACAAATCGTCTAATAGGGTTACAAATCTTAATCGACTGAGGTGGTTGGAATATGTATTGCCTATACTCAATTACCGACTATTTGGATGCATGACATTATCTGACATAGGAGTAGGGTGGAAGAAAACGAGGAGCGATCGGACTGGTAGATGGTATAGGCTCATGAAATTATTAATTGTTGATGTGAGCCACGTTGGTAGATAGGAACTAAGTAGTTGAGGTCAGCGCGGTCAATGATTACAGATATTATATGACATGGATGAGAATCAGTTATATTGGTACAAGTGAATTCCTTCATTATCTTCTACATCTTAATTTCCTAAACTCTTACTCAATATCGTGTGATAGACATGAGACAAAGGTTAAGTCTTTATATATATATATATATATATATATATATATATATATATAATTTATAATACATGCGTGTGAGTGATTAATCGGCTTCTTGATAAATCAGTCGGACCACTGCCTGAATAATGTATTAAGGCAATGTTGGGTATTAGCTGTAAGATATCACGTTGCGAACAATCAGGGTAGATAATATCGGCCACCCGTACGTGAGACCTAACACTTTCGTAGATACCTTTCCATTCCTTCTTATTGGTATTAATCTTGTTAGTTTGATCTCTTCTTTCTAATTCGGTTGGACCAGCTGAGCTAACGCACATGTATCAGACTAATTATGTTTAACAAACTAAGAAACAATAACAACTGTCAGTACATCAGGGCTGAAAAGATATTTAGTCTAATTCTAGACCAGTTTTTCATCCATCATCAATTTTTTTAAAAATAATTTTAATCCTTGTTTTAAAAAATGTTAAGCGGATAATTTAAGAATGTTTCGTTGTCTTAGTTGTTAGTTCTGTTTTAGTAGTCACGTTTTATTCAAACCTGTGACAATCGAAATTCATATCTAGGGCGTTGTTCAAATAATTGTCACTACATTCCAATCATACGATGTAAATACTATTTATTAATTATTCGTTTATTTCAACTGTTGATGGATTAAACCCTTGTGAATGTACATTGTTAAACATACTCAAGTTGTACATTGTGTTACGTATCATTGTATATGAAATTATATAGATACATATATGTACAAGACAATAGGATGCTAGCTAGACCGTCGGAAACAGTCCTGGTTAACTGTGTGAGATTGATAGGAAACTCGAATCATACCATGACTCAAACACAACCTCTGGTTGTTTTCGAAGTAGACATTTAATTGTCAATGAACCGACAATCATTAGCTAGTGGGTATGTAAAAAAAGACTCAGGGAATCAAATAAACTTGGTCTTCCTCAGGCGTTAACCTTAATACATAGTAACAATCTGGTCTGTATATAAAGACAATATAATAAGCTAATCAAGGAAATTTATGAAGTGTGTATAGAAAAGTCCGTGTCACCACAAAAATTTAAATGTATCCATTCACTGGAAACGAGAATAAGTGCCTTACATAAAGAGCTAATAAGGTACTGTAAATAAAGAACCAGTTTTTATATGTAATTCGTTATTTGAAATGGATTATTTGCAACATTTTGCGGATAAGCATATGCCTGTAAAAATATGAATTATTCGGGAAAATAAACCTTTTTTACTGTAGATACAAGGCGTTAGAATAAGTAGAGCTGTCGTAAAATTTTTTGTATAGGTAGCCTATCACTTTTCTAGTCACCTATCTAAAGGACAAGTTACCTGGTTTTGCTACATCGCTGTGCATTAATGAATCTACCTACTTATGTACAGATAAGTACTTGCGGTTTACCATTGTATAACTTAGGCAGAGTTAACGAGCATCTGCTTCTGTGTTTTGGAAAAGTCCAGATAGTGAACTAAAAAATTCAGTGGTTTATCTTATACTACTAAGTTATTCAAACGGAACTTGTTGTCATCTCCGGCATTAAACAGAAGGTATGAAGATTCCGCATAGAATTTGTTTATAGTGCCGTTTACATGCTTTTTTTTTATATCTCTTCTGTGAATCTAAATAAATGTGTAACGGAACACAAAGAAGCTTAACCTAATCATATTTTTTCTTACAAATCACGTTGATCGGTTTCGTTTTCATTTGACCCTGATAAAGACTAAATAAAAAAACAGCATCGTCCGCTTACGCGTGATGTTTTAGTTTACACAGTGAGAACTTATAATATTTTTTGTAATAACTTTTCTGGTTAAGTATATGTAGAGAAATAGTCATACTTCAGTTTACTATAATCACTGCCTTACATGACGTCGTTAACTAGTGTGTGAAATTTACATTAGCTACATGCATAGAGGTATTTTGATATCAAAATGGAATCTCATCTTTCTCTAATGATATATATTGGATAGCAGGTAAAAATGACTTAAAGTAATTCGATCACATTTGCAAATGTGCAAAAGCAACATCCTGAATCACATCTTACTACTTGAAGATTATTATGATTTCATCTAGTCAATGATGCCAATCTCCATTAAAAAACGATCGAATAGACTAATGTTTTATGGTCATCTTAGTTTCTTCTATCCATAACACCCAGTAAGAACACGAGAAGCAGCCTGTTTACTTTCTATTCGAAATTGACCGAGCTATATTTACGTGAGTTACAAAAGTATAACGCTTTATAAATAATCACTAATGGTACAAAGCTTAGCCATTTGCAACATAAAACTGAATAACATGGGTGTTAGCACGATGTACTCGAGACTGAGGCGAGCCCAACATACTCGCAAAGCTGTACTGTGGTTGGTCCATTTTCAGCCAATCAGCGTTAAGAGATAGTTTAGAAGGTGCTAGAACATCATGTTGATTTTATATAGACTAATTTATTTATTCACTTTTCATTCTGTTATTTTACTTTCTAAATATATTTTGCTATTTCCTTAAGTTTTGTTTTGATTTGCCATCGATTCGGTAAAGTTGTCGTATCATAGGGTACTAAATAAGGATGGAACGTAGTAGTACCGACTTTATAAGGTACACAATTAACTGATTAAAATTTTGTTAGCAGTAGAAGATAGCTTCAGTTACTATCTGGGTAATATAAAAATACCGTAGATATATTAGTAAACTCATAAGAAGCGTTTTAATAATCCACTGAAGAATCAGCCAATTGTAATGTAAAGTCTGATGCTACTAAGCGATCTCAAGTTACCATACTACATTAGCACGTCCATCTTACTAGTATATCAACTAACACTATGGGTTAAGGCAGCCAGTGGTTAGGCATACCTAATACATGCCCCAACCACCTCAATCGATAAGGATTTATCGAAGAACAGTTCACAAGGTTTTCCCTTTTTAACTCAATATACTCCTCTGTAACAATGATGAGCTGGAATTTTTTAGATTTTGAAAAACATTCTCATAACAATATTTACTTTCTACTTGTGTCATGCTATTAAGATATGTAGTAAACATTAACAGCTTGCTTCACAAAAAGTGTTTCTAAGCTTGTACAAAGACTACGTTCATAATCATCACGAAGTATCACAAATAAATAATTCAGACAAAGAAATTTACATATTAGACAATTTCATTTCTTCACAGCCTGATTTTGCTCAGCTACTACTGAAAACTTGGGAGGACTAAACAGCCATTTCGTTGTAGTAGGGAACTCTACCCCGGACGCACTCAAGAGTTTCAAGTAAGGCGGCGAACATCTAACCATTCAAATCACTGGACTGATATCTATTGGTAACATTCTCAGCTTCAGTAGATTCGTAGTATATCACGATGTCACAAGAACATTACAAACAAATTGGTAGAAAGCCAATACTCGCAGCTAACTCTCATTTTGACTGAAAGTTATTTTAGCAAAAATAAAAAAGGACTTTACTTGTAGAAAAATATGTGACGATAAATTGTGTATCGTTACCAGGTCGATCAGTTTGTATGTCTATAAAGGCACTTGTCTCCGTGTAAATACATACAAGCCCAACCTAATTACACTTCTTTCAAGTTTATCTATTCGGTGTGTGAGAAATTTAATTAGATGCGCAACAAACAGATCCAGGAAGATATACACAGATGACAATATACATGAGTCGAAGTTGTCTATTCAGGAATTTTTTAGGTTTATTCATACAGGAGTCGGAAGCTAAACATTGAGTATTTAGAATATGATGCTGCGGAAAACCATTTGTCATTTTCTAATCTGTTGATAGTCTTTCAAACAAGCATAGAATAAGCTGCTTGTTTTTAATACATCAATGAATATTTACCAATTGTTCACATTTACTTTTATAAGATTGAGGAAACTAGTCAAGCCGAAATGTAGAGTACGTATTTATTAGAATTTTGGACTTTTTTTTCAAACAACAATTTTATCCGAGCACAAGTTTATTTGTTCCACTTTCTCCCAGTACTGATACTTACTGAACATTTTATTAGGTATGAGTTATATTAGAAACAATCATCGCACTGTAAACATTATGTACCAGTTAGTCATAACGCAGAACCTTGCATAAATGTGTTAACCAAATTCAGCATACGACATTAGTAAAACAAAGATGGCAAAGGGGTTGAAATGATCTACTCGTAATAAAAATGAGAATGGTTGAACATTGGAAATACAGTTTGAGTAGAATTGAATGAAATGGTATCTATGAAAGAGCATTGGAACTTAAGATTTAGAGAGAATTTATCCAGGAAGCTCTTTTTCTTTTGTAAATAAGCGCAAAACCTATCAGTAACTGTCTTTAATTGTTAAAAAGATATTGATATTAGTGCAACCAACTTTGAACACTAAAGTGCACATTCCGCCATTGTACCACCTACTTCTTATAATCAAAGTAGTGAATTTTCGGTCAGTAAAAAAATCTTATAATCATGGTCAGTGTTACTGAAAACGTGGTCTAGCAGATAATCACGCTAATCTGCTAATGACCTGGCATCACCAGATATTAATTACATAGAATAGTGAATTTATGACATTCAGTTTTCAACTAGTAAATTGTAAGTTAGAACTCACAATTCAGTTAGTTCGGTCTCATCGATCAGGTAGCATCACAAACAGTATGACCCAAATGGGATTCAGTGATAGCTATTGGTAAAATGGTATGCTCTAGTTACTGTAAAATGTACTACTCATTTCAATCTCTCCTAAAGGCATTTAGCTGAATTAGCAAACAAAACTCCTCTATCAATCAGTAATAAACAACTTAAAGTTTGATACGTGTGCGTTAGCTCAACTTATCTAACCATATTAGTAAGAAAAAATCAAAGTAACAAGATTAATACCAAAATACAGTTCAGTAAGAAGGAATGGGAGAGTAAGTACAAAAGAGTTATGCAAATTAAGATGCAGAAGATAATGAAGGAATTCACTTGTGCCAATGTAACTGATTCTCATCCATGTCATATAATATCTGTAATCATTAACTGCGCTGACCTCAACTACTTAGTTCCTATCTACCAACGTGGCTCACATCAACAATTAATAATTTCATGAGCCTATACCATCTACCAGTCCGATCGCTCCTCGTTTTCTTCCACCCTACTCCTATGTCAGATAATGTCATGCATCCAAATAGTCGGTAATTGAGTATAGGCAATACATATTCCAACCACCTCAGTCGATTAAGATTTGTAACCCTATTAGACGATTTGTCACGTTTCCTAGTACATTGAGTCTAACCTCAGCATGGATTACTATAACAGTCCACGATACGTGAATGCTGCTTGTAAGGTGGCCATGGTGAAAGAACAGCAGCCTATATGTGTCATCCATTCCAATAGTTCGTGTTACGCAGCGATGGATTAATGCAAACTTGACAGCTTCTTAAAATAAGTTGTGGTAAAACTAAGAAAGTAGTTTATTCCAATAACTGCTATATAAACATCTTGTTCAGTCACCAGACGGAGACAAGAGATCAGTCATTAATAAAGTTGAGACCTTTAGCTCATCAGATTATATGCACAAATTTCAGAAAAAAAATATTGACGACCTGGCAAAGATTGAATACGTTTATAAAGAAAGGCAAATCTAATCTCCAAGAAAGAAATAATTTCCACTTTTTTTCTGATCAACATCTTTGACTGAATTCAATTTATTTATTCTTGGTCTGGCATTGGTTGGATCTCGTCGAAATGTTATATCAAGTGACTGTAAGAATTTATTCATTCCAGTAACTAAATTTTGTGGTCTGAAATGAAAATATACACAAAGATTTATCAAATTAGAGTACGAATCATGCGATGTATTTTGCACAGATTACTGTATTCATTGTTCAAAAATGAAGTACTATAAATAGTATAGTTCATAAGTACAAATATATTTTGTGAAGGCAGTATTCTGATACTACCTGTAAAGCATACCTGAAAAACCACATTCAGGATTTCGAAACCCATTTTTAGTTAACATCTCTCATAAGCTAACGTAATCACTTTATGGATGCCGAAAAGAAAGAGACTGTAGCGAGATCGAGATCACACACTAGTTATCGCGACCCTTATTTTTCACATATTTTATTTAATCGGACAAACAAGTGAAGTTGTGGTGACTTTTAAACCATGGTTCAAAAACAGGTTTATTATAATTACTCATGTAGAGGGTTGCGACTAGCCTGATCGCATACTAGACAAATCAACTGTCACATACTATGAAACTTGAGATCTAAGATCAAATTTGTTAAGGATTGTCAATTTTATCTAGACTGCAGGCATACTTTACTGACGAGTGCCAAATATCACGAAACATAGATCTAGTTTTCTTCTGACTAACTCTGAACCACCTTCCATAGTAATATTCTAGACAAGGAAACAAAACATGTCAGTCTGATTTTACTATATGGTAGAAAAGGACCCTGATTACGAACAAGTGTAGTAAATGGGCTTCAGGATCCGAAAACAACGAATGCTTTATGAACCATTTTGGCTACCAACTGCCATGCGACTTCAAATACTGTCAGGGAAGTTCTGAAACCTGGTTTCTGAGCTGCGAATCCTAGGCAAGTTTCTGGTATTTGAACATTGTTGTCTTTGACAGATTGCTGATACTAGGCGGCTAATATCACCAAAGTTCACCAATATGTGCTCTGGTTGGGTAATGATAATTCAGTTGGTTTTACCAACTTGAAACACTGGTTTCAGTGGCTTGGTCATATTTAAAGAATGCCACCTTGGGGATTTCCATGTTGCGCATTATTTGTCGATGCTGGAACTGAGTGAAAAGTAAGTGACTTATAGTATCTTGCTGTGGTATGAATTTGCATTGGACTGACAGATATTAGTGCATTCCGACTTTCTAGTTGGAGATCTGAAGATGATCCAACTCACTTAGTATGAGACGTCATCAGATATGGCTCAGAACTGAATTTGCACATCTTTACTTTACTCGTCACAAGAGTGAGGTGATTACCCTCAGTTGAAAGAAATCTTTCCTGGTTGTATTTCCATCTAAAAAGTACCTCCTATTATGTAATTTTCTTGTTCACCTGCTGAATTCTTACCTTCTGATTATGATTACATTGTCTTTTTTACTTATCTACAATACTGTCTCTAATTGTGTAGTACATGTACTTCTTGTGCTCCATTTGTACCAGATTTTGTGCTCAAATAAACAAATAGTACGCATATAAAGAAAAAGCATTACCTTGTTGGAATACTACAAGCTGGAAATTTCACACTGTATTTAACATGTAACATTGAATAGTGCTTTATTATTATTATTATTATTATTATTATTATTATTATTATTATTATTATTATTATTATTATTATTATTATAACTATTAAATACAGAACATCAAAAAGGTTGCCGATAGCCTTAGCCATTTATGATTTACTTATCACGTTTGAAAATTACATATCCAAAGTTACTTTGTAGATAAAATAGGAGGAAAATTATTTTCAGAGTAAATATCTGAATATTCAAGCCCATTGGTTTAGTCAAACGGTTTGTGTTAGCAGTTATCACACAAGCAGTAGGGCGGGAAGCCGAGTACACAAAACTGTTCTTGATAAAGTCAGTCAGTTTTCAGCAACTTAGAATGTGATATATACAGATGCAACTATTTAAGTTGCTACATCATATCCTCATAGCTAGATAAAAATATCAGGATGAATGCAGAAATAATGGAGGCAGTAATGTCAGTGATAGTAAAAAAAGTCCAGTCATCAGTCCTGATGGTCTGGTATCTGATAATATATTGGTTTACATATAGAAGGGGCGATTGATTGTTGTCAATTTCCGTCACTTGTGACATCCGTTTACCAACCAAAGGATGCCTTTACTGTCCATCAGTCCGAACCATTCTAATTTATGGGTGTGAAGCATGGTCATTAAGGATAGAAGATATTTGTAGGCTACTAGTATTCGATCATAGATATCTTCGAAACATCTCTCGTGTTTGCTGGGACCACCGAGTGAGTAATGTGCGGGTTAGGAGTAGTAAATCATCAGCTAAGGTGGTTAGGATATGTGTTACATATGCTCAACCACCGCCTACCTCGAAGAGCAATGTTATCTGGTGTAGGAGTATAGTAGAAAAAAAGCTAGGGGCAACCAGACCAAAATATAGCACCAATCTATGAAGTCATTGACAGTTGGGTTGAGCCATGTTAACAGGTGCAGATTACCTGATTGGGGTCCGCGAGATGATCGTAACCAATGGTTAGAGGCTTTGCGTGACATGGCACAAAATCGTAAGCAATGGCGCAGGTGCATTCATTCCTTGTCCTGTTTCCAAATTCTAAGTTTCTAAATTCATCATGATTATCTTTTAACTGAATTTTACTTTCCAAACCTCGTCTTCGACCTCTAGTCTTCTCCATTGATACTAACTCTGCTACTACATCCTCTACTCTGGGAATTGGTCTGACAATTTCATATCTATCTGTTAGTAGGGGCACGACAACTTAAACGTATGAAGTCCTACGTTATAACTGACCGACTTACTGTAAACATATAAAAGCAGTCTTTAATTGACAAAAAGATCAACTGATTACACTTACGTCGTTGCCGTCGCTTTGACACCAGGTTGACCATCGAATACAACAACTCTATCAGCAAGATATGTCGCCATAATAAAATCATGTTCTACAATAAAAGCTGTCTTTTTCGCATGTAATATAAATCGTTTAATAACTTTTGCAGCATGTAAACGTTGTTCTGAATCCAAATAAGCTGAGGGTTCATCAATTAAATATACATCGGCTGGTTGACCGAGGCATAATGTAATAGCTAGCCGTTGTAATTCACCACCAGATAAATTCATTACCTTGAGAGGAGAAAAAGATTTTAAACAAATTAACAAGACTAGTAGATTTGCAAACAGAAAATCTACAAAATTATTAGTGGCTTCCTAACTAATTTACACATTCAATAAACGGTATTATCTACTGTTACGAATACCTTTGATGATTAGAAACCATGTTCGCAAAAAAACATTCGTACTTCGGAGTCCTGAGAATAACATAAATTATTCCATTACTAGCGACGGATTTTAGTTTCACGTTTATGACATTTAGGACTACAATTGACTAGTCTGTTGTCAAATGTATCCTTAGTAGATTGCCTCGACGTACTGCTATGTAACATGTTTTAGTATATTAGAAACGGAATGCAATGTAATTGAGAAAGTTGTGTGTAAAATTTAAGAGTCGTCAGCTGGATGTAACTATTGCATCCCAGTGTTCACATTGAGACTTGGATACAGCATCTTTTGCTTAAGACGGCCAATGCACTATGCACTGAGCAACTTAGTACATTAACTACTAACTTTCTTTGAAAGTATTAGTAAGGGTTTACCAGTCAGTCAGTCAGTTACAACGTAGAACTCGGTGCATGCGTACATCGGTTCAAGTTTCCATGCCTTAATTAGCAGATAGAGATTAAATTGTTGGACCAAATCCCAGAGTAGGGGAGGTTGAAACAGAGTAAGTACTAATGGAAAGGTATAAAGATTAGAGATCAGATTTGAGAAAACATGATTCAGTAAAGAGAAAATTATAATAAGCTCAAAAACGTAGTATTTGGAGGAAGACAAGGAGTGGATACACCTGCGCCATTGAGAACGATTTTGAGCCATATCACCTAAAGTCTCTAACCATTTGTTACGATCATCACGTGAGACCCAATCGTGTAGTCTGCATCTATTAACATGGTTCAGCCCAATTTGCAACGACTTCATGGATCGGTGCCATGTTTTCGTTTGGCGGCCCCTAGCTTTTTTCCAGCCTACTCCCACACCAAACAACATTGCTCGTCGAGGTAAACGGTGGTCAGGCATACGTAACACATGTCCTACCTCAGCTGGTGAAGATTCACTACTTCATCAATAGACTTACCATATTTACCTAGTACTCTGTTCCTAACCCACGCATTGCTTACTTGGTGGTCCCAGCAAACACGAGCAATGCTTCGAAGACATCTGTGATCAAATACTAGAAGCCTACGAATATCCTCTATCCTTAATGGCCATGTTTCATACCCACAAAGTAAAACGGATCGAACTGCTGAGCAGTAAACGCGTCCTTTCATCAGTAAACGGATGTCTCGCCTACGCCACAAATGACGCAAATTGACAAAAGCCAATTGAGCCTCATGTATACGAGCCGAGGGTTTATAATTCTGCCCTACCGAATTTCATAATTGTAACTGAGCAACCTCATATTTAATGTGAACCCTGGATGTATTGCCTCGGTATACTGTTATCACATGTGCTAGATAGAACTGGGTTCATGTTTCGATGTCAACGATCCAAGAAAAGTAGCTAACATTCTGAACTGTAGAATATTTCATTTATTTTGAGTATATGTAAATCGATTATTTTATTTTTATTATTGTCGTGTTCCCATCGCCCTAACCTCACACTAAACTTATGAGCTGTAGCACAAACTTGTCATTCAGAAACTATCATCAACTAACTATGCATCTGCACCTACAGTTCCCAGTCATTATTGTTTCCGTTAGTATAAATGTTATTCTCCCTATTGGTTCGCTGTATGGTCAGGTTTTGTATGTACATAAATGGGTGAGTGAAATACAATCTGATTATCTAATCGTTGGCTTAGTAATCCAGAGTTCTTTATTTCGGCTTGGGGACTACTACTCACGAGGCAGACGTGTGCGTGCACTGATTGGTACTATCGAGGTCACTGTTTTTCACACATTGTGACTGGTCACATTATGATGATATAACACATTATAATGCAGATGTATACAACACTCGAGTCCTGAATAAGATGAAACGAGCGTCCTGGATACCAGCGTCAACTAAATACCAAATGTTCTAGAATTGTAATTTTTCTTTAGCTTAGGTTGATCGACTTCAAAAGCCTAATCGAGACAAAAATAAAGCTACATGAAGAAAATCAGAGAACTTCAATTGATGTAAATTACTAATCGATGAGAAAAGTTTCATTATTTACGACGGATAACAACATTATTATTAATAGTGTTGCGTTAAGAGTAATTAATCGATCCAGTGACGTAAACTTAACAACAAAATTATAGGCTCGGACGACCTTAATCGCACCTCAGAAACTGTTATCACTAAATGCAATCATACCTACTTTTAACTCACTTGCCAGGTATAGATTCGTGTATTTAGCTTCCAGGAAAGGTCATCTTAATAAATCCAAATAGATGAGAGTGAGCAGTCAAACATTCACATCGTTTCTTAGCATGTAAACGTTCATGTTAAAATTTTTTTACAACTAATTGGTAACTCGTTTAGTAGTGGAGCACCCATTCACACCCATACATAACTAAATATATTCGTTTCTGCTAACATCGTTTTATTGATTACTAATCGCATGTTAAGTTAATGCAAATAACCTGAGTACAACCTTAAAGGGAGCTAAAAATTAAAATTAACTCACACTGCATACAATTCGTGTAAATGACTGCGAACCATACTTCAAATGTGAGGGCTGGTGATGCTAAATAATTGCCAAAACTAAAAGAGGTGTAGTTAGGCTAGAACCTGAATCGTTGACTGAAAATGGAATACATTAGCTACTGAACAATAGCTTGGTGTCAGTGTTGACAAACAGTGTCGCATCAATTTACCTTTTAAAATATTTAGTTATCATCATGAGAAGTGCAGTATATAATCGTTATTTATGAATGAACCATATCAAGATATAATTTATAAATTAATCAATTACTTGTTGATCATACAATCGTTCCATTTGCAATGGCTTAAGTACATCTGTTGAAAACTGTGGATGTGTAAATGAATCACGGATTTTTTCCAAAAGTAAATTTTGTACTGTTTTCTCTGACTTTGGACTAATTTTTTGCGGTTTATATGATACATGTAAAACTGGACATTTTTGATCACCATCAGGTTTTAAATTACCAGCCAACATACGAATAAATGTAGTTTTACCGGTACCATTCTCACCAAGCATTACAATAATTTCAGAATCAGTAAATGAGCCAGCCTCAATTTTCAATTCGAATGAACCCAACGTTTTGTGCATAGTTGGATAATCATAACGAGCTGTACGTTTTAATTCTTCCTCATTGCCAGTTTCAGATACCTTTAATTTTGAAGAAATACATAAATCATGTAAAAATTTGTTAATTAACAACGAAATAATGAACACTAAAATACGGTGTTTTTTGAGGCGATATATTATAACGCTACTTTTAAGTAGCAAACTATCTTTTGTAAAAAGTTGTATTGTGGATTTTCTATAGACGAGTTTTATCTTATAAAAAAATAAAACTTTTAGTACAGTTAAACACCAATAAAAAAATCGCCGAAAATTAAAGACAATTTTGTAAAGAAACAGAAAAGAGATGGTAGTTAAAATTAAAATGAGAAAACATAATAAGAACAATACATAGTACAAGATACACTTTACTTACAAATACAACTAGTAAAACTTTTATCAGTTAAAGGGATTCACTTAACTTTGACGAAGAATGTAAAGGAAAACTACGAAGTGAACGCCAGTCTTCTTTTAACCATGTCTGGTAAGCTATTGAGTTACCTATTTCAGGATCCCCAACAGAAAGGTGTGATGGATCGAAGGATGGCAATCGTGTGAAGCTATTATAGCACCGTGACATGTCGTAAACTGACTACATCTACACTTTTTCCACCTGTCCGCAGAGTTGGTACGAATTATAAGTGACTGAAATGGCACTAATAAAACGTGACCAAGCCAGTGGTTTGAAAAGATGAAACTAAATGAATTGCCGTTACTGAGTACGAACATAGTGCAGAACCTTAGAATTATTATCATGGTATGTCATCAATACTTCGGAGACAACGATGATCGAACAGATAGTCGTTAAATAACTTCAGTATTCACAAACACAGAGTAGGTCTGGTTTCATAGGTGCGTTGCAAATCCGACCTTGTAAAGCTAGACTAACATTAACATGATGTCATCACTAAAATTCACACGACAACCCAGATGCACAAACTTTCGATTTATAACGGATTACCACAAATAGTGAGTGCAAGAACAAACTCCTGTCAGTTTTACAGAAACGCTCTGTATTTAGAAGAAAACACTGGTGAGTGTGCAACACAATCTGTTCAGTGAGATCACAATGCAGTATACTATTTGCAAATGAATATAATTCTCACTATTTAAATAAACATCTAGCTAAAAAATTAGTCAACAATTTGTACGATACAATTAGTGCAACGTTAGCTAACATACCCCAAACAACTAACAAATAGTCTATGTGGTTGGCCAAAATGTTATCCTTTTGGATCTGAAGACGCGTCCCTACGTTGTGAAGACCACTTACTACTAATTCAGTTTTTGTTCAGCTACTTCAATAAGCATAGTGTAGGCTACCAATTAGTGACAACAACCCTTAAACATATAACAGCACTCATGATCACCCAATGAGTTATTTTGTGGATTAGATTTTTTTCTGTAAGTGGCTAACTAGTATTATGATATACTTCCAGTTGCACAGAAGCCATTCAGCTTATAATAAAACCAATTTAAATTGTAATAACGTATAGGGTCACTTACAATCTACAAGCTAAGCATGCAACGATCTAAGATATTACTCTGCTGTTAAAACAAAAATGCATGCATTTTGGACACTAGTTGAAAATGCTTACCAGGACTCTGCTAGCCAATTAATTTCAGGCATGATGATGAACAAATCTACATAAGCAATGAGAAATGATTTCAATCAACCTGAATAAAGATGCCGTTGATTAAACTAATAAGATCAGGAGGAATTAGTAACTACTTTATCTGATTCCGTTCATAGTTGCAACAATATTTTCCTAGCTACTTGAAGAAACGATAAAAAAGTGCTTAATTAGGGTCATATACCTAGTCAGTGAGCACAGCTCCCTACAGCAGTGATACGATGAACTGGTGAACAAAATATGAAATAACAACTTAACTATTAAGACGAATCAAATATGTTATCAAATAGGATGTCTAAGACAGAAAAACATACCTTAAAGACCAGTGGCGTTTCTCGAAAACGGAGATTTTCTGTAGGAACTACACCATCTAAAAATATATTAATTCCTTCCCGAACAGAAAAAGGCATAGTAACCACTCCATAAGCACCTGGGACACCATAAAGACAGCATATGAAATCAGACAAATAATCCAAAACAGATAGGTCATGCTCTACAACAATAACGTAATTTGTACCCTTTCGAAAAGAAGAATCAAAATGAGGTAACTAGAACAAAATAAAATTACGAACCTCCAGTAGTTCACGTATAGCTATGGCTGTTTTCAAACGCTGTTTGACATCTAAATAGGAACTAGGTTCATCAAACATGTATATATCAGCCTTCTGAACACAGACCATCCCACAAGCAAATCTTTGAAGCTCACCACCAGATAAATCTCCTACCATACGTTCAGTAACCACTTGAAGATCTATTTTTGTAAGATACTATGTTAGTCATCCGAGAATAATTTTGCTTACCAAGTATTTCTAAAACATGGTCTTGATTGCCTCTATCATCCTTACGATTTAGTAAGGTTCTAACTTCACCAGATACGATTTTAGGGATTTGATCAACATATTGTGGTTTGATTACGGCTTTCAAATTATCTTCTAGGATTTTTGTAAAATAATTCTGTAGTTCTGAACCACGGAAATATGTCAATATTTCAGTCCAATCCGGTGGATTCTAAAAGGGATAGAGAGACATGAATATTACATTCAAATAAACGACACTTATTAATAAGCAGTGGCATTTATCAATACCAAGAACCAACAACATAAGTTACCAAGAGTTCTTCACATAACGATGTTACAATTAAAATCCAATGGATAGAGCGACTTGTTACTTTAACAAATACGAAGTAACACGTAAAACTTCATACTCATAATTCAAACCACTTGATTGTATATTAGTTCATTGACCTTAATTCATCAAGAGACTTTACAAAAGCTCATTAAAATTACAGAATATTCACCTTATTTATCAAAAACGAATCAAGACAGATGGAAACAAAATTAAACATTATGACTTTGGAATAATACATAACAAATCACAAAAAAGATTGCTTTCTATGTTAGAGGATCATAGTTGATAATTTCAAAAAATATTATCTAAATAACATGAAATTTCGCAACAAATTATCAGTTAATGCTGCTAAACCTTGTAAAAATAAAAATCAGGCAAACTGAAGCAGTAAAACGAGTCAGCTTGGTGACATGAACAAATGACGGTAAGTACAAAACTTCGAAAATGAATTTACCCAGCTATTACCCACACTACCTTGAATTTTCGACTGTTTGAAATAACCAACGTACTCAAGTAAAGATGCTTACACTTATTTATACAGCCGATATTGACAACTTGGAATATTGTGGTAATCAATTTGTTCAGATATTCTTCTCAACCTAATTTTACTTCAACAAAACAGTGATTACATAATATACTGAGAGCCGAAATCAGTAAGCACAAAGTTATGATCAAATCTTCTCTGCGATAAGCATTTCAACGCCAATTCCATGGAGTTATATGCAAACAAAAAAATATGGTTTAGTTCATTATAGATTGAACTTTCATTCAACACATTTTTTCACGATTTCGTGACAGTAAAGGGTAATTATACGGGTTGTGCATTCGTAACTTTGAAAACGCAAAGTAACTCTATGACTACGGATTTACACATTTAGCTTTCGGCAAAACGAATATGGGGCTAACGAAATTTTCCAAAGTGACGTAAAGAGAAACGGATTTCGACGACAACCTGATGTTAAAAGTCGGATCTGTATAACTACTAAGCTACTGCTTTTTTACATATACGTTATGAAACAACTAGACTAACCATATGACAGTTTATGCTACCCAACCACGTAATTTTAGGACTTTAATAAGGCTACAATTAAAGCTATATGGAATCCAGTTTAAAGAAAGAACGTTGAAAAACATATGCAAAAATCAGAAGTGAACTTTAGTAGTTACCTAACGACAATACCCGATTATTGCTGCTATCTTGACGTAATGGTCAACCCTGTCTATCGTGATGAACCAAGCAAACTAGGCAGAACGACTGTTTCTCGAGGTTTAATCGCGCCATGCCAGATTAAGGGCAGAACTGAGAGCAGTAGACCTATGGTCCGACGGTGAAGTTGTACTGCTGACTGCACAGGGGTGTAGTAGTAGTGATATCTTACTCGACAACCAGAATTCTGATGGTGTAACCTCCTCACAATGGAAGGAAGGGGCTACAAAAGGTCGGTCGTAAAGATGCACACCTCACTACGTATTTTCGTTTATAGGAGCACAAATTAAACAAGTACTGCAGCTAACTCAACAAAAAACTACCCACAAAAGGGATATTTATGTCACAGGTTTTCACAAACTTTTTATTGAGCACTGTGGCTACCTCTCGACTTATTAAGATTAACCATAATCCAGTTTCCTTCCCAGAAACCTAAATAACTCTCCCTAAGGTCTGGGAAAATGGAAAAGA
Organism: Schistosoma japonicum; assembly: GCA_025215515.1. Classification (NCBI taxonomy): domain Eukaryota; kingdom Metazoa; phylum Platyhelminthes; class Trematoda; order Strigeidida; family Schistosomatidae; genus Schistosoma; species Schistosoma japonicum. Next base: position 12,432,536 of record CM046063.1, on the reverse strand, counting down.
ATACCCTACCTAGCACATTTAGTAGCACTCAATATAACTGTGTTTGTATTTGAAATTGTTTCCAAAGATTATTTAACGACAATTCCAATCATTTTGATGTCTGGATGCACGACAATTACTCGTGATTTTGAGGTGATTTTAACACTGACGAAGACTGCTTCCAGGCCGTTCAGTACTAAATGTAACGAATTTATGATGTATGTATGATGTGGAAAGTTAGTTTAAGACCAATGTTATATAACAAAAGAAGCAATAACATATTTTAATAACAAACCTTAAACCGTCCGAGATTAGGCTTCAGTTTGCCGGCAAGTATTTTAAGCGCACTGGACTTTCCAATTCCATTAGTCCCAACTAACCCCAAAACTTCACCGGGGCGAGGCATCGGAAGACGATGCAACTTAAATGAATTTGGACCATAACGATGAGTAACTTCCTTCTCCAAGTTGCTAGGAAGATTTATGATGGAAATGGCTTCAAAGGGGCACTTTTTGCAACAAATGCCGCAACCGATGCACAATTCTTCTGACAAAAATGCTATTTTGTCGTTTGGTGTAACCTCAATGCACAGTTTACCTTCAAGAAATAAACTACTAAACTAATTATTTACCCATGCGTACAACGGGGCATGATCTCTTACACTCCTGACGACACTTTTTCGGTTTGCACTTATCACTGCTAACAATTGCGATACGCGTTAGCTTCTCTTGAGTTGGAGGTTGAGTCATGCCTACTTCAGACGTTAACACGCCCTTGACGTATGCTACTGGTTTAGACTTTGCGGTTCCAATATCCAATATCCTATACGATGAGCTATTTTAAACCAATCTATTTCTTTGTGCTCGCATCCTGAGTTTTACAGGTTCGAGTCTTAATCTTTGGCTTATCCCGGTGTTTATCTGGGCGCACGGCCAGTTCTTTACCTGGCAGTTTTTGCGGTTTATTATTATTATTTCTTCTTTAGCTTGTTTTATTTTTGATTTCTTTCTTTTTTTCTTTTGATCTTTTGTTTATGGCCATTTTCGCTTCATATTTTGATTTCTAAACCTTTGTAGTTCACTGGTCTGTTTCCCTCGTTCTGTCCTTGGTAGTCTTGTTTGTAAGACTTTAAAGAATGGCGTAGAATAAATAAAGGTTAACAGTGCTAAGGTTTATGACTTCGGACTAATGTCGAATTCTTAGTTCCTGTTCTAGGAGACTCTATGTACACCGTGCTGGTACGCATAGTCGTCTAGTTTTATTTTGGAACGAGCCGAGATGGAGGTTGCGGTTACTTCCTCAAGCAGCGCATTCCAAGTGGAGCAAGCGCTTTACGACAACAAATTCGCCATCATCTGTGTTCGTGCTCTCCGGTGGGCAATGGCTCATGGATTCCTTTGGGGTGTATGAGTATATGGATCGGCCAGAATAATTTTGTTTGTGTATTCAGGTGTGCTTATTGTGTTGTATGTGGCGATAAAGTCTCTCCCCCCTTAGCCGTCTGTAGTTTAGGGTGAACAGCCCCAGCTGTCGTAGCTGGTCGAATATTGTTATAATCTAAAGTCTAATTACGCATTTTGTTGCTTGTCTCTGAACTCTTTTTCAGAAAATCAGTGTCCGCTTTCAGGGTAGGGCGTGCGATAATGTTATGGTTTATTAAGTGCGACCTTATGTATGTTTCAAATAGTGTTAAGAACGAACTTAGTGTCAGCATGCCCAGCTGCCTGTAAACTCGGCGCAAAGTGATTTATACTTTCATGACATCTGTTTAATGGTTTTTACTAGTCTTCAGTCTTTTGGTGGAGATTAAACCATGTTGTGCTTCGTGAAGCCAGTCACGGTTGCCAACGTACTCCTACACTTAAGCATTCACAGTACTTTCTAAAACTTTTGGTAGTATTGGGATAGTTGCCAGCGGTCTATAGCAAGTGGGGTCCCTTCTTTTAACTCCCTTGTAGATTGGGGGTACCATTGCCTGCTTCCACCGTTCTAGCAACGTTTAGGTTGCAGCGAGTGCTGAAAGAGATCACGCATTGGGTGGCATAGAGTTACGGCGCTACTTTTTTTATACCACTGGCTTCCTATTGTCACGGCAAAGCTATTTGTTAGGCAATGGTTTCCTTAGTTTTTTTCAAGACTAAACCGGGTTTAATTTCGGTATGCTCGGTTTGTCTTTGGAAATGTGCTTGTCGGGTTGGTGACAACTTCTGAAGGGCAGTTTGGTTGCCTACTAAAATGGTCGTTGAAAACTTCGGCTGCATCAGCGTGAGGGACTCTTCATGTGGGCCTGCGATAATTATGAATTTTGGGTCTATAGACAATTTGTGGGCCATAAAACTGTACAGCTGCTCTGGGTTCTCCTAGCATTTTGTTGCCAGATAAGCTTGAAGATTTCGATTATCGAGTCTAGCACGTACGTTGCACCTGTTCCGCAGACACATGATCGAATCGTGGTCGGATGCCTTTCGTGTAGTTTCCCATCTGTTAATAATGTTCCAGGCTTTTCTTTTTACCTCGAGAAGAGAAAGGATCCCTCGTCCTGACCATTAGTTTGTTTTGGATAGTCTACTCTTCATGACATAGGTACATTTTAAGGTTTCTTCGTTGATGATACTTTTGACAGTATGTCAGTGTTGGTATATAGATAGATTCTGTTCGTCATCTGGCCAAATAACCTGGGTTAGGTATTCGTTTAGGGCCCGATAATCTGTGAGACCATAATGGGAACATAGTGCACTCTCGTCCAATGGTAGATTTCTGCTTGTGATCATTTCTTAAGTTGTCGGGGTATGATCGCTGTTCTCTATCGGGGCATTAATTACAATATTTTCCAGTGGGAGTCTGTCATTGGAAAATATATAGTCCAACTTCGAGGCCTTAACATCCGTTCTCCATCTAGTGTCGCAGCCTGCTCGTTCTGTAAGTCCCGCTTCTTTGATGGAGATCAGAAGCTTACTAGCAAAGCTACCCTTTTTAATGATACCCTTTCAGAGAGGTTCAGTGAAGAAGTGCTGAAGTCCCCTGCGACCAACACATTTTCTATTATTTTCCTTGAGATCGATAAGGTGGCTCAGCGCAAATTCTCGTTGCGCATTTGGGCATTTCTTGGAGGGAAGTATGTCCCTTCAATTAGGTACCTGCTACTGGCAACACTAAAGTGATAACAAATAAATTATGGTAAGTTCGTCAACGCGTTATTACTTACAGGTAGTGTTTTGAATAGGTTATTTATATCCATTACTACTCACCCTCCTGCAATATATTCCCTGTATTTTCGTACTAAACACGTGCTCTGGATGTTTATCTCATCGTCTGAGATTTCGGTGGAGAGCCAGGTCTCGGTGAGTATAATAATCCTCGGTTGTAGGCGTGTGCATAGATGTCTAAGTTTCGTTATTTTGCCACTTAAACCTCGTATATTACTGTATAAACAGCCGACTAGTTGCCTAATCATTGTGTCCTCCTCTAGCTGGTTTGTTATCTATGGTCCAGTGCCATTAGTATCGTTTATATGGAAGTAGTGGAATAGGCCTAAGAGAGTTATTTGTTGTTGTGGTGGTGGTTGTGGGGTTGTAGGTTGTAGTCATCATAGTCAGTTGTTTCTCGGGAGAAGTACTCGGTAGTGGAATGTTGTCTTTCCAAGGTCACTGAAACGGATGATAGAGCCTCAATTACAGCGCCGGATATGTCTATATAAGATACGATTGACCTCTCACCAAGCCTGTAGAGCTTCAGCAAGATTCCTCGCGGTTTCTTGCGTTACCGCCCATCACTTGGGGTGAGTTTATTGTCTGCAGGTGGGAAGAGAGAGACATCCTACAGACTCTCAGTGCTATGGCATTCTTTAGGTTCAGTGTGCTGAAGAGCCACTTCGATTGGTGAAGGTTGTGCAGGAAGTACTCCTCTGGGCGACCGTCGGGTAATTCTGGACTTCCGTGCATAACTATGGAGATTTTCTCTTCCGGATCCTGAACCTGTTTTCTTTCAAACTTCAGTCCTGCTTAAATTTTATCCGATCTGGTTTAAATCCAAGTATTTCTTATGATGGATGGTTTTTAAGAGGTAAGTAATGCCATCTCCGCCTTCCTGGGTGTGTTAAACGATACTCGTAGTGAGTTATCATACTGAGTACCAGCAGGCTTCCTATAAGTAACTCCTTCTAAGCATTTCGTGGTGTATGATAATTTCATGGAGCACTAAATAAAATTCCTTGGAACCCGGAAGTTGAAAAGCGTTAACTGAATGTGGCACTAAGCAGGAACCTATGTAAAGCTACCAAATTAGCCCCGCTAATTTTTTGTGACTGAGACATTAGTGGAGCCATAAAACACTATGCGATTATGACAAGGATGTAAGATCTTTTTTGATGGTTTTGTTGAAAATCCCTCCAAGTAACCTTTTTCTTTAATTGTAATTCGTTGTGTTTCGTTCAAAATACGTTTGTCACCCTTTCTTAATCTGTTTAGTTGTACATTCTAATAATCTTTAATTTCTAAATGAGATAGTTGCTATTTATTTTTATTGTAATATCTGTATTTTCTTGCGTTCGTGCTGGATTTCTGTTGTTCTTATGAACTTTATACACTTTGTTTTACTGGACGTTTTGGCTTGGGCGAAAGCCATATTGGTCTGTTCCTCTTTTTGATTGTATTACATGCTTTGACTGGATTTGTGCATTTCCAGATTGTGGGTGGACGCACATTTTCAGAAATTGTATTATTGTATTGTAACAAGTAACTTTTGATGCGTTGTTGTTGATATTTCTATAGATTTAGATCCTACTTTCTGGATAGACAACACGCAATCTATCCTAAAGGGATAGAGTAACATTTTTGTGTATTATTTGGAACTTAATTGATTATCCCCATTTTTGGGATAAACTTTGGTTGAGTAACTGGTGGTGACATTTGTTTAGGTAATAATGTACATTTGTATAACTAATTTTATGTAGAACCGTTCCTCACCCAACCATTTGTTTTGAATTTCGACTGGGCAAGAGTACGCATATCTAAACCAACCTCGGCAGTTACTTTTCAGCCCAAACTGCCTCAGTTTGGACTCTTACAAAGGAAATGAAATTTTTAGTAACTTGGGTCTAACGTCATTATTAACTTGGGCAGCTGAACAGCTTAGCTATGCTGATACACCAGTCAACTTCAACGATCATTTCAGAAACTTCCATTTACGAATGTAGTACAGTGGGTCCTCTATAACTGAGCTTTGAAGCACATCCTAAATAATTACATTCATTTCTTCAAAAAATGACCACAGGTTTCTTTCAGGAGGTTCCTTATTATTTCGAATATGGGATGTCATGCAATATTCTCATATCTTCCCTCTGACTTCACCATATCATTTGGTGGCAGAATGTTTTCCACTTCTTAGGTGCTACCGGCATCGCTCTAAGAATCTTTGATTGACTGGAGTGAGGGAGTCCATATCTGGTTAGTCAGAGGACCAGTCTTCTTAAGCTTGAGTTTTCGATTTGTTTCCTTTTACAGTACTTCATTACTTTCTTAAAGACTTAGAGGTAGTTCCGAATTAACTTTAATTCAACCTCAGTGAATGTAAGCTCTGAATTCCATAATAACGATCACAAAGTAGTATAAAGCACTTTTAATCATGAATCCACAAACAGTCTAATTCGGAAAAATGCAAATACCGAAAGCACAACAAAGAAACATGGAGGCATATCGAAGCACTCATCCAGTGTATAAGATGGGACTCATAAATGACCACTAGAAATATTGACACAGCCATTTCAGTCCTTTATAGCAATCCGATAAGCTGCTTCCTATTGCAGAGTACAGTATGGTGAACGTGTTGTTGACGTTAATAGTGCACGTCTAAATATGCTAAAACGCCTGAAGAGAAAACTGAGGCTGCTGAGGCGTCAGTACTACAAGTGACATGACATAACTGAAATATATATTGTATACAAAATAGTCAACAATTTTGACTCCGCTCTGCACAAATACTTACTATATATGGAAATCAAAGCATTAAATAGTACTAACCCAACTTCCTCAATGATCAAGCTATTCAAATCTCGCCTTGATCCAAAATCTAATAAGCTTCCTGCGCTATTCATCAAAAAGAACTCTATCGAAGACTACCCAATTTCTATTGGCGAACAGTTTAGTAACTGCCTTTCAGTACATGATATTCCACAGAAACCGGAATCACTACGGTACCCATTATCCATGATGTAATCTAAGCTCTGTCTACAGTTGAGTTTATCAGCTCAAATATCAAGAGTGCCGTAGCTGCCCTGGAAAAATTTAATGATGATGGGGCCGATGGCATTTCAGCATCCTTCATGAAATATGATGGTAGAGAATTACCACTTCTCTTCCTAAAACTATTCTCCCTATCTATGAACAATGCATTTTATCCAACCATATGGAAAACATCTTCCATAACTCCGCGATCCAAAACTGGATTCGCGCAATGTCATAGAAAACTACAGACCAATTAAAGCAACATTCGTCATGACCGAAATCATGTAAAAACATTTACAAACAACTGTTGTCATTCCTACTTCCTGAAAACTTGATAAATCCATCTCAACATGGGTTCATGGCAAATCGTTCTTGTGTCACAATGCACATAGAATTTTTCAACAGTATAATACTTGGAAGAAACAAATTCTTTTCAATAATCGTACTCTACTTTGACTTTAGTAAAGCATTTGACAGTGTCCTTCACATCCTTCTCTCAAGACTACTCACTTTTGACATACAAGGCCTACTGCTAAGATGGTTTAAATCATTTCTAACAGGGCGTCACCAAATTGTAAGGTTCGATTCCAGCTACTGAATACCAGTAAATTTAGTTTATAGAGCTGTACAAGAAAGCGTAATTTGACTAATACTTTTTCTACTTTTCATTAATGACGTATGCCAGCAATTTGTACAAGCTAAAACCTTTTTGCTAAAAACTTAAAGGTTGCCTACTCATCCTTACTCGCAACAAGCAAAAATGCAACCACTACAACAATCGAAGAAGAAATCGACAAGTTATCAAAATGGACTAATTATTTAGGTGATAAAATATGGCATCTTCCCCTTAACGCAGACAAAAGTAAATGCATCTCTACTGCCTGCAACTGTAACGTAAATCTTCACCCATAAAAAACACAAATAAAGCCTTTAGACATTGTTCGAGATTTGAGGGTTCAACAAAGCAATAGAATAAACTCCTCGGAGCTTTTAGCATATTATGCGTCCAAGGCGAGAGAGATAGCTGGATTTATAAAAAAATATTTCCGCGACTTAAGCGCAAATATATTATCATGTAACAAGTGTGCTTTTCAATAGTAGAACATGGTTGTTTACTTTACAGCAACTGCCGACACAGATTTATTCAAAAGTGACAGAATTCAAAGGTCATCTGCTAAAAGCTTACTGTTATGTCGTAGGACATTAATGAATTGGATGGCCGAGTGCTAATCGCTAGTGCCTAGTTGGTTATTGCTCGTCTGCCCTGTGCCCACTTAGTCCCAATCCGAAATAAGAAGAATGCGAGCCAATAGGTCAGCCAGACCGAATCATATTATATTTCAAGCATTCTTTTATATATACAGTAAAATCAGACCACACAGCAAACCAATTAGAAAATTAGCATGAATACAGAACGAGGGGAATAGTGGTAGTGAATAGGAACAACTTGTACACAACTAATTGACTGTAGTCCATAACAACAGACAATATAATAACAGTAATTATGCTAAACGGAAGGATAGGGCAAGCGGAGCGTAACAACAACCGAAACAAAATGTTTACATCACAGACAGTTCGAAAAAATGACGTAGTGTTCTCAAACACAGTTCTGAAAGTTTGTTACACTTCTTTGTGGTCCGACCTAACACTTACTAGGTGAATGTAGCATACAAGATTATCGCCAAGGATGTGACAAACTAAAACTAGAACCTTTTCGGTTCAGATGCCTGAAGTTAAATCTTACTTTCATATAACGTCTTATAAGTGGTATCCCTTACTCTTCAACATGATTGCCAACTCCCTACATCTCCCAACACAACATGCGTAACAAGGAAAAAACTATCATTATCCCGAGATGTCATGCGCAGCTACGTCATTACTTCATTACAGTGAGATATCCAACATTATGGAATGAACTCCCAAACATATTCACTGCAGCAAATCATTAACCGAATTCGAAACACTACTTAATGAATACCTGTTTGATAGATGCACATGTATTTTCCTAAACTACCATGAAATAAATAATAAAGTATGTAAACAAGGTCCCAGCTCTGTATAAACACTTAAAAATGTATTGAACGAATTCACAATGCACTATATGCTTGTTAAATTTTTATCTATTTCACATATTTAATAGTGTATATTTCCTATTTGTTTCAGTCTGTTTTAACCCATCTTCTATCACCACTTATACAACAATTCACAATTTCTATGACGATCCGACTGTTTATTTATTTTGTGTTTATTAGTTGTCTAATAAACTTACTCACACTAAATTTATGCTATCACTACTTATCAGACTCTTCAAAATTTTGTTTATAATTTATTTCCTTAGTGTTATATGCAAAAATATATATACATAATACTTCACATTGATGTTTTATTCTAAATATTGTTTTCCCATATAAACTAATTTTAATTATTGCATATTTGTACTCATTTAATGAAACCAAAAACGGTTTTTTCACAACGATCATTGCAAATAAGTGGTATGTGATTAAATTCAAATCAAATTCAAACTAATTACCTATTGATTTTCCACATCACAAACTCAAGCACATTCACCTTCCTTTATACAGAGTTTCCAGCTTTCTATCATCACCTGTGCAAACATTCAAAATTTCATCTATACTTTTACAGTTTTCTAACAAACCTAATTACACTGTATTTATACACCAAATGTCTGTTTATTTTCTATCCGAATTCGCCCCAGTTATTTTCACCCGTTTTTCATTATCACATTTTTCCTTTTTCTTTAGCGTTATATATATACATATATATATATATATATATATATATATATATATATATATATATATATATACGACAGTTCATAATTACGCTTCATTCTGAATAGTCTTTCGCCTTGTAGGCCATTTTTAACCATTGTATATGTGTATTTCCTTGATGATACCCAAACTGGTTTATTCCCAACGCTTATTGTAAATAAGCTTTATGTAATTAAAATAAAATAATCGTTTACTAAATGTCTAAAACAAAGATGACATAAGCTATAACCCAGTGCAGTGGTTCCATGAACGTATAGCAATGTGTTGCTATCCACTAGCCTTTTTTTACTTGGGCAAGGTGTGGTGGCTAAGTAGATCTACACCTATGATAGGCATTTTCGCATCGGTGATGGTGAAAGCCCAGTGTGTGTGTTTTCGTACATCCACGTTCAAGTAGACACCTTCTGCCATACGTGGCTATTTCATTCCTGTCAGCCACCTGTATGTTGAATGCGAATTCATGTTGGCGTTCAGATGAAATTTCAGGCAGAACTCTGAATTTTGCGCCAGTATCGACAAGATGGTAAATCTTCGTTGTTGCATCAGTAATGAATAATAATAATGGCTTTTATTCTTAAGTGACACACTGTATAGGAGAGTATACCAGTTCACGTGCGTGATCACTGACAAGGGTTTATCTACATAAAAAGAATTCAGTAAGAAGATTGTGTTAGGAATTTTACACTAGAATATAAAATGAGAGATAAAAAGTATGCTTCATTTACTGTAACAGGTACACCTAGGGTTTCATTGCAAATGTACTTAATTGGTTATTTGTGTTCTCTCGCCCTGCTGCTTGTTTTTTTCTTTATATTCTTTGTTCCCAACAACCGTGTTATGTTGACATTGTCAACTAGAATCTATGCTGAAAAGGGATGTGCGTCTTTGTGGTCTGTTCATGATACCTTAATGTGACACTTTCGATCTCCATCGATCCCCTGCCAGATGCTGCTCACAAGAGATCATGTTCGTACTTGGCGCTACGACTGACTATTTCAAACAATCATCCAGTATCTGAATCTTCCTAGTGTCACGTTTATGACACTCCTTTACTTAAATTGATTGCATATATTAATAAGTGTTCCACACTCATGTATCGCTGAACACCCACAATTACAGAATACCTTCCATCTGATGGTTGACGGTTATCTTGTTTACATTTAATCCCCTTTGCACATAAATCTAGTGTCTTATAAATGTTATCGCTATTCAAGGACTTAGTTCTGCAAAACTTTATGTTCTACTGTATAAGAGTTAACCTTCCTGTATTTTAATTACCATGCCTGTAAAATGGCGTGAATTCTGTATTAAATTTCAGAATAATAATAATCTATATGTAGACAGCATATTACCCTTTATGGAGAGATCAAAGGTGAGATGCTTATTTCCAAAGCATAACCAACAACACTTAGGAACATCAAGGTCTAACTTCCATTTCGAGCGCAATACTGTGACCTAGTTAGTTCAGCAACGATGCCACTGAGTGTGCTTGCAGATTCGTGAGGAAGGAGTGAGTACACTATTTTAAGATCATCCGCGTATAGAAAAGGTCTACCCGTGATGAAACATTTGCACATCATTTATGTAAGCTATAAAGAGTAGTGGGCTTGAAATACTCTCTTGAATAACGCCACTTGTAACCGGTTCGGCCATCGAAAAAGTGAAGTTACTTTTGAAAATTTGATATCACTGACTGACTTTAGCCACGTAAGTAAAGAGTCCCTAATCCAATAAGAGGAGAGTTTGCCGACAAGAAGCTTGTGGTTGACCATGTTAAAAACTGTAGATTTGTCTAAGTACAATACTAGTACCAAGTGCCCAAGACTTTGTTTAGAAAAGACTAAATTCAGAGATTCAAAGTGATAAGTCATACAGGACCTAATTTTGAGAAATTCATATTGGGAATTAGAGATAAATTTTTCGGAGAGTAAATAATTGAACATTTCGTCTCATATTATTTTTTTCACTATTCTAGAGATAACAGAGGTAATATTTGTAGGCCTATGGTTTTGCAGGCTCATCCAGTCACCTGATTCAAATCACAGGGGGTATTTCAATTGACAAGAGTTGCCACTAACGCGTGCCAGCGGAATAGTCTCTCGATATGTGAAGTTTATGGCTAAGGAAACAACAGGGATCTCCAGACTTCTTCGAAGCTTTGCTACAGGTGTTATGGTACCAAAACTGATACAAGCTTACCATTAGTCTGGATTGAGGTAAAGATCACGGTGAATGACTTCGTTATCGTGTATTGCTTGGTCTGTTTTGTAACGGTATGACAAGGAAACACGACAGAGTACTTGAACAATTTCGTCATTTCCTTTTCAGCTGCATGAGGTTTCTCTGTGACAGATGAAACCCGATTGTGATGAGTTCTAGTGATCTACAGAATAAGATCATCAGATAAAGCTAGTTCGTTCTCCGGGTCGCTATGAGATGTTACCCAAAATGCTTGTACTTATTGTGGCAGTTTTGATGGTAAGAGTTGATGAGAAAAACTTCGACAGTAGTTCGTTAACTGGTGACTTGCCTCATGCGCTACAAAATTTCTGCCTGTGAACCGTCACCAAACTCGATGATGTGGAAAAATTTATAAAGAGTTTGTAAGTCAGACTAGTCTTCGCGTTAAAGAAATTACCTTTCAAGTTGGCCGTAAAATTCTAGACAGTCAGGGCTGAAAAATGAAAAGTCACATGCCTGTTCATGTCAAGCGGAAGTGACATTAAGCTACAACGCAAAAAAATATGACTGATAGAACGAACGCCAATCAAATAGACTAGTCGATAATGCGCGTCTGCCCTACGATCACTCGGTAGTAAATCGGGTGTAGAAGAGCACATGATGGTAGACCAGCCAGACAGAATCAAATTATATTTAACACATTTCTTTATATATGCATAAGACCTGACCACACAGCCAACCACTTAGGAAACTAACATTTATACAAAATAGAAGCAATAGTGAATGTGAATCGAAGTACGTATACACAATTGACTAACCGCAGTTCATCAACGAGGAAGAGTATAATAACAGTTAATGTATCAAATGGGAGGATAGGGCATGGGGAAGTGGATGGTAATAGAAATAAAATGTTTACCATTGAATACGACCAAAATTAATGAAATAGTCTGCATTAAACAGTTCTCGATAATAATCGATCTTCTTCATTATGCCATATTATGACTGCCAGAAATTGAACGCCTGGTTATGTCACTAGTGGTCTTGACACTCGGCTTCTGCTTTGCAAAACCATTCTTTATAATTTTTCTTCCGAGATTGTTGAGCTCATCCTTTAGAGGAGTGGGGGGTTCCTTATAAATCATCATTAAAGTGCAACTGTATGCAAGTTCAAGACCACACTGAAAATGTGCGATGAAATACATAAATTATACTAAATTACTCTATTTAAAACTATAAACAGGAATGAACTCACATTTATGATCATGTCCAGATCAAGTCGCGCTCACCAGTGAAGTACACTCTGCATATGACCAAGTTACGTTTTTCCTACAACCAGAGCTAAGTCTAATGATTGAACCCATACGTATAAATAAGAATAAATCAGAAGACAGTGAGGGATGGAAGAGAAGTTATATTTGATCGTGAGTATATAGCTAATGGAATAGCAACGTCTAAGCTGCCTGACTAGAGAGAGAGCTACTCCCTATATCTTGTCTTGCCGTGCTCTGATGATGACGTTTGACCGAATGCTCTCAACGAATCTTGTCCTCTGAAACAAACACGGTCATCATCAGTGATGAGAGCCAATAAAACTATTTATTTAGGGAATTATTTACCATTATGAATTTATCCTTCTCTTTCAATCTTTTTACCTACATATCTTTTGCGCATAAGTCTTTGAACTCTCCTGAATACATAATATGTACTAGCTAGATGCGAATCGTTATGTATATTGCCTCATCAAAATGCTATTGGATACTGGAAATCGGAAGCGCCGTATACAACTCACGTTTTTCACATTGGTTCCATAATCTAGGGTCGCATATTTTGTATACTTATCTTGACATTATATGTAAGTAAACCTTGTATCCTTTGATATTTCAGTCAAACATGAATTACTGTACTAAACAAATCACGAGTTAGTCATTGGCTCCAAGGCCACAGCGCAAAAGTGACGTTAAGGTGGTTTATATACAGTGACCTTATTTATTTTACAATAAAAACCAGTTATGTTTGTCAAACTAACCAGACTGTCGTGTAATATTTTTTCTTGTTCCTTCAGACTTTTCATACTGGCTGGGTGAACTTTCGGTCTAGGTTTGCACGTTTAAATAAGTCGGGCGAAAATTATATGCCGAAGAAACTTGGGACATGTCCGAAATCCTTAGAGGCTCGAGAACGACGGGCAGAAAAGAAACGGGAAGAGCGAGAGCTTTCACTTAAAAAAGCTGAGGAAGAGTATTGGAAAGATGATGATAAGTATTCAAATAGAAAGCAACAGCGAAAAGTGAGCTAGTTTTTGCCTAATAAATACTGTAGGAAGAAAAGGACTCAAAGCGTCAGGAGCTAATGGAAAAGAAAAAAGAAAAGGAGAAGCTATATAACGAGGAAATCGCTAGCTTCAAGTCAGCCAAATCCACTGTAACTAAAGAACAGCCATCCAAACTTACACAAACTCAAATTGCTGAAGCACGAAGAAAGTTAGAGGCTCAACTATTAGCCCTAAATCAAACTTCTCAGAAATCTGAGCCTCCAGAACTGGCTCCTAATCCCAACCGAATTGAGACAGATGAGTTAGAAGCTCGAACCGTCAAAGAGGCCATCTCCATACTAAGGTAATCGCGTTTTGCTAGCTTAAGATTATCGAGTTGTGTATGAAGTTTTTCGCCCTCATATATTTATTTTCATGCCTCATATATGTTATATTTGTATGTGCGATCATTTAAATCAGCCATTTTATGGGTTTTTCGGACACTTGTGGTTCACGGTAGAAAATCTTACGGTGGTTTAACTTCATCACTGGTTTATTCCTTACATTCATATGTGGAAAATAAATTTTACGATTATATTCTGTAGTAAATTGAAGCAATTGTTAGATACTTAAAAGTTCTTGTTTATCTTATTTACCTATGTAGTGTGGAAGTGTCTTACTCCTAACAAGTTTGAACTCCACCAGTTACGTTTTGCATCTAGTTGTAGTAAATTTGATTTGTCAAACTTTCATCATACTGAGTTTTCCCGCATTGTCATAATGAATCGATGAGTTAATTTAACTAACTGATGATCGTTTTAGGTTGATTTAATATATAAATGAATGCGCTTAAAATATTCGTTGTTGATTATGTTCTCCACAATGAAATCTTGTCATAAGTTTTGTCCTTCGCAATAGTGTGGGTTCTGTGGAAAGAGAACGAAGTTGCGATATCCAGTGTTGGGAGTAATATCAATGACAAAAGTTGTGTTGTAAAAGAGTTGAGTGTCAGGAGTGTCAAGACATAATCAAATGACTCTCTAGATAAATTAGCCTCGTCCTTATTCGAACCACACCAATGCCTGTGTAAGGTGTTCCCTTTTTAAGTACCGACCTTTTCTAACCCCTCCTTTCCTTTGTGGGACGGCAGCACCACTATTATGCTGATTGTCTGAGGAAAGTACGTTACTGCTGTCACACCTCTGTACAACCAGCAGTGCAACTTCGTCCTCGGACCTTATATTTCCTGATTTTGGTTTCGCCTCTCTTCAACCGACCTGCTGGGCATGGTAGGACCTTAAGGAATGATTGTTTCAGCCAGTATAGCCCAATCCGGTCTTTACGATAGGCAAGGACGACCACCACGACTTCAAGGTAGCAGCACGGTTGGGTGATCTCTGGGTAAGTGTAGCTGAACATATACCTAAATGGCTTCCAAAACAGATGACCTCTAATAACCAAATAGGAGCAAATGGTAAGCAACTATCGTCCACCATAGCCAAACATTTAGTTGAGACACGCTACAAGGTTGATATCAAATCAGCGTATGGTGTTGTATAAGGGTGGTTTGGGGCGCATGCTAAGGTTTGTTGAAGCCTTAGTTATATGAAAGTCCAATATGTATATTCAAAAGCAACTTGTATTTACACTAGACCCACCCTGGTAATATTGATTTTATATCCAGACGGGTGATTTTTCTAACTACCTTTGTTTTATTTTCTAGTTTGTTTAGTTTGATTCGTATATTTCATGCATAAATGCTTTAACCAGTTCATTGTGGTCAGACTGTTCGGAATGCATTGTGCAAATATATGACATTAGCTCTGATAAATTTAATCTAGTCATATTCTCAAAATATGTATCCCTGATGTTTAGTTTTTTTCACTTTCATCGTTATTATGTTAATAATTATACCAACCTACTATTCGTCCTTTTAATTTAATGTTGTCATGCTAATATCTTACGGCTAACTGAGAGTTCTGTTAGGCTTCACGGTGTTGGTGACTGACTGATCAACGTAGTATTATCATTGAAATCAACACCACTTACACAAAGTCTAGTGTGCGGATTCGTAAGTTATTACTGAGGTGGGTTTATTTAATCTTACAGACATGCTAGACAGGAGTCAACAGTATTCAGTCCTAAACAGTACATGAAAAACACTATGTTGTGTATATATGGAATCGAAATGCAATCAAGTGCTACAAAATGTCAGCTCTCGAATTTCGTCTGAATGTAGGCAGTAATGCGGTCGGAAGTATTAATGATCGCGGTCACTTAGACATTTCTTAAACCACATTGATTGCTTCTGTTTATCTCTTGGTAACTAGTGTACTGTGTACTAATTGTAGAGCGAACAAAAGATGCAATGAAGCAATTTTGTAATACTATCAGTGTTGCTATATAACTTCCAATGATTAGTTCGATAAAATAAACTGCTTCCTTTTGAATGCTTTATTATTTTGGTGTTCACTACTGTATAGTCTATGTTAATAGTGAACTAGATTGCAGAATCTCACGAATCTTGTTTTCTGGTAAACTAACTACCGATACCTCGTATTCATATATATTAGTTATTTTAGTCGGATCGCGAAAATGCTGTAATATTTAAAGTAATTCGTCCCACTGGTAGCATAAAAGTGGTTTGGCGTTATTTCGAAATGTCTACTTTATTGTTATTATTGGACTTCGATTAATTCTGATTCAAGACTTTGAGGAGATCATTCTAAAATTCTCGACATAAATGTGTTTACGTATGACCTCTGACATTCGTTCTCTGCTTTTTTTTTCTATGACTGTTAACTTTTTTCTTTTCTGTAACTTTTCATATAGCGTAAACAATGAAGGTGATAGTGATCGACATCCTGAGAAACGTTTGAAAGCTGCTTATCAAGCATTTGAAGAGCGTATGATGCCACATTTAAAAGCTGAAAATCCATCCATGCGACATTCACAACTCAAACAACTGTTATTTAAAATGTTTCAAACATCACCAGAAAACCCCAAAAACCATCAAAATGCTTGTTATAATTCTAAATAAGTTAATTAATACATCAAAACGTACTACGTTTTATTCCTGAATTAGTTATCACAAGTTTGATACTACCATTTTTGGATTACTTTTCCATTAACCCAGAGTCTCTTTAACATTTATACTGTACTTAAAAGCAATTATTATAATTAGTTATTGTGTTTACGCGTGGAGGCTTGTATAGTATAAAACCACCTGTAACCTTTCATTTGTAAAATAATTGGAAAAAGTAGATGGTGATGAAAATCTACATTTTCGTTTCTGTGTGTTATGTCTCACAACATAATAAAACCGTATTAAGGCTAATGGAGTAACCGTTAGTTTCATTGAAGTAAACATACAGCCAGAACTCATTAAATTACTGTTAATCAAAGCTGTTTACAAAACTTTCGAGTTGTAATCTGGAAGATGATAGGAATATCTGTTTGGAATCATACGTTATTGTGTTCAAAAACATCTGTCATTGTTCAGATACATTCGTAATTAATTCCTTTAACTTAAAATGTTATACCCTACTAGTTATTGTGATTTATTTGTTAAGTTTTCTTAGACGGGTAGATTGTGTCGATACATTGTCACTTTCTTCCTCCAAATATATATATATATATATATAAATCACTTGTGATCACCTTCAATTCCAAAAGGACTTAAACCCTGAGGCCTTCTGTGACAAGTACAAACAACTGGACTTAGTACCTATCCACAAAACCATCTTAATTACGTTACAATAACCAGCTCATTAGTGACAAACTTTAGGATGTTTGTGAAGTTCTAGTGAAAAGTCGTGATTTGTGGGGTTCAGGCTTGTCGAGAGTGAGACATTGATCACCGATCACAATAAATAGTCACCGTGCTTTATTACAAATTGATGGATTGGGAATTCTACGATTGGACAATTTTATCATTGGTTTTCAGTGGTATCCAACCAACATCGGTCTGTGTCAAATACAAACAAGTGAACTGAATAGCTATCTGCACTAAACCATCCTAATTCAATATATAAACATGTAGTCGTAAACTTTTAATGGTTCGGAAATATTTGACGAAATTTCAGTTGTTAGACAAAGGTCATGAAACGCGTAATAACTTGGTGTACTTTTATGGTGATGAGATCAAATTATAAACTAAATTATGTTTAAGTGTAATATTTATGAAGCCAGTGATTTCAGAGTAATATCTATCGCTTAGACTCAAAATACACAAACCTCGAAAGGAAATGTCTTGCAGACAAACTTTAAGCAACAACACTGGTATATCGGTATACTAAGTCAGAGTTTATCCGAAGAGGAAAAACACGCTTCTTGTATGCTACGCTTTATCACTAACGGCTTATTTATTTAAACACAAAATGATAAGGCGGAAACCAGAAATATATGCAGCATACAAGTACCGAAATAATATTTTGAAGTAAACGATGAAAGTTCATTGAGAAAAAAGAATTCAACAAGACAATAAGGAAACTACAAGCCAGGAGATACAGTTTTGATAGAAGTACAGTGAAGAAAGACTCCATTCCATCGTGTAAAGTCATCACGCTTTCATGATGATTTTAGTAGGGCACTACAGCAGGATTACCAGTAGCTTTTATTCCAAGCCATATCTGATAAGGTCTGAAGTCAGTGACTTGCTTCAGTTGTAAAACTCCAAACAGGGAGTTGGAATGAAATGAGATGAGCCATGGCATATTATTACAAACTGACCATCCGTTCTATTTTTCCAACTCATGTTGGCATCGACAAGCAATGCTTGATATGAAAGCTGCTGAGGTGACATATGAAAAACATGACCAAGCAATGGAAGCCGGCGTTTCAAGATGGTAACATCGATTCTATTGTCATCACTACGAGCGAAAGGATCCTGGAACACCGACATAACTAACACAATGTTACCACCAGCTGTCAACAATCCTTCGGAGAAAACGATGATCAAACATAGAGAGATGGCAGACATTCGCAGTTTAGAGAGACCAGTTTTCACAAGCATAGAGAGAAACCGCCTATGCCTACACACATTTATTTGTTCACTATCTAGAAACTGTCTATTTAAGATTTTCGTATTTGAGCGCATTCTGTTACTGGGGTTTGGTCATATTCTGATTCTGATGTAAAATCTTGACTACTTCCTAACTATCCTCGACTGACATTTGGATAATTGACTAATCGTCCTTGTGTGGTGCTGCTTGGTATGAAATATTTTATTATTAGAATCCAAAAATAAACAATCAAAATTTATTTCGGATAGAACGTAGGTAAACTAGAGGGAGTAATGTTCAATCGTACTAAAATACGTGTACTGACAAAAACAGAAGATTTATAACTACCGAAACCTCGATATTATGTTCAGACATATTAGCAGCTAACACACCATGTTCCCATCGGTTCTCATCTTTCCTGTTAGTTATTCCCATTTACCAGATTCAACTTGCATATCCACCCTATTTTTCTCATCCTAATAGATTTCATTTGTTATCGCCTATTTTCGACTTACTTGTTTAGTGTATCTGAATTCAAATATAAATATAATAAGCTTGTGCACCAGATTGTAGTCTGTCAATAAAGGTTCCCGTTTGTCTTACCATCTCCTCATTTTGTGTAATGGATGATCTAAGGTTTTAGGGAAGACTACTGCCTCACGTAGATAATCAAACCACCAAAACACAATAGATGCCAATGAATTCAAGTATATAGAGACATGGATTGTAAGTTCTGTTTGGGAGTTACTACTACAGTTTTATTTTGATGTATGAGTCAAATAAGGCAGCTCACATTCATCGCGACTACTTTGTTTGTCCCGAGAATTGTTCATGGAGCTCTGTTGTCAACATTTAAGTAATTGTGTTAGATCGCATCATGTCGATGAGTAGTTGCTGAACTTGACAAATCAATTTTATTATTTGTAATGATTTATCTACTGTTAATAGAACAGTAATAACAACATTGTTGTTATAAACATTTAATGGTGATTACTAAGCCGGGAGATGTTACACATCGAGATCATAGAAAGTTAGGCTTCTATTTACTCGACATTTCGATCTGGTTAGACATAGATTGAAACTGAATAATCTAGTTCAGTATTTACTGGCGACATTTGTTTGAGTTGATAAACAAGTAGTCTATTGCGAATATATGCTGCTACACTACAGACCACTGTGTATGAATACTGTATCTGCCTTGTAAGTCAGACCAAACATGTGTTGTTTAAAGATATGATGACGGTTTGAATAAGAAGAAAGAGTTGCTAACGATAAAGTTTATATAGTAATTAAAAGTTAATCAGTAATGTGTTACAAATTACACAAATTTAAATGTTTCAAAATACTTATGGAAAGTGTTAATTAAAAGTTCATAAATTATCTGTTAATGTTGCATACTATTGATTATTATGAAAATCACAGAATACTCGATATTGTTGAATGATATCGGAGATTGTACTCATTGGTACATCAGATTGTCACTAAAAAGAATAGAAATGTAATGATTCATGCATGATTTGATGAACTCTTATTACAAGTTAACAATAAGTCAAATTACAAGCCTCGTCTACAAGTGTATGTGAATTAAGTGGTAAGCGCGAAATAAAAGTGTGGTCGACTTAGTCAATTGTGTGAATTGAACACTGAGATGAAATTTCTTGATGAATTTCTTGAAATTAATGAAATGTATTATTTTTAATGAAGTTTATCATTTAGGTGGTTGCTTACTTGTTTTAGTCGAGATTGTCAATTGTACAAGAATATCTGATAGCAACCGAATTTGAACTGGAAGTAAAGAAGACAGAACAAATAATTTGAGCTAATGTCTTATGATTAAATAATATTGCCTTATGTAAGAATGCTGCATATTTCGAGCTACAGATATGTGAGTGCAGTTGTCATGATAGGTGAAATGTTAATTAACAGGAGTATTATTTTAACTTTGTAGTTCATGTAGATGTTGGTGACTAGTTATTTATATTTCACTTCAAAATCTCTTATTACTTAAAACTTAATTTTTCGTAAATCTTACTTACATGTATTGATGTTATAGAGATAAATATAATCATTCCTGCTTTGTATCATATTATATAGATCAGGAATCTCTGAGAAAGAAATGCGAAACCAAATAGAAAATGTTCAATGAGATTTCATTAAACTTATTCTCATTACGACATCAATGTGAGTCGATTGTTTCTCATCATAAACAGTTCCCGATACATATTTTTAGTAGTGAAATGTAAATCACAGTTTCCTAAAGCAAAATAATCCATGATGAAATCTGCATATTTAATGTTGTCAGAACGCAGTCTACATTACCATTTTTGAAACGTTCTTCCAGTTTCTTACACCGCTTCTGATTGTCTACTGATGTCATTTCTGTGAAAAGTATGAAAATAGACTTGGCGTTAATTCTGCTGATAAATGTTATTTCAATGAACTGTTTGATGTATGAATTTGATTGGTGCAAGAAGAACAGTCATAACACTATACTATGTAGCTATAACCGCTAAGTGTCAGGAGCCCAACTAATTTGTTTGATCATCAATATCATCCACAACAAAAACGTATAACCGGCACATATACCCGTATACAGTTGCCGGTTACGCCTTGTCCTGGTGATGTCAGCAAACGTCACTATGAAGTTATAACAATCATATGAATAGATGGTGCATTTACTAAAAGGGTAAGGCCAAATTATTACAAGTATAAGATGACTAGTTTATCAAACAATACTAATGTTTCTGTCATAATGAACGGAAGATAATCCAATAAATTATTCAATACGATTCTGTCAAGTCATTCAAAGTTCACGAGATTACCAAGTTTCTATATTGATGATAGACTACACTTCGAATCGCATAGTTGCCTTAATTCGATATGTTGTTTCTTCATATCCATTGCAGTATGTTATCAGTGTATTGTTATTGGTTTCACTTCTTGCCAACGAATCAAATAGATGTTAGATTATACTTCAATGTGATATACTTTCCAACACTCATAATAAGAAACATTCCAACGGCATATTTAGAAGATAACTAATTTCAAGTATGAGGTCGAAATTGATTATGATTGTGTTATAGTGAGGTCGTTATCAATTATTTTGATTTGGGCATGTTTTAGTGATAATAAATTTAGCTAATCTGGTTATGGATAGTGCCAATGTGTGCTAATTTAACTGACAAATCATACTTACGTGAGAAATGTTCTTCTTGTTTATCTAGATATATTTTCCACACGTCTAATTCCTTGGTACCTTGTTGTAGGTAGTCTACAGTGAAATTGAATTAAGTCAAAATTAAGCTATCATGAGGAGAACATCGCCATTCATCTCTATCAATACGTGGTATCATGAAATAAGTGGTGGTTCATAATACAGAATGATGAATAATTTGTGTATAAATAATTAATTGTGTATAAAATATTGATGTAGGAAATGTTACCACAACTACTTACCATTATATCTCGGACCTACATTATCACAGAAATCCTTCCCACCTAAAACGTTCACAAGATAAGCATATGTAACAATGCAGTGATTAAAATATATTGACTTCCACTTATTGCACCTTGAGAATCTTTGAGTACTTATATTGTCACAAGTTTTCAATATACCTATTCAACCTTACTGTCCTACTTCATCAATTATCATACAGGAGTTTATAGTTTACAGCATGAATTAACCATAAGTGTGTAGATATGATTTTCCGAAATTACCGATCAAATTTATGAAGTATCTCATAGTTGACAGTGTCGATTTCCGGACTCTAAACGTTGACACCCTCAACAAATTACCTTCGATCTTCTCTAGTAATAATATTTGATCTAGGTGTGTTTTCGATAATAATAATAATAATGGCCACATATTTTGAACTGTTCAATCCTCCATGAAATCATAGCTTTGAATGAGCAATGATCAGCATTAGATGTTTGCATCTGATTGTATGTCAGACGCATCGTCAACAAGATAAAACATGACAAAATTAATGTAGTCATTTGACACTGTTTAGTGATTATGGATTACAACTAACCGAACATGGATGATGAAATTTAGGAATGATTACTGAATGATACATTTTATTCGGTATTTCGTCAATGATGTCATTAATGGCCTAATTCTGTAGCATGGACACCTCATATTCCTACATCAAAGTTAGGTCAATCAGTCAAAACTGTAGAGTGATAAAATTAGATGTTAAAATTAAAATAGCACTCGCAGTTGTTGCTACATACTGGCTATGTATGAAGGACCGCTTTGGCCTTCGAGAAGTTTACTTTGGCAGTCCACATCTACAATCGAAAATATCATTAGACCACAATGGTATCGTTTCACTTACATTCATCAATCTTTTGTTTCTTACATGCAAGTGCCTTATTTATTTTATCTGCAGAAAGTGTAAAACAACAATAATGAAATGTTTAGTTTATTGGTTACAAAGGTGATGATGATGTCCAGTTAATTGCTTGGCTTAATAAAACTGTCTCGCTCCATCCCACAGCTGAAAAAGAAATGGTCATTTCCTGAATTTGATCACTTCGTGTTTTTGAATGAATTATGAATTCACTTAAATATTCGTGTGATGATGAGCGTGAACAAGATGTAATTAACGACAAATGTATAACTGCCAATGAGTCTCATACTATGACAAAACAACTATCCATTGCATCCTGGTTGTCAATGATTATCTAATTGAAACCAATTTGTGATATCAAATTTAGATCTATAATTGTTCAATGACATCTTAATAAGTTGGATACTCATTGTCAAGTAAACTGAATAGATCCCTACTGAAGCACACATGGGTAAACGTATTCTAATAATCAATCATATATTGTATGCATCACCGTTAATGTGTAGCATTGAGTTCATATAAAGATGAAATTGGATGATAGTAAGTTAAAAGATGCACTTACCAACTTTTTCTTGAAAGCGTTTTTGATAACCTCTTAACGCATTCATTATTCCTTCCAACTTAACTAAATTTTCCAAATAAATGTTGAATGGTTAATGATTATGTGTATTCTTTAATATTTAGCTATCAGTGTATTTGTACAAAGTGTATATTTAAAATGTTACTGTCTCATTCATTGAGTTTGATCAAAGACCAATTGATAATAAACAATAGTCTATCAATCGACTACTTTATAAACATTGATGTGTGCTAATGTTGAGATTTCACAGATTGAAATAAAATGCTAACTGCATTCTTCTATCTGAGAGTGATTGTACTGAATGTTACTCAACGTAAATGTTGGAAATGTACATTGACTTGAGAAGTGATACATGACATAAACGTAATGAAAACATCTTAAGAAGGAGTTTATTCATTAATGGCATTGAAAATGTCCATGACCTAATACTTTTGTTAGATTATTGCTTACATTTGACGCCATGTATTTCATCCATCAAAGTCGATATCGCTTGAGTTTGGTGTCCTGAAACAAATGAAAAAAAAATTGATTTAAAAATGTTCGTATCTCTTACACAAATACATAATATTGTACTGGAAAATGTAACCAACGGATATGTGAGTAAATATAACCAATCACCATGAAAATAAAGTATATTTTCCTATTAATCGGTGATTAATAAAGTAACGACTGTCAAGTGATTTATCCCTAACAACTGCAGTATGAAGTAACTTATATCATTATAAATATTCCTGTAAATGTAATACCATTTACCACCATGATGTAAATTATGTAAAACTACTTGGTACCATCGTTTCCTACTCTTATCAGTGCATTTATAGATGTTGAAATGAACAATCATTCAACAGCGAACAATCAACAAGTCACACTATCTTTTGCTTGATAAATCACAACACTTGACTAATGCGCATCAGTATGATGTGTAACGGGAAGTTAACATATGTCAATATTCTTCAAAGCCAACATTTCACATTAAAATGCAATGGAAGCATCAAATTAACTGACGTAACTCTCTATGAATGTTTCACAAAAGTAAGTTGTAATTCAAAAAAATATGATTACCGAAAACACAACAAAATCATGTTAATTTCACTACCCAATATGTGTATGAAATTGCGTGTGAATATCATGGTGGTTATATGTACAGTGAGGCATTAATAAGATGTCGACTTACGGTCTTGTAAAGATGAATGAATCAACAAGAGAAACACGTTGATACAGAATAATGAAGAAGGGAACATTTTCACTGATTCTTCACTCATTGCTCTTCTGCTTTTATACCATCAATAAACATTGGTAATTGGTAGGTGTTATGTGGTTCAGAATGGATGAAAATGATTTGTCTAATACAAATAAAAAATAACATTATTGACAGAATTTTACACCAATCCAATGAACTTTAAGTGTTATTTCAAACAATTTCATAGAACCTGCCTTCAAGGATTAATGGATACACTAGTTAATACAAACTCGTTCACAGATATGAAGAAATGCTGTAGCAGTTGTTATACAGAATCCATTTCAAGACATTAGTGAAAATGTATAAAGTAGTCAAGTTGTTGTTTCGTTTAAATTAGAAATGATGGGGCGCCTATGTATTTCAGTGAAAAGCATTCCATGGCACAATAACTGAGGAAAAGAGACACAAATATAAATCACATTATAAGTGTGTAATCTTAATGGCCATGTAGTTAGTTATTTTTAAAGAAAATATCCAGCTAACAACTGTTAATTAGTGATATACGCCAAATCCAATCAAACACATCATGCCCCGTTAAGGATGGCCACGTTATAATTGCTCCATGTTTGTACACGACTATATATAATAAAGTCTATTGTTTATTCTGAGCCTATTTGACATCTTCTTTGTCTGCCATTCGTTTACAACATTTAAATAACCCGAATAGCAGTATCATTCTATTCTGTACTAGTAAGTTTCATACTGTACTCATCTTGGAAATTCAACAATTGTTTTACATTGGTATATGATATATGGTAGTGAAGTCTGTTGAATCTTCGTAAATGAAATACTTGTAATCTGTCGTGACTACAATGACAGTGTGAAATAAACTCGTAACAATGAAGAATGATAGATATGTTCATTGTCAAATAGTCAGTCAAATTCTCGTTACTTGCAATCATTATATTTTGAATGGTGATTGTGTGAATCACCTTAATATAAACTAACGACCATAGAACATATTCGTAATGTTGACATCAGGAAATGTTGAGTTATTTCAATACATTCGATTCGATATAAATAAAATGTCATGCAACACAATTAAGCTTAACACTACGGTTTGACATTCAGTCAAGCCTATCGGTCTAGTTGTTAAGATTATTCATGTCATAATTGAATAATGAACAACATAATTGATATGTAGGCACGATATAAAATCGTAAATGAATTATATGAATTTAGGTTGTTGTTGTGATGATGTTAGTGGTGGATATGCCGGTGTTTGTGGCTGTCATGGGATATTTGTGATTGATGTTCGTCATACAGACAGCGATGAGCACAAATTATTTTGTGAACACATATCTTATATACCCAACGTGTGATCAACTTCAGTCATTGACATTCGTATATATTCTGGACCGAGATAGAAAGTTTGAGAAATATAGGTTGTCTGATAGATGTGACGTGATGTGTAACAATGCTGGTTACACGGATGAGTGACAACCGATGTTGATTGGATTGAATGTGATTGTCAAGTACTGGTTGAAAATACGAGTCCATAGTATGCTTGAATCTTATCAGATATATTGTAGCTATCATTATTATTTGCTCAAATTATGACTAAGTTGAGTCGTATACGTGTACAAGTCATCGTATAATGTTCTCGCTCATACATATGCACAAGCAATAGGATGAGTGTATTGTGAGTATCTAACTGGGAGGATTTGATAGGAGATACTTGAACTGAGCTGAATACAATAGAAGATCAGATCAGACGAGCACAAAAGTTGTATTTTCTTTCTTGGCAGCCTGTAACATCAATCACACCATCAACTGACGAACAGTATGAAATATACTTAATCAGTAAAATATCCCTCTCAAGGGTAAATTGGGCTTCTACAATATCTTCAATCAGAAATAAACTACTGAATGTTTGATGAGTCACTTTATACTCTAGGAGAAATCCGGTGAGCTGTTTCACACAGCTCAACCATGCATAATTAAGTAACTGCCTTAATTTCCTCAGTGACAACTGGAGTCGATTTCATGACATTTTGCAAGTCTACTGAGTCTCATTTGTTACCTACATTCTTCAGATACAAGAACGAATTCATCTAACTAACCATGAAATTAATTGAAATGAAAACAGTGAAACGCCTGTTGAGATTATTATTACTGTTATTAACAGAGTCAAAGCAAAAATTGTTGCCTGTTATCAGACACTCAAATATCTTAATGACCTACATATATGCGGTGATAATAGAGAGAAATGGTTTTTTATTCAGACGAGTTGAAATAATTAAATTTTAAAAATCACACTCAGTCTGTGTGCTAAGAAAATATGTGAAGTTACACTATGATATCAGGCGGAACATTGTTATTTGCATTCAATGGATTTGTGTGTGTGTGTGTGTGTGTGTGTGTGTGTGTGTGTGTGATAGATATAGTTTAATTATCTAATTATACAAATTTTCATTTATCATTAAAATTATGTTAATAATTATACTAACCTACTATTCCTCTTTTTAATTTAATGTTGTCATGCTAATATCTTACGGCTAACTGAGAGTTCTGTTAGGCTTCACGGTGTTGGTGACTGACTGATCAACGTAGTATTATCATTGAAATCAACACCACTTACACAAAGTCTAGTGTGCGGATTCGTAAGTTATTACTGAGGTGGGTTTATTTAATCTTACAGACATGCTAGACAGGAGTCAACAGTATTCAATCCTAAACAGTACATGAAAAACACTATGTTGTGTATATATGGATTCGAAATGCGATCAAGTGCTACAAAATGTCAGCTCTCGAATTTCGTCTGAATGTAGGCAGTAATGCGGTCGGAAGTATTAATGATCGCGGTCACTTAGACATTTCTTAAACCACATTGATTGCTCCTGTTTATCTCTTGGTAACTAGTGTACTGTGTACTAATTGTAGATATATACAATGAAGCAATTTTGTAATACTATCAGTGTTGCTATATAACTTCCAATGATTAGTTCGATAAAATAAACTGCTTCCTTTTGAATGCTTTATTATTTTGGTGTTCACTACTGTATAGTCTATGTTAATAGTAAACTAGATTGCAGAATCTCACGAATCTTGTTTTCTGGTAAATTAACTACCGATACCTCGTATTCATATATATTAGTTATTTTAGTCGGATCGCGAAAATGCTGTAATATTAGAAGTAATTCGTCCCACTAAATTTGGCGTTATTTCGAAATGTTTACTTTATTGTTATTATTGGACTTCGATTAATTCTGATATCCAACTGCTTTAATGCACTATAAAGTTGAAATTTGCAAGGAGTTCAACTTTATTCGACAGTTCGGTATAATTTTGTTCCATGTTTAATGCTCGCTAACTTTTGCGTTTATCAGCAGTTCAGCACTTGTGAAATAATATTTCCATATGTTGTTTAGTAGTTATCCTAAAGTCGTTAAATGAAGTGTACATCCGCATATAAAAATATAAGGTGGTCTAAGAAGTTCAGACTTATGTGACATTTGTTTCATGCAACTAAAACTTGTAGTTCAATGACGATGCACTCCAGGTCCATATTTTTATAGTTTTGACTGTTTACGATGCTTGTATTTGAAGTAGCTACATATGTTGATCTGGACGTGTTGTAGGTTAGAGTTTAAAGTTTACATGATTTACCAAGTTAGATAGTATATTTAACCTACTTTATTACTTTTGTAATTAGATTATATTTATCATTAAAACCAGTTTCGACAATAACATATGCGAAGTACTCGAGTTTTCACCAATGGATGTTAGGTTCGAATGAGAAGCTGAATAATATCACGAACCTTCATACCAAAGGCCGAGTACATAAACCTGTATTGAGCAATCAAGTTGCACTATATTATTTTATTTTAATCCGATTCTACAGGTGTTTAGTTTGAACCAGAAGGACTATAGTAATATCTCTGACTAGTGTAAATAACACAGGCTTATTTGTTATCGTAAGTATAGTTTATGGGACTATCATTTGCTAATGTTAACAGCCTTACTCTACTTACAAATACTTATACCCTCAAATAGTACATATAGCTAGACTCTTATTAAATAGGTATATGTTTGTTTAGTAAGTGAATTTTCTCAAGTCTTCAACAAATTACTGATGCGAAAAGCCAATGACTGGTAAAAGGTTCGAAGTATGGATTCAAGACTTTGAGGAGATCATTCTAAAATTCTCGACATAAATGTGTTTACGTACGACTGCTGACATTCGTTCTCTGCTTTTTATTTCTATGACTGTTAACTTTTTTCTTTTCTGTAACTTTTCATATAGTGTAAACAATGAAGGTGATGGTGATCGACATCCTGAGAAACGTTTGAAAGCTGCTTATCAAGCATTTGAAGAGCGTATGATGCCACATTTAAAAGCTGAAAATCCATCCATGCGACATTCACAACTCAAACAACTGTTATTTAAAATGTTTCAAACATCACCAGAAAACCCCAAAAGCCATCAAAATGCTTGTTATAATTCTAAATAAGTTAATTAATACATCAAAACGTACTACGTTTTATTCCTGAATTAGTTATCACAAGTTTGATACTACCATTTTTGGATTACTTTTCCATTAACCCAGAGTCTCTTTAACATTTATACTGTACTTAAAAGCAATTATTATAATTAGTCATTGTGTTTACGCGTGGAGGCTTGTATAGTATAAAACCACCTGTAACCTTTCATTTGTAAAATAATTGGAAAAAGTAGATGGTGATGAAAATCTACATTTTCGTTTCTGTGTGTTATGTCTCACAACATAATAAAACCGTATTAAGGCTAATGGAGTAACCGTTAGTTTCATTGAAGTAAACATACAGCCAGAACTCATTAAATTACTGTTAATCAAAGCTGTTTACAAAACTTTCGAGTTGTAATCTGGAAGATGATAGAAATATCTGTTTGGAATCATACGTTATTGTGTTCAAAAACATCTGTCATTGTTCAGATACATTCGTAATTAATTCCTTTAACTTAAAATGTTATACCCTACTAGTTATTGTGATTTATTTGTTAAGTTTTCTTAGACGGGTAGATTGTGTCGATACATTGTCACTTTCTCCCTCCAAATATATATATATATATATATATATATATATATATAATTAGTGATCACCCTGAATTCCAAAAGGAATTAAACCGTGAGCCCCTCTGGGACAAATACAAACAACTGGACTTAGTACCTATCCACAAAACCATCTTAATTACGTTACAATAACCAGCTCATTAGTGACAAACTTTAGGATGTTTGTGAAGTTCTAGTGAAAAGTCGTGATTTGTGGGGTTCAGGCTTGTCGAGAGTGAGACATTGATCACCGATCACAATGAATTGTCACCGTGCTTTATCACAAATGGATGTAATTGAAAATTCTACTATTGAACAATTTTATCATTGGTTTTCAGTGGTATCCAACCAACATCAGTCTGTGTCAAATACAAACAAGTGAACTGAATAGCTATCTGCACTAAACCATACTAATTCAATATATAAACATGTAGTCGTAAACTTTTAATCGTTTGGTAATATTTGACGAAATTTCAGTTGTTAGACAAAAGTCATGAAACGCGTAAAAACTTTGGTGTACTTTTATGTTGATGAGATCAAGTAATTAACTAAATTATGTTTAAGTGTAATATTTATGAAGTCAGTGATTTCAGAGTAATATCTATCGCTTAGACTCAAAATACACAAACCTCGAAAGGAAATGTCTTGCAGACAAACTTTAAGCAACAACACTGGTATATCGGTATACTAAGTCAGAGTTTATCCGAAGAGGAAAAACACGCTTCTTGTATGCTACGCTTTATCACTAACGGCTTATTTATTTAAACACATAAAACGATAGGGCGGAAACCAGAAATATATGCAGCATACAAGTACCGAAATAATATTTTGAAATAAACGATGAAAGATCATTGAGAAAAGAGAATTCAACAAGGCAGTAATGAAACTACGAGCCAAGAGATAGAGTTTTGATAGAAGTACAGTGAAGAAAGACTCCATTCCATCGTGTAAAGTCATCACGCTTTCATGATGATTTTAGTAGGGCACTTCAGCAGAATTACCAGTTGCTTTTATTCCAAGCCATATCTGATAAGGTCTGAAGTCAGTGACTTGCTCCAGTTGTAAAACTGAGGTGACATATGAAAAACACGACCAAGCAATGGAAGCCGGCGTTTCAAGATGGTAATACCAATTCTATTTTCATCACTACGAGCGAAAGGATCCTGGAACACCGACACAACTAACACAATGTTACCACCGGCTATCAACAATCCTTCGCAGAAAACGATGATCAAACATAGAGAGATGGCAAACATTCGCAGTTTAGAGAGACCAGTTTTCACAAGCATAGAGAGAAACCGCCTATGCCTACACACATTTATTTGTTCACTATCTAGAAACTGTCTATTTAAGATTTTCGTATTTGAGCGCATTCTGTTACTGGGGTTTGGTCATATTCTGATTCTGATGTAAAATCTTGACTACTTCCTAAATTATCTTCGACTGACATTTGGATAATTGACTAATCGTCCTTGTGTGGTGCTGGTAGGTATGAAATATCTTATTATTAGAATCCAAAAATAAACAATCAAAATTTATTTCGGATAGAACGTAGGTAAACTAGAGGGAGTAATGTTCAATCATACTAAAATACAGGTACTGACAAAATAGAAGATTTATAACTACCGAAACCTCAATATTATGTTCAGACATATTAGCAGCTAACACACCATGTTCCCATCGGTTCTCATCTTTCCTGTTAGTTATTCCCATTTACCAGATTCAACTTGCATATCCACCCTATTTTTCTCATCCTAATAGATTTCATTTGTTATCGCCTATTTTCGACTTACTTGTTTAGTGTATCTGAATTCAAATATAAATATAATAAGCTTGTGCACCAGATTGTAGTCTGTCAATAAAGGTTCCCGTTTGTCTTACCATCTCCTCATTTTGTGTAATGGATGATCTAAGGTTTTAGGGAAGACTACTGCCTCACGTAGATAATCAAACCACCAAAACACAATAGATGCCAATGAATTCAAGTATATAGAGACATGGATTGTAAGTTCTGTTTGGGAGTTACTACTACAGTTTTATTTTGATGTATGAGTCAAATAAGGCAGCTCACATTCATCGCGACTACTTTGTTTGTCCCGAGAATTGTTCATGGAGCTCTGTTGTCAACATTTAAGTAATTGTGTTAGATCGCATCATGTCGATGAGTAGTTGCTGAACTTGACAAATCAATTTTATTATTTGTAATGATTTATCTACTGTTAATAGAACAGTAATAACAACATTGTTGTTATAAACATTTAATGGTGATTACTAAGCCGGGAGATGTTACACATCGAGATCATAGAAAGTTAGGCTTCTATTTACTCGACATTTCGATCTGGTTAGACATAGATTGAAACTGAATAATCTAGTTCAGTATTTACTGGCGACATTTGTTTGAGTTGATAAACAAGTAGTCTATTGCGAATATATGCTGCTACACTACAGACCACTGTGTATGAATACTGTATCTGCCTTGTAAGTCAGACCAAACATGTGTTGTTTAAAGATATGATGACGGTTTGAATAAGAAGAAAGAGTTGCTAACGATAAAGTTTATATAGTAATTAAAAGTTAATCAGTAATGTGTTACAAATTACACAAATTTAAATGTTTCAAAATACTTATGGAAAGTGTTAATTAAAAGTTCATAAATTATCTGTTAATGTTGCATACTATTGATTATTATGAAAATCACAGAATACTCGATATTGTTGAATGATATCGAAGATTGTATTCATTGGTACATCAGATTGTCACTAAAAAGAATAGAAATGTAATGATTCATGCATGATTTGATGAACTCTTATTACAAGTTAACAATAAGTCAAATTACAAGCCTCGTCTACAAGTGTATGTGAATTAAGTGGTAAGCGCGAAATAAAAGAGTGTGGTCGACTTAGTCAATTGTGTGAATTGAACACTGAGATGAAATTTCTTGATGAATTTTTCGAAATTAATGAAATGTATTATTTTTAATGAAGTTTATCATTTAGATGGTTGCTTACTTGTTTTAGTCGAGATTGTCAATTGTACAAGAATATCTGATAGCAACCGAATTTGAACTGGAAGTAAAGAAGACAGAACAAATAATTTGAGCTAATGTCTTATGATTAAATAATAATATTGCCTTATGTAAGAATGCTGCATATTTCGAGCTACAGATATGTGAGTGCAGTTGTCATGATAGGTGAAATGTTAATTAACAGGAGTATTGTTTTAATTTTGCAGTTCATGTAGATGTTGGTGACTAGTTATTTATATTTCACTTCAAAATCTCTTACTACTTAAAACATAATTTTTCGTAAATCTTACTAACATGTATTGATGTTATAGAGATAAATATAATCATTCCTGCTTTGTATCATATTATATAGATCAGGAATCTCTGAGAAAGAAATGCGAAACCAAATAGAAAATGTTCAATGAGATTTCATTAAACTTATTCTCATTACGACATCAATGTGAGTCGATTGTTTCTCATCATAAACAGTTCCCGATACATATTTTTAGTAGTGAAATGTAAATCTCAGTTTCAAAAAGCAAAAAAATGTATGATGAAATCTGATGGTAATTGTGACGTAATTAAGGTGGTTTAGTGGAGATAGCTATTCAGTTCACTTGTTTGTATTTGACACAGACCGATGTTGGTTGGATACCACTGAAAACCAATGATAAAATTGTTCAATAGTAGAATTTTCAATTACATCCATTTGTGATAAAGCACGGTGACAATTCATTGTGATCGGTGATCAATGTCTCACTCTCGACAAGCCTGAACCCCACAAATCACGACTTTTCACTAGAACTTCACAAACATCCTAAAGTTTGTCACTAATGAGCTGGTTATTGTAACGTAATTAAGATGGTTTTGTGGATAGGTACTAAGTCCAGTTGTTTGTATTTGTCCCAGAGGGGCTCACGGTTTAATTCCTTTTGGAATTCAGGGTGATCACTAATTATATATATATATATATATATATATATATATATATATTTGGAGGGAGAAAGTGACAATGTATCGACACAATCTACCCGTCTAAGAAAACTTAACAAATAAATCACAATAACTAGTAGGGTATAACATTTTAAGTTAAAGGAATTAATTACGAATGTATCTGAACAATGACAGATGTTTTTGAACACAATAACGTATGATTCCAAACAGATATTTCTATCATCTTCCAGATTACAACTCGAAAGTTTTGTAAACAGCTTTGATTAACAGTAATTTAATGAGTTCTGGCTGTATGTTTACTTCAATGAAACTAACGGTTACTCCATTAGCCTTAATACGGTTTTATTATGTTGTGAGACATAACACACAGAAACGAAAATGTAGATTTTCATCACCATCTACTTTTTCCAATTATTTTACAAATGAAAGGTTACAGGTGGTTTTATACTATACAAGCCTCCACGCGTAAACACAATGACTAATTATAATAATTGCTTTTAAGTACAGTATAAATGTTAAAGAGACTCTGGGTTAATGGAAAAGTAATCCAAAAATGGTAGTATCAAACTTGTGATAACTAATTCAGGAATAAAACGTAGTACGTTTTGATGTATTAATTAACTTATTTAGAATTATAACAAGCATTTTGATGGCTTTTGGGGTTTTCTGGTGATGTTTGAAACATTTTAAATAACAGTTGTTTGAGTTGTGAATGTCGCATGGATGGATTTTCAGCTTTTAAATGTGGCATCATACGCTCTTCAAATGCTTGATAAGCAGCTTTCAAACGTTTCTCAGGATGTCGATCACCATCACCTTCATTGTTTACACTATATGAAAAGTTACAGAAAAGAAAAAAGTTAACAGTCATAGAAATAAAAAGCAGAGAACGAATGTCAGCAGTCGTACGTAAACACATTTATGTCGAGAATTTTAGAATGATCTCCTCAAAGTCTTGAATCCATACTTCGAACCTTTTACCAGTCATTGGCTTTTCGCATCAGTAATTTGTTGAAGACTTGAGAAAATTCACTTACTAAACAAACATATACCTATTTAATAAGAGTCTAGCTATATGTACTATTTGAGGGTATAAGTATTTGTAAGTAGAGTAAGGCTGTTAACATTAGCAAATGATAGTCCCATAAACTATACTTACGATAACAAATAAGCCTGTGTTATTTACACTAGTCAGAGATATTACTATAGTCCTTCTGGTTCAAACTAAACACCTGTAGAATCGGATTAAAATAAAATAATATAGTGCAACTTGATTGCTCAATACAGGTTTATGTACTCGGCCTTTGGTATGAAGGTTCGTGATATTATTCAGCTTCTCATTCGAACCTAACATCCATTGGTGAAAACTCGAGTACTTCGCATATGTTATTGTCGAAACTGGTTTTAATGATAAATATAATCTAATTACAAAAGTAATAAAGTAGGTTAAATATACTATCTAACTTGGTAAATCATGTAAACTTTAAACTCTAACCTACAACACGTCCAGATCAACATATGTAGCTACTTCAAATACAAGCATCGTAAACAGTCAAAACTATAAAAATATGGACCTGGAGTGCATCGTCATTGAACTACAAGTTTTAGTTGCATGAAACAAATGTCACATAAGTCTGAACTTCTTAGACCACCTTATATTTTTATATGCGGATGTACACTTCATTTAACGACTTTAGGATAACTACTAAACAACATATGGAAATATTATTTCACAAGTGCTGAACTGCTGATAAACGCAAAAGTTAGCTAGCATTAAACATGGAACAAAATTATACCGAACTGTCGAATAAAGTTGAACTCCTTGCAAATTTCAACTTTATAGTGCATTAAAGCAGTTGGATATCAGAATTAATCGAAGTCCAATAATAACAATAAAGTAAACATTTCGAAATAACGCCAAATTTAGTGGGACGAATTACTTCTAATATTACAGCATTTTCGCGATCCGACTAAAATAACTAATATATATGAATACGAGGTATCGGTAGTTAATTTACCAGAAAACAAGATTCGTGAGATTCTGCAATCTAGTTTACTATTAACATAGACTATACAGTAGTGAACACCAAAATAATAAAGCATTCAAAAGGAAGCAGTTTATTTTATCGAACTAATCATTGGAAGTTATATAGCAACACTGATAGTATTACTAAAATTGCTTCATTGTATATATCTACAATTAGTACACAGTACACTAGTTACCAAGAGATAAACAGGAGCAATCAATGTGGTTTAAGAAATGTCTAAGTGACCGCGATCATTAATACTTCCGACCGCATTACTGCCTACATTCAGACGAAATTCGAGAGCTGACATTTTGTAAGCACTTGATCGCATTTCGAATCCATATATACACAACATAGTGTTTTTCATGTACTGTTTAGGACTTGAAGTACTGTTGACTCCTGTCTAGCATGTCTGTGAAATTAAATAAACCCACCTCAGTAATAACTTACGAATCCGCACACTAGACTTTGTGTAAGTGGTGTTGATTTCAATGATAATACTACGTTGATCAGTCAGTCACCAACACCGTGAAGCCTAACAGAACTCTCAGTTAGCCGTAAGATATTAGCATGACAACATTAAATTAAATAGAGGAATAGTAGGTTAGTATAATTATTAACATAATTTTAATGATAAATGAAAATTTGTATATTTAGATAATTAAACTATATCTATCACACACACACACACACACAAATCCATTGAATGCAAATAACAATGTTCCGCCTGATATCATAGTGTAACTTCACATATTTTCTTAGCACACAGACTGAGTGTGATTTTTAAAATTTAATTATTTCAACTCGTCTGAATAAAAAACCATTTCTCTCTATTATCACCGCATATATGTAGGTCATTAAGATATTTGAGTGTCTGATAACAGGCAACAATTTTTGCTTTGACTCTGTTAATAACAGTAATAATAATCTCAACAGGCGTTTCACTGTTTTCACTTTAATTAATTTCATGGTTAGTTAGATGAATTCGTTCTTGTATCTGAAGAATGTAGGTAACAAATGAGACTCAGTAGACTTGCAAAATGTCATGAAATCGACTCCAGTTGTCACTGAGGAAATTAAGGCAGTTACTTAATTATGCATGGTTGAGCTGTGTGAAACAGCTCACCGGATTTCTCCTAGAGTATAAAGTGACTCATCAAACATTCAGTAGTTTATTTCTGATTGAAGATATTGTAGAAGCCCAATTTACCCTTGAGAGGTATATTTTACTGATTAAGTATATTTCATACTGTTCGTCAGTTGATGGTGTGATTGATGTTACAGGCTGCCAAGAAAGAAAATACAACTTTTGTGCTCGTCTGATCTGATCTTCTATTGTATTCAGCTCAGTTCAAGTATCTCCTATCAAATCCTCCCAGTTAGATACTCACAATACACTCATCCTATTGCTTGTGCATATGTATGAGCGAGAACATTATACGATGACTTGTACACGTATACGACTCAACTTAGTCATAATTTGAGCAAATAATAATGATAGCTACAATATATCTGATAAGATTCAAGCATACTATGGACTCGTATTTTCAACCAGTACTTGACAATCACATTCAATCCAATCAACATCGGTTGTCACTCATCCGTGTAACCAGCATTGTTACACATCACGTCACATCTATCAGACAACCTATATTTCTCAAACTTTCTATCTCGGTCCAGAATATATACGAATGTCAATGACTGAAGTTGATCACACGTTGGGTATATAAGATATGTGTTCACAAAATAATTTGTGCTCATCGCTGTCTGTATGACGAACATCAATCACAAATATCCCATGACAGCCACAAACACCGGCATATCCACCACTAACATCATCACAACAACAACCTAAATTCATATAATTCATTTACGATTTTATATCGTGCCTACATATCAATTATGTTGTTCATTATTCAATTATGACATGAATAATCTTAACAACTAGACCGATAGGCTTGACTGAATGTCAAACCGTAGTGTTAAGCTTAGTTGTGTTTTCATAACATTTTATTTATATCGAATCGAATGTATTGAAATAACTCAACATTTCCTGATGTCAACATTACGAATATGTTCTATGGTCGTTAGTTTATATTAAGGTGATTCGCACAATCACCATTCAAAATATGATGATTGCAAGTAACGAGAATTTGACTGACTACTCGACAATGAACATATCTATCATTCTTCATTGTTACGAGTTTATTTCACACTGTCATTGTAGTCACGACAGATTACAAGTATTTCATTTACGAAGATTCAACAGACTTCACTACCATATATCATATACCAATGTAAAACAATTGTTGAATTTCCAAGATGAGTACAGTATGAAACTTACTAGTACAGAATAGAATGATACTGCTATTCGGGTTATTTAAATGTTGTAAACGAATGGCAGACAAAGAAGATGTCAAATAGGCTCAGAATAAACAATAGACTTTATTATATATAGTCGTGTACAAACATGGAGCAATTATAACGTGGCCATCCTTAACGGGGCATGACGTGTCTGATTGGATATTGGCGTGTATCACTAATTAACAGTTGTTAGCTGGATATTTTCTTTAAAAATAACTAACTACATGGCCATTAAGATTACACACTTATAATGTGATTTATATTTGTGTCTCTTTTCCTCAGTTATTGTGCCATGGAATGCTTTTCACTGAAATACATAGACGCCCCATCATTTCTAATTTAAACGAAACAACAACTTGACTACTTTATACATTTTCACTAATGTCTTGAAATGGATTCTGTATAACAACTGCTACAGCATTTCTTCATATCTGTGAACGAGTTTGTATTAACTAGTGTATCCATTAATCCTTGAAGGCAGGTTCTATGAAATCGTTTGAAATAACACTTAAAGTTCATTGGATTGGTGTAAAATTCTGTCAATAATGTTATTTTTTATTTGTATTAGACAAATCATTTTCATTCATTCTGAACCACATCACACCTACCAATCACCAATGTTTATTGATGGTATAAAAGCAGAAGAGCAATGAGTGAAGAATCAGTGAAAATGTTCCCTTCTTCATTATTCTGTATCAACGTGTTTCTCTTGTTGATTCATTCATCTTTACAAGACCGTAAGTCGACATCTAATTAATGCCTCACTGCACATATAACCACCATGATATTCACACGCAATTTCATACACATATTGGGTAGTGAAATTAACATGATTTTATTGTGTTTTCGGTAATCATATTTTTTTGAATTACAACTTACTTTTGTGAAACATTCATAGAGAGTTACGTCAGTTAATTTGATGCTTCCATTGCATTTTAATGTGAAATGTTGGCTTTGAAGAATATTGGCATATGTTAACTTCCCGTTACACATCATACTGATGCGCATTAGTCAAGTGTTGTGATTTATCAAGCAAAAGATAGTGTGACTTGTTGATTGTTTGCTGTTGAATGATTGTTCATTTCAACATCTATAAATGCACTGATAAGAGTAGGAAACGATGGTACCAAGTAGTTTTACATAATTTACATCATGGTGGTAAATGGTATTACATTTACAGGAATATTTATAATGATATAAGTTACTTCATACTGCAGTTGTTAGGGATAAATCACTTGACAGTCGTTACTTTATTAATCACCGATTAATAGGAAAATATACTTTATTTTCATGGTGATTGGTTATATTTACTCACATATCCGTTGGTTACATTTTCCAGTACAATATTATGTATTTGTGTAAGAGATACGAACATTTTTAAATCTTTTTTTTTTCATTTGTTTCAGGACACCAAACTCAAGCGATATCGACTTTGATGGATGAAATACATGGCGTCAAATTTAAGCAATAATCTAACTAAAGTATTAGGTCATGGACATTTTCAATGCCATTAATGAATAAACTCCTTCTTAAGATGTTTTCATTACGTTTATGTCATGTATCACTTCTCAAGTCAATGTACATTTCCAACATTTACGTTGAGTAACATTCAGTACAATCACTCTCAGATAGAAGAATGCAGTTAGCATTTTATTTCAATCTGTGAAATCTCAACATTAGCACACATCAATGTTTATAAAGTAGTCAATTGATAGACTATTGTTTATTATCAATTGGTCTTTAATCAAACTCAATGAATGAGACAGTAACATTTTAAATATACACTTTGTACAAATACACTGATAGCTAAACATTAAAGAATACACATAATCATTAACCATTCAACATTTATTTGGAAAATTTAGTTAAGTTGGAAGGAATTATGAATGCGTTAAGAGATTATCAAAAACGCTTTCAAGAAAAAGTTGGTAAGTGCATCTTTTAACTTACTATCATCCAATTTTTTTCTTTATATGAACTCAATGCTACACATTAACGGTGATGCATACAATATATGATTGATTATTAGAATACGTTTACCAATGTGTGCTTCAGCAGGGATCTATTCAGTTTACTTGACAATGAGTATCCAACTTATTAAGATGTCATTGAACAATTATAGATCTAAATTTGATATCACAAATTGGTTTCAATTAGATAATCATTGACAACCAGGATGCAATGGATTGTTGTTTTGTCATAGTATGAGACTCATTGGCAGTTATACATTTGTCGTTAATTACATCTTGTACACGCTCATCATCACACGAATATTTGAGTGAATTCATAATTCATTCAAAAACACGAAGTGATCAAATTCAGGAAATGACCATTTCTTTTTCAGCTGTGGGATGGAGCGAGACAGTTTTATTAAGCCAAGCAATTAACTGGACATCATCATCACCTTTGTAACCAATAAACTAAACATTTCATTATTGTTGTTTTACACTTTCTGCAGATAAAATAAATAAGGCACTTGCATGTAAGAAACAAAAGATTGATGAATGTAAGTGAAACGATACCATTGTGGTCTAATGATATTTTCGATTGTAGATGTGGACTGCCAAAGTAAACTTCTCGAAGGCCAAAGCGGTCCTTCATACATAGCCAGTATGTAGCAACAACTGCGAGTGCTATTTTAATTTTAACATCTAATTTTATCACTCTACAGTTTTGACTGATTGACCTAACTTTGATGTAGGAATATGAGGTGTCCATGCTACAGAATTAGGCCATTAATGACCTAGTTGACGAAATACCGAATAAAATGTATCATTCAGTAATCATTTTCTAAATTTCATCATCCATGTTCGGTTAGTTGTAATCCATAATCACTAAACAGTGTCAAATAACTACATTAATTTTGTCATGTTTTATCTTGTTGACGATGCGTCTGACATACAATCAGATGCAAACATCTAATGCTGATCATTGCTCATTCAAAGCTATGATTTCATGGAGGATTGAACAGTTAAAAATATGTGGCCATTATTATTATTATTATTATTATCGAAAACACACCTAGATCAAATATTATTACTAGAGAAGATCGAAGGTAATTTGTTGAGGGTGTCAACGTTTAGAGTCCGGAAATCGACACTGTCAACTATGAGATACTTCATAAATTTAATCGGTAATTTCGGAAAATCATATCTACACACTTATGGTTAATTCATGCTGTAAACTATAAACTCCTGTATGATAATTGATGAAATAGGACAGTAAGGTTGAATAGGTATATTGAAAACTTGTGACAATATAAGTACTCAAAGATTCTCAAGGTGGAATAAGTGGAAGTCAATATATTTTAGTCACTGCATTGTTATATATGCTTATCTTGTGAACGCTTTAGGTGGGAAGGATTTCTGTGATAATGTAGGTCCAAGATATAACGGTAAGTAGTTGTGGTAATATTTCCTACATCAATATGTTATACACAATCAATTATTTATACACAAATTATTCATCATTCTGTATTATGAACCACCACTTATTTCATGATACCACGTATTGATTGAGATGAATGGCGATGTTCTCCTCATGATAGCTTAATTTTGACTTAATTCAATTTCATTGTAGACTACCTACAACAAGGTACCAAGGAATTAGAAGTGTGGAAAATATATCTAGATAAACAAGAAGAATATTTCTCACGTAAGTATGATTTGTCAGTTAAATTAGCACACATTGGCACTATCCATAACCAGATTAGCTAAATTTATTATCACTAAAACATGCCCAAATCAAAATAATTGATAACGACCTCACTATAACACAATCATAATCAATTTCGACCTCATACTTGAAATTAGTTATCTTCTAAATATGCCGTTGGAATGTTTCTTATTATGAGTGTTGGAAAGTATATCACATTGAAGTATAATCTAACATCTATTTGATTCGTTGGCAAGAAGTGAAACCAATAACAATACACTGATAACATACTGCAGTGGATATGAAGAAACAACATATCGAATTAAGGCAACTATGCGATTCGAAGTGTAGTCTATCATCAATATAGAAACTTGGTTATCTTGTGAACTTTGAATGACTTGACAGAATCGTATTGAATAATTTATTGGATTATTTTCAGTTCATTATGACAGAAACATTAGTATTGTTTGATAAACTAGTCATCTTATACTTGTAATAATTTGGCCTTACCCTTTTAGTAAACGCACCATCTATTCATATGATTAAGTTATAACTTCATAGTGACGTTTGCTGACATCACCAGGACAAGGCGTAACCGGCA
This sequence comes from Schistosoma japonicum, assembly GCA_025215515.1. NCBI lineage: Eukaryota > Metazoa > Platyhelminthes > Trematoda > Strigeidida > Schistosomatidae > Schistosoma > Schistosoma japonicum. The sequence goes on along the minus strand of CM046063.1, from coordinate 12,390,300 downwards.
ACTGTATACAGGTATATGTGCCGGTTATACGTTTTTGTTGTGGATGATATTGATGATCAAACAAATTAGTTGGGCTCCTGACACTTAGCGGTTATAGCTACATAGTATAGTGTTAAGACTGTTCTTCTTGCATCAATCAAATTCATACATCAAACAGTTCATTGAAATAACATTTATCAGGAGAATTAACGCTTATTCAATTTTCATACTTTTCACAGAAATGACATCAGTAGACAATCAGAAACGATGTAAGAAACTGGAAGAACGTTTCAAAAATGGTAATGTAGACTGCATTCTGACAACATTAAAAATGCAAATTTCATCATGGATTATTTCGCTTTAGGAAACTGAGATTTACATTTCACTACTAAAAATATGTATCGGGAACTGTTTATGATGAGAAACAATCGACTCACATTGATGTCGTAATGAGAATAAGTTTAATGAAATCTTATTGAACATTTTCTATTTTGTTTTGCATTTCTTTCTCAGAGATTCCTGATCTATATAATATGATACAAAGCAGGAATGATTATATTTATCTCTATAACATCAATACATGTAAGTAAGATTTACGAAAAATTATGTTTTAAGTAGTAAGAGATTTTGAAGTGAAATATAAATAACTAGTCACCAACATCTACATGAACTACAAAGTTAAAATAATACTCCTGTTAATTAACATTTCACCTATCATGACAACTGCACTCACATATCTGTAGCTCGAAATATGCCGCATTCTTACATAAGGCAATATTATTATTTAATCATAAGACATTAGCTCAAATTATTTGTTCTGTCTTCTTTACTTCCAGTTCAAATTCGGTTGCTATCAGATATTCTTGTACAATTGACAATCTCGACTAAAACAAGTAAGCGACCATCTAAATGATAAACTTCATCAAATAATACATTTCATTAATTTCGAAAAATTCATCAAGAAATTTCATCTCAGTGTTCAATTCACACAATTGACTAAGTCGACCACACACTTTTATTTCGCGCTTACCACTTAATTCACATACACTTGTAGACGAGGCTTGTAATTTGACTTATTGTTAACATGTAATAAGAGTTCATCAAATCATGCATGAATCATTACATTTCTATTCTTTTTAGTGACAATCTGATGTACCAATGAGTACAATCTTCGATATCTTTCAACAATATCGAGTATTCTGTGATTTTCATAATAATCAATAGTATGCAACATTAACAGATAATTTATGAACTTTTAATTAACACTTTCCATAAGTATTTTGAAACATTTAAATTTGTGTAATTTGTAACACATTACTGATTAACTTTTAATTACTATATAAACTTTATCGTAAGCAACTCTTTCTTCTTATTCAAACCATCATTACATCTTTAAACAACACATGTTTGGTCTGACTTACAAGGCAGATACAGTATTCATACACAATGGTCTGTAGTGTAGCAGCATATATTCGCAATAGACTACTTGTTTATCAACTCAAACAAATGTCGCCAGTAAATACTGAACTAGATTATTCAGTTTCAATCTATGTCTAACCAGATCGAAATGTCGAATAAATAGAAGCCTAACTTTCTATGATCTCGATGTATAACATCTCCCAGCTAAGTAATCACCATTAAATGTTTATAACAACAATGTTGTTATTACTGTTCTATTAACAGTAGATAAATCCATTACAAATAATAAAATTGATTTGTCAAGTTCAGCAACTACTCATCGACATGATGCGATCTAACACAATTACTTAAATGTTGACAACAGAGCTCCATGAACAATTCTCGGGACAAACAAAGTAGTCGCGATGAATGTGAGCTGCCTTATTTGACTCATACATCAAAATAAAACTGTAGTAGTAACTCCCAAAAAGAACTTACAATTCATGTCTCTATATACTTAAATTCATTGGCATCTATTGTGTTTTGGTGGTTTGATTATCTACGTGAGGCAGTAGTCTTCCCTAATACCTTAGACCATCCATTACACAAAATGAGTAGATGGTAAGACAAACGGGAACCTTTGTTGACAGACTACAATCTGGTGCACAAGCTTATTATATTTATATTTGAATTCAGATAGACTAAACAAGTAAGTCGAAAATAGGCGATAACAAATGAAATCTATTAGGATGAGAAAAATAGGGTGGATATGCAAGTTGAATCTGGTAAATGGGAATAACTAACAGGAAAGATGAGAATCAATGGGAACATGGTGTGTTAGCTGCTAATATGTCAGAACATAATATCGAGGTTTCGGTAGTTATAAATCTTCTATTTTGTCAGTACACGTATTTTAGTATGATTGAACAGTACTCACTCTAGTTTACCTACGTTCTTACGAAATAAATTCTGATTGTTTACTTTTGGATAGGAATAATAAGATATTTCGAATCAACCAGCTCTATTTGCGTCATTGGTCGTTCTTGTTTCGTCATTATTACTAATAATTTTAATTAGGGTTCATTTCGTTCAGTCAGAAATACTTTGGTGAGGAATCACTTTCATGTTCATGCTTTTTGATAGACAACAGTTATATGAACTCATAGGACTGCCCTTTAGATTTTATTCGGATGTCCAGTCGTGCTTAATATGTAGTTTACAGTGGTCGGATCTTCACTCAACTGTCTATAATTCAGGATATATAGCCATAGTTGCATTGGCCGGTCAGTATTTTTCTTGTTTCGAAGTCTAGTTGCGCATATTGTTGCTCACTTCTGGTACGCTATATAGAACGTAGGATTCTATTTGAGGGTTTTTGCTGTGTGGTTGTGGCGGGGTTACATAGTCGCTGATTTCTAGAAGCATTCTTATGTATGTATAAAATATTGCAAGGAGTAAATCCATTGTCAGCATTGTCAGCACTCTATGGACTCAGTGCGACGTGACGTATGCTTGTCAGTGACATTTATATGATGGTTTTACGCAGTCTTCTACCAGTAGGTAAGATTTAAAGCTTAGGTTTTTGCTCTTTGGAGGTACGAGTTTTTCGTTGTTCGCCAAGGTAATAGGCCGGTTGAGTACCATTTAGAGTGCGGTAGTACATTACATGGCATTTTTATAGATTAAGAGTCAGACCGTTGTCGTTCATTCATTCGCAGCTGATCATAGCTTTGTTAACCTGTGTCTTCTTCCATAGCATCAGATATGTCCATGTAGGAGATGACTGACTCCATACTAAGGCTGTAGAGCTTCATTTCGATCCATTGCAGCTTCTGAAGTTCGTCCTCATTAGTTGGGGATGAGTTTATCGTCTGCAGGTGGGCACGGAGAGGCATCTTCAGACTCTCAGTGCCAAGACATTCTTTAGCTACAGTTTGTTTTAGAGGCACTTCCACTGGTGCCGGTCGTGTAGGTAGTGCTCGTCTGGGCAACTGTCAGGCAGTTCAAGAACTTTGTGCACAATTATGGAGATACTGTCGTCCAAACCTGATCACTGTTCTCCTTTAAACTCCAGCTTCGCCTAGGTTTTACCCGGCCTGCCTCCAACCTTAGCATTTCTCATGACGGATGGCTTCCGAGAGGTAAGTAGTGTCATCTCTGCCACTTCGAGTGTGCTAAACGATTCTCGTATTTGAGGAGAGTCAGTCGGTGTAGTGCCACCTCACCTGTGGGTCCTACAGAGACTCATACGGGCTCTTTACCAGCAGAAGAAGTAGACAATTCCATGGATTTTGAATTGATGCAACCAGAAATAATAAAAAAACAATCAACTAATGCCGAATTCTATTAGTTTCATTATTCAGTGTGCACAAGTAACAGAAAATGTCTATGCTAAGTGTTTGACTAACTTCAGTTTACTCGAAGTTATAATACGCGAGTGAGAGGAGTAATCCATCAGTGAATTCAGCTAAGATTTGGCATCCCGACCTTGAATAGTGCATATAAGTAAGATGAGTATTTAATTTGCAAGTAGTAGTATGTGTATGCGTGATACCCAGGTTTACACGTATGAGATAAATGTAATGAGCACCCTCACCAGGCTTACTGTGGCTCAACAAAATCTGAGCAACATGACAGGAATAATGTAGTGAAATCGGGCATGTGATTTGGTGTCAGTTTAATGGCGTAATAAAGTACTTTAATCAGTGTGCGTTTTTTGATTGGTACGTTACGTTGTGATGCTTAACTATCCTTTGGACATTTACTTATCCAGTCCTTGTATGCACGAGATTGAGTTTCTCATGTAAGTGTTTCTGAATAATCGACGTTGAGTTTCGCTGAATTTTCTGTTTATCAGACTGCTAGCTTGTAGCTGTAAAATTGTAGTACTTTAGGGATTTGTAGGAGGTAACGCAAGTCAGGGCTAAATGTGGCGTTTCAATGGGCTATGTTGTGAAGCTCTCTGTTTAACATTTGTAAGGAAACTAATATACTGAAACATATTTCATGGCAATATTCATACCGCTGGATTGCCACCGTTTTTAGAAACATTCTCGGATAAAGCGGCCGTCGTTACTTTAATCCCAATAATCTATTTGACAATTAAAACGAGGATTTGTTTTGATTGTAACCTGGGATCGGCTATTTACACAGGCACTCAGTACAATGGAGGCAATAGCCGTCCTTGGGTTTCGATAACTGTCATTTTCTTGCCACATTGACAATGTGATATTTTTCTTAACAATCCTATAGCTTGCAAACGAATGACAAGATTCTTATCGCTAACAAAATCTAAAACACACTATCATTAACATGATGCCTTCAGGTGTCCGCTGTAACCTTGAAACGTTTCCTTTGTTCCTCATTTGTTTATCCGTAAAAATCATGTCCACCATAATGAGTAAACAGTCAGTAATGTGAACGAATAGTGTGTCGATAAAAGTACAATTACTGTTGGATTTCACCCCGTATATGACCAAGTTTTACTTGTCGTATAACCTGAGTAACTTCTAACGGTTGAAGTCACATACAAATGGGAACAAATCAGAAGATAGTGGTGGAAGGTGAAGGTGTGTTTGATCGTAAGTAGAGCGTGAACAGGATGGCAACTACGCTAGCTGACTAGAAGAGGATTAGCTTTCAACATGGTATTGTGATGTGATCTAGTGATGATGCTTAACCGAGCGTCTTCAGTTAGTCGTGTCGATTTAAACAAACATGGTTAATATCAATGACGAGAGCCTATACAACTGCTAATTTGGAAAATTATTCACAGGTACACTGTAGTATACCAAAGCATACGATAGAAACGAGGAAGCGCGGTTATTATACAGGCGCATGGAGAGGCATTATCAGTGTTAAATGTAACGAACATTGTTTAGGGAGAGTTTCGATATTACTGTGCCTACATACTTTAGGACTGTTACTTAAATGTTCGTATTGTAACTGCTGTATCAGTGAAAGGAGATGTTTGTGATTTTAAATGTGATGGTCGTATTCGTAGATGTCGCTACTGCTGGTGCACCAGTGGAAAACTATGAGGCGTTTATTATTCACGTGAATGGTTTAAATGCCATATTAATAGTTAATTTATCCTGCAATATAATTGTTTTTACCAGTAAGCCATCGATTGACAAATACTGGTTTTTAATGACTAAATGTGGTAAGAGAATTGTTATTTTGCGTCCTATCTCAAAGAGGAAATGGGATATGTAATACGAATTAATGCTAACCCAGTGAGGCAAAGTTTGGTATCAAATCACATGCGATTGACGAAAACGGGTTGTGGGACGTCAGGGAAATCTGTAGATGAGTTCGAGCTATTCTTGGTCTATCCGTGAAGAATAACTACAGTAGCGACTAAGCAACAGCTTGGAAAGTATGAAGACAACCAGAAGTCGTTTATTAAAGTACCTATCTTCGACGCTCAAAGTGTGGAGAATTATTCGGAAACATCATGCAGTAACAGTGATAGCTCTGTAGCTATCATATACGAGTTTCTTGCAAAACAAACTATGTACAACATACAAATTAACAGTGTTCGTAAACCAAAATCACTGACTTAACAGCAATTGATTTACAGACGGGATAGCCTAGAGAGAGCCTGAATAATTACGTTAATTAAGGAGAATCTGTATGACATTTTGAATACTGTCTTTACTGATAAGATGTTGATTTACAGCTCCTGTTTTTTAATCGAGTAAAACTAGCTGATTGGTTAAAACGACCATTTGTCGCAAACATTTTAAGGATCGCTCTGGTTCGTCCTTATATTATACATTTGCCAAGGTTATTTACATATTGGGAATAACGGATAGACTACTAATTATCTGTAATTACGGCTTGTTTCAGGTTGTGCGAACAACACTATGGGGTGTGTGGAGTATAGTTACTTCTTTCAGAACAGCCGAATTAACAGTGATGGTATCAGCAGTTCAGTACTTAAGTTTTCTGTTGAGCTTGAATTATGGCCCTCGTTGATGTGAGTTACAGCTAAAAGTTTCATGACTGTACTTATGTGTTGATGGTCTCAAAATAGTATAGTTTCAGGCCTGATGCTTTGTGCAAAACTGTATCTGAAGCCTAAGAATTCATTATCAGTTTATCCTTCTGGCGTCAGGAGTTGTAGTTACCACCTAACTACAGTAATTGTAGTATCCTTTGAAAGTAAAATGGAAAAAAACGTCGACGGCATTGTTGATCGATCTCAGTCAGAGATTCTGTTTCGCATACATTCATTTTCTAAAATAGGATCTATCCGGAATGTAAATTGAAATGTTTTGTAGTACTAAGCGTTTGGATGTTTTGCGTCTGTTGTCACCATACTGAATTATCGCTTTTAAATCATAAATGTATTCCATACATTTCCTAAATATATGCACATATTTCTAGTTTATGAACAGAATGAAATTTCTATGGAAAACACTGCATCAGTATGTCGCTGAATATCACACTGATACTGTCAAATTTTGTCCAAATGGATCGATGGTTCTGTGTGGCAGCTATGAACTTAATAGCGTATGTTAAAGCTTTTTTTGCCACATAAAGTTAGCAGATTTTTTACTTAATACTAACCTGGTGATTTTCCTCGACCTTATATTGTCATATTGCATCATTGCATGTTTGAGGCTTTTTATTTTCCTTTGTTAGGCTGTAGTCAATACAGAGTAAACGACAATTAGGTATGTATGATTGACAATGAGTTCCGTGTAGCTATTTTGACTTTTGGATGAGTAGATTGTATCAATTCTCTAAATTTATTGCACCCCTCTGCTGTTGTTCTTAATTACTAACTGTTCAACAGTTTGGGTTTGATGATCAGAGTATTGATCGATGTCTTATTTATTTAGTCCTTATTGCCAAATAGACTGTATCAGTCAAACTGCAATATGACCATTAGTTTTAGTAATTCAATATAGAGTGCCCTAGGTTTTAGTGTTAGGTGGTTGTGAATAGTTTTCAAGATACTTTGTCATTTATAGTTTCTACTCGTTGGAAGCGAGGTGTATCTGGAATCTTGGAGGGACGGGCAACTGATATTCCCTGCAGTATTTTGACCCACTCCAGAGATTTTCTGCACTTAGCTCCATTCACCTAACACATTTAACAACTGTGTATTTCCCAGAAGTTAACTCCTTATTTATTATCTTTGATTCCTTATTACAGTCAGAATAATGTAATATTGTATTGCATTTGCTCATATTCATCTAGGATACTCAAGAGCGTCTTGGAGGCTTATTGTTATTTAATCGCACTCTAATCGGTTCACAGTATGTTTTATCGTGTAAAATATCGTGTCCAGGAGTGCTAGATACGAGCTGGCTAAATGGTACTGTTGCAGTTGGTGCATTGGCAAATGGTTCATCAAATTTATGGGATTATACTACTGATAACCAGTCTATGATTGAATTAGTGAATTTCCAAGTATCTAATCATATTCTACTCTCTGTCGATACATGTTTTGATAGGTCAGATTGAAATAAAATAATGACTGGTATAAATCTCTGAAATTCTTGCAGATGCGTTTTCAGTGACTCGGGTGGTAATATTAGTGTTTGGCGAATCAACACCTCTTCCGGTTCAAATCCCCAGCTTACTCTTCAATGGTGTGCGCATGAATTTGAAGCTTGGTGTGCATGTCTAAATAAATGGAATAATGAAATTGTGTTTACTGGTGGGGATGATTCGAAATGTTGTATATGGGATCTACGTGACGGATGTAAGAAACCTTTAAATACTATCAGGTAAATCAACTAATTTGTAGTTTTATGTTACGAACTGAGCGTAATTAACACCCATTTTGAACCAGGGTAACTGTTTTATCACACAATGAAACTCCTCTGTTGTTATGAGCATTCATGATCTCACCATGAATCGAACCGAGAACTTTCAAGATTTATGGTGTGCGATTATCCTTCATGGCACGGATTTGGCATTCAATGAGATACCATGACCAGTGGAGTTCAGCGGTGCACCAGTAGCAATTGATGATGGCCGCTCAAGATAACGAATTTACTGAAGCTAGAAATGTCTACAGTCGGTTACCAGCTGGGTTGGAACCTTCATGATAAGGGCAGGGGGTGGGGAGTCACGCATGCCTGAGATGCAAAACTCTACAGCTAGCCTTCATTCTATTGAGAGTTGATCAAAAATGTGTATAGATTTCGTTGATAAGAAGCTGAAAATATGACATATATCTCTGTTATACAACCATGCGGTGAATGCGAGTTTGAAAATTAATTTACAAGAAACACCTGTTCTTGATGCGGTTTGCATTTGAAATGTTAATTACTCTTTAAGCATATTTGGTATTATTCGGGGATAGCCAAAGGTGTTTAGTGCATCCTGGCTAAAGGAGTATCTTTGACCTTGTAACGAATTAATGAAAAATAAAATGGAGAGTATCATAGACACTTTTCACATTCTACTTTTGATTTTATTACCCACGAAATTATTGTGTACCATAAGTTTACTAATCATGCAAATGTATAAGCATACATTGCAATGTTTTCGTCTTTCTCAAATAAATTATTCATTCATATCACCTGAATTTCAACTGGCTAATAAGGTCACTTTTGATGTTACTGTAGATCATCACTATAGTATAGTTTTACCATAGATAATTAAAGTTTCTACTTCTCCCACTTTAACTGGATGTGAACACAACTACTTAATATGTAGTGCGTTCTCCAATTGTCATGAGACTCATTTCATTCAGTTTGTGCATTATATGTTGGTTAATCATTTGTTATGATTTAGGGTAATAATTTTAGTTTCAGTTACTTTTTGTTTAACTTTTTACTTTCAGGCATAGTATGGGCGTTTGTAGCGTTCAAAATTATTCCGACGTAGAACATTTTATTTCTACAGGAAGGTTAGTTGTTTTGGTGGTTGATTTACTTATTCAAACATAGAAGATGACATGATTTGTGTTGAAATATTGTTGTAGGGTTGTTTATTGTTACTGAATAATTTCATCATCATTCTTATTGCTACATTTGACTTCACATTTAGGTTTCATGTAGAATTGTAATTTTCCTATCATATTATATGACATATATTTATTTTTGTGGAGATTGGTATTTCAATTGATTGGACATGTTACGGATTGATATCGGCAAGGTACCATCGAATACCAGGGTGCACTGGACAGCTGTTTCGTTTTAGTGTGGAACTCCTCAGCAGTATGCACCCCAGCCTCTGCACCACTGAGTCGGCACGCAATCATAGAATTCCCATTTCTATCAATTTACGATATATAGCATGATGAAGTAGTAGTCATAAGTACAATCAAAACAGCTTGAATAAATATTTCAATACAAGAAGTAGATTAAAACTTGAACAAATAAAACAATGAAATCTTACAAATTGATGGAAGTAGGAATTCTACAATTGAATGCCGACCCAATGGCGCAGAATCTGGGATGCGCACTACTGAGGAGTTCCACATTAGAACGGAACCGCTGTCCAGCACGCCCTGGTATTCAATGGTACCTTACCAAAATCAATCCGTACCATATCCAATCAAAAAAACATATCAATCTCCACAAAAATAATCATTTCAATTGAACTATAATAATCAGCTCACTAGTGATTAACTCCAGGATGTTCCTGAAACTTAAGTGAGGAGTTGTGACTGGTGGAGTTCTGACTTGTTGCGAGTGAGACAGTTATCACCAATGACAATGGTTGATCGTCGCGCTATATTTATTTATTGATGCATTTATTCGAATTTACACCAGACAGCATTATTCATCGAGGTAAGCAGTGGTTGGATATGCGTAACACATGTCCTAACCACCTGATGAAGATTCACTACTTTATCAGTCAATTTACCATCTTTACCTAGTACTCTATTTGTAACCTACGTATTATTTACTCGGTGGTCCAAGCAAACACTAACAATCCTTCGAAGACATCTATGATCACATACTAGTAGCATACGAATATCTTCTATTGTTTATGGACGTGTTTCACACTCATAAAGTAGAAGGGATCGGACTGATGCATAGTAAAGTCATCCTTACGATAAAAACTTTAACTCTAGAAGCATGTCTTCGACAAGATTGATAAAAATGAGAAAAGCGGACAACCTTGGCAAACACCACTTGAAATAACCAGTTCCGATCATAGTATATCATAAGCTCTGACTTGACCAGTAGTGTTTGAGTAGAGAGTCTGTATGAGGTTAGTGTACTTGTTTGGCTCGCTGACACTGTTATATAACCTCAAGATGAAAAGAGTCGAATTCTACTATTGAGTCAGGGAATACAACTATTGTCGAACGTTGAGAGTGTGCCTATGTTCTAGAACCTGCCGAAGTGCAAATAACTGGTCTATATAACCACGTGCAGGTCTGAAATCACCTTAATTTTCTCGAGTTTGCTCATGACGAGCTTTAGTTGAGTGTCGAAGTATTATTGAAGCTGATACTTTAGACAATTTATTCACTGAACTGATTCCTCGGTAATTGTCACACGAGGATGCAGAAGATAACAATTAAACAGGATTCTGGATTCATAACTTAGGATGTTTTTACGTCCTATTTGGAACTAGGTTCGAACATTAAAAGATCCGATATGCAGTTTAGCGCCAAATTTTAGGAGACCAGGAATAACGTTTCTTGAACTCAAATTATTAGCATTAGTGGCGTGGAATGATAAATTTATACGAGGAGGGTTAATCGTAGGGATAAGAGAGTTATGGAGAGCTGATGGAGAGTCAACCTTTTCTAGCGCGTTCCTCTCATTAAGAAGTCATCATCTGTTCAGATGCCGGTTATCCGAGGGAAACTCCTTACTACTGTCGCACCTCATCGCAGTCATCAGTGCAACTTCGTCCTCTCAAACCTTGGGTTTCTATCTATAGGTCTCATCGCTTGGCATAGTTAGACCTAGAGAAACATACATTCCAGCCAGTATAGTTTAATTGAGTCATCACGATAGACAAGCTAGACGACCAGGTCAAGATAGCAGTTATGGTCGGGTAGCGTAGTAGTATGTTAGAAATTGTTAGGGAAGATGAAGCCAAGATGTATGATTAATACATGAAGTCATTGACTGCTAATGTGAGCCATGGTGATCGATGCAGACTATGCAATTGAAGTTTGCGTGATCATGTGCTGTGTAATTGATTGTTGAATTTTTAATTTAGTGTCACGAATTGGTCCGAATTAGACAATCACTGATTACCAGTAAATACTGGACAACCGTTCTCTTGGGAGTCGATTCAGTGGTCTAATGGTAAGGCGTTCGTCGCAGAGTCTGAGGGTCCTGGGTCCAATCCTTGATAAGGTCATGGATGCGCACTGCTGAAAAGTTTCATACTAGGGTGAAACAGCTGTCCAGTGCTTTCTGGTAATCGATGGTTGTCTAATTCGGACCAATTCATAATATTAAATTAAAAATATGCTCAGTAGTTAGAGATATTGGGCAACATAACTCAAAATCACTCACATTAGGTCAGATACATTTACTCCTTATCATCCTTTAGATTTTGAATGCTAGCATTCCCTCCTGCATACTTGCATTCTCTCCTTAGCTATAATCTCCACTGTATAATCATTATACTAATCATTGATATTTTATCCAGACTTCTTTTTAATTCATCTTCTTGAGTTAATGTGATATGGCTGCTTGATCTAATGCACATTGTTTCCAGGCTCTACGTCGATTATGATTAACTGATTGTTTGTTAGGAATTGGGGGGAAGGATAATATACATTATTATTATATAATAATATGATCAAGAAATCGGCATAAAGTTCACGAATTAATTACACATATTCAGATGTTGTAAACATTATTGGGGTAATCTGTGGAAGAAAATGAAACAAGACAAATGTACTTTTATGAAATTATGCATATACATATTTCTATATAATAAAGATATTGACTTAATGACCTACTGATATATTCCACAACTCATATATTGTTGTGCATTGACTAGTTCGATATTTACTGTAATTGGATCTGAAATATTTGGATTTTGTAAATCCGTTTTTAGTGATGATTTAACAGTTTGGGTATTGGAACCCCGTACTACAGATTATAACCCTATGCCACCTAATTCTGTATTATTAACTCTTCACTACATGATTTACATACGTATATATTTTTCCACAGTTACGATGAAACTCTCTATATTTGGGACCTACGTATGATTCATTCTTCTAAGGACTTCGTCAGTATTCCTCTACACAGCTGCCATTTCGGTGGAGGAGTTTGGCGTCATAAATGGGGCCCACATAATTGTGTTATAGTCAGTGCAATGCATGGAGGTTTTGCCGTTGCACATTTACCACAATCATCTTTTAGTTGTCCAAGACAAAGCGGTGAAGGATTCTGTATATAAATTTCGTCGTACTAATGGACAGTTAGCTTATGGTATTGATTGGGGGTTATTTCATGGAATTAATGAAAAAGAAGATTTTTTCAAGTCAACTGTCGTTTCTTGTTCATTTTATGATAATACTATAGAATTTGGTGAACTTAGTGTGCATATCTAATTAGTAGTACATTTTACTCAAATATTCATTCTCCTTGAACATAGTAGTTTATAGCTGGTAAATATGATCGTGAGTGCAAACCTTTTAATTTCGGTGTATTCCGCTCTGATTAATATCTCAAACAGTTTGAAATGTGTACATAATATAAAGAATATTTTACTGTTAAATTTTCTTATCCTAATGATTTAATTGTGGAGAAGAGTTTTATCTTTCTTGAAATCATCATGGTCTACTTTATGTGGAAGTAAGCTTTTCAGTTATTCCACAAGTACTAAATCTGTCGTAGTGGCCTCGTTTATGATAAATGATCTTTATAGTTATTTAGCTTAGATTTATAAGGTTCGAGTATAAATACAAGTCACTCATCGTTATGCATTTTTATCCATTATTAACTGATCAGGAGATAGGTATTAATAATGGATAATTTATCGGTGAATAAAACGATAATATTATAAAGAGTATGTAGATTTTACGTGATTGGTGATGTATTTTATATGATTCTACAAATGAAAATTGACGCATCCAACTTGTTAATGTGGTTGGATGACACTAAGTTTTCTCTATCCTCAACAGGTATGCAAGTAGTCCTTCAGGTGTCTTTAAGTTGTTTAAGTTTAGAGTTACTGAGACTTAGTTTGATGTTTAAGTCTAAGGGTGCGGTTGGTTTCTGTACTGAACACAATTTGTTTGGAAATAACTCAATGTTTGGTGCTGTTAGATTATTTAGTGCCGTATAGCTAAAAATAGTTGGTTGACCATTTTGAAACAGGCTAAACGATACTTGTCAGTACCGATAAGTCTGTAAACTGCTGATTGATTTGAATGTTAGGCTTCTAAAAATTCTCTAGCATTCCCTCTATCCAGAGCTTCGAGGCTTTAATTATTTTTAAGGAGGAAATTCATCGATTAATAGGGATTCTTATAGTATATTCGAAGAAAAAATTAGTTTTAGGAAACTTATGGGCTGATAAAATCCATTTTTAAACCTGGAGGAGTTTGAAAATTTCCGAACTAAATCATATGTTATTAAGATTTAGTACCTTGATGCTGATTCCAAACTAGTGTTATTTAGTTTAATAGATTGTGATGAACCGCTTCACATCCGGATAGTTTATTTTACCAACTTATGTCAAATAGGGAACTTTAAGGAGTGAGGAAATCTTAACATCTATTTCGTCATAGTCTAAGGGTCAGTTCAAGCATACCGGGATTAAAGTACAATTGGTAGTTAATGCTTCGAACCGTAGCTGCTAGCCTGATGTGATGATCGGGCTTGCCTTACGTGATGACGCAATCGAGCTATATTGGCTAGGTCTTATGCCAAATAGGTATGTTGGAAACAGATAAAACTAAAGATAGTTAAATAAGGACTGGTGGGGTGGGGGGATGTAGTCGTATTGCTGACTTTATTGAGGTGTTACACCAGTGATGTGTCCCTCAAATAACCAGCAGCTACAGCGATTTTGACTTAATGGGAGGAAGGGGTTGTTAAGGCTCAACCCTCACAATGTCACACCCCACCTTACTCCATAGATTAACGTCTCTCATGGTAAGGCCTTTAATAGATGGGGGCTAGCACTTCAAACACTTTACATAACAACCCTGTTATGTCGGACCACTAAAGATGAGTGAAACTTCCAGAACTGTGTTTTAGAGAACTAATTCGTTTATTCTGGTAATGAGTAATGTAAACATTACATTTCTGTGATTGTTACGTCCCTCTTACTCTGTCCTCCCTTTTAGTGTAATTAATATTAGTATATTGTTTCTTACTATGAACTACATTTAATTGGTTGTGTACAAGTTGTGCCTATTCACTACCAGTATTTCCTTTGTTCTGTATTAATGTTAGTTTCCTAATTGGTTGACTGTGTGGTCTGATTTTGTGTATATATAAGGAGATGAATAAAATACAATTCGATTCGATTCTGTCTATTGGCTCATCAATCGTTGTTTCCTCTATTCTGGCTTTGGGGACTGGTAATCGCCGGGCCAACGTATCTGTAAACCGATTAGCAATTTTCAGGGGCACAGTGTATTTTCCCAATACATAACAATTGGCGACGGGGCTAAAAGTGAATCCAACTTATGCAGTAATTAGTCATAAAGTCTAGTATATTTTATTATCCAATCAGCACAAAGAATCGCATTGTGTCAAATCGTAAAACATAACAAACGTCGTGCGTGATCAGACACAAATAATTATTCCTTGGGCTCTGAGATCGCACTCCCAAATCGCTAAGACCAACACTAACCCAGCTTCTTTTTGAGGTACCTCGGGAAACATTATCGTTTGATGGGAACGGCAGCCAATGAAGTCACAACCGCTTTCAAACAGAACACGGGGTCATCTTGTTCGAGGTCTTCATAACTCTCTTATCCTTATGATTAACCCTCCTCTCATAACTTTATCACATCACGTCGCTAATGTTAATAATTTGAGTTTAAGAAATGTTATTCCTGGTCTCCTAAAACCTGGTGCTAAACTGCATATCGGAGCTTTTAATGTTCGAACCTAGTTTCAAATAAGATAACAAACCTCCTTAGTTATGAGTCTAGAACCCTGCTCCATTGATATCTGCTGTAGACTATGGAAAACCGAAAGGCACCAAGGTGAATTCTGTGATGTCGAGTATCAACGGACAGATAGTGGCAACCGTTAATTACAACTAAGCTAAGAAAACCGTCTACTCCTAGCAGGCACCAAATTTGAGCATAAGGGAAGATATCAATAGACATGACAACCTCCACGATCAACTCAACACTAGACTCAAATAGATCATATTACCATCAGTTATCGTTGGAGAGGCTCGATAGAGGACTTTCATTCTAGAGTATATGTTTAGTCTCAAATCATGCTTTAGTACGAGGGCGTATTAGTATGTGCCTCACTAGACATAAATGGATACACGGCAAGGATCCCCCTTAGAATTCAACTTTAAAATAAAAGGAATCAAGAATACATTTCAGAGACAACTAGGAAACCAACTAGTTAAGTGTGTAAACGATACCCACTCCAAGGCAGGCTGGAATGATATTCAAAATGCTACAGAAACAGCTATGATATCAGTAATACCAGTAAACTAAACCAAATGATCAAGAAAAATCATTGGATTTCAGCTCCATCTGCTGAATCGGTAGACGCTCGACAACTCATCCTGACTAGCTCTGAACACTATTAGGAACGAAGACAATCTAAACACAGGCTGGTTAAAATCCTACACAATGATTGTGATCAGTGGTGGGTAGCGAAAGCTAGAGGGGTGAAAATGCAGTGACAATAGGCAACTGCCCAAACTTTTCAAAGAAACGGGTATCAGAAATTTCGGCTGTAGGTGAAACTATCTGGGAAATAGATAGGATTATTATTCACTGCCTTTCCAGAAGATTAAACCAATAAACAGAACACTTCAAGGAACAGTTCAACTGGCCCTAAGCCTCACCTCAGTTACCCACTTTTCCTCAACAATCTGAATGGCGGATTGATATCGGTCCCCTTCCCTCCAAGTCTTAGTGAGGTTGAAAATAATATAGGCAATTCAAAGGTAGAGAGAGCAGATGAACCTGATGGATTAATGCCTGAGATATTTGAGGATGGTTGTCCAATTTTAGCGCCTGAGATTAACTGAGATCTTGGATAGAATCTAGGAATTGAAAGTAGTCCCATCTCACCCGCCTCGACTACTTACAATCTTAATCTATAAGAAAGGACAAGAGTCCTCGTGTGACAATTACCGAGGAATCAGTTCAGTGAATAAATTGTCCTAAAGTATCAGCTTCAATAATACTTCGACACTCAACTAAAGCTCGTCATGAGCAAACTCGAGAAAATTAAGGTGATTTCAGACCTGCACGTGGTTATATAGACCAGTTATTTGCACTTCGGCAGGTTCTAGAACATAGGCACACTCTCAACGTTCGACAATAGTTGTATTCCCTGACTCAATAGTAGAATTCGACTCTTTTCATCTTGAGGTTATATAACAGTGTCAGCGAGCCAAACAAGTACACTAACCTCATACAGACTCTCTACTCAAACACTACTGGTCAAGTCAGAGCTTATGATGAACTATGATCGGAACTAGGTTATTTCAAGTGGTGTTTGCCAAGGTTGTCTGCTTTTCTCATTTTTATCAATCTTGTCGAAGACATGCTTCTAGAGTTAAAGTTTTCATCGTATAATTTCACAGGGGTTGACCATCTCCTTGGAGACACACTTGTTGATTTACAATATGCAGATGACAGTTCCATTGGGTGAAGTTGCTGACAAAATGGAGAGTCTTCTGACTACCTTAAGCATCAATGCAAATATGTAGGGGATGCTAATTCTCCACTCTATTCAAATGCGAAATTTCGCATCAGCATTGGCTTATGTCGAAGACAAAATTAGTGACAGAGAGTAAAGTAGTTGAGTTAGGACGTGTTACGTATATCCAACTACTGCCTACCTCGATGAACAATGCTGTCTGGTTTAGGAGAGATTGAAGAAAAGCTATGAGTGGCCAATTCAAGACATGGCATCCGTCCAATAATTCATTGACAATTGTGCTGAGCCGTTTTAATAGATACAGACTACCTGGTTAGTATCACCGTGATGATCGTAACCAGTGGTTATATACTTTAGTTGATATCGCTTAAAGTCGTTTGTAATGGTCCAGGTGCATCCATTCATTGTGATCCTCAGAATCTTAGCTCCTAAATTCATATTTTTAATTCGTTTAAGGACAGTTTCTTATCACTTATTTTTAGTTTTCTTTTCCTGCTGTCTGTTATGTCTGTAACATAATTTTGCATTTCTTGGATATGAGCACATTAGTGTGAATTAACATACAAATATTTTGCTTGACGTCATCCACTTGTTTCCAACATGTAAATCTCTTTGACAATCCGGCTCGATTTTACTCAACATCTTAGCTTGTATGTGTGCATTCTTCTTTTGATATCAGTTTCAAAGAAACCTATTTCGAATGAATTTAGTAAAACGAGGCATTTTTAAACATTGTTACTTGTGATTAGTACTTGAATAAATCTGTTACTACTCTGTACTTGTGCATATGCAGCCAAATCTTGATACTTTTTAAATTGTTTTTGTGAACTATGTGTAAGATATTTTACAGTGGTGTTGATTACCTACGAGAAGGGACTTGATATGTAACGGGCAATGCTTGATGAATTGAGATCAACGTTGACACGTGAACACTGTACTTTTGATCTGTTGTAGGAAATTACTACCATCAGTGGTATTGGTGAAGAGTAATATGGATCGCTTCTGTTGACAACATTTCTGTTCATCACTTCCTAGATTTACATCTCTCGCTAATACCTCTACGGAATGGTGGGTGTGTTCAAGTACTGATGTAAGTTGCCTATAAATTTTATTGAATGAGTTAGTTGGAGCCTATACTAAACCTATGAAACGGATCTTTATCGACAAATGTATATCGTAGTCTACTGGTTACCACGTTGTAATACGATGTTATTGGTATCATTTTTTATAAAGTTTTATAGTCACATTAGTTAAAATTCAGTACTCTTGAGAATACTATATAGCATGACACGTGACTAAAGATAACGTTATGAAGCACCATCAAATAATTTCCATCAACATTAATATACATAGTTTTTTTTCCTTTCGGAACTAACTGTCAAATAACAGTTAACTGAAAAATTTCAATCTTTTAGTCAGTACTGATATAATCTGCAGTCTATTACAATTACACCATGCACCTGACCACTATGGAAAATATCTAGTTAAGCTTAATTGCACAGCCTATTTATAATGTACGTAAATTATAAGTAATCATGCATTTACCTACATTAACATATAAGCTACAGCTTCTTGACTAAGTACATTCACTTCTGTTTTGATTTCTTATACTGTTTGACTCTGAATCTAAAATGAAGTGTCCGTCGTTACAAAAGCGATAATATGTGTAGCTTGAAACCTACTCCATGTTTGCTTTAATGATTTTGTATCGTTGTTGCATAATTAAGAATTGGATACTTCAAGTTAGTTCATTTCAGCTGAATAAGAAGAACAAGCATCAATTGATCGTCTGCTTGAATTTTTGAATATATATATTCGGCTTACAGAGTAGTACATATGTATACATAGCAAATTAAAGTGTTATTCAATACACATAAACGTATAATTCACTCACAAAGTGTAAAAAAAAACAAATATCTATTAACATACAAATAATGTGGAAATCATTCGGTCACTCATAATAACACTAAAAATCCTGTACTTATCAAATTTTCTATATTCAATAGTTTAATATTGAACACTTAGAAAGGTAAATATTCCTAATAAAACAAAAGAAACAAGAAAACATGTTTTGTTTTTCTGATCACCTCAAAAAATTGAAAAAAAACATTGATATAAACAAATTTTCTTTAAAAAAAAGAACTAGTTAAAACTCAAAATTGAACTCAGAACGAGGTCGAACTATAAATGAACACCTAGATTGGAAATGTTTTTTATTTGTTATTTTGCACCATTACATTTTGTACTGTGAGAGTTTATGATAGTAGAAAAGAAATAAAACTGCAAATATGATAGTGATAATAATAATAATCGGAACAAGTGTAGTATAACTGTATTGATTCAGTAATCATATGAACTAATTTGGATTATTTTCCTTCAGTTAAAATATCAAGTCAAGATCTTGTGTAAGGTAGACAAACAGAATAATAATAGTAAGTTAAACAAGCAAAATTATTATAATTCACAATAATAATCCTGATTATTTTGATTTTTCAATATTATTTCTAATTTCAAATTATTATCTTGGTGAAAATATTGCATGTTTTGAACATTGATCATTGAATTAATTGAACATTGAACAGTGTATAGAATCTTATTTTAAATTGGAATGTAATTGTACTCGTTATTGTTAATATCATTATCAATGGATGATCAAGTTGAATATTTGAATATTTCTATTTGTTAAATATTGAAAGTGCGATAAACATGAAGTTTGTTATTTAGACTTAATTATTAGAATTTCTTTAGTTGTTCTGAATAATAATATTTTGTGTATAAAGGATACACTTACAGAATAAATCAAAATCAAGATTTCAATTGATCTAGTTTATTTGTTTTAATGAATGAGTTGTACATTGTTTGATCTTGATCATTGTTTAAATGTCAATTCATTCAGTAAGAGGTAGTTTTATAGATGTTTATGATTATTTGTCAATAACTTGAGAATAGAGAAGATAACTATTCCCAGCCGAAGAGGATTATTAGAGAAGTAGAAGAACCTATGTTTATGTTAAAATACTGTATTACTGTGTTTATTTGTTAAAATAATCAGAAAGTGTGCGAGAGAAGTGATGAATAACTTAGACATACATGAAGCTAAATACAGAAAAGTAATGAATGATTAGTTATTCTTCGAATGATATTGCAACAATTATTTACTAGGTGTGATATACTAATAGCTTTATATACAATATATAAAGAAGACACTCGTATTTCTTGTATGCTAGTTAGTTTGTTTCTGGAGTTTCACAGCTGCCTGGTTTGTGGATATATATATATATATATATATATATATATATATATATATATATATATATATATAGGTGCATGCACGAAATTATCGATAAACAATTGTGCTCATTTCAGTTGATAACTGTAACTTTCAATCTGTTTTGAGTTCAAGAAATAATCCCGACTGAGGCCAACATCCTGTACATTGTCCTCCACAACGACCATATATTAATTGACCATCCTAAAATACAGTGAAAGAAAACAGATTATGTATTTAATTGAAAAAGATTTCATTCATTTGGTGATTCTATGAACTTGATGGATAAGTCTTATGTTGAAGTATTATTTTTCTGGATAATAACACTAAAGATTAATTCAAGTAAAATTGAGTTGTTTAGATATTCTCTTTAGTTTCAGTCAGCTTGTTCACTCGACATTTTTTTGTGAGGGCAACCATATACAGACAAAGGTCACGAAAAGAGACTATTTTAATGCTTGTAGAATGATAGAACGTTACACTTCTGCATGAATCAAAGATTGAACAACAATAAACACTTCATATCTGTGTCACCTAGTTCTTAAAGTACAAAATTACTATATAGTCATGAGTATATATGCGTATACAGGACTATTTTTCATGTTCCCTAAATATTTTTGTAAAATAAATAGAACATAGAACCTACTACTTATTAATTGCAAATTCATCGTACTTCATGGGTTATTGTAGGTTGACTTACCTGTAATCGATGAATATGAGATACTCCATCAGAATGTTTATTAACAGTCCACTGTGTTTTAACGCTCACCTTGAAATTCGTACCTCGCAAATCAATTTGAAATTGTCCCTGATTAAAAGGAATGTTTGCGAGAAGATTAAAAGTCAAATTAGGTAATATTATGTTCAAATTGTTTAAGAAACCAATACACTACTTAATAAATCAAGTGAGTCACTTTGTAGTGTGTAACTGACATTTATCTACCCTTTAAATTCTCTCAAACTGATGAAATTCTATCAATCTAGTTGAAAAGTAGCAACTAGCCTAAGTAATACATTAAGTTGTGATAAATTTGTTAGATGTTTGTTGATTAGAGGTGATAGACTGAAAGATTACCTGACGAAGGTTGCTAATGAATAATCAATCAGTGCTAATTCCTCTTTCTAGGTATTTTTGTGCACATCATTATTACCAAATGTATAATTTTCTTCGAAATTTGTTTGTGATTTATCACTTCTCTTGATTCTATTACTTTGATGCACACATTGATTGGTTGTTTAGTGGCGTTTATCTGTAGACTAGTTTTAATCGTACGTTGTTAAGACAGCCGTCAATAAAATGAAATGTACGCAGGACATGTACACATAAATTACTGTAAATTTGTGACTACCATCCTGTCAGTTGATTAAGGGAAGTGGGGCTGTGGTGATTTAAATCTGCCTGCAAAAGTTTGGGTTATGAAAGCTTTGAAGAAACCTATTTTACTCAATGCTTGTGAAACTTGCCATTTCAGAGTTAAGGATGCTCAGTGTCTCTCTGTGTTCGATCATCGTTGCATCTGGAGGATTGTTGTCATCCGGTGACAACATTGTATTAGTAATACTGAGGTTAGACAGGAGTTATGAATTTTAAAATGGTGCAATTATTGTTATTCTTTTGTCGGACTGTATTTTGCATTCAGACTAAATTCTCTAACAACTGTTTATATTCAGACAGTTGTTTTAGATTGTTAACAGGTGGAGTGACGGTACTGTGACAGCAATTACGAATACGAAGTAATTCCAAGGAAACGGACAAGATAGGAGTTAGATCCTACTCAAGAAAACTCATGTATATTTTACCACAAAAATCTTTCTATCTCTAGAACCAGGGAAAGTATCAGTTAGATATTTGAGGAGACTTAGTCCGTTTATCGAATGAAAAGTAAAAATACTATGATGACTGCATTAGTCAACAACTGCTCATATAGTAATCAACAGTCAATATTAAAAGCTTAGTTTTCTTGGCTATCACATCACTGTTGTGATCGTCTATCATCAATCAATCAATGGATGTTTGTTACTCCTCGTGGAGCACATGGCACAGACCAGGACACTCCGACCAACTCTGTTATTGGCTCTCCTTTCCAATTCTTCCTAAGTGCTGCTCATTCACTTCATGTCTGCCTTTAATTCCCGTCACAATGTGTTCTTTGGTCTTCCTCGTTTCCTTTAGTCTTGAAGATTCAAAGTTAGTGCTTATCTTGTGATACAATTTAGTGAGTTCCTTAATGTGTGTTCTATTCACCTTCAGTGTCTTTCTCTAATTTCTTCCTAGGCTGAATATTGGCTTGTTTGTTTACTATCACATAAAGTTGTTGCTGATGGTGTTTGGCCAACAGATCCGATGCATCTTACAAGAACAGCGTGTATCTTCTAAATAATGAATTTCGTATTTCTGCAAGTTTCAGCTTCATACAATAGAACTGACATCACATTTATATCGAAAATTCTGACTTTGGCTGACAGGTGGTTTGAGTTCCAGATATTTTTTAATTTGCAGAAATGATGCTCTTTATTTGCCAATCCGTACTTTTACAATTGCATCAGATCCTCGTCATGTATCGATGATACTGCTTCCAAGGTATATACATGTTTCCACTTCTTCCAGAGCTTCTCCGTCAAGTGTAACTGGGTTGGTGCTCGTTTTTTTATATTTAAGGATCTTGCTTTTCCCTTTGTGTATGTTGAGGCTTACTATCAGGTACAGAAACTGTTGTTTCACTGTTCATCTACACCTGTATCTGTTGCTGTGTGTTGGATCGAAGAGCTAGGTCATCAGCGAAGTTCAAGTCATCTAGTTTCATCCACATTGTCCACTGTATTCTATGCTTGCTTTAAGATGTAGCAGTTTTTATAATTTAGTCAATCACCAGCAGAAAGAAACTGGACGAGAGTAAGCAGCTCTGTCCGACACCGGTTTTCACTTCGAATAAATCTGTGAGCTGCCCTCAATGTTCGATTCCGCAGTGTAGTCCGTCGTAAGAATTCCGTATAATAATATTGACTGTCTTCTCGGTTACATTATAGCGTCAAAGAGGGCTCCATAATGTTTGCCTGTTCATGCTGTCAAACGCTTTCTCATAGTCACGAAAATTGATGCAAGTAATGAGTTTCATCCAGCTGATTTTTCAAAAATATTGTGATTTGGTCGGTACACCATTGATCTTTACGGAATCCGGCCTGTTGATCTTGAGATTATGCGTAGACTAGATCTTTGATTTATTCCAACACTACTCTACTGAAAACTTCTTATGATATTGAACGTGGAGTGATGTCTGTGCAGTTCTCACACCTGCTATAGTCTCCTTTCACTGGCACCTTGATGAAGTATCCCCTTATCCAGTCTGTTGGCACTTGTTCTTCCTCCCAAATCATTCTGAAGAGAATGTGGAGCGCCTTTACAGTTACTTCTTTATCTGACCTCAGATATCCATTGTTATTCTACTTGAATATAATTGAAAAGAGGTTATAACCAAATACTGATATTTTATTAATTCTCTTGTGATAACCATTTTCGAAGCTTAAATACTGTCTCTTACAATAGCATTATATTGTAGTTTTTATCTTCCAACAAATTTTAAATGTTTGGTAAGTAGACTTCTATGAATTTGGTGAGTATAAATATTATGATTCTTATTTTAAGTTGATTTCGAAATCGATTGTTTGATCCCGGCTTTTTGAAAACAATAGGTTACTTTGAGATATTTGGCATCAAGAACTGATATCATCTGAGAAATATCAGAAAACCAGAGAGTGCTGGATGATATTGCTTGATATAGTGTCACGAACTGACTGAATTTGGAAATGCAAACTAATGGATTTCGACTCAACGGTCTAAATGTAACACGGTTACTAAGAGACATAACGGTTTTTTACACCACTCTTGATGAGGTTGTATTGACTACTTCTAATGAGCCCTAAATTAGTACGAAACAGTTGCCTAGTGATTCCTGGTTTTAAATTCTTATAACTCTTTTCATCCATCTATTATTATGTTGAGTTGAATAAAAAGTTAGTCGAATGTTGCTTAAAAATTATGGTTTTCAGTAAAAGTGATTCACTCTTTATTGAAGTAACGTGTCTTAAAATTTGTAGAAGAAACGTCGTTATTGATTAAAGAATATATACTTGCCGTACGAATAGACTTCGACAAAACTATTAAATGAATACATAAACATATTGGAAACATGTAAAACGACTAGTCTTAGCAATTGCAGAAACATTCTATTCTGTTTTATCTGTCTTAGTTTCAAATACCCCTAGATTGTTCGTAAATGTTTTGTTCATGATTAATCAGTTCGTCATGTGGGGTAAATCTGTAATCACCTGATTTTACATAGACTTATCAGTATCCATCGTTGATGCGTTCAGTAAGTGCATCAATATAAACAGTATTACATGAAAAAATAAGTGTTGTAAAGGTCTGGTTACTAACCTGTGGACAAATGGTTGATGAAAAACAATCTTTTGCCGTCCCATACGGCATTATTGATGAACCAATAGTATGCGAAAACCGTGTATCATCAACTAAAATGTTTCATCAAAAATTATATACAAAAGTGTGAAGTGATTACTTAAAAATAGTGATTTGACTAATTTTAGTCAGTTCTCCATGACATAGAAGTTAGCACATAGATGCATTGGTTGAGTTACCATAGTTTATTAACACAAACAAATGAATTTATCAAGATGAGCATTAGAGTAATAGTAGGAGTATTCATCTACACCACTGTAAGCTATTTCAAGCCATGTCATACAGTGTCACCAGTTCACTGGTCAAGATAAATACAAACTCCAAACAGGTAGTTTGCATCTACTAACATGGCACATACTAAATGTTAATGACTTCATGGATTAATGTTACTTTTCAGTCTTACCGACGGTAGATTTCTTCCAACCTACTCCACCTCCACCTAACATTTTGCGTGGAGATAGACCATATTTGAGCACAAATAATGCACAACAACTATCTGAGTAGTTGAAGATTTAAAATTCTATTTCATTAATTTTTCATTGCACGGTACTTTAAGTCCAACCTCACTATTCTTCAATCAGTGGTTCCAAAATGTTAGTTTGAAAGACGGATATCCGAGGAGGTTCATGAAGAAATTCCCATCAACGTCACCAACAAACCGAATTTAATAGCGAAACCAACAAACAGATTATCTTACCATATACGAAAGACACATCAAAAATTGCAACCAAATTATTGAGGCTGTTATAAACATATGCTGCGTAGTTGCCAATGACTTTACTTCAATCAATTCTATTCAAACCAAAGGACAAGATAATAAAAGAAGCCTAACTCATCGTTATCTATAGAATTAACTGGACTAACTATGATAAATACTACATCGGACAAAGACACCGACCTCTTCATCTCCTTCTACATGAACATCAACTAGCCGTCAAACGCCACAACATATCTTATCTTGTATCAATACATACGAACAATTACGGACACAAGTTTAAGTGGAAAAACGTGGTGATTTTAAACAGATGAGACACAAAGAAAATTAGAGAATATTATAAGGCTCTGTATTCAGGATAATTGGTAATCAAAAAGCATATTGAAATAGATGCAGTTTGTCAGCCAGTTAACTACCTAATTAAAAAATCAACATGAATCAGGTCCAAAGAGATGTGAATCGAAATAAATATTCAAATAATGGCAGGACGACTGTCAACAGTAACCAAATACATTCAAAGCCGACAGGACAATCTGTTTGTCGCTTGCGCAGATAATCTCATAGCTCAATTTTATCAGGAATGTTTCGCCGATGAAGTTGTCTAGAATGACGATGAACACTTCCATAATTAAACCATGAAGTGCAGACAACGTTGCTTAACCAAAATTATACGATTTCGCAGTTGTCTCACTTGATTCTGGCATATGTTTAGGGTAGTTTAAGAGCACAAAATTACACTGAGATCAAGACAAAATGCACACATTTTCGAATCACTTAGATAAGTAGTCGCAGCGAAAACCTGATTTATAGAGTTTGATCTCAATAAATATGACATTAATTGCTAGTAAGTAAACAGTTAGTGTAATCATCACAGCTGTACATAAAGTCGACGGAGATGCGATTAGTTGATTGTTGACGTTTCAAACTGTGAGGTTGGGTGATGCTTTTCCGAAGATTGTAGGTAGATCGTACTAACAATTATTAGCCAGTATAAAACGTCAATGAAACAGCGTTTTTGTTCTACTAGTCACGACCACCTAATATTATTTGCAGTTTATTATACAACTAAACAACTACTATAAGTTTGTTTAATTGAAGTCGCCACAGATTAATGTTGGCAGGGTACTAGTGACAACCAGAGAGCATTGGACAAATGCTACATCCTAGTATGGGACTCCTCAGTAATGTGAATCTCAGATTCCATCCAAGAGCCATCTCACTTCAATTACCATATGTCGTTCATCGATAAATCAAGTTGCATGTATATGTACACGTACACAAAGAAACATCATAAATTAATAAATACAATTGTCAACTAACTTTTTACTCCTAAACTGTATATATCCAACCTTATTTTATGATAAAATGTTTTAGATGCTAAATTTGAGATAGTTGGACACTTGGGACAATTAATAGTATTCACTTCCATGTTAGTTAGTAGGGATTCAGTGATATCATTGGATGAATCAATGTTTGAATGAATATGATAGATATTTGCAGATGCATGAAGTAATGAATTGTTTTCATTGATTGAAGGACACCATTTCGAATCAGGATAACTTTAAATAAGAAAAAAAAAGATGAAGTTTTATGTTAAGTAGTTATGACAATAACATTAGACAGCAATTTTGGAATAAATATAACGTACATCATGTATTTTTGCAAAATAAGGGTTACCAACAGTTATGCTTCTAAGGGCATGAGGTTTCCCTCTTGTTAAACTTAGGACTAAATTTATTTAGTTTCTATGAGTATATGTACATATTGAACAGATTGATTTGATATGATCTTTGATTATTAGTTTTAATAAACCTATACTGTGTGGCTGTCCGTGAAATCTAAGAAGCGAATTTCATTCTATTCTGGATTCACTAGCTGGTCTCAGTATTTACGAGGATATCTCATCTATATATGACGTGGATTTAATTAGATTCAATTCTCAGTGTGAACATCAATAGATATATTTAGTCCACTTGGTTAGTTGCCAATGGCATACATTTTCAACATCAATTATTTCCTGATAGTGATGACTGTTTTACCCTCAACTCATTTGGACACTACGAATAATCACATTTCCATTAAAATTTTAGGAACTCATTTGAACTAGGTCATTAATAAGCTGACAATCGATAAATGGGTCTTTTTTTCACTTCTGAAAACCGATGATTTCTTTTTTTTCTGAAAATAGATTGATCCTCTTAACATGCATTATTTTCAGTAGGAATCATATAATCTATATCGGTAAAGGTTATAAAGTGAATCATCCTTCCATTTTGATAAACAATTACACAGTGAACTATATTGTTGCCACAAATACGAAAGAGCGATTGAAAGAGATAAAAGATGACATGAAAGTACTTTCAATGTTTAAAGGTTATTTGAATAAATAATCCATTTAAAGGTTGTGCATTCCTTTCGAAAGAAAACTAATGAATTTCTCAAAAACTATATTGATACCTGTTATGAAGTCAACAAGCTGTTATGATGGGGTAGTATGACCAATTATTTGATATGACCTTGTGCACACGAAATTACCATAGCAGACGCTAATGAGAGTGCCTAGTCGGTTTTTATTTGTCTTCCCGATGTCCCATTCAATCCCAGTCCGTAAGCAGAAAGAACATAAGCCGTTGAATTAACCAGATAAATCACATTATATTTCAAGCTTACCTCTATATATACACAAACTAGACCACGCAGTCAGCCAGTTAGAGAGTTTGCATTAACATAAAATGAGGGAGAGTTTTGGTGAATAGAGGTAACGTGTACACAATTAGCTAACTGTAGTTCGTAAATAAGAGATGACATTCTAACAGTAAATATGATAAACGAGAGAATAGGGCACAGGAGATGTAACATTTTTAGGGATAAAATGCTTACATTGCCCACAACTAAAGTTACTGAAATAGTCTACGAGTCAGTTATTCTTCTTTAAGTGACCCAACTAAACAATGCCATATAAAATTAGAACTTTACATTTAGATTCAAATATGTGTATATTAATAACACTTAAAGTTATGACTGTATTTGTTTTTACTTTGTCAATAAAAATGTCACCTCATTACTGACTAAATTTCGGAGGTAATTTCTGGAGTTCTAGTGTTAAGACATGACCTATAAAGTTCACTCATGTCGGATGTGAGACAGTTACTCACCGACGGCAATGAATGAGGTTAGCACAAATAAATCGCATGTTGATTACATTACAAATACTAGCCATTGGAAACTAGTGGTTAATCCAATCCCGAAGGTCCTGTACAGAACTGAATGGTGGGGCTTATAGAAGAGTACTACTGAAGAGTTCCAAATAGAGTTGAAGCAGCCATCCAGTCCTTAGTTTTTGTTGGTTGTTTAACTTCAGACTAATATGTGATATCAAATCCAAACAAAATTTAGTTTAGTACCTCGTAGAAATTAGTTTAACATCGTGATAGTTTTGTCACTTATTGATAAACGTTAGGGAATGACTGGAAATCATATGGCAGTGTACAGTTAGGTTCGGGTTTCCTTAGAAGTTCAGACACATAATCGCACTAAGGACTACACTGAGAGCATGTTAGTTTAAACACCAAACTATACAGTAATTCGAGTTAAGCATAACGAAAAGGAAACACTGAGTAGCTACCTTATCCACAGATTCAATAAGGATTGAACTAAGAATATTCCAGGCTTTAAGTATAGATGGCTCGGTGAGCACAATACAGGTTACATTTTTAACCTCAGTCAGTTTAGGGTATTGGTTGACCATCATTCATTTCATATTGTGGTATTTATCTCATGTATATAATAAATGAGCTTTAGTGGTTGCGTTTTCTAAGCAGCTGTATAAAAACCTGAAGATTCGTCACTGATAGCATACAATTATTGCTATTACTGGGTCTTATATACTAGGTGAAGCAGCTACTATCTAATGACACTCAATATATTCCGAACTGACCAGAAGTGAATGTCAGTTTAGTGGTTCACCAAAAAGCTTGAAGGTCGTTGATTCGATATCTGCTTGGTTTATAGACGTGTTCTTTCAATGAGGAATATCATTTTAAGAAGAAAAATCTACTCAGTACTCATTGGTATTGACTGTTTTTCTAACTCAAGTCAGTCCAAGCTGTTAAACTTCAAATTCAAATGTCTCCATAGTACCCAATCATTACAATGGAAAGTGATGTAGTTGCGTATACATTCATTTCGATAAACCAATAAGAGTTGATGATAAACTTACTATCACACTCTGATGTTAAGAAGGTCATATAATTAACTTCAACTTCGGACTTGTCGAGAGTGAAACAACTGTCACTAATGACAATCGATAGTTGTCGCGCAGTATCGCAAATTAATTAAAGTGGGAATTGTACCATTGGACGCAAGCTGGCCCAGTAGTGCAAAATAGTTAATCGATTGCCGTGAAACCTAAAAACCTTAGGCTGGATTATCTAGTGAAATATATTGTGTAGATTGTTGAGGAGTCTCATAATCAAACGGAACAGCTGTTTAACGCTCCCTGGTTTTTAGTGGTACCCAGTCAGCATGAATCTGTAACAAATACAAACAACTAATTTCAATTTCATTTAGTTTTAATTCAATAATTTATGTAAATGATTTGTAGAAATTTGTTTGATGTGATGATACTCTCATATCATAAAAGCTATAGACAGCAACTTGTGGTGAGAACATGTAAGATAAAATCTATGACAGTAATATTCAAACAGTGGGATGAGTTTTATCTATCGTCATTTTGAATCCTAGATACTTTATGTGACACAAAAAGAAACTCAAACACAATCTTGTTTAATTTTGCAGACTTGATTATTCACATTGTTCTCAATATCATAACTCGCAATTTCAATGTTCTTTAGTTTATTTAATCGGTGGATATTGAATATTAGTGCATAATCGTTGAAGTTATTCATATTTCTGTCTATTGAATAAGTACCGGTATGTTACAGTTTGATATATTGAACAGAAATACTTGAACATAATGTTCATTTGTGACTACCTTTGTTGTTTATTTCAGTCCGTAACGAGATCGATTTCAAGTAAACCGACGCTACTTGGTTATAGTAGAACTATTTAATATGAATTGTAGTAATAGGAAAACATAAATGCAAATAACAAATTCATTATAATAATCAAACATTAGAGTTAAGTGTAACAACATTTCGTCCTTCATCATCTGTCACTAACCAATATTTTACACTTACGGTTGTAGGAATTCTGATGATCCAGCATAATTAATTTGACGTAAGTTGATGTATTCTAATGGATTGGAAGTATTCATGTTTCCACAATAGATCTATACAAGTTAGTAAGTGAAAAGTAAGGAGGAAATTTATTTTTAAACCATGTTCAATAAACGATGACATTCTATAAAACTGAGATATTCTGTTAGCCAAATGACAAAAAGGATCAATAAGAAAGAACTTGTATTGTAAAAGAACGTCCACAGGACAATATACATGACTTTCTAGTCGTGTATATATCCATTACAAAACAATTAAAAAAAAAAACAATTAGCTGTAGGATAACGACCGTGAAATCCAAAGATATTTTTCAAGAAAAGTCGCACATCAAGCGCAATACATTTAAAGAAAGTGAAGATATAAAACGAGTATATAAACGAGTATATCACAACGAAAATTACAGTGAAAATAGTTTAAACCATCCCCAAATAATCGCTATCATGTGCCTACAATTTAGAAAAGATGCTTCCTGAGGTTACACAAAACACTTCAATCAGTGTTTAGTACAGGAAAGGTAAGATACATGCTTTCCATTAATTGAATGCTGACACTGAGACTAAGTGAACTAGAATACCCACCTTCTTTTGCATCTATCAATTCATTTACTCCTGTGGAGAAAGCTACATTAATTTCCCACCCCACTACACCTTTGATATTCCACAAATTGTCATTTTCGTCCTAGTATAAACATCTTTCGATATTGTCAGACATAGATGTGGTTGAGACATAGTTAATAGCTCAGTACTCATACATTTAGTTGAAACGCGTCATACTGTGAGAATCAATCAGTCACTTCTATGAGTGTACCATGTTAACAATTGTCTATTGACTTCAGTGAGACTTTCTGAAACAGTGAATGCAATATCAATATGATGTGTAGTTTTCTCTGGAAAACAGATGCACGAAGTGACTTTTTTCAGTATGCTTGACAACAGTGTAAGAAGGTTATTAAGTCGTCTTACTC
Source organism: Schistosoma japonicum (assembly GCA_025215515.1). Taxonomy (NCBI): domain Eukaryota; kingdom Metazoa; phylum Platyhelminthes; class Trematoda; order Strigeidida; family Schistosomatidae; genus Schistosoma; species Schistosoma japonicum. The sequence continues at coordinate 12,358,492 of CM046063.1, read as the reverse complement.
ATAAGCTAACTGACATGTCTGGTCCATACTTGTGACGATTAGTTAATAAATGCCTAGGCAGATTGTTTAAAGAACACAAATAGGTAGATATATAACTGTGACTTATACATTTTCTTTTTCATGTGTGATTCGTCACCTGGTATTTTCTGGAATGAACGATTGTGCCTAACCTATCCGGTTCTCGATTGTTCTATCAGACTACACTGTTTGTGTAACAGGTTAAAGCAAGTCTTGGATTGCAGTGGATATTGTATTGCCTGTAAATGCCAGTCGCTAGAATCGGCCGTCCCGTCTTAAGAAATAAGACTAACTCGATTTACTTAATGTATATATACGCTTCTTCCCACATCCCCCCCCCATACAAACCAGTCATTTACAAATACTTATGTTATCATCGACAGTTATCCGCATGACAGAAAGTCAGACATTTTCTAATGCCTGCATATTTCTACATTATTTAATTCTTCTAATGAGGATCTATATGTTCATTGTCAAGAATCCACACACTAAGATAAAATCTAATGAGAAATTAAATAATGCCAATTCAGTGAACTGAATTGGATTCTTTTATGAACACCATACAATTGCTGAGTCACTGTGAACTAGTACGATGCTTATTTACTGTTTCTTCTAGAACTGTCAACGACGTCATCAAGGATTCAACTTACGCTTTACAGATTTCGTAGTTACCATCTGTTTATTTAATATAAATCTGTTGGAATTATTATGTAAATGTAATCAATTTATAGTACTTCGCAATAATCATCTATTTTTAGTATTGATAACTGTCTCGCTCTAGATTTGCTTCAATTTTATCCTTTCAAGATCTACACATATGATAACACAAACTATTCTAACTCAAGTATTAATAATATCAACACACTCAAATTATTAACCATAAAAAAGTATTCAACTTACATAAACTAAATAATTTTCTATTAATAATTGATATGTACCATCATCTGCTGAAGGATAACGAAGTTTTAACTCCCAACAACTTTTAGGAACATCTATTAATGCAGAATAAATATTGTTGGAAAAAGATTAATCATAATGAATATTTATAATTTTAGGACTTCTTATCTGAATATTAAAATCTGTATTTTGATTGTATACGCATTTAAAGAATTGTGTTTCGACTATTCGTATGTTTATCTAATCTCATTCTTCTATTCAACCTATTAAATGCTAATATATTACTATCTTATCATAAAATTTAATTAATTGATTATGCACCTATTATTATACTTTTCTCTCATTCATATTCTCGTTATGTTGATGTTGTTATTTCTAACTGTTATGATGAATGATCTAGTCTAGAGTATAAGTATATAAATGATTATATGAAATATAAATTTCAAGTTATCTTTATTGGTGAATTGGTAGCTTATTTAAGCCTTCTGTCTCTAACTTCAGGCAGAATGATAATAAGTTAAAAAATAATCAACCGTAGATAAAAGTCTTATATTTACTCGGTTACCTACCATGATCACATGTTAATTGGCTTTCTAGGATTCATCTATCAGAAAATGAACAACTTAAGGTTACATTAAAAGTACAAAGTCATCTTTATTTTAAAGGTTTCTGAACAATTAAACGCTTAATTACTAAAATAATTGAAAATTTATTTATTACATTTGATAGTAATGATTGATATATGTTTCTTTCTGATATTACAATGCTAATAGTAACTTTGTGGAGTGGAAGCATTTATCAATCGTTTGAATCTTCAAAACACTGCTGATAGATATTTCATTTTAATTTATATGCTATGTATATTAGATCAATTGAAGGGGTGTAATGAGACTTATCCGAGATGATAGTGAAAATGCAGTTTAATGCGAAACTACTCACAAATGAGTATATTTAATGAATTTGCATAATATAACTACTTGTGTTATAATTCTGTTATCATTGACAGTTCGGTTGTATGTAGACTTATGCATAACTAATTTGTATAAATGAATGCTTAGTTGAAAGCCTTCCATCAAGTAACAATAACGAGACTCAAGTTAGTACATCTTTTTTTCATTTCTGTCAATGCTTAAAAAGCAAATAAATTACAATAACTTCCTATTTACATGCATTATTAGTTAGATTCATTATAACTTGCAGTATAACAACATTTTTCTATGTGACTATTCTAAATAATTGTTATAAATGATAGAATAAATGAGTATCACAATCTCTGGAGTCGAATCCTTGTCATAAGATAACTTATAATGTTAAACTGAATTTACTAAGTAGTTAGTACATAAGATATTTGCATTACATAAATTATAAATTTCTCATGTAGGTACGGGTGATTGATATAACTTTTTCCTTACCCAAGTTATCATAATTTTACTCTAAGCCTATTTTCCCATTTTCAGTACACGATTCACATAGTTTAATCATCATTGTTATTTTATGTTAGTTCCTACGAAGTGATCTGTCTTGTAATATAAGAAGGCATATAGTTGTTTGTATTCACCACAAACTGATATTAGTTGAATACCATTGAAAAGTAAGAAGCACTGGACAGTTGTCTTGTACGTGTATGCAACTCCTTAATAGTGAGTACTCTCGATTTCATCAGAAAAACGAACCCAGGGCTTTCAGGTTGTCGATCGCCTAACCCTCACTCTACCATTGGATCAGCTGGCTGGTATCCAATGGTAAAATTTTCACTTCCATAACTTTGTGATTTAGTGTGAAGATTACTCATTATGAGTGATGATAACTATTCCACTCAAAAGATTTCTAAGCTACACCAGTAACGGTTTTTTACTAGTACCTCTGGAGTATCCTAGAATTAGTCATCAATGAACTGATTATTTGGATAGATACAATACAGCTGAATACAAACAATTAAACTCAGTGTCTGTCTCTGCAGTACCACCTTAATTAAAATATGAAAGTGGTTGTTCCTACCGTTAACTCTATTGTCTACTTTAGTGGTACGTTTTTTCGTTTTTGTAACTAGAAGGAGTTCGGTTAGTTATTCATTTACCGAATAATCAGTATCCACGGAAGTGAGTACAAGTTCATTAGCGTGAATCTTACTTGCTCCTTATTGATTTATGATCATATCAGTCAGTTATCCCGGCCACTCTCATCACACTTCACACCAACTCATAAGGTCATTGTATTAGTATACGAACACATTCTAAAATGAATGATTATTAAATTGTTATCACTCGTGTTTTCGATTTCTATACTAAGACTACATGACTGTTCAAGAACTCTCTGGTTTTGATTGATTGACAGGATAAATTAATTTGCAGTTTATTCTTAAAACAAATACTGATACCAGTATTGATAATGATACATACCTGAACATAGATTCGGACATAAAGCACGATTATTTGGCTTGAGATTAGCTGGACATAAATTCTCAGAATATTCGTTACCTAAATCATCTACACATTTTACTTGACGATTTCTCATTCGTAATTCACAAGTGTTTGGACACTAGAATTGTAAAAATAAGCAAACATAAAGGAAACGAATAGACGAATACTGTTTAAACAGAAATAAAGTAAATAGAGCTGACGGTCTGATAGACTGCTTTAATTATGAAAGCTTCTTACGAATCTTCATAAAAAGACAAGCGTTTATTATTCACTAATTCATAGGAAATCGAAATTGGTGGTTATCCATATTGTTTTTAGTATGCATTCAGGTTTATTTATTTTGAACTTTCAGTCAATTTGGAACTCAATTACTAGCTGAATACTGAAGGTTATGATGTAACGTTCATCAAAAACTTGTCATTTAAAGCTTTAACTTTCAACGGTTTTGTCTTTCAGATTGCGTTACATTGATCTTCATACAATAGACAGCTGAAGATAGCTATAGACACTTGAAATGAGTTCATCATTATTAAAATCACACTTTAAAATGATGTAGTTACTCACTAAATGAACCGTAAAATGATTTTAAAAAAAAATTGTGCTTAACAAGCTTGGTAAACATTGAAAATGTTACAGTTAACTTTAGACTGGAATCACAGCTTTTCAATCTATTAACTTTCAATATTTTGGAAGACGGATGGATTCAAGATCACTAAAGGTTACGGAGAGCACTAAATTATATCAACTTTTGGAGTAGTTCATTATTGGAATGAATAATTTTACTAAATATATGAATACCTACTGAAACAATGATTATGACATTGATGGATATTCAAGATACATGTGAAGTAATAACTCAATGAACAGGCTTTTAGTGACTGTTGAGTAGATATTAAAGAAACCTACCTCAAACAAAAGTGCCTAAATCTCTTCAATTGTCTGTTAACTAAATGGATTATCTAATCTTTTATTTAACAGAAGACCTTAAATCAAACATGAAATTATGTTAATAGTCTAAATGGACATTTACTAAAAGAGTGTACTTCAAAGAATAATAAGTTGCACCTAAATAGACATGTTATATTACTGTTTACTAGATAAACAGATCGATTTTAAGCTTGGTTGATATGTTACTGGTAAGCATCCATAATTTGGGAAAAACTGCGTACATCTAACATGATTCTAGTGTTTGAATTAAACTATGTTTATTGTAAAAATGAACTATGATATACAGTGTAGGTTAATGAAACAAACGACAATATACGAATAATTAAGCTTAATTAAGCTGACTAGGTTTCGAGCTGTAATTTCGGTGATTGAAAAGTGGGTGTCTAAAACATCGTATTGGTAATCAGTGGTAAAAGAATTAATCAATATCCAATATATGCATATTTTGATATCATCAATTGATCTGAATCAGACATCATTGATCACCTGGAAGCACTAGACAGCTGTTTTGTCCTAGTATGGAACGTTACATCGAAATCGACAGTTAACTATCTCCACAACCTCCTCCGCCCCTATATGCATGTTTGTTTCGATATTACTTACTTTACATATTTTAGTAAAATTCAAATTGTAGCTGTCACTGGAGTTCGAATTGGATGTCTTTACATTCCAGTATTGATATTCACTTTAGGATATGAGTCCAATATCCTTCACTTCAGATGTTAATGTGCTATCCATTTAGTTACTGAGTTTAAATAACTAATAACTTGTTACCAAGTTCGTGAGTACTCTCATTGTTTTGTAACTTTATTTTGATTATTGTATTGCATGAAATTTAAGTGTATTTCTCCAGTGTGTATATTTAAAGTTGGAGTTTAAGTAGAATGGATGAGGTCTTGGTTGCGAGTCTACATTAACTAAGTTCAGGTAGGACTGCTAGTTGCTAGAATTGTCTTTATTGAAAGTAGACGCGTTATTGTTGGGTAGAGCCAAAAAAAACCCTTGAAACAAGTTCAGAAAGGCGTAAAAATCAATAGAGAAAATCGTGTCCAATCAGCACCAGAAAATTCTAGACCAATGAGAAGTCACGTAATATATCTCTGATTGGACAGTTATCTTACTACTACTGTGTTTAGTAGGACATAGAAATCTCTAGAAGCCTGAAGGACATTTATGATAACATAAATACCCCAGTTTTTGTACATAATTGACACCTTGCAGTAAAGTGTTATTTTGCCGTATTTCCTGTCTTCTCTCTCTCGTGTTCACGTTGAAGTGTAGTTCTAGCCTGGGGGTCGAGTCAAAGCCTCGGAGTCAAATCAAGCGGTCCACTTAGACGAGATTAATAATTGACGACAGAGATTTCGCGGTCGAATAAGAATCCAAACCACGCGTCACAAAAGTTATGTTTAATTAAATACTTATATAGTATATCACGCATATATACGGATGATCGGATGCACTTAAATTAAGATGTCAATATGACAAATCACATAGGAATATGTGTGGAACTGAATTTATTCAACAATCATTCTAAGTTAACATATCTCACTACAAAGTGTGTGTTTTCTATGGAAGTTTAATCATACCTTGAACACGTATACTAACAGAGTACTGTACAGTGTAAAAGTTGTTATGCTTAAAACTCTACACTGTATGATATCTTAAATGTTTAATTTGTAAATGTTATGAAGTAGTCACAAATAATTTTGGAATGGATTGTTTACTAATCAATGAATTGTTCCGAATAATATATGCGATATAATAATCACAGCTGAACTTTGATGTTAATCATAAGCATTTCAATTGAAGTGGTTGTTGAAGATTAGTATTTATGTTTAGTTGATTGAATTCGTTAAAGATTGAGATTGGTAGGGTACAACTAAAAACCAGGGAGCACTAAATAGCCGTTTCGTCCTGGCATGAGACTCTTCAGCAATGGGCACTCTATATTCCGTTCCAGAGACCTTAAGTTAGTTGATGCCTGACTCTTTGCACCACTTCGGGTGATTCTCGGACTACATCACAAATTCACGGAAGTATAAATGCTATCACTGGACTCCGGCCCAGTGGTACAGAGGGTTAGGCGTTCGTTAATCTGAAGCCACTGGAGTGGAACCTAGGAGACACACTATTGAGGAGCTTCATATTAAAACGAAACAGTTGTCAAGTGCTCCTTAGTTTGTAATAGTACTATATCAACGATAATCATATATATCATAATACAGGCAAACTAAAATAATTGGTAGTATTAACAGTGGTGGATGAAATAGTAGTAAACGTATCATTTAGCATATGAAGTACAGTTATGTACAGATTTATTGCATAAATTCTTTAATAAGATTATTTTGTTCTTTTCAACTTACTAAACTCCAAGATCCTGTACTCCATTTAAATCGTTTACATTTAAATAGTTCACAAATAGTCCAATTTAACGGTTTCTCTAAATGATTACATGCTGAATCATGAATTGGACCAAGTTTAGGATTGATACATTTAATTATTCTTTCACGTTTTATCATTTCACATCTTGTAACATTACACTATAATACAATATATAAAGTTACATAAGATAATATAAACATTGAACATTTTTACTATTTCGATAATATTGACAATTGACATTATCTAATAAACTTCAGTTATATTAAAATATATGGTAACGGAGCCAAAGTTACTATGTATGATTCACTAACTCATTCTCTATTCTTTCTATTGCAGGGCAATCAAATATAAACGCTTTGGAAGCCGAAGAACAAGCCCTGCGTGCCATGAACTTAGAGGATGACTCATAAGACGTGGTAAAACTAGCTAGCTCTTTTCTGTAAAAAAACCCCGCGAATTTTAATTTTAAAAATAAAAGAATCCGTGACCACCGCTTCGTGTTCTCTCTTGGTGTGGAGTACTGAGCTAACTCTGTGTGCTGTGATTTTAGATCTTCGCCTCCATTCTGGACTTCTGAATACACGTGTCACAATATACCAATTATGATAGAAGAATAATCGTATTTTGATAAGTTCTAATCATAATCTACATAGTGATAAGTTCAGATTAATTTAATAAGCCATAGTGACTAAATAAGTTTAAAGTAGAAATATTGTTTAAATTAAATTACAATTGTTCAATTTGACATTGTTATCAAAGTAAAAATTGAACAAAAATGACTTTGTTTTATTTAGTTTTGCATAATGGTTATATACTAATTTAAAATAATTATACAATTGAAGTGAATTTGTGAAACTTTGTGTTAAGATTTACTTAATTGGATTTATTACAGATTGATGTTAGTAGTTTGCCGGTGAGAACTAGGAAGCACTGGATAGCTGACTTGTACTGGCATAGGACTCCTCAGAAGTGAAGCACCCTCAACTGAGTCAGGAGAATGAATCCACGGACTTCAGGTTGTGGATTGCTTAACCCTTTATACCAGTGAATCCAGCTGCATGTCATCTAAAGGTAAAATTCCTGCTTCCATCAATTTGTAATATAAATAGACAATTAACTATTATTATTGGTGCTAACTACCTCCATCAGTAACAAAATCTTACTTGAACTTCGGGAGTATCCTGAAGTTAGTTACTAGTGAGCTGACTAGTGTAACTGTTTTGAATGAATGCATTTGGCCTAACGCAAACGCTTTAAAGTTTCCCATTGAAGATATACTCCATTAAGACGTAGAGGTCGATAAAACCCCTCTACAATAACGTAGAGAAATGGTTGGTAAACCTTTCGAAGCCTCTTTGCAAACAGATAGTAATATACAGCCGAAAATATGTATTTTACTTTAAAGATATGGTCAAAGAAGTGAACACTAAGGAGTAATATATACTGTCTTCGGATGTCATATCTTTATTCACGAATGTTACACTAATAGAGATGGTTAACTATGCATGCGACTGTGTCATAGAAACCGAAATAAATATCACTTTTCCAATAGACATGTTTAAAGAATTACTACTGAGATGTACAATGAATATACACGTAATGTTTAGTAATGAAATATATAGAAAAGTGAATGAGGTAGGAATAGGCTGAATACGGAGTCTCATGTTGGCCAATATTTTCTTAGCTAAACTGGAAAATGGTTCACTTGCACAACCCATTCCAAGATTGTCATTCTACTACCAATATATGGATGATACATTCATTCTTCGCAAACAGGATACCAATTTATCTGAGATTCTCATACAATTTAGAGAAGTTCACCTGGTTTTTAAATCCATATATGAAGAAGTAAGTGAAGGTGAAATAGCATTTCTTGATGTTCTGCTCACACAAAGAAAAGATGATTTACTAAGGAGAAACCTTAACAGGAAAGCCACATGGATAGAACAATATAAAAACTTCCTTAAATTTGTGCCTCTACAGTATAAAAGAAATCCATGGAAAACCCTCCATTATAGAATAATAACAATAAACTATCCTGTCGTGATCGACGAAAAAATGAAAACACTGCATGAAACTCTCAGAGAGAACGGGTACCTTGTAAAGTTTATAGATTAAAAATGTGACTCGAACTGTAGATAAAATCTGCTATATATAATACCGGCATTCATAGGAGACGCAACCAACGAAGTGATAATGTTTGGAATATGCACTTCTGTACGTAGAACATTCAACGAATGAAAGCTACAACTTATATTTTTTACGCGCCCTATGGTTACACCAAGAATGCCGGATAAATTACCTAGGCTTGCCACCCTATCTTGCATTGATCAGTTCAATTGCTCCTGGGAAGCAAGTTATATAAGCAGAATTCTAAGAAATTTACTCCCCTGTGCTGATGAGCTCCTTTCTATATGGTTAACCAAAGGTGTTGTCAAAAGCATTACCAGTTTAACACCAGCTCATGTAATTTAAACAGGTCATATGGCTGGTATAAATCAATCTTTTAGAGCGACCAGTTAAACTCATGGTCCTTAACACGACAAAAGTGATAGCTTTACGAGTTAGGAGGCCAGAGCTGTGCTCGCAAATGAAGTAAGTTCAACCCCTTTCGTTGCCACGGCCGACCCAAAAACCATTAAGCCTATCTTCACCTTAATCATACTATGACTTAGTTGTAATAATGCACATCTAGCTTTCTCTTCTTATGAACACGTCCACAACTTATGTTTATCTTATCCAAATACCCCTTACTTGATTCACAAATCTCCATATTATTATTTTCATTGTTATTATCATTGTTAATCATTTATACCGATTGTGAATTTGAATACCATCCAGTCTTCTCTTTTAGTTCTTATTTATTTCGTAAAAACTAAACAGAAGAACTAGGATGAATTTGCATCTTCCCGTTGATTTGCCATGGACTGAAACTGGTCAACCTCTATTGACGCATATGCATGCCTGACATACAAATTTATCCTAATTACACATACACTAGTTATACAAGTTTGATTGTCTGGCCCAATGGTGAACGTGATGACGTTTGACACGAAGCTAACTGAGTTAGAATCCCAGTGTGAACATCAACATTAGGATGCCGGTACACCCAGTACACGAGCCCCAAATAAAACGAAACGCGCATCATAGATTCTGTTTGCCAGTTACAATTCAAATTAAGCATAAACAAACAAACTGATTATAATTCTTTCTCTTATTGTTATTACTACTAGATGACGAACTAAAAATTATAGGACCTGATAAGTATTCACCGAAAAGAATATACTTCGTTCAAATGTCTTTGTTTTAATAATAATAATAATAGTAATATGGAGATATGTAAATAAAGAAAGTATTATTTGAATGTTAAACTTATGTTATGGAAAAACACATTAAGAGTGAAGGTCACGTGCAGATTGCAACAAATAAGTCACTCTATGATTTAAGTGTAGATTAGCTTAACGGATCATGGATCAACTAAACGAAAACAAATGTTTAGACGAAGGGACATTAAGCATAATATATAAGGTAATATGAAATAGTAAAATGGATTGAGCATTCATTTAAGTTGTTCAGGTGATTACAGTATAGATAGTAACAGTAATAATACTAAGATACAAGTGGTAATAACAATAATAGTTGATGCAACAAAATGTTCCCTAAACTGCTTAAAAATTATGTATATTAATTTTACAAATGATGAATGTACTCTCCTTATTGTGACAGTAATATGCTTACTTTCGAATACATTGTTTTATTAAACTATTTTCTAGTTTGACTTGAATAATGCCAATTAACAAGGAATCTAGTTGTGAATCTATTACTAGTCCATCAATCTATCAACATGTTTTACTACCAAGCATACAATTGAAGAGTTTTATCACTATTGATATCATTGTTTAATCTTGATTAGAAAACCACTATCATTGAACATTTATATCTTTATTGTCTTTTCAGACATGTTTTAATGTAAATTTTACATTATAGTTCCAGTTTTCAAAAAAAAAATTTATTAGCGTTTTATATTATAAATCAACATTGATGGCCTTTAATGAAAAAAACTAAAGTGTAAGAACCATATGGTTCATTATCAATTTGTTTAAATAATCTAGGTATATTTTACCGGGTTATTTAAAAAAAAGATGAAAATAACTATTACATATTAATTTAATATAGTTATAAATTCGTATTAAATTATCTAAACATTATAAGCAGTAGCATTTAATTTGTATTGTGACTGGCAAGTGGAATCCAGGACGCGCGTTTCGTCCTATTTGGGACTCATCGGCTGGATGTACCTGCATCCCAATGTTCATGTTCACAGTGGGATTCGAACTCAGTCCGGTTCGTGTCATACGCCACCGCGTACACCACTAAACTACTGAGTCCAGACAGTCACGTTTGTGCAATGGGCGAATTAGTAGTAGAATGAACTTTTATATTCCCATTGATTTATTATAGACTGAAGCTGGTCAGTCACTGTTGCTATATGTGCATCCTGTGCGGATCGCCTCGATATAGCGATTATTCGGAAGTATCAATGGGAATATACAAGTTCATTCTACTACTAATTCGCCCATTGCACAAGCGTGACTGTCTGGACTCAGTAGTTTAGTGGTGTACGCGGTGGCGTATGACACGAACCGGACTGAGTTCGAATCCCACTGTGAACATCAACATTGGGATGCAGGTACATCCAGCCGATGAGTCCCAAATAGGACGAAACGCGCGTCCTGGATTCCACTTGCCAGTCACAATACAAATTAAATGATACTTCCGAATAATCGCTATATCGAGGCAATCCGCACAGGATGCACATATAGCAACAGTGACTGACCAGCTTCAGTCTATAATAATCAGTAGTATGTCATTAATTTCTTGTAAATTAACTACAATGGAAATATGATTAATTTTTTAAAACGATGTAATGTAGTCTTCTGGCAATTTGTATATATATCAGTAGTATATGTATGATGCAAGGAAATAATAACTTCAAGACAATTACAAAACTTCTGATTATGTATGATTTGGACTTTATAGAATTTTGTAAATAGATCAATTAGCTGTTTAAAAAATTCATTCAATCTATTACTTTCAATAATATTTATAGTTCAGAAAGTGGAATTTAAGAAGAATTTTTGTCCTGTTTGGGATACATCTTCATGATATATTTATATATTGATGTTCACACCTATACTCGAACTAAGTCGGCTTACCAAGAAACTATTAAGTTCAAACAGACATACTTGAACAGCTAGTATTTGTATTTTCTTGTTGATGAGTAATTGTACTTGTGACTTACCAGTGTATCGAGGCCATCTAATACAGAATGTACATATGACGACAGAGATTGATCAAATCAAATCAATAATAATGTCAACAACAAGATGCAAATACTTTTACAATGAACAATTTTGTTCATTTACTGGACGAATGCTGCTTATTTGAAGAGTGGCTCTCACATGAAGAATGTATTCAACTCCCAAACTTTTATTATATTTAGAATAAAATGATTGTAGAGCATTACATTATTATTCAATGCTTATCGACTAAATGGGAAGTAGGAAAATGCTAACAACGTCAGATACATAACATTTAGTATTCATTGAAAATACCGCAAATAATAATTTGAAATGTAAAACTATCAATGTTATGCATACATTTCTAATCAGAATTGATTATATACCAGATAATATGACATAATAGAAGATTATAATAGCTGTTTGTAGGGTAGTTATATGATCAAAATTGCTCTTGTTTTAATATAGAACTACTTTTTATTTTATATTCACATTCATCCAATACTATGTAGTAATGTTCCAAAATACACTTATAATGGTTATGCTTCATACAGTCGATATATAACCTTCTGTATAAATGCAGCCGAATTCATACATTTACATTCAGTTAGCTTAATGTAGTAACGTTTTTTAAACAAGTTTAAGAAATTGATGCGTAGCAGAGGTGTTGCTGATTCGTAAGTTTAAACTTGACATGTACGTTGACAAGTGATCTGTTCAAGTGAAATCAATGTTAAGTGAAAAGTTTACAGTGAACATTAAGATTAGTAAAAATAATTGTAGATTTTTGTCTATGTAACAGTATCTTATTATTTCACATACCTCAGATGATGTAACAGGCCACCAGAATACTTCCGTTCCTGTACATGGACGTGTTCTACATGGAATTTTATCGATAGGACGTGGACCTTGACATTTATTTCTTATTGTACTACCCTTTTTTATAGTTTGTATAACATGTTGAAGTGAATTTACATGCAATGCTTCCATATTGTAATAAGTTGTTTGGTTATTATTCAATGCTTCAACATCGATAACTGTTCCATTTATAAATCGACAATCAACCTGACGTAATCGTATTCCCATGCCACAATTTACTGAACACTGTAAATATAAGTGTTTATAAATCATTGATCAAAAGAATTTAAAGGATTAGAATAAGTAATAAGATACAATTTATAGAAATACAGATCTACGGTTTTCAACTAAAGAGCATTTTACAACTCTCAGTAAGTATTGTTTGAGTTGGATTGTAATTGGCAAGCGGAATCCAGGAGGTGTGTTTCGAGATACAAATTCATCCTAATTGCATGTACACTAGTTGCACAAGTGTGACTGTCTGGACTCAGTAGTCTAGTGGTGAACGCTGTGGTGTTTGGCACGAAACGGACTGAATTCGAATCTCAGTGGGAATATCAACATTTGGATACAGGCACATTCAGCCGACGAGTCCCGAGTAGGATGAAACGCGCGTCCTGGATTCCACTTACCAGTCACAATCCAACTTAAATGATACTTAGTAAATATAGTTTCGATGACATGTATTAATAGGTATTGGATATCTATTAAAAATCAGCGAGCACTTAGCACCTGTTCATTCTATTAAGAGACTCTCCAGTAGTACCTGTTCTACTACCAAATCGGGGTCGAGCCAGGACTAGAGGCTAAACATTTACCTGGAGGTGGTTAACTTGATCTTCTGTTATGGACATGAAGTTCATGTTACTAGGGAGTTCCATTTTAAAGTAAATAACTATCATATAATTACTGGTTTTTAATGGTCAACTAGTGTTTTCAAATTCAACTTAAAGATCTTTAAAAGACCCAAACGTGCTTATCGAATAAGGAAATTTTTGTGGGTAACCTCATTCAGTATTATTATTGGCTTCTGATAAAATTAAATGCATGAAGTGATTTATTACAAAGTTAATAAATTTTATATTCAGAGTAGATTCAACATATTGAACAACCTACAGTCACGGTTTTAAAATGTGATCTTACTGAGGATACACAAACTTCCTTCTTCAGTCTATGAATAACTGTTCTGTCACAAGTAAAATACCAATAAAACTCTCTTATGGAAAGGATTTTTAATATGAACATGATGTTACTGAACTCTTTATCAACCAATCAGCACCGGTATGCCTAAGGTTATCCACAACGTTCCCAGTACTTAATTTGTGTGATTCGTCAAGCATTTTGGGATAACTTTCCCATTAATTCCGTAGAAATCTGTTAGATATTAGAGTTTTTTATAAGATTTCATCTTGAAACCTAACTTGTTGGATCTTATACACGTTTTGAGCACTGAAAACATCGAGGAAAGCCTGAGCTAATAGTGGCATTGGGAGTCTACTGCTGATCACCTGGCAATAAACTGTGTTGTATTTGTCTAACCCTGTTTACCGTTGATCAAGTTCTATCAATCAAGTCATAAAATGATCACTAGTCTAAGTGAATTGACCCAAAATACAGCATATTGCTATTTTTAAGTGTTGGTTGGCGCTAGCAGATAGAATACCCTAAACCTTAGCTTTGTGAAATATTTACATTGACTAATCACCGATCATAGAACAGCCCTGCAAGAAGCCTGAATAACGTGAACTCCAATCTCACATAAAGCATCATTTCTGTAAAAACTCAAACCCTGCTATAGTAACAAGTACCAACTAGAACACAATGTAGGTTATACAGACTGTTATGTACGTAAATGATTATAAATTATTATTTGTTAAATGAAAAAATAAACTTACACTTGACCATTCACTTTTATGCCAATAAGGACAACTATTATTTAATAAACATGGTTTTTCAGATATTGGTTTAGGACCTGCATTTCGACAACGTTCTTCATCAACATCCATTATATTTGCTGAACGCGAACGTCGAATTAATGATGATGAATCAGGATTATTTAATGATAATCGTAGTGAATCATCGTCAGTATCATCATTTTCTGAAGTTTGTAAATGTTTACTTATCTTCTGTAAAGAGGTCAACTCAATAACACATCTAACATGACGATATTGTATTCCATATTCGCATTCACCTATACACTGAATAACAAAGAAAATAATTAGAAGTTACTTGGCATCATAATTAACATAAAGGAATTGTGTAGTACAATTTGTAGTGTAGTTACTTAAAACATCGTACTGAGTAAAATTATAATGAAGTTAAATCAATTTTATTATGTACAAATCATTGAATGCCTATAAGGAAACGTATGTTCTGTTAGTTGAGTTAAGGTTATGCAAAAAAGTTTTCAACATTAAGCTTCTACTGTACTAAAAACTTTCAATCATCAGAATGAAAAATTTCATTTAATGATTTCATTTCAAACTTTGACTTTCATCAGATTTATGGTTTACATTTAACATATTAGAGCATGTTAGATAGAACAGATTGATGTGAAGTTTAGTTTATGCGGCACAAATAGTAATTTCTGACGGTGTTGAAAATAACCTTTGCTATTGTATTGGGGTATTCAGAGATTAACGAATTGATTCTAAAGGTATTGAAATTATTTCTTTTTTAAATCAATCGTCGGTTAACAACTAATTACTTGTATAATTTCCAGTACTTTATTTCTTCTATTATAAAAGTGAAAAACACACAATTTTTTGATTGTTTAATATTGTGTTAAGGATATACTAATTGAGTTTAGTCTACTTACTAAGTAGTCAATGTTGAGATTTGACTTAATATTCGTTTAAGATAAAGAATTCGGTTGGTAATATTTTAAGTTACCAATAAGTGAATTATTCATGTTATATGCCCTGTATTCCCAGACACTGTATATTTAATATATTACAATATTGTAATTGGGTGTTGTAGAGATTATTGAATAAGATAAACATTGGCCACCAGGAAGCACTAGACAGCTGTTTGTACTTAGTATACGACTCTTCAGCAGTGTGAACCCATGACGTCACCAGGGATCAGACCCAAGACCTTCTGGCTCCGTGGCGAACATTACCCTTAAATCACTAAGTAGGCTACCTATAAAGGTTGTGGATGTACACTGCTGAAAAAACCCATACTTAAACAAATAAGCTATCCAGTGCTTCCTGGTGATCAATAGTTGTCTAATTCAGCCCAATTCGTGACATCAAATTGATATTATAATATCCTGATCTCTACTAGCCAAATTAAAATATATAGTCAGTTTATGTGTGGCTAGTACAAAAACATCTGCTTGATGTGAATATGTCAGTTACTTATCTGGTGACTATATAAAGTTAACGTGGAGTGATCACAGACCATAGTTTTCAAAGCTTTTCGAGATACGTTCACTAGTACTTACCTTTGTCTAACTTTTGAACACTTCGTATTTATCTCCATTCTTATCGTTGATTTTAATACCTACCTATTTCTGCTGTTATATAACTAAAAAGGAATTAAGTAAGTACACTTTATCTCAAAATGGGATTATCAACATTTATGGCTTCATTTATTTATAGGATCGAATTTGATGCCATATCAGTAGAGATTTATTAATCAAATAGTTTATACTCCCTTATGCGACTGCATGTAGTGTAGTTTGAGTTGATAGAAGTGAAAAATGAGTGCTTTCTACTAAACACAGATGAAATTTCATACTTATGAGGTAGATTTATTATCTGTTGACTGTCTAAAGGTGTTTTGTACCTAAACCATTCGTTGAATTTTCAACTTCTAACCATGAAATGAATAATGTAAGCAATCATTTACAAGCTCGAAAGGCCTAATTCCATGAGGCATTAATTTAATCAATCATTACAACAAGTCTATTCAAAACTTACATCTTGCCATTCTTCGGCACGCCATACAGGACATGGAGCTTCAAGACATGTTTCTTGCTCTGTTGGCATAGGCAATAATGCAGCATTACATATTTGTGAATCGACTACTTCAACATCTGATTGACTTGCTGTAAATATGGAAGTATATGATACTGAATGATGTTTATTTAGATTCGCATTATGTGTTTCCAGTACACACATAACTTGCCTCAGTCTTATACCCAATCCACATGAACTAGAACACTAGAATATAACAGAAGTTTAATAATAAGAAATTTATGTAACAATGTTAAGTGATTGAAAGTATTCAACAAGAAATTATTAATATTGATTTTGTCCCAGGAGTTTTAAGAAAACTCAAGTTGATCGAAGGATATGAATCCATTTTACTCAGTTTTATAACCAATTTTAACCAATAGTGTTATAAACGATTTAAATCATTTAGTTGATTTGTGGTGGTTTATGAAGATTGGTATTATATTTCAGTTGACTGAATTCGTCATAGATTGATGCCCGTTGGGTAACAATGAAATCCTAGGAGCACTGGACAACTGTTTCATCTTAGTATGGGACTCTTCAACAATGGGTACTCTAAATCTAAACCATCTTTGCATGTAGTTATAGTTAGAAAATATTTAATTTATCTAATTTGTGTAGAATATTTTTGATCGAAACACTGGAATCATCACTGAACCTGAGATAAATATATAAAGTAAATCCAAAGATTACTAATAACTATAAGAACACATTTTGAATCCAGATGGAAATGAGTTTCGGTGTTTATGAACTTTAGCCTCAAATCAAATTGATTAACAGAAAATGAAGTTTCGATCTGATCTTACCTCTTAGATTATATTCGGAGTAAGACTATATTGGATAGGGTTTTAATTTAATCACATATGTATTTCATTGAACGGAAGCAGTGAGGTACTAAATAATTTTTATAACGAGTATGGTACTCCTCAGGAGCTTTCACCCTCGATTCCATCAGGGAATTCGAATCATACCTTTTAGATTTCAAGGTGAACACTTAACTATCACTTGAACAGCCGGCGTCCATAAGTAGAGTTTCCACTTTTATCAGTTAATATTATATAGCGCCACGAATAGTCAATGCCATTAAAGATGACATTTTTACTTCCTAAATGTTTGAGCTTCAACAGTCACGGTTTCTAACTAAAACTCTGTTTATGTTAAAATTGTAAAGGATTTTGTTTATAAAGATCTCTACTAACCAATTAGGAAATGCAGGGATCATTTTAAATTTGATTAATGGCAGTTTTATTGGTCAACTCTAAGATTAAGTGGTTAGTTATTCAAATAACTTCAAAATCTTTCAACTTACTTCATTACTCCTAAAATGACTTTATTATTATTTTGTTATCTCTGGTTGCATCTTATCCTCCCAAATTGTAGATAGTTTCTGATAAAACAACGATGAAATAGTTGTGTGGTACACTACTTAAGAACTCCGACTGGAGCTCCTTTAAGGTTACTGCCGGTCCCAAGCCCGGAAAAAGGAGGAGGGTTGGGCAAGGGGTTATCAACCCCATCCCGTAAAACAACAACCTTGGTAAAAAAAACGCTTACCAGTAAAAACCTTTATAATCACTTTAACTCTGCCCTGGGAGTTGGAAGATCTTTTATGACGCCTCATAGTGACGGCTGAGTTTCTTCGGAAGCAACAAAGCCGATGTCCCTTCTAACAACCAGAACAACCATTAATATAGGTACATGGAACGCCCGCATGATGTGGGAGACAGGGAGAAGCATGCAAATTTCCGAAGAAATGAGAAGATACAACCTAAAGACACTTGGAATAAGTGAAACCCATCGGCTACAAGCTGGACAGCAAAGATTATCCTAAGGAGAAGTGCTTTTATACTCCTATCGCGAAGAAGAAAACGCCTCAAATACGCAAGAAGTGGCACTGATGTTGTCCCAAGAAACATGGAAGGCTATTATAGGACGGGAACCTCATGGACTTAGGGTTATGAAAGCATCATTCAAAACGAAAAAGGAAGGGATTACAATGAATGTCGTCCATTCAGTCAAGGACCTAACCATTCTGATTGGAGACTTCAACGTCAGGGTTGGAATAGACAACACTGGATATAAAGACATCGTGAGACGACATGAACTAGGAGAAGGGAACGAAAAATGTAAGAGGTTTGCAAACCTGTGTGCTTTCAACGAAATGATTATAAGTGGCTCCGTATTCTTCCACAAGCGTACACACAAAACTGCATTGGTTTCACCGAATCACATCACAGAGAACTGAATCGACCACATCTGCATCAATAAGAAGTTTAGAACGACCATGGAAGAAGTAAGAGAAAGAATAAGAGCTGACATAGCTTCATATCATCATTTAATGGTGGCTAAAATGAAACTGAAGCTGAAGAAGCACTGAAGAACTGGAGCAGCAGTATTACAAAAGTTTAACACAGCTCTTTTCTCTTAAAAATAATAAAGGTAACGAAGTATGTGAAAAGGTAATCTAATTAGATATAACAAAACATATAAACTCACTGCACTCCAGGATGTTGTCCTCCATGCTGGTACACGTAAATCACATGAAGCCTCATTACAAGGTAATAGAATAGGCTGATTTATATTATCCACTTTTAATGGTATAATATCTTGTACATTATCTATTCGCCTTTCAATTGTTTCTACATATATAGTACTATTTAACTTATCAGTAAATAAACGTGGAATATATTGAAGATTTTGCATACATTTATCATTTTCAACAATATGTATTCCATTTAAAGTAATCTTCTTATCATTAGAACTACTATTATCCAATTCATTTTTTAATGTAATCCGTTCACATGGTATTTTTATTTGTTTAACTCCTATTCCACAACTGACAGAACACTGAAATAGATAGAATATATGATGATTTAATATGACATATAATGACATTTATCCACTAAAAGGTATTTGAATATAGAGAGAAACAAATGTTAGTAAGATAAACTTATGAGGATCTTGTAAAATTAATCACATTCTGAAATTTTATTACTAGTGAGAACTATCTCAGTCAACCTTATTAGTCGCCATTTTTAGAAGACTAATGGAGTGCAGGTAGATCGAGTATGAAACAGTTATCAATCAATGGCTTTAGGCAATCGTCGATCAATACTATAAATTGACTGGAGTTAAAGACATGTAATCCAATAAAGGCTTGTTCAGTAGTCTTAAAATGGAACGACCACCACAAAGAATATAAGCGTCTTGGGTCTGATCCATCGTGGATGCACATTGACATTCAAAAATCGCATGTTAAGAAAAAACAACCTCTCAGTGCGTTCTGATTTTCAATGACCTTTCATTTACAATCAACCGTCGATGTGAATTATAAAACTATGAATTTAGTCACGTTTCAATATCATTCATGTAATAACTGTTTGTCTTGTGACTGGTAACCACTTTCGACTGTTGATTGGTTTTGAAGTTTTCATTTTCATCATTAATTAGGCTATTATGAACAACAAATATGTGGTCAGCGTTTTTTTCATATGTCATTTTGTTTAGTTATGTAACAAATAAGACTGAGATATGACCTAAAGTTTAGGAAGATGATGATAATGAAACAATCACTACCATCGATTATGAAAAGTCACATCATTGAACTGCAGGTTAGGTTTTTGTAAATAATCGTAAAGTTTTAAAGTTGATTGCACATGAAATATTTTAACTCCTTGAAAACTTGCCTTTTTGTTAGCTTTGGCAGTTTGTTAAGACTGTTTAATACAAACTGACCTTAAATCAGACTACTAGTGAGAATCGAAATGGGCATTAGATATATATATCTCAATGATCATTATAAATACTACAGTTCGAAGCCAAGGAAATTGATGCCTTACTATGTCTGCCTTACATTTAGATCAATGAACTTACTTACTTACTTACGCCAATTACCCCTCCCAGAGGAATATAGGTCGCTCACCAGTATACTCCATTCAACTCTGTTCTGAGCATTCCTTTCCAGCTGTCTCCAGTTGCTGTTCATCCTTTTACTGTCTGCTTTTAATTCTCAACACAGTATGTTTTTAGGCGTTCCTTTTTTCCGTTTTCCAACAGCATTCCAAGTTAATGCTTGTCTCATAATGCAGTTTGATGATTTCCGCAATGTATGTCCTATCCATTTCCAACGTCATTTCTTGATTTCCTCTTCGGCTAGAAGTTGGTTTGTTCTCTTCCATAGTAGGCTGTTGCTGATGGTTTCCGGCCAACGGATATTAAGTATCTTGCGTAGATAGTTGCTTATAAATACCAGTACCCTCCTGAGGATGTTTGAAGTAGTTCTCTACGTTTCAGCTCCAGAGAGAAGAACTGTCTTGACGTTCGAATTGAAGAGTCTGATTTTGAGGTTAGTTGATAGTTGTTTGGAGTCCCATATGTTCTTCAAATGTAGGAATGCTGCTATCGCTTAGCCAATCCCCGCCTTTAGATCATGTGCATCGGATCCTCCTTGTTCACCGATGATGCTTCTCAGGTACGTGAAATTATGCACTTCTAGAGTTTCTCCATCAATTTCAATTAGGTTGGTTCACTCTGTAGTGGATTTTAGGATTTTGCTCTTTTCCTTATGTATGTTCAGGCCTACTGATGCTGAGATCGCAGATCAATAAACTCACTGGTATTATAATGATGATCATTATAAATTCCACTCTATTCAACGCAAAGTAGTAGTAGTAATATATTATACGTGATTCTAATTTCTAGAGATTTACTGTGTACAAGTCATTTCAATAAGAACGGTCAAATTTCCAATATGTCCTAATAAGTAACGTATGTAACTACTAATAATTTGAAGATCTACTGATTATATGACTTTTACTATCAGAGTAATGTTATTGTTATTCATTCTTTGTATTGATTTCCTTCCCAGCTTTAAAATGTAAACTGAGAAGTAACATAACGACAGATATTTTGTTTCTAATCGTGTCTTAATAATGACTTATCAACTAAAGTAAGCTTAAATCGATTAACATTTACTAATTAACTTAACGTCATGTATATAACTTAACATATTCCTTCCTTATAGAAATAAATTAGAATGTCATAGTTACTGTAGATTTTTTGGTGGAAACACTTAAAAAATGATAAATCATGTAAGTTCTTATTGATTTTCAATTATAATACATTAATACATGTTTACATTATTTATATTAAAATATTAATTAATTTGTAAATGGTAACAATTCTATTGTTGTTCTTCAATGACATGTATAAGATATGTAAAATGACAAAGGAACCATTATAAATTAATATATGATTATGTTACTGCATATAATTATCTATACTACATTAACTATTCTTATTCAAGTAAATTATCATATTTGCATTAATTTATCAATGTATCCAGTACATAGATACACATTATAATAGAATGTAAACTAGTAGTTGATTACAATTATAGTCTCCTCTTTGTATATGTCGCCTTCATCATTATATATACACTGATCATTAGTTAGTTAATGAATTGTAATAGAAAGTAAGTAATGAACAACTACAATATAACTTTTACAATTAGTAACAATATTGAATGACAAAAAATATACAAATTATTTTATGTTTTGCACAAAATAACGTTTTAAGTTATTTTCATTGATCAATGAGTAATGACCGATGTAAGATTTGTCAAATTCTCTTTAGTGATGATCATATTCTATGTAATCGATATTATCTGCGCCAAGGAGCACTCAACAGCTTTTTTTTCCTGGTGTGGAACTCCTTAGCGGTGCACACCCTAGATTCCGTTCCAGAGGCTTCAAGGTTGGCAAAAACCTAACTTACTACACTACTGAGCCATTATCCTAATGATATAATTTGTGATGTAGCTCGACGATCATGCATTATTATGAGTAATAATCGTTTCACTCTCAATAAGTTTGAACTCCATCAATCACGACTTTTCACTTGAGCTTCAGGAACATCTTGAAGTTAGTCACTAGTGAGCTTATTATTGTAACTGAATTGACAAGCTTGGTGGAGATTGGTATTAAGTTGAATTGAGTAAATTTATGACAGATCTATATAGGTAGCGTATCCATTGAAAACCAGATAGCCTTGACTAGTCGTTTCATTCTAGTCTAGTACTCCTCACTAGTACCCTCTCAATATCAATCTATGATAAAATTCAATCAATTAGACTTAACATAAATCTCCATATACAATCTCATTCTATAAATCTATTGAATTCTATATTAATATTAGTATACTGTTTTATAATTCCATTATAAACTAATTCAAATTTACCTTAGTTATTTGTGCATTACCCCATCGATAACAATTTGGTTGATAACATAATTCATGATTATTTGGTTCATCTAAAAATTCACCAATTCTACTTGCTTTACGACAAAAATTTACATTTAATTGTATACTATTCATATGATTCAATGATATTTCAATATATTTAGCAAGTTCATTATGATAATGAATATTATCTCTTAGATTACATGTAACATTACGATAATGTATACCAATTATATTATTATGTAATGTATTATTTTGATGTAAATTATTATTATCAAATTGACGACAATGAATTTTCATTTGTTCATTTAATGGTTGACATTCTGACCATTCAGTTACTAACCAATTCATATCATTACGACATGATGATAATGAAAAACAATCATTATATTGTTCAATATATAAATTTTGTTCAATAAATTGATGATAATTATTAGTAATTTGTTGATATTTTAATAGAATTTCTTCAGCTAATTTATTAGTAACAAATTGTTGTGAATTATTTAATTGTTGATGTGTAGATTCAATATGTTGTATACATTCATTTAATGGCCAATTTTGTTCAATTTCATCTTGACATGAAAGTGTACGCCTACGTTTACCATCACCACATGAATTAGTACACTAAAATCATTTAATGAAATATAAGAAAAACATTTATAATAATTTATACATTAATATTATCATTTAATTTGGATTGGGACTGGTAAGTGGAATCCAGGACGCGCGTTTAGTCATATTCTGGACTCATCGGCTGGATGTATCTGCCTCCAAATGTTGATGTTCAAAGTGGAATTCCTACTCAGTCCGTTTCGTGTCAAACGCCACCGCGATCACCACTAAACTACTGAGTCCAGACAGTCATACCTGTTCAATGGACGAATTGGTAGTAGGATGAATTTATATATTCCCATTGATTTGTTACCGATTCGTCCATTGCACAAACGTGACTGGTTGGACTCAGTAGTCTAGTGGTGTAAGCGGTGGCGTTTAACACACAACAGGACTGAGTTCGAATCCCACTATGAACATCAACATTGGGATGCAGGTACATCCAACCGATGAGTCGCAAATAGGACAAAACGCGCGTCCTGGATTCTACTTGCCAGTCACAATCCTAAATTAAATGATACTTGTGAATATTCGCTATATCGAGGCAATCCGCTCAGGATGCACATATAGCAACAGTGACTGACCAGCTTCAGTTTATAACAAATCAGTGGGAATATACAAATTCATCCTACTGCATTAATATTATGTTGACATGATTATATTTGACAATAGCTATAGATTATTTATGAATATTGTTTGGAAAATCTATAGACTCTGGTGAGTAATTTGGGGTGGGCACTGTTAAGGAGTTCTACACTTGAATGAATTAGCAGTCCAGTACTTCCTGGTTTTTAATGGTCACCTGCCAACATCAGTATGTAATATATTCAATCAAGTAAAACTATATATATTGGCTAATTAGACTATCTAAATAGTTAGTTGAAAAAGTACTTAAACTGGTGAGATTATTATTAAAATGGCAATTGATGATTAGTATTTCGTTCTTTTTGGGATTCCTCAATTAAATATATCGACATTTTTTAGTCTTAATGTTCACAATCAGTTAACAATTAAACACTAATTTATGTAACCATAGTTGTACAATGATACTACTTATATGCAATAACAGGTATAGATACATGAAACAGCAATATAACATATTTGATTGCATACGTTACACATTGATGTCAGTAAAGTATCATTGAAAACCAGGTAGCACTGGATAGCCTTTACGTTCTAGTGTGAAATTTTTCTTTAAGTTTAGTAAGTGGTTAATAAGAGGTTTTCCACCATATCAAATAATAAACAGTTCTATTTCAAAAGTATAAATATACAAGTAGTTGCAATTTTACCAGATAATAAATTCGAGTGGCTATTACATGGAATTAATTTAGAAACAATGATCAGTGGAGTTCATTAATATCTAGTGTAATATAGTTATTCATCAGTTATAATGTCGTAGTATCACGAGTTGCCTAACATTAGAAATATAAAACATTGGTTGTCAATTCATTGGTTTGACTGTTAAGCACTTATGTACAAGACCAAAGATCATGAGTTCTATCGCTTACAGGGTCGTGGATATATGTTGCTACTGAGAAATCTCATAGTAGGAGGAATGAGACATGGTTTTAAATGGCTTTATAACTAAAAAATGCTGTAAGTTGTAGTAAGTAAACGAACACCAGTGATGATAATCTATAATTCATCCTTTTGTAGAAGATACAGATTTATCTACTATTCCAGCTTAGTTTCAATATTACTTCACACATTTTTTAAACGCGTTTATTCCTTTGTAAACTGTATTGTCGATGTTTATTTTGTTTCCTGTATCAAATGTAAAGTTGAAGCATAGTACGAAGATGCAAAAATGAAAATTAAGAACTCTACTTTTAACATTTTAGATCAAATTAAGTGATGAATGATGCTCATCTTTCATTGTATGTAAAAGTATTACGGTGATCAGTATATGATGAACCTATATGATGAACCCGCCAAAACATTCGGCTCACGAATTTTATGTTTTACAAAAAGCTCTTAATCGTTAAGATTACTAGACTACCTTCAAACGGTAGCTTACTAACTTCAGTGAACTAGGTCGTATACAGCGAAGATCATTAAATGCATTTAACAATAACTGTCTCACTCCTGACCTATATGGTCTCCAGTTGTTGGGACTTCTAAGCAGGTCTTCAAAAACGCCTTAAAGTTACTTTATTAATATGATAATTAATATAGGTGAACTGAGGCAGGTCAATTAAAGTTTATCACATTTAAGTGATGTTTCAAAGAAATTCATTTAGCTTTATAACATTCACGCGTTTTTGTCATCCAAGTGGCACTTCTGACTTACATATACCACAGTTTGACCAGAGAATATCACCTATTATTATAAATCTTCATGATTCATAGCATACCAAACACATGTTTTGTATTTATATATATATATGATTACCTTAACCTACAAATAATTTTTAAAGTTAACAAAATTATGGTTGAAACTTACTTCGGTCCAGTTTGATAGAACCCAGTGAACAGGATGGCATGTACCTTTGCATGTAATGTAAGCTGGTTGAGTTGGAGCACTGCCTAGACCTGCTTTATAACATACAAGTTCTCCTAATTGAGCGGCTCTCCAAATTCCTTTCGATTTATCTTTTTGTTCAGCAGGTATAATATATTCTTCACATACATACATTACAGCTTCACGACCTTCACCACATCTTGCTGAACAACTACTAGTGTGAAATTCTTGAATATTGTTTGATGATTTAAGTATTGGTACAGGTTTAGCTGACCAGCGTACACCGCAATAGTCAGAGCAACGTCTAAAAACAGGCGGTGGCCGTGGCATAGAGGCACATAGATAATCAGCCACTGGTCGAAATAGATCGAATTGTGAAAATTGACTTCGTTCTGAATCTTTCGGAACTAATGGATAACATTCTGCAGGTGTTGTTACATTTCCTATAGAATTAAAATAAAAACTAAACTAATTGCATTTATAAATCTTGTACAAAGTTAGAAATGAAAATCATTAAATGCCGACCAAGTGGTCTAAAAATGAAATACCCTTCGAAAAGACTAAATGCTCTGCACTAAGTCATTGATTGGGCATAGATGTACACTGCTTGTATATCCCATACACATGAATGATACATGTTCAGAGGGTATAATAAGCACCAGATCTCAATGGAATACCTACACTCCGTCTGCAGTAAGTCAGTCTAAACAATTTTTAAAATGCTTTATTATCCAACCCTCTACATTTCTTGCCCCAGTCGTCCGGTTTTACTGCACTGCAATTATCCAATTCTATCAGTGGGTAATTGCTTCACTTAAATTATCTGAACTTTATCGATCAGAAATATTTAATAAAACATCATCGATGGTGCAAGAATACAGTCAGTAATGATAACCCAATTGCTTCATTTAAGAGGCTTGTCGAGATTTGTTTAATTACCATAGATTGTTGAAAGCTGTAATATCGAATAAAATCATATTCCAATAAACAGCTCGATTAACTCAGTTATTGGCTGTAAACTAGATGACCTATAGACTACGGTCAATAATAAGGTTTTGTCGTAAATGAAATCAGGAGTCACACTGTGTTAAGTCAAAAAATTAATAATTACCTATGGTAATTTGAAAAGTATGTCTTTAATCACGAAATTGATTGATATGGGTTCAAAGCCTACAGAGAACATTCGCTTTATCATGATTGAACCTACATCTTACTGACAAATAGCAATTATAGTGAAATCTAGGTTAAACATGGTTTTCTATCAATTCCTTCAAATCGTCTAAATATTGTACAAACTTCTTAGATCCTTTATGTCATGAATGTACTAAAATTGTATATCAGTCGTCTTCGTAGAACGTGTAAGTGATTTAATATTATGGATTACTTTGTTACATAAGCATCAATATCAGTCTAAAAAAAATAGGTCGGTAAGCAATTTATGGTAGGTTAATTAGATTATACAATTTGTAGTTTTTCATTAAAAGAGTTGTTGTTCAATGCAGATGAAACAAGAAATGTTTATGTTCATGAAATTAGAAAGAAGTATGAGATAAAAGATAACTTCACCACAGGTGTTTAAATCATTATGTATCTTGGATTGTAATCATTACATTTTTATCCAGGACTAGATAATGATTGAAAGTGTTATCTTGTCTAGTACACAGAAGTAATATACGTTATTTTAGTGGTATCCATATATATTACTGAATAACAATCGTTTCATCGACCAGTATAGTGTTCTTAATGTCGTTTAAGTAAATGGTGTCACTGATTTAGTGTTAAAGGCCTAAAATAGAATAGCCACTAGAGAACAGGAAATGTTATAAAATATTATATACATTACTTTCAAACATCAATTTGCATATTATTCAACTTCTCTGAACCGTGTCGATTATAGGCTTTCTTCTCTTGATGTCTTCAATTTTCCTATGTATTTTAATTATGCTCTGCTTTCTGCCACTCCGCAACTCACCTCATACACTGTTTCCTGATTCTTTTCCATTTCAGGCGACGTTTTGCTACCTACTACTTATAGATGACTTTATAAGTAGTATTCAGCACACTAAACATTCGCTTGCTAAGCATAAGTGAATACAGTATAGCGTAAAGACTGGATTAAGTAAAGACTAACCACTAAAGTCAGTTGGAGACGAAATAGATGATCTGAGATCAATCTGTTTTTGATTCTCAAAAGGTATAGAGAAACATATTTTTGACATCGTAGTAAAAAATTGCAATTCTAGACGTATAAAGTACTTAATTCTTGCTAAACAACGATATGTCACACAAATGAACACTAAACCTTGACCAAAACCTTTTAGCTTGTCGTGGCGCTGCTAATAATGATAACTCACTGGAATATCAGTAACATCTTGATGATAGTTACTCATAGGCTTATTACTGTAATTGATTTAAGGTGGTTAGTATTCATCCCAGACTGGTCTCGGTCTGCTACTACTGCGAACCAGAGAAAAGTGTTATGTCCTAGTTTCGGTTAAACTTCCTGGCGGAGTTGAGGGCATGCATTTCGATGAGACAGCTGCCCACTCTTCTCCGGTTTTAAGTAGTACTCAGCGGAGGCCAATCTGTAACAAATATTAACGATCTCAACTCAGCTACAATAATGGGCTTTCTATTGACTGACTTCAAGGTGTTCTTTAAATTCTATTAAGTAGTCGTGATTAATGGAGTTTAGACAAGCCAGAAGGGATACAGTTGTCACCAAAGACATTGGATGATCGTCGTACTAAATGACAAATTGACTGAAGTGGGAATCTTACCATATAAGCTCATCTAATGGCACTAATGATTAGACGTTAGTTAAAAAATAGAAGCTACTGTAGAATCCTATACAAGGATAATGTACTTTCTAGCTCTTCATGGTGCTCACTTGAATTCATTCATCAATAAACACAAACTACAAATTATCATCACATACCTGCGCATGTTGTACAACCAGTAGGTAATTCACTAATTCTCCAAACAAAATAAACCTGTGGTTTATCTTGCCATTTTCCAGGACTAGATTTTACTGAGTTAATCAATTTTTCAGATGTTTCCAATGATTTAAAAGTATTTTGTGATCTTCCAGTACGACGATTAATTCGTTCTTCAGCTAATCGTGCTTCATTCTCAGCAATAAAATATAAAGAATTATTTTTTTGTGATTTATCAATAAAATAACTGTATTCTACTCTTGGTAATGATTGAGTTGTATGCGAATTTTCAACACGAATCTATGTAAATATAGAAAATGACAATAATACAATAGTTTTGAAAGATTAAATGAGTTTATATTACGTTGTGCTGACTAACTTAAAGACCTTATATTTTGTTAAAGTTCATCAGTGTTATGTATGTAATAAGTTTTTGCATTAAACGGTATCAATACATAATGTACTAATATTGTTTAAATGTATCATTATCACAATTGTACACTACTACGACTACTACACACACTTACGCCCTTGGACACCTGGTACTTTTTGCTGTACGAGTTGCAAATACACTATCGCGGCAACATTCTTCGTTTTGAATTGAGTATTACTCACTGATTGCTTGGATTAATAATTGATCCCATTTTACAGCATCAGAACTAGACATTCAACGTCCCTGCCGCTCCTCTTCGCTGAACTGACTAGAATAAAGCTACACTGGACGCTCGGGTTTATATATATTGTGTGGTGGTCATTCGGAGAACCCATCAGCTCGCCTCAAACAGTGCAGTTAATCCAAGTAAACTAATTCTGATAGACACTGAACTTATTATATGTACCTGCATTAACTGTTAATATAGTATTTATTCTCATCTGACTGTTTGTAAGGCATTATTGACTCGGTAGTGTTCCGCAGCCGCCACAACGTAGTTTATATTATCTTAATATCAAGTTAGCAATGTAACAGTCCCACACCTTGAAAACTGAAGATTCAGAGTTCATTAATTTGAATGAGACAACTGGTGAGCTCTTCTGAAGAATCTCATATTAAAAGAAATAGCTTTCTTATGCTTCTTGATTCTCAATGGTTGTTATGATGGAATAGTTCATTTGAAAAACATGTTTGAATATAGTTAAGAATTCTTAATATAGGATAAATTAAATAGCCTTGTTCTCGCTTAGATATAAAATATTGTATATTCATATTATATAGAGAACCAGTAAAATGCAGTTATAATTAATGCACCATTAAGTAAAGTAATGAAAATGCTAACAGTAAAGGCTGGAGTTCGTTTTCAAGAAGTGTATATCTAAATAGAGGTTTAGAAAATGTATGATGACTGAAGCATTCAGACAGTGGAAGACCGAGAATATTTACTGTGAGTTTTGTTACTTCCTTGTTAGATGATTACATTAATTCACCTTAGCTAATTGTGTTTTTATTGAAGCAACAATTATTCTACTATAACAATCAAATGCATTGTTCGTTCATAGTTAACATATAACTTCTTGTGTTGAAAACTTTCATAAAAATATAATCATTTACACTAGTATGATTATGAGATAATAGAGTAAGGTTTCTAGGTGTCTAATACATGTACATTTGAGTGCATTATCAGAAACTACCATTAATATTACTGTAATTAAGTATTATGGAGATTGATGATTTAGAATATAATATCACAAATTGCTTTGAGTTAAACATTCATTGTAAACTAGGAAAGAATGAACAACTGTTTCGTCCTAATGCGGGACTCTCAAGCAGTGGACACCTACTATCCATCCAGAGAATCTATCCAAAGACATCAAACATTTCAGTTAGTATATTATTATTATTATTGCCATCAATAGTACTTACGTAGACAAATTTAGCTATTATTGAAATTAAGTGTTTAGTTAACCTTTCCTCATTACTTAATAACACATTCTATTAATGGCATTTCATTTATTCTGCCTCTATTGGGAGTTTTTCTACTCAGTAGTATTTATTTCATTACGGAGGCACGTTAAAGTGGTTACTTATTAAATATTGTTTTCCTACTATAAAAATAAAACAACGTAGATAAAAAAAAAAGCTTATATGTAATCAAAAGGCAAATTATTCATGCACATTTCGTTTATTATAAAAATGAAACGATGTAAATGGATGAGATCATCCTGTAAAGCATAAACTTTAAACTCTGTCTTATTCTTAAGTAATTTACTTGTAAATGAATTCAATTACTCAAAAAAGCAGATCTGAAAGTGGTTTGTTGTTTGAATTCATCACATATTGATGTTAGTTGGGTAACAAGGACAATCACAGAACACTGTAATGTGCACCCTTGATTCCGTTAAGAAATCGAATTCATGGCTTTCACATTTTAAAGCGAATGCCTTATTTGTCTCCATTAAACCACCTTATTTCAGACTTTGGTTATGTTTATTAGTGAAACTCAGATGGCAATTTTCATTTTTTTAGTACACCAACCAATAGTAGTCCTCACTATGAAAATATTCAAACACTTATATGCAGCTTCATACATTCTGATTAAGTTTGTGCTTATTTGAACTTAGAAGTTCAATAAATAACTTGTAGTAAAAACTGAAAGATAATTGGTTCAAGTCTCAGTATGACCATCGAAAAATGAAATTCAAGTAAATTCAAGTAACGAGTCCCGTGAATTATACTGTTAGAAGTATACCAAATATACTAAGAACCTCTGACGATCCGTTTATGACAAACATATGCTAACAGATTTCGATCAAATACAGTTTCCACTGTTGACAATAAGAAAATGCAGATCATTATAAAATTGAAAATAGATGTAGATATAGTTACTGAGTGCCGAAATGAAATGCAAGCAGAATTATTGAATAGTGAATAATTATGTGTTAGTCTGGTCCTTAGATCTAATCAAATTTAGTCGGTCAAATTGCAGTAGTGTTTCTACTTTACATGAATCAGTAGAGTATGCATTATGTTTTTGAATTTAACAACTTTGGACAAATTAGTATAATTTTACGTCATTGATATTATTCGATCAGTACAAAAGCTCAGAGAAAATTGAAATTGTTAACTACTCATTCATCATTTATTATAAATAGTTTAGAACAATATCTATCAAAGCTCCAAACTCTGACTGTATAGACCTTTGTCTATCATTCATTTTAAGGAAGTAAGTTTTGATTTATCCAACCATAACTGTCATCATACTGATTACTTAATAAGTAACAACAGCTATCTGTCTACACTTTTGCATCCTTTTAAGTTGAATTGTGACTTGAAGGCGGATTCGAACTCAGTCAACTTCGTACCAAACGCCACCGCATCCACCGCTAGGCTACTGAGTCCAGATAATCACACTTGTGCAACTGGTATATATTTAATCAAAATGAGTTTGTATCTTCCCGATGATTAGTAATGGACTGAAAGTGGTCAGCCTTTGTTGCTATATGTGCATCCTGAGCGGTTTGTCTCAATATAGCCATAAACCACAAGTAATGTTTAAGTTGGATTGTAACTGGCAAGCGGAATACCAGTGGAGACATAAAAATTGGGATGTAGGTACATCCAGCCGACGAGTATTAATTAGGACGAGACGCATGTTAGTCACAGTCCAACTTTAATATTACTTGCAATTTATCGCTATATTGAAGCAGTCCGCTCAAGTTACACATATAGCAAGAGAGGCTGACCAGTTTCAGTTCATTACAAGTCAACATGAAAATACAAAGTCATCCTAATTTTGTATTATTTATTTTCCAAATGTACATATATTACAACTAATCGTTCTGTCTTAATTCTGCCTGAACTAAATACTTAAGAATACTAACCTCATATAGTCTACAACCATTCAATTATAATTATTAACTCTTGATGATGATAAACACTGAATAACTCAAATGGTAACATTATAATTGTTGACTCATCTATTCAGTGGAAAATCCAGTGACTAGTTTTCCGCTATTCATGAAGCTTATGAATGATGTCTGGGAGTAAATAGTTTTGGCAGTTAAAATAAATGAAGATAAATAGCAAATATTGATTGCTAAAAATGTGCATACGATATTACTATAGGAATGCATGTTTAATTGAAATTTATTGAGATACTGTACTATTGGCGCTAAGATATTAGTACTGAACAAAGCTACTGTGATAAAAATCACTATCTAATATGTAGTTAATCTTCAGTCTTGATCCAAATCTATCAATCAAGTTAAAACATGATCATCAATCTGAGTGACTTTAAATGTCACCAGTATATAGGTTAGTTAGTTAAATATGAATAGAAGTACACTGCATAGTAGTTGGCGTGATAGCAGTCCCTAGAGAACCCCGGGTCTAGGTTTTCTGCTATTCGACACTCGTTAGTAGTGCGAACCTGCGATTTTTAAGAAGACGTTTGCTTTCCTGTGGAATCGATCTCCGGTCACTCAGTTTCACAGTCTTAAATCGTTACTAAGCTACTAGGGGCGTTACTGACCCCCTCCCCTTCCATAGGACTGTGATGTATACTTTGGCTAGTCACTGTGTAGTAACCGATTGGTCGTTTGCCAACACCTTTATAATACACATTGAATTCCATCGATCATGTTGTAATGTGGTCACTAGTCTAAATCACTTGAAATTGCTTTTCACACTATTTCATTTAATAACCTACATTTACAACATACAACTTTACTAGAAGAAAAAAATTCTTTTTTGAAATAAAGTTCTTCACTCTAAGTTTGTTTACCAATGAATAAAAAAACCAAAATAAAATATTTTTCTCCTCATCTCTGCCAGAAAAAATTACCCTGGAACTTCATCTAATGATGTAATCACTATAGACAATTTTATTTTCCTATTATATATGGTCCAATTAGATTTACATATACATTTTTTTATTGACTAGATTCTAGTAGTATGATATGTAGACGTTATGCTGATAAAGTATATTATAGAGGTTTAAACTTTGTTACGTCACTTTTTTAAAGTTATAGTGATTTAAATTGAGATGGTTATTTTTGTGGAGATCTGCGTTTTTAGTTGATTAAATACGTCACAGATTGATGTTGATAGGGTATCAGTGAAAACCAGAGAACACTGGACAGTGTGTTTAGACCTAGTATGAAACTCCTCGCCAGTGTATACCACAGGGATTTCGCACTATATTGATAGAAGTGAGCATTCTACCACTGAATGCTAGCCCAGTGTTTGGGTATCTGACAACTTAAAGCATATAGGACGGAATCTAGAGTATGCACTGCCAAGGAATCCAATTCTAAGACGAAGCAGCTGTCCATTGCTCCAATGGTTTACAGTAGTACTCTACCAACATCAATCTGTGACGTAGTCAATCATTTATAAATATGTATTGGAAGCTACAATAGTCTATGCATCAATATAATGAATGAATACTACGCAAAAATACTCTGTAAGTAAACCAATACTTATTCCTCTTAACGACTTTTGATGAAGTTCTCAAAAGTTAAAAAAAAGTAAATTATCCATTCGAGCTGTGAGTGATGAATAAACAACAACAAAAGTATTGATATTTATATGTGCTTAAGAATTAAACTTTCAGCATTCGATGTTCATATCAACTGATTCAGTAGTAAGCGCTTGGTTCTCGATTTCAAAATACCTATTATTAAGAACAAACCATTTTCTTTGTTAAACGAGACTAAATTTATGCATAATAATGCACTAGTCAATGAAAAAGTTCAGTTTTATTTATATAAGATCTATATGCTAATGAAAAATATAAATATGAATTTTACTTACAACAATATTCACATCTTTATTAAGTCTTCCAGTAATTGAAACAATTTCTTCACGACTACGACTTCCACTGTAGTAAAGTTCAGCACCAGCGAATGGTTCACGTGTTTCACCTCGACGTATTTGAGTTTTTAATTCTTCAAATATTACTAAATTGAAAAGAAATAACAGTGTCTATTTTAATAAATGTGTGTTCGGTTGATGGGGGAGGGATGAGCTGGGGTGGGGTGGGAGAGATGAAGCATATTTCGTTAAATATTTTGTTTAAATTAATAGTTGTGTAGACTTTCATCATTAACACTGATGCATGTTTGTATTGTTGGAGACGACTAGCTGAAGGTGTTCACACGATGAACAATGGTAAGCAATTCCTCTGGTAATCATTATGTACAGACGGTGAAATCCCATTTACATTATACTTACGATCAAATATATCGCCCATTTCATTTATCACTGTCTTCTACTTTCTACTTTATTATCATTTGTTGGTTTAGTCGTAAGAAGAGTAAATTGATCATTTATAAGATAAACTTTAAACATTTCAAATAAATTTCCTTATTATTGTATAATGAATGATCATTTCTTAACGCTCAAATTCCCTAACGTTCATGCGATCCACAAGGCATCATAAATTAGTCATAGAAGAATGAATTTTCTAATTATATCGAATAAATTGAAGTTGTTATGTACGAAATCATAAGTGTGTGCCTATAAGTGACATTACATCTATTAAAAATGTCAGTATAATAATTTGAACTAATAAATAAGACTAGTAACTATTTATTAATTGCTTAACAAACATAACTTGGCATGTAATGTGCTTAATTGTCGTTGTACAATAGTTCTCTTTTGCCTATAAACTATTTAACTGGTATCAAGTAGTTTCACCTACGACTAGGTTAGTGAGTTCAGACAGTCACACTTGTGCTAAGAAGTCCGAATAGGATGCGTGTCCTAGATTCCGTTAGCCAATCACAATTCAACTCAAACAATACTTGTTAACTATTGCTCAATCGAAGTCGATACGCTCATGATGCACATATTGCAACAGAGGCTAGTCAGTTTCGGTCCATGATAAATCAAAGGAAAGATCGAAATACATTCTAATCAGTATGAATATTATTCGTGTAATGAACTACTATGGAAATTGGTTCATTAATTCAGAATAGGCTTGTATCTTCTCGTTGATTTTTGTAATGGACTAAAACTGGTCAGCCTCTGTTGCCAGATGTGCATCCTGAGCGGATTGCCTCTATATAGCGGTAGTACACAAGTTATATTTAAGTTGTGACTGTCTGGACACAGTAGCCTAGTGGTGAACGCGGTGGCGTTTGACACGAAACAAACTGAGTTCAAATCCCACTGTGAACATCAACATTGGGATGCAGGTACATCCAGCCGATGAGTCCCAAATAGGACGAAACGCGCGTCCTGGATTCCACTTGCTAGTCACAATCCAACTTAAATATAACTTGGTTCATTAATCTTTAAATAATTTCAAAATTTAAAGGTACATTTCAGTTCCATCGATAAAACCTCCTACTCATTTCAACTATTATATCACATCGTGTATTCCTTAATTTAGAAGTTATTCAGAAATATTACAGTATCTCGTATTGAATTGGACTTAGATGACTATATAAAAAGATGATGATAAATATATCACATATTATAGATATGATGAAGAAAGCTTTAATAAAAAGGATAGATAATTCCAAATAGTGTTTTTTCTCTTAATAAATTATTAAAGCTGACAAAACTTACATAACATAAAATCATCATATGAATCGGATGAGTATGCAGTATTACGATCAGATACTTTTCTAACAAATGCATTTGTAACTCCTCTAGGTATACGTACAGCTGTAATTAAACCTAAGAATAAAAGAGAATGCAACGTTTATTTTTCAGTTTTCTATAAAGAGTTTTTGTATCTACTAAAATACCACTATATAAATGAACATACCACGTGGATAAGTACCAGGCGGTGTTAAAGTATTTCCGTTGAAAACACCTTTGATTTCTTCACAAGTACTATTATCACCACCACATACACGACAGTGATCAAAACGTAGCCGAGATCCCAATATACCGTCACAGCCAGTTTCCTATAGAATAAAATTTGTATTCAATGAATTCGTCATTATACATGTAGAGTGCTATACATTTATTAATTTTTATGTACCATTGGAGGGATTCAGTATGAGTATTGTCACAGAAGATATCCCATTTAAGAATGGTTAATTACAGAGGAATAAATTAACATTGTATATTCAGCATCATAACGTATGCGAAAGAGGGAATCCATTGTAACAAATAGCTCATCAGAAACAATGCTCTTGTCAATCCTACTTTACCGAGGTTATTTAACATCTTCAGGTTTTTCTTGATTCCTATCGTAGGCTGTACACATTGTAACAATAGAAGTCATCTATTATTCTGACTGTATGTAGTTGTTTTCTTAACTAGTATACTAACATGCCATTCAATCCAATCAAAGAACAAAACCAATACATAAGCAAAACATTCTACCAATGATCTCTAGTTCTTAATGGTGTCCAAGGGAAATCAGTCTGTGGATAGTGAAAATAACACGTTTGGACAAGATTAGGATGAACTGGATATTGTGACTGTTCACCCTTAATTAAGGTTTTAATACGTCCATGATGTACCATTTGTGAGTCCAAATGGTTGCAATGAGTATGATCTATCTTTTGAATAATCGAATTAATTTTATGTTGGGTAAGTTTAGTTATTAGAAATAATCCTATAATGCATAATACAAGAGAATGTTGTCACGTCAATTATGGCGATAATGATTAGAAAGACATGTTAACTGAGATGAGTATCATTCTCTGATATAAAGTTTTGTACACTCTATACTATTGCTTTTACGTTTCAGGTATGTGAATTAAGTGAAGTTTATAATCAAAGCCAGAAATAACTTTGGGATGATTCACATTCTATTATTATGAATTATTACTATCGTTTAATGATGAAGGCAAATAAAATTATTTATTTACTACAAATGCCATTCTTTGCATAAGTTACTAACTTACCCAACATTTGCCTTGTATGCAGATATCATCCCTCTGT
Organism: Schistosoma japonicum; assembly: GCA_025215515.1. Taxonomy (NCBI): domain Eukaryota; kingdom Metazoa; phylum Platyhelminthes; class Trematoda; order Strigeidida; family Schistosomatidae; genus Schistosoma; species Schistosoma japonicum. The sequence goes on along the minus strand of CM046063.1, from coordinate 12,320,613 downwards.
GCATAACATGGTGTACCATCGGGTAAACTAATGGTATGTGGTACAGAATGTGAATTATGCAAACAAATCAAATTACATGATGTTGGCTCACCAACTACAATAAAGAGATGGAAATGAAAGAAGACGATAGAACTACTTTAATCAAATTCCATTTAGGAACGGCTATTTGAAGTATTAATTCAATCACTTATTATCCACACTAAATGTATGCATGTTAAGTTGGATTACGTAATAAGGCATTCCAGTTAATTGATTGTATGGCCTAAAACCGATACATGAGTAAAACTATGAAAACCACGACATTCTGACCAATCACTAATCGACAGATACATAGATACGATTAGAGTTAATTAGACCATACAGAAGAAGATTCTATCAGAAGTCAGTTGAATTGAATCAATGGAAACAGAATAATAAGTGTATGTAAGGTAATTAACGAAGATAATCACTCAAAAACAAAATTAAGAAGGAACTTAAGTTATCTATTTCCATAATCGAAGAACGTTATTACTGAGCTATTCAGGTTTCCATTCAACCCTCCAACCCCACCTATTGGACTCAATTGAGATTTATCAGTGTTGGCATTTTATTAATACTGAAGGTATATTGCAAAGTAGAATTCAACATGAGGCATTAGTTTGTAGAGGCTACTGTTGCCCCTAATACTATTATGCTTGTACTTCATATTTTTTGATTGATATTTGTACCAAAAAGTTAGATTGTATTTGTTCAACTTAACGTTAGCGCGTGGTACAATTTGTAACGCTGGATTCTGTTAGTCAAATTATATACCTATCGCAACTTCGTTCCAGGCTTCTTCATCATGCACGTAATTGATCATTGTTGTACGTGTATAAGTCTTGTTATTGATAAAGGCGAAATTACTGACAAGATATATAGTTATTAGATCTGACGAGTTTACTAATCCAACAGTATAAATTGATCACAACAACAAGTTAATTAAAGATTACAGATACAATGATAAATATCATTAACCACAACTCTAATGATTTTTGCTAAACTATTCTTAAACTACAATTTGTGCATTTTTCGTAAAATAAAAATTTACATCTATGCAATTTACATTCTTGTACAATACTCTTATTTTCTTATATTAGATAAAGCTAAATAACATATTTTGATCACTAATATACGTGTATCTAGTGTCCAGCTGTTATCAGATAACATTTTAACAATAATTATCAATGAGTGTAATATGAAACAATTTATTGCGTAATATTATTAAATATGTATATCTATTTGTATATTTCATAGACATATATATACCTGTATAGGATAAATGTTACGTCATAAATGTTTATTTATCCAAATCTAAAAGTCAGATTCGTTACATATGTATACATTATTTTGTTTTAGGTTACATATACTTATTGTCATTGTCTATATTAACAAATTTGTTCATTTTATTTCAAGTTTTTTTCTTTTATTTATTTATTTATTTATTTTATAAATATTTCGTATAGTGATGTAATGAAAACAAAAGTTGTAATTCATTATTATTGTACATTCAATATTCAATTTTATATTGAATTTGTACATTGAATTTTGAAATTGAAAATTTAAGTGAATTGTAAGTTTTTTTTTGTTTTAAAGTGTATCTCTCTCTACTCCATTCTTTCCCCTCCTCCCTACCTTCAATCTACCCAGCCACATTTATACATACAATCAGGTAAATCAGTTTATGTTGTATATCTGATTAAATGATTAAAGAAAACAGTTGTATATGCAATCCAAAGTAATTTAGAGACAAAGAAATTATTAGTGTTAGTAGAGTTTTATTGTAATAGTTAGAATGTATCATATTAACAGAAGTGATTTACATTTATAGCAGTATGTCTGATTCTTAGTAGTAGATACATTTATATACAAGGCAAGAACTATATTACTAATGGGACAATTGGTAATCCTACTTCATTGATTAGATTGAATTTCGTAGAATAAATTTTAAATTCATCCTTGAGGTAATTCCTGGAGTTCTAGTGTGAAGACGTGACCGGTGGAGTTCAGTCGTGTCGGGAGTGAGACAGTAACTCACCGATGACAATGGATGAGGTCACGCAAACGTAACACGAATCGGCTGAATTAGAAATATCAACCATTAGGAGCCGGCTCAGTTGTCCAATGGTAAGGCGCTCGTCGCGGAGCCAGAGGGTCCTGGGTTCGCTCCTCAACAGGATCGTGGGTACGCACTGCTGAGGAGTCCCATATTAGGACGAAACAGCTGTCCAGTGCTTCCAGGTGATCAATGGTTGTCTGGTTCAGATCAATTTGTGATATCAGCAGTGACAAATTCATAATTTATTAGTTGGAAGTGATTTGCTATATCATTGTATTGAGGTGGTAATGTCGAGGTAGGTGTTGTATTTATGTATTAGTCACAGATTTGTGTTGGATGAATAACGCTGAAAACCAAGGATTACTAGGCTACCGTTTTCTCCTAGTATAGGACCCTTCAGGAATGCTCACTGTTTATTTCATTAGGAAATCTAACTCACTACATTCAGGTTTCAGGCAGAACGCTTATTCATTTCCACCACTTTATGTCTATTTACACAAAAAACACCTTGATCCAATTATAATAATCTGTACTACAGGAGTTTAGGCATGTTTGGAGTGAGACAATTATTCCCATTGACATTAGACGGTCGCTGAGGTACATCACTAATTGATGATAGTAATAATTAGACCACTGGACGCCAGTTGATCGGCCAAGTGATGCAGATGGTAAGTCGTTCTCCGTGAGACCTAAGTGCTATGAGTTACACTGTTTGACGGAATTGAGAGTACACACATCTGAGAAGTTCAATACTAGAACGAAATATTTGTTTAAGCTGGGCCCTGGTTTCTATTATTACCTAACCAACATCAATCAGTTATGAATACAAACAACAAAGCTGTCATATCAATTATACAGTTTAATGAAAAGCTTATAAATGAATATTTGCTTTATAAGGATATAGTGGATAGAAACTTATACTCTAGGTAGTTTAATTATATCAGATAAATAGTTTTGTTCACTGGTTGTGATAAGCATTAGGCCTATAATTTTATGAGACTTTAAATGAAAGTGGGGTACACTAACATTAAAATCAACAAAAGTTACATTTAATTTTGGTTACTTAGTACCAAAGATTCAAATAGGAAACTTCTGTAGTCTATTTATTAAAAAAAAATTAAATATGTGTATTTTGCAATAATTTATAATGAAAATATTTTCAGTAATATATCTTGACATCAGGAATTGATCTGAATTATATGTTACATTAACACTCAACAATCGTCACAACACCCAAATACAATCAATATTAACTCACTAATGACTAAATTCTCAAGGTAATTTATGAAATTCTCGTGAGACGTGCAAAGGTGACCAGTGGAGTTCAACAATATCAGTTGTAAGGCAGTTACTAACCGATGACAATAGATGCGTCACACAAATATCTATCACCAGTTGATTGAGCTAAAATTACCAACCTTCGGTCGCTGGACTAGGGATCTAATGGTAAGGCGTTTGCTAATGAGTCAAACGATCCTAGGTTCGATCGTTGATGAGATCATTATTGCACATTGGGGAAGAGTACCATACTAGGACTGAACAGCCATCTAGTGCCTTCTGGTAGTCACTGATTGTCTAATTCAGACCATTTAACGATATGAAATTAGCATTCGGCCATTACCACAACACCCAATTATACCTAAGTATGTTCGAATAGCTGAGTAGCATATACAGGAATCATAAAACGGAACAAAGCGAATAGTTACAGTTAACTGACATTTAGACTAATGTGAACATAGATGATAGTTTTATTTTTGTGAAGAGGTCTGGATTATGTTACAAGTAACCTTACACAATATCATTTGATACAAACAAGCTGATCAATCTTAAATGAATGATTTTTAATCAAAATTTCATTAAATTGATAATTAGTTCATGAAAAAAACTGTTTTTGAACTTGAACACTTTAATAATGATTGATACTTCTCATTCATCCAAATATATTTCGGTAAAATAGTGAACCTTCTGAATAGGATCATATCAATTTCATTTATAAGTCTTTGTAAATGGCATAAATAAATCATATTTCTTGTAATGTTTACAAAAATATATGTGATCTATGTGCATCACAGTATTGTTGCTTGAAAAACGCTAAGAACTGATAGAATCTATCTAAAATGTGACGTTTATAAACATTTCTAACAACATCTATTTCCTAATTAATAAATCTACAATGAAATCAAATATTCTTCAGTTCTATAATGCATAATACCAGAAATACTACTGATAAACACAGTATTTATTTGTTAAGGTGGATACCGATTTAGCACTGGTTTAAGTGATAATGTGATTACGAACACTGTGATAAACATACAAATTAACTGATAAATTTCAAATTGAACATAACACAAGTCGTTTATTTATACTACTAGCTAGTTACTAAAAATAACAGTAAATATTGATTATTACCAGAAAGCAATAGACTGAGTACAACTGTTCAATACTCCTTGATTTTTGGCGGTAATTTAACTAAGAGAACGAAATATTTATTCATAAGATTAAATTTAAATTCAATAGTTTTTCTTTTTTTATAATAACAATTAAATAAATTAATTCAACTTAACAAAATTATTAACTTACGTTTTGGAAAATAAGCTTTCAATTGACCTTTATAATAACCATCTATTTTATCGCATAACATTTGGCGTATATTTAATTGTTTTTCACATGGCTTGATAAATTAGTATCATAGAGATGAACCAAAAGGATATAATCAAGTTAATATTTTGTTATTGATATTGTAGATGATTAATTAGAAGGTTTATAAAGTTCATTATTATATTCGATAGTACAAACTATTCAACAAATATGTATGTAGTTTAGTGTAAATACCTGTTCAACTAGTTAACTTGTTGAAGATTAAAGCGATTTCAAGATAGTTTTTACTACAAGCTGATATTATTTAGTGATTTATTGAAAATTAATGAATCATTGATTAACTTCTTTGTTTGAATAGTGTAGTAGCTGCTAATACCCCTTCAAGAATACTAACTAATTTTATTGGTTATACATTTATTATTTTACAGTTAAGATGTTGAAGCAAAACTGAACACAGAATCTGATATAACTTTAGTCTTTCGTTTGTTTTAATTTCATGCTTGTCGGATGTAAGTTCATTCCAAATATTATTCTCCTATATTCTTTATTAATGACTTTCAATATATGTACTCATCCTATGAATTGTGGATGGATCTAAGGTAATATAATATACGGTGATTTATAGACAGTTTAGAACTAAATCATTATAGAACAGAGTTAGCTATAGCTATTCAATATTCCGGTCATTCGAACACGTAGCTCGAAGTAAATTATACATTTTTTGATCAATAATCATAACATTAAGTGTAGTCGGTCGATTTCGCTAAAGTAGTGTACATACATGAGCTACGACGAAATCAGCTCCTTACAATTCGACTGTTTGGTTGTAATTTAGTGACTCAAATATTCAAATTCCTGAACCACACTTTGTGATAAGATCAGTGGAGATTACTTCACAGGCTTGATTTAACATTCTCTCCGAACATAAGTTACTTAAAAGGCTTTTATGAATATCAATTATTTTAGGTATCATCTGCTATTTGCTTATTCACTTTTATTTCTTGACAGTGCATTTTGTAACGCACAGTATTCTATGTATCGAGTCAAGTGACTGAATAGGTCGATTGACTAACTTCTGTAGTTAAATGATTAAAGATCTTAATGTTAAACTATTGAATTTCAGATTGGAACATGTACTATTTATGAAATCTAAGTATGTACTTAATATGTATTATTCCTCTAACTAGATGGTGTCAATGTACTGACAACTTGTAAAATTCAGCTATATGTGACTGTAGTAAGTGTTAGAATGTAACCAATTCTTACATCTTTCTGTGTTACATTTACATTTTCTAATTTAACTTACATCTATTGTAACAATTCTAAAAAAAATTTTATGTAAGGTCAAGTGATATCTTCTTTCAAACAACAAAAAATAGCCTGTATGTATCAGTTTGAATTTTATGAGAAGCTCGACATCGATAGTCTATCTCTGATTGATTCTCTTGAATATTTTGTTCAGTTGTTTATATGCTTCTCTTACTCATTCCTATAATCTATTCTAATCATTTGAACAGAACATACAATCTTTTGACTACTTTTTTTCTTGCTGAAGTAGTTTTTACCAGAATGAAAAATATCGGCATAGAACAACATGTTTGAAATATAGACAGAATGTTTTATAAATTATTAATAGACCTTACATGTATCGTTTCTTTTGTATAAAACACTTCTAGAACTCTTTGAATTATGTAACTGGTTATGTAATTAATTATTGCCTATTCTGTTTAATGTCAACTAGAAAACTAGTTAAATATCAAATAATGAACTTTTAAAAAGAAAATGTGACTAAAGTCTGTAAAAATAAAAATAGAAATGCCGTAAGACGGTTATTTTTGTGGAGATTAGTAATTTTAATTGATTTAATACTTTGCAGATTAATGTTGGTAAGGTACCATTGAAAATCAGGGAATAATGGATAGTTATTTCTGAAGGATTTCTACACCAGAACGAATTAGCTATCCAGTATTTCATGGATTTCAACAGTATCCTACTAACACCAGTCTGTGTCGTATTCAATCAATTGAAAATATAAATGTAGACGCAGAAGTTAATTAAATAACTTTGAAACCTACCTCAATTCCACATGATCTCATTCTAGTTCTTGTTCCATGACAAAAGTCACCTCCATTTCGTGGTCTGAAAAAAGATAAATCCAATCAACTAAAATTAATACTTATCTCCTTAAAACTCCATTAATTCAATTAAAATGATCAGCTTACTAATATCTAACTTCAGGATGTTCCTAAAGATCAAGTGAAAAGTTGTGACCTTCGGAGTGCAAAACTGTTTGGAATAAGACGGTCATCACTAGTCACAATAGATGGTCGTCAAGCCGTACTACTAACTGATGAATCTGAGAATTCTACCACTGAAATCTGATATGCCGGTAGTGTAGTGCTGATAGTTAATCATTCACCAACCTGCAAGCATTGGGATGGACACTCTAACCGAATGTAGAGTAGGTACTTCTAATAAACCCCATACTAGAACAAAATAGCTGTCCAGTGCTTCCTAGTTTTCAGTGTTACTCAGCTAGCATCAATCTATGACAAATGTAATTAACTACACTTTAAATCTATTTTCACAACACCACCTTAAATGTTTTACTTCATACATCAACAGAGCATCAGAAATATGCAGATTGTTTGATGTGTACCTCACTAATAATTATAAAAATTATAGTGATCGTGCTAGAACATCGAGTTAATGCATATTTTGTACTGAATTCGAGTCTCAAAATGCGTATCAACATTCTGCTGAGCGGTTTCAACTGCTAATCAGAAATTGGTAGTGGGAAGCTGCATAAATATACAACTCAGCATTGCTAATCAACACCCCTATCAGGATATCAAGTAAAAGAAAATCAGGTTCCTCGAAGAATACTTAACTATCAGATTACTCAGCTGGCATTCATAACATAAAATTCCAATTAATTTTAGCTGATTAGTGACTAAATTCTGGAGTATATTTTTGGAGCTCTAGTAGGAAGACGCAACCAATGAAACTTAACGATGTTGGGTACAAAGCAGTTAACCACTGTTAGCATTGGGTAAGGTTAGAAATATCAACGTTTGATTCCAGCAGGTTTAATAATCTAACAGCCAAGCCTTCTCTGTTAAACCTGAATTTAATGAGCTCTGTACTGTGGTAGGATTGTAGATGTATACTTCTGAGGAGTCCCATACTAGAACAAATGTTAATAACTTCTCGTATCTTTACTTACGATGCAACAAATTTATAATGTATTAAAGATTAATTTGTGTAATAGTTATTATGTAAACTATTGTACGGGTATGCTAAATGGTTTCATCATGAAAGACGTTTTTCTCTAAGAACTATCTTATTTTTATACATTTGGTCATTACTATGTTAAACACAAAGTTGTCAATGTGTTCTAAAATACGCTTTTTGTTTTGTTTGACTACTGTTAACTTAACATTTTTGTGATTGTGTTTACACTGAAATGGAGGATAAAGAAATGTTTTATCAAAGCTCATAGATTTAATAACTTTTAATTATCAGAGAAGCTAATAAAAAATATTACTGCCTTACTCAGGATTATTGCATTCACGTTCAGAAAATTGTACTCCTCCACCACAACTACGTGAACATTGTGACCATGATCCCCATTCACCCCAGCTGCCATGTAATGGAGTTGGATTTTCATTAACTGAAATACATTGTCCTTGGATACACCACTAAAATAAAATATTGATGTTATAGAACTGTGGATGTCATTTTGGAATTTAAAAGTATTAATCATTCTGATACTATTCTGTTATATTATTGAAATCATTGAATAGTGACTTATGGTTCACAAGCCGTTTATTTGGGGTGTAAAAATTAGATACCATTATGTTGATTGTGCGGATTGTTAAATGGGAATATCATAGGAGTACATTTAAGTAGATAAATTTGGAAAACCAGGAAGTACTTGACAGTTGTCTCATCTTAGCATGGGACTCAATGACAGTGAACACCTATGTCCCATTAGAGGATTGAACTAACGAGTTTCTAGCTGTTTTTCGAGAGCTTATTTCTTACACCACTAAGCCAGTATTCAACTGTTAACGAATTCGACTTCAGTTAATTTATGATATATTACTTTACTTAATCACTTACCATTGATGAGTAGCTGTGTCACACCCGCTAATCGAAAGGTTTGAAGCTTTTGAGTCCTATGGCTTGTGTAAATGTGAATGAGTACTGATGAAGAGTCCAATACTAAGACTGGGCAGACATCTTGATTATAAGTATTTTTGGATAGACTAAGTTATGATGCTTGATCTATGAGGTTTACTGAAGTTTAACGGTTTTGACACCTATTTTCATGAGATGATGATAATAGCGTATCTCCACGCTAAGGGTCAACTTCGAAAGATTATGTTTTGTACATGCAGACATAAAATGTGTCAATTTGTATTCAAGGAGAAATGTAGTAAATACATATTCCGATGTCAGGAGTCCTGTTTTAAAAAATCAGTTAAAAGTGGATCCTTTTTCAACAACTTCAAAGTTACTTTGAAACAGATTATATATTTGGTAGTTTGTTGATTAACTGAGATTTTCAGTAACAACTGGTATAACTGTATGTAATGTAAGTGAGGTAACGTTTGATCTGGGGTAGGAATGCTGCTAAAATAGATGAACTGAGTGCTGCTAAGGAACACTGTATTCATCACAGGTAACAGCGATTAGTTGTAAACGACAAGTGTGCAATCAGAAAAAGAAAATATAACAGTGGAAGGAGTATTAAAACAGAATGCTTATGTCTATTTCATGTTATAATTTCTTTAGATATTCTGGATTCGGAACAGAACCTTGAGGGGGGATAGGACATTTCAAATACGTTCCAAAAAGAAAACTAAAATCTCTATTACAAATCATCATGCTATATTTCTTACCTGGATTGATAATATATACAGATGATTACAAGTCATAAAGGTATTTTCTTCTTCATGGATATCGACATCATGTAGTGATTTATCAATGCCATTTTGTGGATCCTATGTCATGAGTGCTTACGGACAACATTGTTGGATTGTAGAGCAGGCAAAGAGAGTACATGAGACACTATTATGAATCACGGCGTCAAGTGTTGTACTGCCGTATAGATGAGTATTAATATCGTTTATTTGTCTAATTTAAAGATACCGAACTACTTAGTAACCTTTGAAAGTTTATTAATCATATAAATTTAATTTATCCACTCTAATTTCTTCTATTTAGAACTACTTTTATTAATGAAAGCTTATTATTAGTATGCACTGTCTTCTTATTAATGAAAGTTGACTTAAGGTCATTTCTAGAATCGCTTAGCGAAGACACTATAGTCTAGTTCTTGTAATCAGAATTTCATATTAGCAAATAATAACTTCAAATAATGATTATGATACAGTTTTATTAGTCATATTGTTAATTTGATATCATGAATTGGTCTAAATCAAACAACCACTGATCACTAAGAAGCACTGGACAGCTGTCTCGAATTAATACACTACTCTTAAATTGTGGGAACGCTCAACACTACCAGGAGTCAAGCTGCCGACCCTTTGCCTGTGTAGCAAGTACTTTACCACTAGACCAATAAGCTGGTTACTGACAGTTGATATTTATAACTCAATCAATTAACAATATATTTGCGTAACTTTATACAATGTCATCGGTGGGTAACTACTTTACACACGTTGCGAGCCGGCTTAGTAAAGAATTTATCAAGGAACCAGAAGGTCCTAAGTTTGATTCTTGGTGAGGTTGTGGATGATCACTATTAAAGAGTCGCATACTAGGACAAAACAGCTGTCCAGTTTTTTTCTGGTGATTGGTGGTTATTTGATTCAGAACAGTTAGCGATATGAAATTAACATATACCAATCGCCACAATACCTAATTACAAACATATTATTGTTCACTATCTATCCAAAACAATAATGCATTAATATGCTAGTGACTACAATGCAAACTTCATTGTTGAAAGGTTACCTACTACTTATTTACTTACTAACGCCCATTATCCCTCCCAGAGGAACATAGGTCGCTCACCAGTATTTTCCATTCAACACCGTTCTGAGCATTCCTTTCCAGCTGTCTCCAGTTACTGTTCATCCTTCTAATGTCTGCTTCCAGCTCTCGACGTAGTGTGTTTTTCGGCCTTCCTCTTTTCCGTTTTCCAACAGGGTTCCAAGTTAATGCTTGTCTCGTGATGCAGTCTGATGATTTCCGCAATGTATGTCCTATCCATTTCCAACGTCGTTTCCTGATTTCCTCTTCAGCTGGAAGTTGGTTTATTCTCTTCCATAGTAGGCTGTTGCTGATGGTTTCCGGCCAACGGATATTAAGTATCTTGCGTAGATAGTTGCTTATAAATACCAGTACCCTCCTGAGGATGTTTGAAGTAGTTCTCTACGTTTCAGCTCCAGAGAGAAGAACTGTCTTGACGTTCAAATTGAAGAGTCTGATTTTGAGGTTAGTTGATAGTAGTTTGGAGTCCCATATGTTCTTCAAATGTAGGAATGCTGCTATCGCTTAGCCAATCCCCGCCTTTTCATATGCATCGGATCCTCCTTGTTCATCGATGATGTTTCCCAGGTACGTGAAGGTATTCACTTCTTCCAGAGTTTCTTTGTCAAGTTGAAATGGATTGGTGCTTTATGTGTAGTACTTAAGGATTTTTCTCTTTCCCTTATGTATGTTGAGGCCTACTGATGCTAAGATTTCTGATACGTTGGTTGTTTTCACTTGCATTTGTTGGTGTGTATGGGCCGCCTGTAGATCTATGGTTACTGGCGGTCCTAAGCCCGGGTAAAGGAGGAGGGTTGGGTATAGGGCTAGAATTTTCATCCCGTAAAGCACAAGATTGCTAAAAATGCTAACCAGACTTACCTACTAAGCAGCTTCCTATTGTATAATGAATAATTTATTTTTTTAATCTATAAGTATATTCATATATGAGACAAACTAAAGGTCATAGGGTGCATATAGTTATATCACGGAATAAATTAAGTACAAGAAATTTATTGAAGTCTTCAAACAGTACTGTACATACTTCATTTGATATTATAAAACACACCAACTGGACTAAACAACATGAATGCACCTAACAACTAGGCATTTCTTCATATCCATCTATACACTCTGTTATACCCTTTAAAATCTTTACAACATCAAATACATACTTATGTATAAACGTAAACTGTATTATGAACAAGTGAACCATTTGTTTATTTACATGCAATTGTCATAGTCTAAGATATTAATAGAATGAATCATGCTTAGTTTAGACCACCATTGGTGTTAATTATGATGTACTTAGTAAATAGATCATTCTATTGTTGTTATTGTTGTTATTTAAGCGTAGGTATATAGCTTGAAACATATTCTTTTCAAAAAAAAATTAAAATTAAATATTATGGTTATATGTCGAAATTAATTAATTAAGTAGCTAATGCAGTTTAAAGAAGAAAAATATTTATTGATTTTAAATTTCTAGTTGTCATGGCAACGTTGAGGAGTGGGCATTCAAGGGGGGGGGGTATAACCATTGAAACTGTACGTAATTCAGTCTTAGTTCATATCGTTCTAATTAATTGTACAGAAAACATATTACAATCAGTTATCACCGGGAGTTATTCTTTGATGTTATTTATTTTGTCATATTCTATTAACCTTTAACTATGTGATTGATTGAATGCCTTGCATAGATTGATAAACAGAATCAACGTCAATTTACCTATTGATTGCTAATTAACCTGGATGTCACATTTTTAGTGACTCACTAGTATTCTTAGAGATAATGATATTGTTCAAAATGTCATTAAAGGCTCCATAAATAAACTATTTAAATCATAGGGATCAACAACACAAAAATTAACTCAAAGTGTATCATTTACATTACATATTATTTCATATTGCGAAAATTACCAGCATTCAAACAATTTTGTCGATGATATAATTTAGAATAATAGCGCACTTAAGCAGGTCAAATGGTGAGTATGAATCGATGATTTACAATAATATATTACAAAAATAGTTACCTATCAAAACCAATTAGACTTAAAGTCTTTAAAACGGTAGCGTTGATGGCTATGCAAGTCAAGAAGCTTGAACTCTGCATAAAGAAGAAATGCTTCCAACTCTTTCTCTTACTATGGTCGACCCACGATCCATTAAACCAGTTTCCATCTTAATTATGCGATGATTTGATTGTAGTAATGTGCACATAGCCTCCTCTTTATGTGTAGTTCTGTCTTATCCAAAAACTATTTTCTTTGATCTTAGCATTTACAAATCTCTCTGCTATTATTATTATTAATTACCAAATTTATCTTTTTTATTCCTGCTTAATTCGTATCATTTCATATATTACGTAACCCTTTTGAAACGAAACAGTTGAACTGATTATAACTTATTTATTGTTATTTTAATGTGACAAATATTAGTTTTCACCTACCACCCATTTTACAAAGACTTATAGCGCGGTGATCAGTTGTTATCACTGTTGGCTATCTCACTGTGGACAGGTTTGAACTCCAAAGTTCAATTAAATTACACTAATCAACTTACTAGTAACTAACTTCAGAAGGTACTTTAAGTTGTAGTAAGAAGTTGTGACTAGTACAATCTAAGTCTATATCATTTTAAGCAGAATTCAGATTCTGACTATAACCTCTTGCTATAAGTGTACTTTTGCCACTCTCTGCCCCCTCCCCTTACATGTTATGTTACACATAAATAGATATGTGTATAATCTTATTTATTTTATTTGTCGTATAAACTTACACAAACTTAACACGTTACATGATGGTGATTATCTTGACGCTTACATTTCACAAATAACTCTGAAACAGTTTATATCCAATAGTCCTTGATATCTAAATGATGTATCTGTCTCAGAATTGGCTCTTCTTATAAACAATAATTTTGAATTTATAGTTGTAGAAACTAAAGTGAGGATTTATTGAAAAGGATATTCTTCGTTGACACGTCCTTATTCTAATTTAAAATACTTCTATGATAAAAATTGTACGAAAGTATTTAACCTATCATGAATATAAACGAATAGATCCTTCTTAGGTATAAAAAAAAAACTTGACAGAAAGTTGTTGCTTATCTATGCTGGATTATGATTAATTCAGTACTGTTATGGGTTTATATTTCCGTTCATTTATTAATCCCCGTAAATTGTAATGACTCGTGAACGTATGCAAATGCTAGAATACGAGAATGATAAGAATGAGATAAATGTCACTGATGACAATGCATGATAATCGTGATTTATTACAAATTGATAGAATTGGGAATTATACTACCGGGTGTCAGCCTAGTGGTGGAGAGCGTTAGGTAGTTCGCCAACCTGAAGCCACTAAGGGATAATCTAGACAGTACACTGCTATGCTTCCTGGTTTACAACGGAACCCTACCAACATCAGTCTGTGACTAATTTAATCAACTAAAAGGATGATTTTGGTTTAATCTTATTTGAACTAAATAATTCCCATGAGAAAACAAAGCATCTAGCCCGATAATTAAATTTTTTCTTGGTGACTTACAAATTCACTTACGCTATGAACATACATACCGACATAGATGTGTACAAAAAGTAAATTATTGTGCTCAGGAATAAATAAGACCTCTCTAAAAGAAGAGTGAGTAATACAGTCATGTTGTTTTTTGCAGAACCGATAAAGACCTAAAAAAAAGACTTAGAGTTGATTGACTTATTCAAAATTTAGATGAATAATATTTCATTAGTGTGTAAAACTTGTTTCAATAAATCTTTGTCTTCATCAATAACAAGTCCTTGATATAGAACAGGATCAATGTTAACTGAATGAGTACAACCTCTTTCGCATAGAAACTATATTTTTATTGCATTTAATATTCGTCTGGTAATCGCCAACAACTGCACAATCCTTACAACATTTTATATCCCCACATTTATGTATACAAACTAATATATTAGATATAGAGTTATCCTTGTGAGAAACTGTAGAGAATCTTTGATAGACTTTAATTGAAACAAATGTTGACAGCTAGGAAATTAATAGATCCTATTTTCCCCTGGTGTGAAAGTCAACACTACTTACCAAGAAAACTTTAAGCGAATCATATTCTTGCGAATAACTTTGTATTTACTGAACTTCTAGTGAGGTGCAATTGGCAAAAGAGTTTTAATATGCTACGAGTGAAGCGCTCACTGTATAGCCTAGTAAAATTAGATTTAGTCCTTGACAAGCACATGAGTCCAGATTTTTGATGAATTAAGTCGTAATACGTTTCTATTGCATCCTGGATGTCAATGGTCATCTAAATTGTTCTTAGTTATCTTTTACTATCGTACATTGACTGAGGTGAGAATCCTAAGATTTGACTATATCCAAATGGTACTGATGATTACGCACTCACCATAAGACCATATGGTCTTGAGTTAGATGCCATATTTAGGACAAAGTTGCTATGATTCAATAATTTTCAGTTGTCAGTGGTATTAAACCAAGATGAAAAAAGATGAAGAATACATACAACAAGTTCGTTTTTCGTTGTGTTTAAATGATGCAACATCATAGAAACATAGTGGTATCTTATATCCTTTTAATTATTATTATATTGACGAACTTGAGCCAGAGGTTAGACGTTATAGCCTGAGCTAGACACAATAATATAGTTTCGACAACTGTTCATTTTACTTTTGTGTCAGATAATATAGTGTCAAATGTGACAGCAAAATTACTGAATCCATCCACTCCATTTTACATTTTTAAGGTGTCTATAACTTCCAGACTGTATATTCTACTAATGTTATGGTGTGTAGACCGGTCTATTAGTATATTCAGTTTTCATCGTGTTATATTAGTTATATAACATCATTAGTGATATATAGTGACTATGTTAATGGGATAAAAGAAACGAGATGTCTGTTAACAACAACATCATTATTGTTGAACATATAGTAACACCTATTAGAAAGGAAACCAAGCATAGTTTCACTCTAAAAATAAGATTTACCTATTTATGTTTAATCCCAGTGTTCATCTTATATGGATATATCAGTGATGTAAATAACAATGCCAATTATTTTCCTTAATAGATAACGTATTCACGACTGTTAAATAATTTTACCATACCAGAAATCTACATGTTTGTTAACACTGGTTAGCGTTTTTTTTAACAAGTTTGTGTTTTACGGGATATAGGTGCTAGCCCTATGCCCAACCCTCCTTCTTTACCCAGGCTTAGGACTGGTAACAACCATAGAAGAGCTGCGGGCGGGCAACAGCCTACTTTGGAAGAGAACAAACCAACTTCCAGCTGAAGAGGAAATCGGGAAACGACGTTGGAAATGGATAGGACATACATTGCGGAAATCACCAGACTGCATCACGAGACGAGCATTAACTTGTAACCCTGTTGGAAAACGGAAAAGAGGAAGGCCGAGAAACACACTACGTCGAGAGCTGGAAGCAGACAGTAGAAGGATGAACAGTAACTGGAGACAGCTGGAAAGGATTGCTCAGGACAGAGTTTAGAGGAGAATACTGGTGAGCGGCCTATGCTCCTCCGAGGGGGGTAACAGGCGTAAGTAAGTAAGTAATATACATGTGACTAAGACGAAGAAGTGGATTTTATCAATGTTTTAGTAATTATCTTTCTTGATGAACATTCTCACTTAATGATGTAATTGTAGATTTCATTCAAAGCATAAATCAAGGTTCGTTTGATTTTATAATGATGAATGTTTTATTTAACACTATAAGGGGATATCATAAAGTTTATCCAGAATTTACACATAAATAGGTTGCAGATCATTGATTCAAAACATCGTTTTATTGATCTTCTACAAACTTTCAGACAAATATTGTCGAGACAATGAAAATCTACTTTCACCATTCATTTGTGGATAAAAAAGCATCAGGAACATAAACATGTTTACTCGCAAGTGAATAGTAATATATTTATAAACGATCGCATATTTGTATCATATAGGCGTCAGATTCAAGGAAGTGATCTGTACTTTGGCAAAATTATGTCATGAAAACGATTGGTGATAAGAATAACCAACTACCATATGTGAGTTTCAAAAATGATAAAACACTTACTTTATTATCTCCGCATGGTGTACCTTCAGCCCAAGCTGCTTCCATTGGTAAACACGATCTATGTTCACTGTCTTGACAGTATAACTGACGACAAACTGGAAGCTAAATAATAAGATAAGAGTTAGTATTATTAACTTGATCAAATCAATCACATTGTGTTTATATGTACAAGATTTCAAAGCACCTACTGAAACGTAGAAGTACAAATTTTTGCAACAGTGATAAATAGTCAACGATAATTTTAACTTTCAAGAGATATTTGAAAAACCTCTGAAACAGGATACTACATATAGAACTTGTAAAATGACGAATCATTTTAAATAATTATTGGTGATTAGCATGAACGATATTCTTGCATCATCTAAGGTATTCACTTTAATCAACAGTATGAAATTAGAAAGATGTAGGTGTAATAATATCTGAATACTGACTGTCATCACCTTATAACTTAGTAGCTTGAAAATGATTTACATTTTACATAATTTGAAGACATTAGGTTTCATTTCCTATAAGACTTCAAGTATACAAGTATATTATAGGACGAAATAGATCTTTAATATTCTTCTTTATGTCGAGAAAAAAACACCGTCTTAAGGTTAAAACATTTCAAACTCTATTAGTGCATAGCAATAATTAAGTTCATGTAAGAACATAAGACACTTTTGAATGTTATGATGATTCTCGAATTAATGTACGCTGTTGATAGCTAATTCAATGGCATCATTTGCACAACTTTACACATTTGATTCATTCATTAAATCGAAGGTATGAATGAATAAACATTTGAACAGAATAACATGAATTCATTTTATTTCGTCTCATTCAAATTGGAATATCGAAATTATGAAGTAGATATTCAGTTTACTTATTAAGTGAAGTTATTCAGAAGGAATAACATGTATAACATCAACATAATGAATGGAAAATACACTTAATAAACCAAAAACTTCAAAATAACACAAAATAGTTAAACGATTATAGAGTCAAAGCTTTCAACAGAAGACTGGATACAGGTTACTGATGAATTGAGATTAATCATATTCATAAAATAAGATTAGTAAAAGTAGAAGATGGCGTATTCACATGATTAATCACTCATTGTTTGTTGGCTATGATTTGAGTAAATTCAGAATGAGGTTAAGTTTGAAAGTTTACTGATTACCTTAAAGGAAGTTAATGCATCGATTATGTGCTTTATATCAATAAACTGCCTAAAGATGATACCATTGAATGTTTTCAAATCCGTATAATTAAAATTTCTACTGAGTATCTTCTTAAAATTCAATAGAGGCACTTAGCATTCTATTCTACTAATGTAAACTGTTTTAATGAATGATACACATAAACATTTAGATGAAATAATCGGTAATTTCGTTTTGTAGAAATCTAATCCATAATAACTAACTGAAAAACTACACAGTAGGATTCTTTATTAAAATAAGTTTTTTTTCTTTCTGTTGGTTAGTTTATTTATTTATTCTGACCACCCTATTTTGTTTTAATAAATGTAAACTTGTACTTGATTAAAGTATCAATAATGATGAGTAAGCTAATCAAGTAGATAATAATCAGTTAGTAAGTTGATTGAAATAACCATTGGGATATAAATGAACTCGTAATAGAAAGAAAGTAACAAATGATAGATATTTTACTAAATTTGTAAATGAAAACATGACATAAGTTACCTCCCAAGTAGATAATTATAGTTGACTGATGGTAACAAATGACTTTTTGTTTTTCTTAATAAGAAAGAAAATCTTCTGTTTCATCAACT
Organism: Schistosoma japonicum; assembly: GCA_025215515.1. Classification (NCBI taxonomy): domain Eukaryota; kingdom Metazoa; phylum Platyhelminthes; class Trematoda; order Strigeidida; family Schistosomatidae; genus Schistosoma; species Schistosoma japonicum. The sequence goes on along the minus strand of CM046063.1, from coordinate 12,302,066 downwards.
GGTTTCAATTGAATGATTTAATCAAATGTTTTTTGAACATTTTATATATATAACAAACTGATGGAAGTAGAATGTCAATTGAGTTGTGCAGAGAGTTAAATGTTCACTAACCTGAAGCTTATGATGCAGAATTTTGGAGTGTACACTGTTGAAGTGTTCCATACTAAGACAAAACAGTTGTCCAGTGCTAATTGGTTCTCACTGGTACCCTATCAACATCAATCTCTTACGTATTCAATCAATTAAAGTGTAGTAAGTTTACATTGCTTAACTAATCAAATATTACAGTTTATTTGCATTTTCTTTCAGTTACCTCATACTAAATTGAAAGTTGTATTCTTTTAAATCTGATATAATAGTAGTGTATTCGTCATAAAAGTTATTCTTTTCATTATTATATAATTTGTAAATTTTTAATAATAAACTACTTATTAATTATATAAGTATACTTTGATTTTAAGATAATTCTTTTTTAATTTGGATAAGTGTAGATAACACTCAAATGATGATTTAAATTGAACTGTTGAATGTACTTATAAAGTGATCGGTTCAAAAAATTTCAATGCAAATTATTTGTATAGTATATATCGTTAGATAAATATGTTTCAGTGGCAGCGTTGATGTTCACACTACTACTAGAAGCCGGTATCGTTTATTGCTTGATAAAGTTTTTAATTCCTTTTCCTAATAATCATATCTTCTTTGCACATATAAGTGTATACTACACTTTGATTTAGAGAATTCTTAGTCTTATTGTTGGATTTATTGTCGTTAACAGTAAAACCACTTAACTTACACAGAATAAACTTACCAAACTGACTGTACTGGGGGTGGAGTTATTATGAGAGTCCACGAATGAATAACTGTAAGCCATAACAATTTTAAATAAAAAACTTTTCAGGATGTCTGTAACTTTCAAGCCAATTACTGGGTAGGTCCCTATATCAATTACCTTGTTTGAATAGGTGGGTTCAGTATTGTCATACTTATTCAGACAAATTACAGCTTTTTAATGAGGTTTTTGATATTCTGTTATTAGTATCTGTCATATCATAATGTTATATTATCAAGAGGATATGGATTAATGAGAAGCTCCAGAGGAGAATAAAACAGCTATTATCTGATTTAGATTGTGGCTAGCAAGCAGCATTCAGGATGTGTTTCATCCTATTCGCAACTCGTCAGCTGGATATTAGCCATCTTTATGTCTAGATACTCTGCTCAGGATGTACATATAGCATCAAAGATTTATCAATTTCAGTTCATAAGAGATCAGTGGGAAGATGCGAATACATTCCAAGTCGAGGACAAAACAGTTTTGAAGGTATTGGACGATTGTAATTTGATTTTTAGTAAGTCATAATAGTTTGTTTTACTAAGTGATTTATAACAATAGAGTGTACACTTGAAATATTAAACACTTTTAGCTTACCATTTGTCCACAAAATTGTGTTCCTTTATTCTTTAATACAAATTCACATTGTTGATTTAATGAGAATATTTTCCCTGGACGATTATCTACATAATGACTAGCTAATTTCTTAACTGAATAAAAGGTTTTATCAGCATTTGTATGTCTTAAACAATTCGCAGCATTAGATCTAAACAATTTGAAAACAAAATAAAAATACATCAGGATAACATTCATCATAGTTATCAACTGAATACATTCAGTTGAAAATAATGAAGATAGATGACATCATTGAAGATGAAGTTGACAGTTAGGTTTTCGAATCATCAAGGTCAACAATCATCAGTTTCTTACACAATTGAATAAACCGAGTAGACTTGTTACTTACACCAGTATAGGTTATAACCTAACTATGCACCTGTATTAATGTATTCTCAGATATATTGTCACCTGACAAGATGGTTTCTTATACAGCACGTATTGAAGAAACAAGATAGCTAGGTCACTATGGATAGGATAGGCTGGAATAGTGAGTTAGAGAGTGATATTGTGCTGAACAACAATTGGGTAAGCAATGTTTATTAGACGAAAACAGAGTAGGTCATAAGATACATACATTACTTCCAAGCATCAATTTGCACATCCTCCGCGTTGTCTGGACTGTATTGTTTATCAGCCTGCTTCTCTTGGTTGTTCTCGATTGTCCTCTGTATTTCGATCATGTTTCACCTCTTGCCCTCTCACAACTCGTCTCGTCTGCTGTTTACTGATTCTTCCCTATTTCCTTTGACACTCTGCCACCTACTACTTATTGATGACTTATAAGTAGTATCCACCACAATATATCTTTAATAATAGGCTACTCCATCGCAATCGAAAAATGTAGAGCTGGAAAATTTGTCAAAGTCATTTCAACATTCACAAATGAATGAATACGTATAGAAATACAATGTTTGATTTAACATTTTAGGCTAATTCATTCCCATACCATGACGAAATAGTTGTCCAGAGCTTCATAGTTTTCAATGGTACCCTACCTACATCAATCTTTGATGAATTCAATTAACTAAAACTTATTACTAATCTCTACAAAGTATTTCAATTTAATTAATTAGATAGTCATTAAACTAGACAGAAGTATAATAAATCATTGAATTCTTAAATCACTAATGACTTCCAGTCTATATATTCTACTGTACGATTGCACTATATTACATTCTACTAAACAGTAATGAAAGTACCATGAACAAATCTAATTTGTACATATTACGTAAGTGATATGCATGAAAGATATATGATATTTATTTCAATGGAACCTACATTTTCTATATTACACCTAAGCTATAAAATATAACATTCCATGTAGGTTTAATAATAATGTAATAACTTATGGTTAATAATAATGATTATTATGATTGTTAAATGAATATATATGTTGGATAGAAATAATTTCATTATAATGATTAATTGAAGGTCAATTAATGCTAATTGTCATTAGTATACAGTAATTAGATTAGTACATTAGAATGTAAAATCTGATGACTGAATTCTATCTACAGCCTATCCCAACACTCATAAATAAGATGTATTTGCAATTTTATGGAAAATATCGTTGCTTGGTAAATGCTACTTTGCATTACCTTGCTTCATATTCGATTGCCGTTTTTACTATGTTACTCAATCTGTGACTGATGCCCTCCCTGTCTGAAGATCTAAGATATTTACAGCTGTCGATCACAAAGTGAGTACCAGTGTTACATTTGTCTAGACCTTTAGTTCTACATATCGAATTCTGTCAAACTGTATAAGTGACTATATATTGTGATTGTGGTTCGTGGAGTAGTATTATAAAGGCACGATGCAAACATCCTATTGGTCACTGCTCAATAATTATTCAATTCTAAACATCTCATACAGTTCTACGAGGGGGCACTGGGGACACATTAGCTCAGTTGTAATGGTTACAGAATGTGAAACTTGAGTGACTGTGAATTAAATCTGTCAAACATCACTAGTTCATTCTGTAGTGGTCATAGGCCTCGATAACTGATGCAAAGTAAGGTGTAATCTAGGTTAAACAAGGATTTATCACCCATCAACTTTAAACCACATTCCATAACAACATAGTGTTCATGACTTGCATCATTTAGACTAATACCTACATTGCAACGTCGTCGACATTAATTGTTTAGCATTATAAAGAACTAAATAAACATAATACTGGTCACTATTCAGTGATCAGTTAATTTCTTACCGTTTTAATACTTGTTCTTCAGTTGTCTTATTGTCAAAACTGATTCGTAACACGAAAATGACTTTATTTGTTCAATATCTTCCGCCTACAATATGCTTAGTTCATTTTAGTTATTCATCTCATATATTCAGGAATGTTTCAATTGTTTCTAAATGTTTTGTTCTATAACGCTAAACTTATTAAAATACCATCAAGACTCTATCAATGGTTAACAAGTGTAATTTAGAATTATTTCGTCATTATTTAATGGTAATAAGATGCATTCCTTACTTCATTACACATCATTAGGGTCGATATCATCATCAATACGTTGCCCTACTTTTAATTTGGATTGTGACTGGCAAGTGGAATCCAGGACACGCTTTTCGTCCTATTTGGGACTCATCGGCCAGCTATACCTGCATCCCAATGCTGATGTTTACAGTGAGATTCGAACTCAGTCCCTTTCGTGTCAGACGCCATCGCGACCACCACTAGACTACTGAGTCTAGATAGTCACACTTGTGAATAGGGCGAATCGGAAGTAAGATAAGTCCCAGATAGGACGAAACGCGCTTTCTGGATTCCACTTGGCAGTCACAATCCAAATTAAATAATGCTTGTAATTATTCGTCATATCGAGGCAATCCGCTCAGGATGCACATATAGCAATAGTGACCGACCAGATTCAGTTTATAACAAATCAGTGGGAATATACGAATTCATCCTACTACGTTGCCTTACGTTTTACTAGAGAATGTAAATCATTCAATGAAGTATAATGGTAAGGACTGCTACTCTTCAATACATCATAGTTGTCTTTACTATAATCAACACATTATTTGGATTTAATATCACAAATTGGTGTTAGTTAGACAACCATTATATCCCAAAAAGCACTAGACAGCTGTTTTGTCATAGTACAGGACTCTTCTGTAGTGTACATCCACGACCTACTATAGAACTTAAAGGCGAACATTTGACGCTTAGTGCTTCATGGTTTTCCCGTATTGTCTAACTCAAACTAACTCATGATATTAAATCCGAATTCAACATTCTCCACAACACCCAATTATAATCGAATGTTCGGGTAAAGAACTGAAAGTGAGGTGTTAGACGATCAATAACGTCAGAAAGCTTTTCGCAGGTCTCATTATAACCATTTGGGATTGTATTTTACAGTGACGCCTCACTCGTTGAACCAAGGAAATAAATGAAATAAGATTTCTGCTGGTACTAATTAGTTTCTAAACGGATATTAGCTGGCAGAATAAATGATTATTATAGGTTTAATATAACTTTAAGAACAAAAGTAATAAAGATTTGGAGTAATGTCAAATTTTATAAAATGATGCTGAAACATATTCTATGATTATTGAAAAACTTAGATCGGTTCAAGTGATTTGAACTGAATTCGGAATATTACATTTACATAACTTACTCTACAAATGAATGTATAGCTTGTCGACTACATGCAGACCATCTTAATGGGAACTGATCAAAATATAATGTTCCAGACATGATAGTATCTCTTCGAATAAATTCATATTGATGAACTGAATTTCGATAACTCTCTTTATAGTCCCATTCATCATCACCTTGGTAATATGGATATGTACCCAGCTTTAGATCATGAGTATTACTCCATGTTGGCGTATCGACTACATGATGATTTTGTTCTTCTAAACCACAGTCAGAGTTCAATTCAAAATCATGTTTAGCTCCCAATCTAAAGAAAGTGGTCAATTAAAATAATTTAAGCGATAGAATAGTTTTGTATAGAGAAATATAATAATCATACTTAGAATATTTAATTTAGGAAGTTATCAATCAAATAGCCTTAAACGTCATTTATTTGATTTAGCTATCTAGATCCGAAAATGATATGATGTAGTTTATCTTTGCCGTTTATAATAAGCATTACAGAGGAAAACATCTTTTATATACATCATAAACAACATTGACATAACCAACTTCTATTGATTCATTGAGCTTTAATATTAACTATGAGCTACTAAAATCCACTTAACTGTCATAACTCTATAGCTTAATTAAATAAACATTTCATGTTTGAAGTAGTGTAAATGAAAACACTATTCTATCTCACTAAATCCACTCAGTCAGTTCCACGTAGCGGAACATTTAATGTGTGTAAAACGCCAAATCTAAGATATTAATGGTGCCTACTGTCATTATTTTTCCCCATTTCTCTTGAACATAATCCCAACTTGACAATCCTTTTCCAGTACGATTTAATAACCTCAGAAAACGAGCTACGTATATGTCAAAGCGTTTATTTTTGCCGAAATCCCGTTTTTGGCACTTATCCTACCATTTACCTTAGCTCTTATCCAATTAGTTCATATCTATCTGTATCTCCTAAACTTTTATATTTTTCTTTTAACCTTGTAGGGTGTTCAAGGTTTCTTAACAGAAAAGGCATCTATACATCCCTTTATTATATTTATCTTCCATTACTATTTGGTATAGAGTCAATTTTCTTGAGGAATTTTAATGTAAAAACGTAAATTATTGATGTCCAGTAGATATTTTTACACATTAGTCTTGACAGTTATTGAATTTCACTTTCCCAATGATGTTTGACAAGTTGAACTGAACTGACAAGAAAGAATAATTGGTGGACTTTATAAATTGTACGATACATCTATTATGGTGTTTTATTTGTCTTCAGTTAAATTTCAGACTCATTAATCAATCATTTGATTTAAATAAAATGTCTGAAAGCAGGTTGATATCTACCTCATTAGTAGCAAAGACTATCCATAGATGATGTATCGGAATGTGTTCAACTAGACAAATTATGTTTATTTATAACAGATTAACAATTATATTTGACAAGTATAAAGTTTCATTCATTACTATGTCGATATTTAAATGATCATTGAATAAATTATCAATTGACAAAAATTTATGCAACCCTAATTGCTAATTAGGATGAACTTGTAATCTTCTGATTAATTTGTAATGAACTGAAACTGATCAGCCTCTGTTGCTATATGTGCACCCCAGTGTAAACAATAACACTGGAATGCAGATACATTCACCTGATGAGTTCCGAATAGGACGCAACACGCGCTCCTGGATTCTACTTGCCAGCCACAATCCAACTTAAACCCTAGTTGCTGATTATACTTATGCTGTTTTGAAAGAAATTGTCATTTGTGCAGTTTTCTGAAAGATATCTATTGAAATATGATCTATTAAACTATTAAGTAGTTTTGTATGTTAAATCACCAATGTAAGCGCTTTATTTCATTGTTTTGTCAGCAGGTAAATTTGTTATTTCTTTCTGTAGTGTACTAAGCAGAATATCAAATAACCTTGATGTTTACCTTTTGTGCTGTACATGAAACAATACACAAATACAATTGATTATTCAATACAGATAGTAATATCTCTAATATTACAAAGTAGATGAGTAGAATAGTAGAAAAATATTGTATTGTAACTTACTGATGTCCTAGTTCATGTGCTATGATATGTCCTGTTCCAAATCCACGATCAAGAACAGCTAAACATGAACTTTCTGGATTACACATTGATCGATAATGTGCTACACCTATAGGAATATATGAAATAGTAATAAACAACTTCTAAAGCTGAAATCATTCTTACTTAAAGAATTTATACAAGACTAATAAAAGTGTAATAAATAATTACAGACTTACAACATAGACTGTAAATACAGATTTTGATATTCGAGTAAGTCATTAGCAAGGCACATCAGAAGAAATTACTAATAGGATCTATAACTTAAATTCTTATCAGTTATATGGAGTTGTCTTTGATAAACAAACAAAAACGAAACGATATGGGAGGAAGGTAGGGGTAAACATAATGATTTATCATAATCCCAAACCTTTTCTAATTGATTGAATTGTACATGAACAATCATGCGACAGTGTGCATTCAATCAAAATTGATCGTGGTATCAACACTGAGTAAACATTTGAAGAAAGCTATCATCGTTAACGGAAATGTTCATTATTACTACCTTATTACAATACACCTAGTAAAGGCAAATCTAGATTATTCTACAATTTATGAAAAACATTTCAGACTTCATTACAAGGATTTCAAGATCCGTTGGAATCATTGGAAATCAACAAACTTAAAGACATGACAACAAAGAAAGGTATATGCATCATTATCTACGAAATAATTTAAATCATGTATATTAGTGTATGTAGACACCTTGAGCCATCATTTTAATAGGCAAAAGGTCAAAATTCCTCATCAAATGAATTCTAACAATACAGGTGAAACATTGTATTTAAATTAGATAGTAGTCAGTAGACAAATGGACATAGATGTAAATTTACATTTCATCCGAAAGGGGTTAATCAGTTACATGGTAAGAGATAAACAATGACGACATAGTTAAGCTTTTAACAGCAATCAGATGGAGGCAATACCATTGAGAAAAAATGAATGAGCACTTACGAAACGGTCAAAGTATTTGCTTTTGCTTGACGTAAATACTGATGATGTTATTTAGGATGAAAAGTTAAATGTTGAAATTAGACCGAATACTTTAAGAAACACGAGATTACGAAAAGTATCCGCATGTGTTAGAAATCTTCATTATTTCATAATCAGATTTCACTAACACGGCCTGGCATAGCAGCAGCCCTTGCAGCAGCAGGCCTCAACATACGCAAGGGGAAAGCAAGATCATTGATGTAACACAGCGAGCACCATCCCAATCGCACTTGGTGGTGATACTGTGAAAGATGTAAAAACTTTCACTATACATGAGCTACATTGTTGATAGACAGGGATGATCTGATGCAGATATGAAGATATGAATTAGCGAGATAAGGTAAGGACAGCATTTCTATAATTGAAGAACATCTGGGATTCAAAATAACTGTCTACCAACAAGAATCTCTATTACAGACGTGAAGATAATTCTATTGTATGAAGCTGAAAGTTGAAAAACTACGAAAAGCATAGTACAGAACATATAAGAATTTATGAATAGTTGTCTACATACGATTTACTTCATATATTTTGGCCAGACATTGTCAGCAACGACCTACTGTGGCAAAAGCAAACCAACTTTCAGCGGAGGAACAAATTGAAGAAAGATGCTCGAGGTGAATAGAACATACACTGAAAAAATCACCATTACTACTTCATAAGATAAGCACTAACTTAAAATCTTAAAGGCCAAAGGAAATGAGGAAGACCAAAGAACACATTGCTTTGGAAACTGGAAACAGACATGAAGTGAATGAACAGCACTTGGGAGTAACTAGAAAGAAGAACCTAGGCGAAATTGGTTGGAGAATGTTGGTTGGCATCCTATGCTCCACAAGGGGTAACAGGCGAATAAATGACTGAATAATGAGTGAACGCTAGATGAGCAAGTATTAAGTGACTGGACTTAAATACTTTATGCTCTTTTCAGAAACTTTTTAATTATTTCTTTAAAGACAATTGAATATGGTTCAAAGCTGAAACGTGGAATTCAGAAGATGTGTTTCGTCTTATTTAGGGATTAATCAGCTGAATGTGCCCAGTCTATTGGTGCATGATGCGACTTTGTTTACTTCCGAGTTAATGAGTTCAAACAGCCAAGCGTGCCCAACAGGTTTGAATATATTATTTAAAAGTGTTTGTTTCCTACGTCTATGTTGTCGTGAACTGATACTGATAATTCTCTGCTACCACATCTATATCTTGAGCATCAGGCGTAGATACAGCGGTGATACACTTATATGAATCAATGTGAAATCAATGACATACGTTTCGTCCTATCCGGGACTCATCAATTAAATACACATATATAAACAATAACTAATCAGTTCCAGTCCTCAACAATATCAACAAGAAGGTATATCCATATTAAAATTATTGTTTTAGGCTGTTGTCTACAAACAATCATGAATGTATTAGGATATCATCCTAACAAATCATATAAAATTCAAGATCACTTCGATGGATTTGTTTCTAGGAACCAAACTATATAGTGATTTGTTTAGTAGTTAACATGCTTTCACAATAGAAATACTTCATCGACCGCTTCAATAAAGAAAAATATGAAAAACATTAAAACTGACAAATTTATAGTCGTTTAATTTTTCGGAGAGAAAGTTTAACATCAGACAAGTTGACTTACCGAGTGCAGTTGATTTAAAATGTCTAGAAAAGAAATTGTAAAATAGCTTCATGTTACTATGCTAATTATCAAAGTTAATATTATCAGATTCGTCAGCCTACTGAAGAACATTCAGCTTAATTTTTTTATTATAGAATGTTAAATGGTTGATGGGTTTCTCAAAAATAGTGATTTCAGTCATAGATTATTTTAAATCAAAGAACATTGAATAACAAAGCACACATCAATGACACAACATTGAAGTTAGTCAAACACTGTTTGAGTTGATTTTTGATTGGCAACCGGAATCCAGGACATGGATTTAGTTCTATTTAGGACACATTAGTTGGATGTACCTTGATCTTAGTTTTAATGTTCACATAAGGATTCAAACTTCAGTTTGTTTCGTGTATGAACGCCACCGCGCTCACCACTATGCTACTGAGTCGAGACAGTCACATTTTTGCAATGGGTTTGTGTATATAATTAGCATGCAATTCAATCTTTTCGATGATCTTGTTATGGGCTGAAGTGGACCACTTTCGGTCTGAGCATTAACACTAGGATGCAGGTACAGCCAGCTGACAAGTCCCAAATAAGACGAAACACGTATCCTTTATTTCTTTTGCCAATCATAGTCTAAATCATAAAATACTGATAGATCATCGCTATAATGAGGCGATTCGCTCAGGATGCCTATGTGGCAACAGAGACTGATTAATTTCAGTTTATAATAAATCTACGGGAAGATCCAAATATATTCTAAATTAGTCAAATTTGACTTCAGAAATCTATTGTTTACATTTTCAACTTCATTCATTTCGTGATATGATAAAATGATCATTCAGTAACATTCGTAATACTTTTCTTACTCCTGTCATTCTAAAATTACGTTAGCCGGGTTTATTGTTTTCAATGAACTTCGATAATTCTTTAAGTGAGCTGGAAATATGAACTAATGAATATCAAAATACTGATCTAAATAATTTTTAACTTATTTTTCTTAACTCACGTGATCATTATTAATTTGAAATCTTATTCTATTTCATGATGTGGAACTGATGAAATCTACGATCAACTACGATCAGTGTTTATTTGATTCAAGTCAATCAAGATACATCTTTGTACACACTTTATCCTTCTTATGTAATCTGTCTTAATTACAAAAGAAGTGATAACATAAATATCTATGATGTAATCAATGACAGAACAGTAGGATACATCAAAACATAATCTAAACATTCAAGTTTAACATTCAGTTACGTAATCAACTATGATAAAATATAGGAAAAGCAACATAAGAAAGAAAAGTTAAAATAGAAAATGAATAAAAGTTTTTCAGATCAATAATATTGTTAGCTGTTTTCTTTAAAAAAAAAAAGAATATTGAATATAACTGAATCTCATCACCGTCAATAACAACAACTTATGGGATAAATTCAATTAGAATCATATAAACTTTCATACTTGACATGTAGACTACTGATTTATATTTTTAAAAAGATTACTAATATTTTGTTAGTTTTGACATTGAATAAACAGAAAACTTCCATTGAAATATAAAAAACAAGAGTGTAGTTTAACGAAGTCTCATTTTTAAGTTGTACAATCTCATATATATATATATATATATATATATATATATATATATATATATATGGTAAGAAAGAAGAAATGTAAAGAAATTATTGTTAATATTCTGTATTTAAGTTGATTGAAGTGATAAATTGAGTTATTAAAATGAAATGAATTTGAGTAGTATGAGAACGCAAATTAATATTCAGCTTATTAGTACAGAAAGAGATGAGAAATAAATACAAAAATTCAAGATAAACAAAAGAATATGAAAGTAAAGGAAGTGTTAGCTTTGATGATTGCTGGTGACAAAATGTCATATTATTGCATATTAAATGCATCCATTATTGTTTTACTTCAACGAGATTATTTTGAACTCTCCCACTAAACAACCGATCTCTCATATTTAACCGGAACAATTGAATTAAAAATAACACACTGAAAAGTTCAGATGAAATAGTTTATCCAATGAATTGCTAGTAAATATAAGTTCGACTAGAGAATGTATCTTTTAGATTTACTTAAAAACATGTTATTTAAATGGCCTATGATGCTTTTTCTTGAACATATCAGTCACTGCGTAACTTTATATAATCACCTTTTACTTACAATATCTCCTTAGACGAGGAGATTATTAATTCTATCTGAGGTTTTGGCTTGAATCCTTTATTACTACGTTGTATTGCGACATACCATATATATCATTATGAATCATTAATGAGTGTTGAGGTGGAAAAAGTCACTACTAATCAACGGTCATAAATTCATAGATGAATGAATAAGAAGCATGTCGATGGATTATATAATGCTAATTTGTCATTACGAATTGATCTCTTAGAAACTATTGAAAACCACAAAGCTGTTTTGTCTTAATTTAAAACTCTTCAGTAGTTCACATTCATGATCATACCAGAGATTAAACGCAGAAGCTTCAGGCTTCTCAACGAACTCTTAGTGATTGAACCACTAACCCAGCTTGAAACAGCTGATATTTCTAATTTCAGTCAATTTTCGATATATTCGAGAAACATTATATCAAACAGAAGAATAAATAAAATTTTTGATATAAGAATGAATATTAACTGTAGAGTAGGGAAAATGTAATAGATACATAAAATAAACAGGAGGGTTCCTAAGTACTCCAAAGTGTTGAAAAACTACCAGCAGATGAAGGGTAGGTGGTTAATGTTAACTGAAAAACGCAATCAGAAAAATGTTCCAATAACATAATAAAGGGATGGCCATTAAGACGACTTGAGTAAACAACAATGGAAGACTTTAAAAATTAAGGAGAAAGGCAAAATTATGTTTGACAAATTCCACTTTGCTACTTGCCCATGTCACTGATCAAGGTATTACGAGGGCTTATGCATATCTTTTCTGAATATACAGATCGAGTTTGTGAATGTGAATGGCAAAAGCTTTCGTTGTATGTAGAAGAGAGACTTGTAAGGCATGTAAAAGCCACTGATGATCAAGTAAACCAGAATAGAACTTCAAGTCTGTTTAACTAGAACGCATGATGTTCTGCAATGTGATGATGCAGCTGTCAGATTATGCACTTTATTTAACTGGCTCAAAAAATCAGTTAAGAATGATAAATATACATAAAGGTGGTGAATCCAAGGTTCATTTTTCGTTGTTGCAGAAATCAAGGATCGAGTGAAAAATATTATAGCTCATTTGGATAAATAGAACATTTTTCGCAGTATTATTCAAAACATTCGTAGTTATTATCTCGCTAATGATGTCATTATTAAACTGTAGATTTAGAAAAAATGTCTTTTTGTGATTTAAGCTAGACACTTTGGATTTTGTTTCATATAGGTCAGGCGATTATTAATAAATTTAGTTGGATAATCTTTACTACTATAGAAATTGCTAATGTTAATTAGCTCTTCTTCGATTGTGTCATCAGAGTGGTTGAATCGAACTCAGTATATTAATATTTTTAACTAGATTTCTTTTGTAACAAAGTGATAAAATGCTGCAGAAATGAGCATATTGACTACCATTTTGACGATTTACTGTGTATATCTCTCGTCAATAAACCATCTACTTGTCTAGTTAACCGGTTATTTATGAATGAGATACGACTATTGCGTTCTTTGTTTAAGATGGCACTAATTACTAGATAGACGTTAATGAATGCAGTGAATACATTATTTTTCTTCCTCTTCGATATTTAATAATACTAAAGTATCATCTAAGTAGCGATAATTTACATAGTTATGGTTGATCACATCTTCGAGAAAACTCGTTAATCAATTAAATAATATAGAAATCAGATTTAGTGTTGTTAATTGCCAACATTTTCTGTTGACGAGCAGAAATCGGTTAATGTTAAAACGTTCTACATATATTGCTATTCACAATCATTCAACTGATATACACAATGTTATCCAATTGAAAGTTAACTATTCAATATACACAGATTGATTTTAGCATGGTACCATTGAAAACTAGTGACTAACTTAAGGTTGTTCCTGAAGTTCTAGTGAGAAGTCATGACTGGTGAGGTTTAGATTTCTAGGGAGTGAGACAGTTATCACTAGTGACAATGGATGAATGACGCGCTACATATACATCACAAATTGATGGATGTGGGAGTTCTGCCATTAGATGCCACCCAGTGGTGCATTGGGTTAGGCGCTCGCCAACCCTGAAGCTCCTGGTGACGAATCTGATGTGGGCACTAATGAGGAGTTCCACACTAGAACGACACAGTAATTCAGTTCTTCTTGGTTTTCAGTGGTGTTCTACCAACATCAATCTGTGACATATTCAACCAATTAAATTATGAATGTTCGCAAAAATAACCACCTCAGTTCAATTATTCAATATACAGTTGGATAGCAGATTAATTTTTTTGGCTAGTCAGTAATGCTAAAAGCAAAGTCTAAAATACTGATGGTTATTCTTGGACAAATAAGTCATTATTCACTTCAGTAAGTTATATTGAAATAAATCTTTATCTCTTCTTCAATGAATGTTGCCTTCTAACTGATAAATTGCTGTTGTTTCTTTAATGAATTAATATTTAAAGCCAGTTAATTATAAATATGATGCTCGGCTTCCAGTCAAAATTATCCTAGTAGTGTATCTGCTTATAGTGTGTTATACATGTGGATAGAATAAATGTCCCTGTGATCACTAATTATGTATTTGATGTTCTAATGGTATGTGTCTGGGATTTACTGATGATGTGATGATTACGATAGATTTATTTAAGTAGATGTTTACACTTGACTACATGATGTAAAGAATAAATAGTTTACATACTTCCATGTATTCAGTTGTTTCTTGATATTTTATGCAACTGATTCTAGTGATATGTAAAACGCAGACTTTCTATCATCCTTCAAATATGATCAGATAAGGTAAACGTTATGTAATCCCCAGAATTACGATTGTCATTGAAAGAAACTAATCAAGAGTGATTGGATAAATAACCAAATGATTGTAAATACGGAAAGCGTAATAAATCGATAAGAGTTGATAATGAACTTTAATTATATTCTTTTGTTAAACATGTATTAGTGAAATGCTGTGAAAGGCATTTGTGTTCGAACCCTGTTTAAATGTATTGTATACTTATCATCAAAATATTGTTACTTAAATAAATCACTCAAATATTGTAGTATGAATTAATGATTTGATGAATACTCAAACTGATAATGCATTAGTTAGTTGCAAAACATACCCCACATTCAATAAAATTGCTGAATCCCAAGTATACGTTGGCGTTCTTAATCGATTAACCCATTTACAGAATCTGGCCATAACTTGTTCCTGTTTACTGTTTAACCAATCTTCAAGATTATGCCTACGCTAAAATATTATAAGATATCAATGGTATGTATTAGATAATGATAATTTGTCTAGCATTCTGTAGTACACTGAAACTAATTAATCAAAATGGAGTATACTAAGTCATTGAATAATTGTTATTCGGAAATGTAAAGATTACTGAGCTTGAAGTTTTGCACCGTGAGGTGACTTTAATTAGATGACTACTAAAAGAGAGGATGCTACTTTGTTTATAGGTAAAATATCTTAAATACGATCTGAGATGAGAACGCTAATATGTACTGGCAACAAGTCTCCTACTGTGTTTTTCTGTCTAAGTTCTCTAAGGCTGCCAATTGATTTTCATTTCAAAAGGCTTATATAATTAATAAAGTTTCTTTAAGAACGGTCCGTATTTATAAATAAGTATTAGTGGTGTTGGACTTAATCTACACAAAATAGATGTTATTGTTAGATTTGGCTTCATTCATATCCTTTTATTCAATAGCCCGTTGTCGATATTCCAGTCATCCAACTATTATATGCTTGTAACTAAGATCAATTTTCAAGGCAATATATTGATTAGACGCTGAATAGTGATTAGTCGAATGTAAATATCTATTCTCTGTGGGGTAAATTGCTGCTCGAATAGCTCAGTTTTAATAGTTGTTCATAGTTAAGCTGAGTAAGACGGTAGTATCAGTCTGCCTAAAATAGTAGATATACCTCGTCAGCAGTTACTAGCTAGAATGAAGGATATACTTGGAATTTTCAGCTGAATACCTTCTATCTCGTAACATCAACCTAATTGTGTTGCAGCTTATCTTTAGCATCTAAAGACATTTTTGTTAAGAAAATTTACCATTTATTGGTGAGTTAAAAGTGCAATGATAATTTAGGATCTGGCAACCCTTTTTAAAAAGCCTACACATAGATCACTGTCACTATGAAATATATATTCGTAAGCTGAACGTCAATACATAGATTACACATAACAGTAACAGTTTTCCTTAATATTGTTTCCTGTAAAATAACACACAGATAAATATTACTACGTCATCACAAACTCAAAAGAGTTAACGAAACAAACATTTAACAATTATTTTATGTTGGATTATGACTGGCAAGTAAATCCAGGACGCGCGTTTCATCGCACTTGGAACTCGTCAACGGGATTTACGTGCATCATAGTGTTGATGTTTGCACCTGGACTCTAATTCAGTCCTTGTGCAAAACGCCACTGCGTTCACTACAAGGTTAATGAGTTCAGATAGTCCTCACTTGTGCAACGAATATGTATATATAATTAGTATTGTCAAACCAACGGGAAGATCCAAATACATCATAATTAAATATTTAACAAGTTTTATTACAGTAACTCGAGACAAGTTTTTGTTCATTGACCAGGACAATTGACAAGGCCTTCATCACTTCTTCTAGAAGTATTTGTTGACTACATTTTTACGAAAATAATGAAATATTCAAGACTCAATCATCCACCATACGGAATGCAACGTCTTCCTACAATTTCGAAATGATCAAAACAATAACGATAAATCTAGATGGTTTCGAATCTTGTAAACCCAAAGAACAAGACATCACCAATATATTGAATAAAAAATCTTGGATACTGTGCTATGAAATATAATGATTATTAAAATTACTGACAGACTTACTGCGTAAACAGGATCCAAAAGTATAATATCTACAATGCTTAGCTGAAATGACGCTTTTAAACTTGGATGTCGAAGAAGTGTTGAAACCTAGGTGCAAAGAAAAATGAAAATATGAAGAAAAATTTTCATTATTTCCAAAGCTTGTACGTGAACTGACACAGACATGGAAACATATAGTTATTTAACCGATTTTATTTTTAACAAGAGTAACAACATTTTCAGTGTTCCTGAAGAATTATAACGAGTGAATTAAGAGCAACGTTACATAGTTACAATAGTTTTTTAGATAATCTGGTAATCAGTGTAGAGCTTGATACCTATTCTGTTCTTTGAAATATCAGTTAGTAGCAGCGTTCTATTAGTGAAATATACTAAAATGCTTAATATTACTTAATGGATAAACAGTTTTGCAACTAAAAGGAGTAAGATGCATAGCATTAACATAGTACTTTCCATTTCTAACTAATTCAATCAAGTTTTCTGGACTGTAAGGACTTTACATATTCATATTCCATAACAATCTGTCTGTTAGAGACATTGTACTACATTCGCTAACAACTACCAACAAACATTTTGAAATTTCTTCGTAGGGTTTAATATGATTATGTGATTCTGTAACGGTTTTTACTACTCTGGTTAAAGTGACATGTAAGTTTACTGTATGATTGTCAATTGTAGCTTATAATGAAACGAAGTAGCTTCTATTATTAAACGACATAATCATTAATCGATATCTTCATGTATTTACTGATGGTTAGTATTAGAATAGATTACGTAGCAGCTACAAATTTTAATGATGAAAGGTAATCAATCAGTGAATTCTAAACTAGTTGATCATTTGTATCAGTCTATGGTTGTGTATATGCGATGACATGTAAGAAAATTCAATAACAAGTCGTAAACTGAGAGAGAATAGTTATAGACTCAACTTGGTTTGTAATAATTCTCAAGCTACTACTGTTTCATGTTGATGATCATTATCAGGTTTCATATATTTCATTGAAGAATAATAGAAAAATCTCTGATTAAATGAATGTGAATAGTCATTGTGCTCATAAAGTACTGTCTACCAGAGTAATATTGAATAAGTTTAATATATAGACTGTATGCTTCCTACATGGCCTCAATTTCTTTAATTTGATTTCTAGTAAGGTACAGATCTATCACATTGGAGTACAATATCAGGACAAAATGCCTATTCATTTATTCATAGTTAACTGAATCCAACATGTTATATAATAGTAAGTAATTGAATCTACTGTAAAATGTAGCTTATGCGACAAATGCATGATAAACCACAAAATAAATAATTCTGAAACGAATGTTCATAATTTTCAAATTATGTAATCACTACACATGACGAATAATCATTTTGGAAGATTCACTCTAACTTATTAACTCAAATTATATTTAAGTTGGATAGTGACTGGCAAATGGAATCCAGGACGCGCGTTTTGTCCTATTTGGGACTCATCGGCTGGATATACCTGCATCCCAATGTTGATGTTCACACTGGGATTCGAACGCAGTCCAGTTCGTGTCAAACACCACCGCGTTCACCACTAGACCAGTTTCAGTCTATTACAAATCAACGGGAAGATACAAGCCTATTCTGAATTACATATGTACCCGTTGCACAAGTGTAACTGTCTGGACACAGTAGCCTGGTGGTGAACGCAGTGGCGTTTGACACGAAGCGGACTGAGTTCGAATCCCAATGTGAACATCAACATTGGGATGCAGGTACATCCAGCCAATGAGTCCCAAATAGGACGAAACGCGCGTCCTGGATTCCACTTGCCAGTCACAATCCAACCTAAATATAACTTGTGTACTACCGCTATATAGAGGCGATCCGCTCAGGATGCACATATGGCAACAGAGGCTGACCAGTTTCAGTCCATTACAAATCAACGGGAAGATACAATCCTATTCTGAATTATTAACTCAGTTTACAAAGTTAATTATCAGGTAAAATCTAGGAGTACTTTCTGTAACAAATGATAATGCTATCCAAGTACAGATTCGATTTTTGGCAAATATGGTCTGTCGACACAATTTGGATAACTAAATAAATGTAGATGACGAATTTAATCAAATCTTCCATGTAGTAATTGAAATTCGAATTCTAAGTCAATTACCACAACAAATCTATTCATCCATTCATTCATTCAGTATGCTTTAAATTTGTTCAGCTGTTTCTCATTAACTAAAGGAAATACATTGTATATTATAATGCTTCATTTAATCTTTTTACAATTTTCCAGTGATGTCTAATATAAGAATATAAGATTCTTACTTAATGATCAGTAAGTCAGTCCGTTATTGACAATGTAAAATCTGATGTACATGCCTAAAGGTACAAGTTGCCATTCCACAGCACGATGAGATCAAATTTAAAAGAATAACACGACAACAGAATACATAAAAAAAGGATAAAGTGGTGGTAATAAAAGAATAACGCTACTTAAGATTTAGATGATGATGATGATCAAGAGTGAATACACTTGCGTCACTGTAACCGATTCAGGGCCATATCACCCAGTATTTCTAGCAAATGATTGCTATTACCACGCGAACCCCAACCAGGTAATCTGCATCTACCAACATGGCTTGGGCCAACAATCAAAGACTTCATCGACGGATACCATTTCTTGGTTTGGCCGTCCCTAAACTTCTTCCATCTTACTCATACCCCAGTCAACACCGAGTGACAAGACAGGCGATGGTCAGGCATATGCAGCGTATATTCTATTTATCTCAGTCGATGAAGGTTTAAGACCTATTCGACTGATCTGTCATGTTTTCCTGGTACTAATTATCTTACATCAATATTACTTATCCGGTCATTCCATGACATTTGAGCGATATTGCAAAGAGCTCTATGATCAAAGTCCTTCAGCCTACGTATATCTTCTATATTTTTGATCCATGTTTCGCACCCATAAGTTAAACAGACCGGACTGCTGCACAGTATACTTGGCCTTTTGTTGAGAGACGGATATCTTGCCCATGCCATAAGTGACGTAAGTTGATAAAATCAAAGCGTACTTTCTAAAATTTAGCTGAGATTTTGTCAGACACCCAAGGGGTGATGAAACTTTCAGGATAAGTGCAGTAGTCAAAGTACTAAATTACCTCACTGCTTATTACCAATATGGGCTATGATGCAGATCATTCGTAGAGTAAAGTACCCTGAATATACTTACATTGTTACTCAAAGTTTTTTCTTAAAGATAATAATGAGTAATCTCTGCTGTCATGAAATAGGAACAAATGACGTATACCCTTTATCTGTTTATGTTTTCTTTTAGTTCGTTTACATTAAAGTATACCGGTTATAGGTAAGTATACACACATCTACAGACACATCTATACACAAATTTACATGTTTCTAAGTGTAAAATTTTGCAATAATCTAAATAATAAATGTCTATGTTATGGTGTATGTAGACATACAAGGTTTTGTTTTATTTAAGTTGGATTGTGACTGGCAAGTGGAATCCAGGACGCGCGTTTCGTCCTATTTGGTTTTGTTTGCTCGTAGCGATTTGGAGAAATTACGTAATAAACATAGGCAATATTAACTATGTGCTTAAATGTGACAAATTATAAGCTTTACTTCCTTAAAAGAAGTAACCAATCATCAACATCATAATCACCATCATTATCATCTGCAGTATTATAATCAACATCAGGATTATTATCATGTTTGACACTTTGATTAATCAGGTAGTCTTTTTAGTCATATGATGTATCTGTTAACATATAGAAAGAAGAAAATATCGTATTCATTAGCCTTCAAATATACATTTGTTGCTTTTAATATATAGAACTAAGAACCATCTTTATAGGTAGCAATTTGCTTGCTATTGCACAATCAGTGTTTGTGTAATGATAAGTACATGATATCCATGTTACAACTTACCGTATTGATAATATTAATGATCTTGATGATGGAAGTGACTATGATACTAAAATATACGGTCTACGACTCTTCAATAACTAATCTATCTAGACACACATTAGACATAAATCATAGACATGATTATTTTTACATAATTACGTAATCGTTTTAAAGTTACAACATTTTTTTTACGACAATCTACTACTAAATACTGATTTAAAAGATATTCTCAGTAGTGTAATCAATTGGAATTTATGCTTAGAGAATAAGTAACTGGAGTATAACTAAAGCAAACAGAAAAGAAATCAAAAAGTTATATAACAATTCACTCAATGTATTTTATTTCATCATTTTAATTTTAGTAACTGTATTAATTTCATCATAAAACCGATGTCAAGCATTTCTTTGGATGATTTACTTTAGCACCATGATCGATTTATTATTCCATACAACAAGTGATTAAATAAACATTATAGTGATCACGACCCAGTAGTGAATCAATGAAAACACCTCAGTCAATTCTATAAGAAGTTAGTAGCCTACATACCATGCTGACGAGGGCTAAATAACACAAAACCCGGATGCAACGTGTACTGTTGCATACCACCAAACCACTATTCATTTCAAGTAGTCTCCATCATTTCAAACCACTTGGATTAATGGTCACACTGAGACTTAATTAACAAAATTTGGTTAGTACTATCAAAGACCAAGTACAGTGATCACTTTATAGTGATCTATCAGTTTAAACAATAATAATTAGTTTCTACATTGAGGTTTAACTGAAAATTTATAAATTTATTCAATAAAATTTCAGTAAAGACATCTTGGTTAGACAACAGTTGAGAATTAGGAAGAACTCGATAGTTTATTCGTTCTAATATGCAAGTCTCACGTGTTGTTCATCAATGGAACCGAACTCAAGACCAATAAGCCATGCAATGAATACCTGAACTTCAGATAACCTAGTTGCTATTCTAACTACTGTATTTGAGGCATTACGTAATCATCATCAATTGAAATCAGTTAAGCACTGTTGTTGAAAGTTATTCATTAGAACTCAGTAAATTACCACTAGAAGCCAGCCATCCCTTTTAATTCTGATAAATAACATATGACTGTGATTGTGACAGAAGAAGTTCAGCTTTAATTGGGACTATCAACTCTTTCAAAATGTAAATAGACCTTAGTCATTATTGCCGGATAATTCTATCGTAACAACCTTTAGCTGGATATAAGGAGAACAGATAATTACTTGCCTACAAAATAGTAGTGATACATATGGGTCAGTTTGATTCAATATTAATAAAACATTCATTTAGGGAAAATGCGATACCCATGTATATATATTTATATGTATATATTCTCACCGTTGTCATAGTGGATAAAAGATATTCATTAATAAATGGACCGAACTGTCGTCTCATTCTTTCTGTAACAACCACGAGCAATTCCACTGTATGCGGCTCAACATATTGAAAGCTTAATATTGGATTCTTATTATCATCATTACTATCAATGTCTTTTTTATCTAAATTATTTGCTAATAATTCGATTGTTAGTGAATGTGGAACATCAGGAATTGATGAAGTAGATTTGTCGACAGCTGATGGCAATGATATTGTTGACGATGGATGATCAACAACAAAAATACGTTTTTGATCCATACGTACTGATTGACTATATCCATATAAATTCATTAAATAAGTTGAAATGTCATTAGTACTGCTGGATATTGGCTTCCAGTTATGTCTTTTCAATCTGAAATGGTTTTTATGAATACCTCTGAGTTGTTTCAAGTGTTGCTTGGTAAAATGTGACGAGAGCATCATTGAAGTTGTAGTTTCGAAATGTTGCTTTTGATGATATGCTAAAATTGAATAATAATTAATGAAATGCATGTAGAAATAATACAATTTCAATGATCAAAATACACAAAATACACAATTCCATTGTAGGTAAATAGATTACTAACAATTTGAAAAAGTAAATGTTACGATAACAACGGAGTTTGATTAACGAAAACCAAATTCCATCACAGTTGTATGAGGGTAACTTACTCTAACTAAAACTTTAGTTCTTTGCTTGAGATAGTCGTAACAACATAACTATGCAGAGAAGCAAATTAGAACAATATAATTACCATGGGTTTTGTGGTTCATAAGGTGATGTTACTTTCTGATCAGACCACTCTTTACATAGTATGATGATATTTATGCTTAGATAAACTAAACAATTGAGAAAGTAGTGACTATTCGACACTTTTAAAACTAAGGTATATGATAATTAGTCAGTAGCTATTTCCAATTCGTTTAAGTTTAAAACATTGCTCAATCAAGCACGTCTAGTTAGTTCGTAGAGTTAGGTATACTATGTTCTTATAACCTTTCCATGGGTTAAATAAAGCACGTACTGATTTACTGATATCTCTTCTATGCATAGAGGTAGACTTTACTGTTCAAAATCATGTTTAATGCTATCACTCGTTAGAATACATTCCATCGTTTTTAGATTTTATGACTTCCTGAAATTGACTGAAATACTAGATGATAGTATAAGGGTGAACTTAATCGATTCTTAAACCTTCCCTTTCATTGCCTTTAGTAACGATCTAGAAAATCCGGAACTAATTAAAAATCATTTATTGTGATACTTATTTGTAATGCAATACGAGGCCGACCCGTGGACGGGGTTGAGCAAGCTCACAGCACCCGTCCTCACAAGAAAAATACAGGTAATTTCATTGGTCTCAGTTTAGAGACCGTTGCAGAAATTACACTGCAAAGAACAGATACTACACATGATCTTAGCTCAGAGAGCCGAGTAGCCACCACCACCAGCATTCTCTGTACCTTTGGGGTTGTGCCACAAGAAGAGGGTGTATTGTATTACTAGTGTTCAGGTTGTAGTGAGCATGGGTAGTGTAGTGGTAATCAGTCGACCTCTTGCAAAATCAATGTTATATAACACTCAAATCAACACTGTACTCAAAAAACTAAAACGCTTAACGTAAACTATCATTGAATTCAAACTATCTCTAAATCTAACCAAATCTCATCCCTTGTTTAACAATAACAGAATTGTGACAATGACCCCATAGAGAATCAACTCAAAGATTCATAAAAGATTATTTACGTTCCTATCAAAGGTTTGATGATATAGATGTTATATTAGCTAAATAAACAAAATAAGTTGATGTTATATTTTTATCTACATAAAGAAAAAGCCTGTAATGAACTTGAATAATTGTACTAGTTAAGGTGATTTTATATATCCATTACAATATTGCTCTTGTTCACTAATAAACTGCTTGTCTACAATTACTAACTTTTGATTAGCTAAAACCGGTTATCGATTCGTATGACTGATGAATGAATTTATAATTTCGGAATACTATGATAGTCAACTAAAATGATTATTTATCGAGGAGATTTTAACGATACCTCAAAACTGTCTATTAGTTAATTCCACTTGTGTTATCTTCAATTGCTTCCAGTCTTAAATGTGATCAATTTACATGATATTAAAAAAAAGAACTAAATTAAGTAATAATCCCATGAATAGAAATCGAAATTTTTAACGTTTCACGACTTAATGTAAACTGCTTCAGTAGAGAATAATAATTCTACAGACTACTTACATAATGCTCAGTCTATTACAAATTATCCAATCCAACCTTGATAATGATGCTTAAACCAGAATAGTTTTCATGCACAGTGGGTAAAAAAACAACACATCTAACTACAATTAGATAAAGCAACAAACAGGTTTCTCTTCCTTTCATGAAGTTTAAAATAATATTAAAAAAAATTTTTAGTCTTAAAAGTAAAAAAAATTTGTAAAATCTAGGGAACATATTTTTGTTGTTGTTGTTGTTATTATTATTAGTTAAACCAGATAAATTACCTTGGCAACTAGTTCTACTATTTGTGTCAGTAAGAAATACCAGTAATCATGAATGTGTACTTGAGAGAATTAAAAAAAAAGAGGTTTACTTTATAATTAACTAATTGAAGAAAATCATGATTGTATTTCATTCTAGAATGAGAAAAAATTATATTTAATTTACTTATAAACATTTTTAACAGTTTACTTTCATGTAAACAAAGTGAATTTTATTCTGAATTCATGCAGTATTATGAACTTACATGAATTGAAAGTATGAAGCCAATTTGGTTGATTACAGTTACTATTAGTTCGTTGGAATCTTTGTTGGTTAAGAGTAGTAACTACACATTGATTTGTAGATTTATCCAGAAACTAGAAATTAAAGTATTTAAAAGTAAGAAGATATTCATTAACTGAAGATATTATCTATGAAGTAAAATTAAAAATGTTGATGTCGTGATGAGTCTGGATTGCAGTTAGTAAGTGAAATTTAAGTAAACCTTCAAGTTCCATTTAAGACTTATTGGCTAGATGTGAATGCATTTTAGTGCTGATATCGAACTTCGGGTTTTAAACTCACTTTATTCATGTCAAACACCACCGTGTACTTTACTTGCCTATTCTAATCACAATTGTTGACTACCGTTATGTTTAGGCATTCCTTTCAGGATGAATGTATGGCAACAGAAACTGGTTAACTTCAGTTCACTGTAACAGTCACATACTAGTTATTAACAAAAGCCTTCTTTGGATACTTTTGAGAGGATTTCTAACTATTATCCGACAGTATAACACCATCTTCAAATCACATACTAGTAATAGCAACTGACATCAGAATGCAATCTTAGTGCCATAGTTTAGGAATCTTTCATTATATAAACTTACCTATATGTAGGACAAAGCGATTATTACCAAATTAAATTAGTTTAGGATGTTATAATTTCATGAAAAAGTTGTTGTTTAAAATGTTCTATACTGGATCCTGACTTAGTAATTTTAGATGTTTTAGCAGTTGACATGATCATGAAAAGTTTTTGGTTGCAGTGGTTGTAGAATCTCAAACGAAGGCCAAATTTTATTCGATACTTGATTATCCTACTGGAACATAAAAGTGTCTTTAAAACTCCCTTAGTATTAGGATGACGTTTATGTATTCAAAAATCAATAGTACATATTGATATACAATCATAATAGTATACCCATCAGGTGTACGGTTTTGATAAAGACTATCTATTCAAAGTTAAGTTAAATCTAGTGTAAGATGATTGAAGACAGTCAGTAGAAACATGATACTTAAGTTTCATTTTAATTGGCACCTTTCAGCATAACGTATCTGCAGTCATGAAGAAACTAATACTTCATGTAGGATCAAAATGCAGTTCATCTCAACTCACAATCTCCAGTGAAGTGTTCGGGCTTAAACTGACGTACTTTTACATTAATATAAGTGATTTATTATCGTACGCACTATGTTTTAATACAATTCGATTGAAAGAATTCATTCAACGCTGCGAATTAGCAAAACATGAGATCAGTTACTATTCGATAATCAGTCACTAAGGAGACATATCTACCTCGTATTTGACAATGAAAAAGTGTTTGATAAACTGTACCTTGTGTAAAATACAACATTCACATATTAATTATTAACTTATCAAGCTGTCATGCAAATGACAGTTCATTTACATTCAGAACTTATGCGATTTTCAATAACACTGTATCTAACAAACTGATCCACTCTAACTTCAATTACATTTTAAGCTTATGAGAAAATATGAAAAGAATTCTAAGATGATTTCCATGATGATTCCAATTTCTGATAATATCTAACATGCTTTTTCTGCACTTAATATTATCAGTAATCAATATAAATGAAAAAAAAACCCTTTTCATATGAAAAACAGTACTATATCTTATGATACTTTTTAAAGGTTTTCAATTAGAATGTTACCCCTTTTTCTTGATAGAAAAACTAAGTTAGTATACACAACAAAGTTAACAATTAAATTAAATTGAATAAAGATAAATTTTGTTAAAGAGCATCAAATGAAAAAGTTCTTCGTCGACTTCAATTACTACAGTTGAATGTGAATATACTATCGGGCCATAATTTATTATGAATATATCAGTTGTCAAATATGTGACATCACATTTGCTGTAGATTAGAAGTAAAGAGTATTAAGGTGTTAGTTTATATGGTACATGTAAAATATATTGCTATTTGATACATTTAGACAGTGGGCAGTAGGTATATTTCAATAAATACAAAATGAATAATTTAAGAAGTAGATTATCAGTAATTTGTAAAGACAATTAGTTTTTGTATGTAAGAACCATCAAATACTAATTGAAAAACGTCCTGGTGTTGTTTGATTCTTGTAATGCCAGAAAAATGGCTTATTTCATTACTGTCTGTACAAGATAGAAACTTGAAAACGTGATTTATAGAGGCAGTTCAGGATTTTGATATTTTTAGTTGATTAAATTCTTTACACATTGATGTTGGTAGGGTGCCACTGAAAACCATAGGGCATTGAACAGCCCTTTTGTCCGAGTAGGTGACTCCTCAGCGGCACGCACACTAGATTTCGCCCCAGTAGCTTCAGGTTGATGAACGCCCAACCCCATGTACCACGCGACCAGCATCCAACATTAGAATGCCTACTTCCATCAATTAGGCGGTATATTTGGATATTTTCAAGAGTGTTTTCGTGCAGTGTAACAAGTAAGTACTTTGAAAACACTCAAAACTGTGACAGTAATACATCATTTTTCATGGTTATATACTATGCCACTCCCCCTCCCCTGATGCATAAATTGTAACCGACTCTTTGAAGTACTTATAACAACAAATAAAAATTAAATTGATTAAGTTAGAAGTGATTGCATTCTATTACGATTGTTTACCGAGTCCCTGGACCATCCTCTTGTTTTAATCTTCTTTACTTCAAACTATTACGGGCATATAATCTTGCATTCACCGGAATAGAAAGTACCTTCTAGTTAGATATGTATCATTACATTGTCGCTACTGTAATCTTATTATTATTTTTATGCCACACATGAGTTAAGGCACATGTTATATCTAATGTGCAAGTGTTTTTCAATATTTTCTTGCTAATGTTGATAGTCATAGCACTTATTTTACTTGGCGTGTAATGAACTAAACAGTAGTATTATAAAAGACGTAAAATTTTCTAAAAATAAACTAGTGGATTATTTCGGTGGTTATTTGAAGATAGGTATTCAGTTTAGTTGACTGTGTTCGTCATAGATTGATGTTGTTTGAGTAGTAATAAAAGCTAGGATGTACTGGTATAAAACTTTTCAGCAGTGTTTACTTTCTTCTTTATTCAGTAACAGTAATCAGTTAATCTGTGAATAACTTCAAAATGTTCCTGAAATTCTACTAAGAACTCGTGATTTGTGGAGTTCAGTCTTCTCGAGAATGAGATAACTTTCATCATGGTAATGATTGATCGTCAAATTATACTACGAATTGATGGAAGTGAGAATTCCACCATTATACAATAGCTGAACCATTACTTTAAAGGTGTTGATGAGGTTTATTTTGGTATTTAACGAAATACAGGAATAGTCTATAGGAAACCTTGGATAAGTCAGGTTCTGTATTTATCAAAATGTCGTTTCTACAATCTTGTTAGACACAATATTAATTAATGAATATGGATTCGGAGTATTCATCTAACCTAAGAAAACATAGTACACTGACTAACAAGTTATTTAACATTATAACGGATAACATTAGATCATTGCTAAACATGACATTAGTTACTGTTTAATGACTAATTCATATTCAAGTAAACCAATTTAGATGTTTCTTTCATATTATAATAAACATCAGTTCAATGTACATTGTGTTACTAATTAAAAGTGAATAATAAAAATGATTAAGTTAAAAATAAAATGAAATATTTCAAATCTATTGCATGTATTATGTAATAGAATGTTACAAATAATATTAATATACATGTACTTTTCTGGTATTCAGTTTAGAAATAATAAAAGACAATGAAAAGTAGATAGTGTCATTATGATATGTTGTTTTATTTGTATCTATTTAAGTGTATCAATGTATAGAAGTATATAAACATTGTGGTAAGTCAATTTAGAATAGGCTTATATCCTAGTGTGAACATCAACATTGAGATGCAGGTACATTCCAGCCGATGAATCCCAAATAGGACGAAACGTACGTCCTAGATTCCACTTGCCAGTCATAATTCAACTTAAATATAAATTGCAGTAAGTTGTTTACTTGTTTTGTATAAAGAGAATAAAACTAAGAAATACTAATAGGAATGATGTAAGCTTTGTAGAATGTACTTAGAATTATGGTAAAGTATTTTGATTGTGTTTTAAATTATTGTTGGCATAGTAAACTGTAAAAGAAGAACTTTCTGTAAACGTACTATTGTTCTTTTTTACTGATTTTATTTTTTAACAGTTCTGATTTTTATCAGTAAATAGAAATGGTTGAATGTAGATAACATAAGATCGACATTAAATGAAGCTTGTTATAAAGTTATCGATGTAATTAGGTGTTATTATGATGATAAAAGTTGATATCACAGCTGTCATAAAATACTAAACAGCTGTTTTGTCCTGGTATATGATTTCTCAGCAGAGCAAACTTACGATTAAATTTAGAGATCGATAAGGAATGTGTTTTGCTATGATCACTTAGAAGTTAGACCGTTGAGTTAATGAATAATTTCAAGAGGTAATTTGGGAGGTCAAATGAAAAAAAGTAACCAGAAAAGTTTAGCTACAACTGGTGATGGATAAAATTGAGTAGTATATTATGAAGTGGATAGGTTAGAAATATTGACAGTTAAAAGTCAGCTAAGATGTCAAAGTGTTAGACATCCTCAACTTAAGCTATTGGTCTTAGGCTTCCCTCCATAATGGAATCATTGAGTGGTCACTACTACTAAAGATTATTATATTAAGAGAAGACAGCTATTTATTGCTCCATGGTTTTTAACGGTTATCTAATCGAGGTCACTTGATGATATCAAATTTGAGTCAAATATATGTAGTTATACCTAAATTCTTTTATATTATTGATATATAAGGCAGATGACTGAATGTAAAGGAGTGATTATTTTTTTGGAAATCAATTGTTTAACATCTTGTTATTCAGGAATACTGTACAATTATTATGATCTTGATGTTAAAACATGAAGAAGATGCCTATGAATAAGGGGGGTGATATTTTATAAGTTTCGTATCTATAGGTATTACTTAAATATTATTATTATTCATCATTATGATTATTAAGTAGATGAAATGAAATCACACCGACAACCGATAAATATTACAATATACTACTAACAAAACATGAACTTATTGAATTACAGATACAAGAAATGAATACAATGTGAATATAGTGTATACAATGACTATTATTCTTTAAACATTTCTTCTTGTAAACTGTAATATACACTTTATGAATGTGAATGAATAGATTCTAAAAAAGACAAGTAGAATCATATCAGAAATGATTGATTGAAGATGATTCATGAAACATTGACATGGTTATACATTGATATATGTAAAATGTCTAATAGTTTCATTATTGACCAATCTAATATATATTCATAGAAGATAATGATATATAGAAAGTTTAAACAAATAATGAACAAAAATAACTTGAAGCATGAAAGTAACCAAGTAAAAGTAAACTCATCAAATGTATACAACACAAAAAAGAAAAAGGAACATAATAGGAAAATCTGAAAGAAACATCAGTTCAAGTAAACAGTTACATATAAATCTTATATGTATGTATGTAAGTGTGCATGTGTGTATGTGTGTGTGAATGAGTGAGTGAGTGATTACATTTCAAACGCCACTGAATGGTAATAAAACATTGTTTATTATAACATAGAAACTGAAAGTAAAATTTCTTCATAAAATAACAAGCATATAAACAATAAGTAATTGATATATATAATAACTATTTAATGTTTATTACTTTGACTCATCTAATATTTTAGTAATTTTACTAATTGTAATCATTTACATTAACTTTGTTTATCATTTCTATGTCAATGTCTAAACGAAACATGTAGTTTATGGACAAGAGAAACAATAATAACAACAACAGTTGAATTCAACATCATGTTGGTTTGTAGTGATAATAAAATTTAAGTCGGATATGTGTTTTTTTCCACATATTATGAACTGATCAATTGAATGTTATAGTATCTGTGTATATTGTATGTTCGGTTAAATTAATGCTAGTTATAATCAATCAATCAATGCCTGTTACTTCAAGTGGAGAATAGACTATCGACCAGTATACTCTAACCAACTCTTCTATCCTAAGCTTTTCTTTCTAGTTACTTCCAAGTTTTATTCATTCTTTTCATGTCTGCCTCCGACTCTCAAAGCGATTGGTTGTTTGGTTTTCTTCTGTTCTTTTGGTCTTCAGAGTTCGAAGTTAGGGCTTGGCTTGTGATACAGCTTGATGATTTTTCTAACGTGTACCCTATCGTCGGCTGAATTTTGATTGATTTGTTCTGTACCATAGAAGGTTGTTGCTGATTATGTTTGGTCAACGTATGTGAAGTATCATGTGTAGGTAACGATTAATAAATGTCTGTATCTTTCGGATTATGCTTTTCGTGATTCTTCAAGTTTCACCTCCAGGAAATAGGACCGTCTTCATACTTGTATTCAAAAAATTCGATTTTGATGTTAACAGACAGTTGTTTTGAGTTCCAAATATTTTCCTATTATAGAGACGCTGCTCCTGCCTTGTTAATTCGTGCTTTCATATCTACCTCGAATCCTCCTAGGGTTACAGCTGTTCCCAAGCCCGGACAAAACGGCAGAGTTAAACTTGGGAGTTAGGAACCCTAACTTGTGAAGAAAACTATTTAAAACAAGGTTGACCAGAAAACACCATTTTAATCTTAGTAACAAATAGACACTTGTTACAGACTGATACAATTACTATTATGATGACTTAAAATGATCTCTGACTTCTTTGATAATGACTAAAACAGGAAGCTGTTACATAAGAAAAATCGTACTATGTGAAAAATCACTAATGCATAGAATGACATTATTATGTATTTTTTTTGAAATATACAGCCAATTGTATCTGATCCACATTTAACTGCAGTTAAAAGTCGTCGCCATCAAAAAACAACTTCTAAACTTCAACATAACTCCACAGCAACTTGTAGTATTTCCACACAATTCTTTAGAATGTTATCAACTAATAGATCTTCACTAATCCAGAGAATTTGCAGTCTAGATACAATAATAATCATTAAATAACATCATTTTGCATATTTGATGTTATATTGGTAGGGAGACATATGAAGAAAGGCAATATTACGGAGAATATATAAAAATATTCAAAGCAGTTGTATATTTCTACTTTAAAATAATGTGAAGATTTTGGAGGAACATAAACAAAAAACTCCATAGCAACAAGTTTTTCGATAATTAAAGTTAATAGTTAAAGATTACGCAACAACAATTGTAAATAATGTTGATAAATGGACTGAGTCAAAATAAGTAGTACTTAAGAATTTGAAGTAAAAATGAAGAAAGCGAAATAATAACTGACATTATAAAACGACACGTTAAAATAATTTAACATTAGAAACCATAGAAGGGTAAATTGGTAATTGTATCTTTTGAATATAGAAACACGTCACCTCCTTTTAGTAGCTAATGATTCAATGCAACTAAGTAAATTAGACATTGTCTGAGTATAATTATTTTGATGGATTCTAAAATATCAATCCACTGATTACAATTAAGTGAACGATAAGTAATGGGATTAGTGAAAACACATTGATATGTTAGTCTTAGTTGCCATATTCTGCTCTCAGATATGTAGACATTCATCCACCTTTATGTTTGTCCGATACAGGTGTTTTGGGATGAACATGCAAGCTGGTAAAGGTATTTAAAGTTAACATAGGATAAGAAATTGTTCTTGTTCGACAATTTGAATAAGTATATTGTTTAATGCCAAGAAACTAGTTTACCAGCTGTATAAGTCTATTTCAATTTTGCACTTAATCTTAATTTGATCCCAACTGATATTCCATCACTTTTTAAGTTAAAGTTATGTTGTCTTTATCATTGTTTATCCATGCTTATTACTGAATTTTATTGGATAACCACTATTTTCCAAACAATTTCTAACTATGAATAGTTTCACTTCATTCTACGCTGTAAATATAGGTGCTACATGCAATTCAGTACTTTTATTACATAGTATCAGTGATGTTGAATTACTTAGACTAATGGCTACATTATAACAAAGTTGACAGTATTTGATCAGCACTATAAAATACTTAATGAACATCAAACTAATCACTACACATTAATCGAACCAATGTAAGCCTTAACTATTCCATAATTTTATTAAGATTATATACCACGCTATTAGTTTAGGTAAAAGATTCGTTATAAGTTCAATTAAAAATTATGCGACACGCTGAAGACTTTACATTGGAACTGTCAATTTTCATTAAAGTCATTTTTGAGTATTCCTCCCTATTAATCTAATTAGAGTGTATTTGGATCTGGACTAAAATTGATCAGTTTCTGCTGCCATATATGCGAATTGCCTCAATGTAGCGATAGTTTATAAATATTGTTTGAATTGAATTGTAGCTGGTAAGCGGAATTGAAGAAGTGCGTTTCTTCCTGTTTTTTGGTGTTTTATCACAGAACGTGGTGGTGTTTGACACCATATGAACTAAGTTAGAGTCCCGGTGTAAACATGAACACTGGGATGCAGGTACATTTAGCTAACGAGTCCTAAATTGGAGTAACTCGCATCCTGGATTACGCTGTACTAGCCACAATCCAAATCAAAAATGACTATTCATAATCGTCATTATTATTATATATCTATGTGAATGAAATGAACTTAATCAATTCATGATTTCATTAGTTCTAATAGCTGTTATTAATTCCTTTTAAGATATCCACTATAATTTATCTACTTCAATTATACTTATTCGACTACTGTGATACTTGCAAAATATCTTTTCTTCTATGTCTAATAAAACAGTTTCATAAAGTAAACAACTAAAATATTAGCATAATATTAAATTATCAATATAAATAGTACATTATAACATTAAATTAAGTAATTTAGAAAAAAAGGTATAAACAGTATGTTGCACAGACCAGTAGGTTCAGCCATGTCAGGTTTAAAGCAGTTAACCACCGTTGCCAACGAATGAGGTGATGCAAATATATTACAAATCGACTGAATTAGAAATATCAACTATCAGAGGCTAATTTGGTTGTCTAATGGTAAGGTATTCTTAAAAGAACCAGAAGGTCCTATGTTTGATTCCTAGTAGGGTTGTGAATGAACATTACTGACGAAACAGCTGTTTAGTGCTTCCTGGTTGACTAATTCAATTCACTTCGTGATATCAGATAAATTCGTTTCATTCTATTAGTTTCTATGGTTATTCTAGATTCTAATAGAAATGTTTTATATCATCATTACTATAAGAGATTAATTTGAAATTAACTTACCAGTTTATTACAATAGTTGTCTGATTGTTTTATTATATGATAATTCAAAGAAGTATTAATGAATTGTAAACAGTTCATTAGTTGATTGAATGATTCTATTCTTTGTTCAAATTGATCATCCAATTTATGATGTTTTATGTAATGATAATGATGAAATAAGTGTTGTCTACTTGTCATGATGAAATAGTTTAAATCTAAAAAGAAGAAATATATTAAACTACTTAAATTGAGTTAAGCAACAAATATCTTAGAAATAAATAATCAAATGATATCTGAAATTATGTTATTGTTAAGTCTTGGTTACAATACTTGATTGTAAGTATTGATTGAATCACTATACACATTGTTAGTTAGTCAACAGTTATTCTAGTAATAAGTTCCTGGTTCTGTAGCCATTTAATAATGATTGAAGTTCAACCAATTTTCTGAATGATTTGATTTATCTACAGAAATCTGTAGATTTACATTTCATAACTTTGGATACTTTCTATCTATCAATAAGTATTATGTTAACATGTACTCATTTCATTTAGTTTAATTCTCTTCAGTTGTTGTTTACATCCTGGAATGTTACAAAATGAAAATTATAAAGACCAATAGGAATACTTACATGAAAGATTTTGGTTGGAGATTATTGTTAACATTTAATATTAACATGATGTAATAGAGGAGTACATAAAGTTATGTAATAAGATGCAACTTGTAGCTATATGTCACATATCAGAGAACATTCTGGAAAGTCGTTTTCATAACAGAAGACTACATCACTAGAAGTACGTGATTACGTAATGAACAAATGTTGTTTTTGCAGAAGAAGAAAACCGAGTGAGTAAAACTCGCTTAATTATTGATAATAATTAGTGAAGTAAAGGAAACAAAATTTTTTTCAGAGCGTATATAATTACAATAATTTATTCTGTCACACGATTTCATTCACTTCTGTGTTACATCATCGCCAATGTCAAGTATCAACAATAATCTCCAGCCAAAATCTTTTCTCTAAGTATATTTAATCCTCTGTATACTACTGATTATCAAATATTGTATGAATTATAGGTGAGAGCTGAAGAGAACCAAATGAAATAAATTGAGTCCATTTTATTCTACTCAAATGTTAGTTCTTGATCTTTTAAAATTAATCAAGACAACCCTGTGTTTGAGAATTCTGTTAGTTATGAATGCGAAGTTCATGAAGGCGTTCTATACGGAAAGGAGAAAACTATTTGTTATTTCACAGTGTTTTTCGTGACCTACATTGTATTTATGCTCATATTCATTCGGCACAACAAGTCATTTTTATTACTAATTACAATATAAGAGAAGTTCTTACAGCCTTGGAAACAATATGATTCTGCATTAGTATGCCTAAATTAAATGATCATTAGCTCAGCAGTAAGAAGCTTCTACCCCACCAAGTAATCGATCCTATGATTGTAAAACGTCATAACAATCAACTGTTTCCATTGATGATAATCTTCTTCGTAGAAATAACTGAATAATTGATTGAAATTGAAATTTTATCAATGAAAGCCAACCTGCCCAATGATGCTTACGTTTAAGGGTCCACTACTCTACCTGAAGATCTTGAGTTATATCATACAAACTCACCTCAATTTAAAAATTAAGAAATTATTGTTAATCTTAGATACTTTCTGAACTAAATCTTCATTAACTAGTAAAATGCTGAAAACATGCTGATCAGTCAGCATTGGTATAACCTTAACTGCAACTGATCAATGATTTACCAATGACAGTAAGCTTGATAAGAACCAATGCCGACAAACTCAAACACCGTGGCCATTGCTCTATACTCAAATGTCTGTCGAGTATTTCCTGGTCTTCAAGCCAGATAGATGAACACAAAATAGGTGAGCTACCAAGCAATCAAGTTATATTTCACTCATTCGCTTATATACGCAACAAAATGATCACACAATGGGCTAATAAGAAGAACAACATTTATTCAAAAATAAAGAAAAAAAAGACTAAGAACTGTGGAAATAAATGAATAAATAGTTAGCTATTGATACTGAATGAAAAAGCATAGAATAATAGTTCATAGATCCGATTGAAGGTGACGGCAAGGGACACATGACAATAACAGAAATTAAATAAACGAATAATATGCACTTAAAATAAATGAAATAGTCTTCTAAACGACATTGCTGAAAGTTAATTATTCTCCATAAATTGTTCAATATAACAAGTAAATGATGAAATCTTCATTATCAAAAGTGAAAACAATTTCACTTCGTTGAAAGACAGTTGAAATAATCAATATTCAAGGGTTTCAAGAGGATATCATTAAGAAGGTCAAATATTACATCAAATTATTTTCATTAGTTTTACTCTAGGCAAAAATGTTATTTTATAAGGCTAATGCAATCATATCGATTGATTTCATAGTTTATTCACTTATCATTTACACATAAACTTGTATTAAGCTAATGACCAGGTCAATTGTACAACGCCTCCATATAAACATGCATTAATAAATACAGTAAATACAATATTTATGCAAACAATCATTCTAATCTTTGATTATATACGCATATATTTTTAGTGTTATTACAATAGTATAGGTAGATTATTGCTACAATCTGAACTAGATACATGATACGAAGATATTTAAAAGAAACTACATTCCATTAAGATCATTTCAATGAAAAGTGTTTACTTTCATAGTTATTTATATCAAACACAATATCTAAGGATAATGTCAACATGCCGACATTATCTGTGAGAATAAAGAATAACAATAATAATAATAATAATAACAACAATATACTGTCAAAAGAAGCATTTGTAAACAATATTGTTAGATAGACAAAACAAGTCAAAAGGTTATTTGCTAATATCGTTTAGAATAATTGAATAATTTTGAAAGAATTTAGGTAACTTTTGCATGTATTTGCTTCTGTAGATATAAGCTTCTTCACTGAATAGCTTAGTACAGGTTACTGGTTAGTGAACGAAGTTATTTTCGTCTAGTCCTGTTATATTATCTGTGGAGGTAACTTCATCAAACTGAAATTTGATCACTAATCCTACCGACTACCTCTAACCATCTGACATGAACAATAATGTTTCAACGACTTTGAATAATTGAGGCTAATGATTACATTAAAACTTCGTGAACATAATTTGATAGGCACTAAATGGAACTAGACTAATATGACATGAATCACAATACTCCGTAATCACTCAATACATGCATCTCAATTTTATAAGTCAGTGACACTTTAAAGATTCACTAGTAGTGGTCTTAGTCTGTGAAATCGGGCAACTTTAAATCGAGTCCGTCAAGAATTCAGAGACGACTGATTAACAAGTGACAAATTACACAAAACATAAGTTTTTATGGCAGCTACCACTAACATTATAACGGCGAAATTCTTTATAAACTGTGTTAATGAATAAGTGAAATTCGTGAATTTGTTTCGTATATGTCTAGCATTTTGAATGAATTATCGTAGCTAGAGTACATATTACCTGAAGTTGCATCATGTTCACTGTTTGTTAAACTGTACAAATGCATATCAACAATAACTCGTCACTTACAACCAAGTGTTATATGATTAGCACCAAACTATATCATCATTCAGACAAATGAAAGTAGACAAAATACTATTGTCTTTGGCAGACTTTGGTTGATTTTACAAATGATATTGAAAGAAGAATCTGTGCTTATAAGATGTTCAAGTAATATAACTTTTTATCAATCGACTGCCACCTTTTCTCAACCATACTGGATGATGTTTACGAACGACCTATGTAACAAGCTTCAAAATGTCAAGTGAACTGATAAACTTACATAGAAGTTGTCAAGTACAAGAGTTTATCCTTTAGATTATTATTGAACATAGAACGCCTACATAGCAAAAATCTTATGATCATTTAAATGAAATTGAAATTTGCCTCTTTAGGATGTCTTCAACGTTGTCACCATTGATATCAACATTCATATAAAGTAATTTTAACAAAAGTTTAGTGATAAGAACATAAATCTCAAAAATTTAAAATTATCAGAAGCCTTTGTAATACAGAAAATACTTCAAATGAATATAAATTCCAACGTAGATAAATCCTGTAAGCATCCTAAAGAGAAGAATTTCCAATTTCATACCATTTCAATCAAGCAGAACTTACACTATGAATTCAACTACAACCAAATCAATAAAATTTGTTCATCACTAAGAACAATACTAAAATAACACTAGTTACTAGTAAGTAATCAATCGATGTAGAATATATAACCATTAATGATAATCTAGTTCGTAACTAGTCAGTTATATTGAAGTGAAGTGTTATGACAATTCTAAGGTTTGTTAACTAAAACTAAAAAGACTATATAATTCTTAAGGGACTGAACTATAGTATTATGTTGTGTGTACAATTTCAGTCAAAAGTAACACATCAAATGTTCATTTTATATTTTTGTCCTATTCACATTCTAATCATACTACATCATCAGCATAACCTATTCATTTCTATGTCTTCAATTTACACCAGCATTACTTAAATATAATGAATCAAGTAGATAATCAAGTGGGAATAGTACAATCTATTGTTTTAAATGTCAGTTGTCAACTGTATGCCTTAAGCATTAGATCCGATCTATCAATTCTTACTTAGTCAATATACATTTTTATTTCAGTTTAATGGTATTTACATGTTGATCTGATAGATTTTCATGTGAAGAAAAAAGGAAAAGAGAAGATTCCTAAAAATTCTACAGATTTGTATCTTCCTACTGTGTATTTCCTGAAACAAAAAAATATATGGCGAATCGCCTTGATCCAGCAATAGTCTATAAGTATTGTTGAAGTTGTATTGTAAATGGTAAGCGGAATTCAAGAAACGTGTTTCGTTTGTGTTATCTTCGATGTACCTGGACTTAGTAGCCTAATGATGAACGCGGTGGTGTTATGAACTGAACTGAGTTTGAGTTTCGGAGTGAATATTAACACCAGAATGTAGATAGATACAGCTAACGAGTCCTAAGTTGAATGAAACTCGAGTCCTGAACTCGACTTGCTGGTCACAATCCAACTTAAACAATACTTATGGATAGAGGAATGTTTAAAAAATGGAGTAACAAAATGAGGAGAGGAGGAATATGTATATATGTACTTTAGCTTCAGTCAAACTACAATCATAGTAACTTAGAAAAAAAAATGAATAACAATTATTAAGCGATTCTGTTTCTCTGTATTTCTCTTACCTAATCAGTTTAATACAATCTAAACATTAGTTAATCGTTTCATTATAGTATAAGTCTTTTCTATGGCTTCATATCTTTGAGTTCAATATAATAGTATGTCATTTATAGGGCTATATGTGAGTGTGTCTCTTGTAACTATGATTGAATAGTACGAATCTACTTTGTAAGCTGGCTATAGTTGGTATGTGTGTAGTTTAGATTTTGAGGTCAATTGTTAGTTGTATTGTATATTCACATAACCGTGGAGTCTAAGTGTGAGTTTTTGCTATCAAGTTAATAACTAGTTTATTCAAATGAGATTATAAGTCAATGATAGTATCTATACAAACGTTATCATATTAAATTTGATAAAATGAATGAACTATTTTATGATGAAAGTAAAAGTCATTTTGATTTGAAAGACTATGATAAGTACCTTTTTACAAATGTTGACTGGATCTACATTCCCTTTACATACATAAACTGACTTCTTGAATATCATCTAAATATTGTAATCATTTAGTTGCAGTATACTAAGCTTTACCTTAATAAGCAAATCAGTTTAACCTCTTCAATGTTCCTAACGTAACCATTGTTACTTCTTAATTTTGAAACTAATATATGATGGAATAATTAATATTAACATGAAAAATTATTTCGTGTATCTCACTATCGTAACACTTAGCATCTGTGACATAATACCAAAATGAATTCAGAGTATCTACACTTCGATACGGTTACTATGGACTGGATTCATCACACTGTAATTTAGTAGGTAATTGAAAGGGTAGTATAACCTTCATCTTTATACCTGTGACTTTGGTAGATCGAACGATCCAAGAAGAATGATCAACTTTCAGAGTACTTTTATTGAAGATTCTTCTAATTTGTTTCGGTTGAGCATCTCTTGAACATTTTGTTTCTATTATTATTATGTTCCTTTCACATTAACCTCTCATTTGATTTTTAGCCGTTATCACATTTATTTATATTCATCGGCTATATATCACTAACTCTATACCTGTCACGTCAGTTTCCATTGATTGTCGACTTTGCTTGGTGTTGATGTTATCTTTTAAATTGGCTCGTTGTGTGGTCAGAACTTGACAGCATATAAAAGATTGTCTTAGATATAGATCCACTTTAGTTGCATATATAAATTATAGCGTGTTGTGTCTGTCCTGTTCAAGACTAGCAGAGTCAAGACGGACTTACTGTCGAAAACTAATCAGTATTATTGTCCTCGATTACTGTATTGGTCCAGAGTTAGTTAACTAAAATTTAACTAAAACTTGAACTGTGTATGGCTCAGCCTTTTAAAACTTGTATTTAACACTGTGTTACCTTAATGTTACATATTGTTGAAAAAACTTCGAATTATGATGTTACAACTGTCCAACACAAGTCATTCATCTTACGTCAGGTTAGAATGAGAATTAAATGAAAGCTGAGGAGAGGGTAATGTCTGAGAAAAAAAATTAGCATCTTCAAGAATAGAATATGAAATGTTTTATATTTCCTTTAAAAACAAAATTATTTCTTCATGAAATCCATTTATTAATGAAAGATTGGTGTTGATTATGTATGTTTTATGGCAACTGATACCAAATTTGTCGTAACAAGAAGTGGATAGCTGAACGTAACCTTATCCCACCGTTGATGTGTACATCCAGACTTGGATTCAACCGTCATCACATTCTTAAGTAAACTACTGAGTCTAGACATAGACGCTTGGGTAAGTGAGATGAAGGCTCCAGTCACAATAAATTTTCAGATGCACTAATGCGATCTGTTCAAGATGTTTATACGGATATAGAGGTTGAATCAAAATCACTCCATCATATTAGTAACGAGAGAAGAGATAAACACATTCACATTCTGTTATTATAACTTCATATCCTAAGGTATTATATACGTATTATGTCGCTTCCAAGTTCTAACTATGAAGATACAAATTAAGGATAGCTAATGGTATTAGTTGTGACCTTAGACATTCTAAAGGAAAATCCAGAATTGGAGTGTATTTAATTAGTGAATTCCCGCTATCGATGGAATAAGTTGACCTCTAGAAATGTGAACTACCAGATTTTCCAGTTGTCTAGATGTAAAGCACTTGCTGAGAAAACTTGAAGTCTATGGGTTAAATAACTAGTAGAGACGTGAATGAGTAATATTGAGTCACGGCCTATGATGAAAAAGTTCTACAGCATACTATGGTTGTTACTGGTACTCTAATTACTGACAAAAGTCAACGTGAACTTTGATGTCCGTGTATGTTATCTCTTTATAACATTTATCAGGGCACACATGTGGTGATGAGTCTTTACAAAATAGCAGACGTTAGTGTGTCAACATTAAATAATACGATGAGTGACCTACCCAGAATATAGAAAATAAAACAGCTGAGTAGTGATCTTTAAATAATAACCGTGACATTAATAAAAAAATGAAAAGTTTGGAACATTGTTCACTTTGTTACCAAGGCAGCTAAATGACGACCGATACGCCCGGCTAGGTTAAGAGAATAGACTACTTATTATCTATTTTGAATAAGCATATTATCGACCAACTCGTGTAATGTGTCTAATAGGTTGAATTCAGTCTACAGGGGTTTATGTATTCAATTTCATTTAATAATTAAACTACAAATGCCAAAGCAGTTGAACTAATCATGTACTATGCCAGACAAGTGTACTTTTAAGTTAACCTATTCTAGAACTTTATATTTCAGACAGAACAGTTCAGTTGGGCAATATCCTATGGCTACATAATCGTTGCAATTGTACTATCTTAACGATTACGGTGATCTCTAATGAGAATGTTAAGTTTTTGACTTTCTTTATAAAATAGTAAATCGGGTTGTTAAAATACAGTATATGGTTATTTCAGATGTTGATATGTCCTTTGGCTTCGTCACTATAAAAAAATCTATTAACCTCAACTGGCTAACCGGTGAAGTGATACACGTGAACGAATCAAGCATCAGCTACCCAATAATACATCAACAGAATTTATTCACCCTGAAATACCCACCCAGAAGACAAGAACTTAGTACTATTAAGATCCTATTCTATATAGTCCCACCTCCGTATATATTGTTACAGTAATCACATTGCAATAGACAGAAAAATGAGTAACTCAAAGTGACAGCAACCACTCAGAAATAGGAAGTTCATTGTGCAAAACATGTACAAGAGGATTGGTTATGAGGTATTTTATATTTGATTAAAATATAACAAAAATGAGAATATTTGTAAAGA
This sequence comes from Schistosoma japonicum, assembly GCA_025215515.1. NCBI lineage: Eukaryota > Metazoa > Platyhelminthes > Trematoda > Strigeidida > Schistosomatidae > Schistosoma > Schistosoma japonicum. The sequence continues at coordinate 12,259,448 of CM046063.1, read as the reverse complement.
AAATAGCTAGTTCTCCTTCAAATTGGCAGATGTATCGTTTACATTTACCAGAGATAATCGACTTCATATGTATTAAATATAATCGAAGATCAACCCTATAATTGAACCCAGAACATTCATGGCTAATCTAGATTTGTAGATATGAGCACTAGATGGCCGGTTTCCAGTTTTAGAATTCACATTCCAACGAAATTGTGATAAACCAAGATGATCATTCATTGTTATGAATGATAAATCTCTTTTCTGTACTTCACTAGGCTATAACTTCCAACTGAAACTTTGACAGATTTTCAATTTAAATCATTAGTGAATTGAATAATATTGTTATGTTGGAATGGAAAGTATGTTGTAGTGATCATTTTACAATCTCCTTTGTCAGTTTATCTAGCATTGTATAACTCGTTTACCATACAATTAAAGTAAGAATACCTACCATTAGATAATACAAACATTGACAAGGAGACTTTGAATTTCTCGTTGAGAAACAATGTAAACACTATTGAAAAGTCTTCTGTTAAAACGAAATATTATATCTAGTATTCCTAGCAGAGATTATTTATTATTAAAAAAACATATACAACAATATAATAAATACCAATCTTGAAACATACCATTTCAGCATACCATTCATAAAACTTTACTTGATATTCACTATTTGCTATTCAATAACTCGATATAAATAAATATTTGACCTTTTCTTCTTATTACAATAATTAATTGATTTATCTTTTCATTTTGTTATATTACTATGAAAATGTTTTACAAATTATTGAATTTTCTACAAATACTATTGATTTAAAATTCATTTTTGTAGGTGATAATCTGTTATCATCTTATAGTTTGTCTTGTTGATTAGATACTAATGGACAATAGTTTGCTATAGCAACAACAAGATATTATAATTCATTACTAATACCATTTAATATGATGATGATGATGATTGTTTATGACGTTTCGAAGTTTAAAAGAAGTACAACATGGGATTTTTAATGAAAAATAATAAGCTTGAGTATGAATTACATGATATTTAGAAATACATACATCTATCTTATTAAGCTTAATTAGAATGATGTCTACTGCTAGTCACAATTTAGTTATTGTTATTAACTGATAACTATTTCAATAGAACATTGATTAAATAAGATAGAAATAAAAATCATTAAACACTTAGTAAACTATTTCTTCAAATGTATTTGTACACAATCAGAGATTAGGGTATACATTTCTATACAAGTGATATCATAGAGTTGTAATTCATTTTGCCTAGATATTCAATTACAATTTGTTCATAATAAAGGATAATAATTATTTGATTTCATATTCTAAATAGTGTTAATTTATTTATAGTAAACACCTGGAAAAATCTTCAACCAGAACATAAGTAATTTGTTATAAATAATAAACAAATGATAAAAGTATTATTTAAGTTGTACTGTGATTGTCAAGCGGAATGCAAGATACGCGTTTCATAATATTTGTGATTTGTCAGCTGGATGTACTTGGATTTGGGTTTCGAACTCAGTTTGTTTCATGCCAAACACTATTGCATTCACTACTAGGCTACTGAGTTCAGACAGTTCACACTTGTGCAACAAGTATTATTATATAATTCGAAAGTATTTGAATTTTCACATTGATTTATCATGGAGTAGAACTGATAAGTCACTGTAATCTTAAATAACAACAAATTGATCGTTTGAAGTTACATTATATACAAGTATCCAGTGATAAAGATTACAGTATGTAATGTTACGTAATCATGTATATTGGGAGTAACTAACTAGTTTTCAACAGTTTTGATCCCATATATTTCCTACCTGTTCTAAACAATCTATCCATGCCCTTTAACTAGGAAATTTATCCACATTTCATTGTTATATAACATTTTTCATTCTTGTTAAAAATAATCGGGGCAATCTTACAACTTTCCAAAGTTAAACTCATGTAATACTGTGTCGTGAAACTGTTATGTAACTAGTTCGTTCCAGTATGAAACTAATCGTAATATACATCCATCATTCCATCAGAAAGTCGAACTAAACACCGGGTTTTTAGAAGAACACTTGTTCATTAGACTCACTGGGTTAGTTGGATTTTTCTAATTTCATTTAATTTGCTAGATTATTTGTACATCTTTAGTCATTTGTTGTCAGTGGAGAACTCTATGCAATCAACATGAAATCTTTCATAAAATATTAATTATTACCTATTTTATTACTTAAGTGAATTCTTCTTATTATTCAATATCTTTAGGTCAATTATATTGAATCTTAATAAAACTTTGGTTATAGGACTGAATAAAAACAGTTACAGTAGATACTACTACCTTGTCATTTATTCATTCAGAATACAATCCATTTACTTTATTTCGTTTACACTAACATTTTACATGAATTAATAGTTTCCTATTTGATATTTGAGATGTAGATTATGCATGAAAGTATGTTTAGTTAATGTTCTACTAGTTACATGTAGGTTCAAATTACACGTTGAATTTTATGTATGTATGTATGTGTGTATGTGAATGTAAGTAAAATGCTGGCATGGTTACAATTCAAGTGTACAATATTTGCTTAAGTAAAAATTTTAAAATAAAAAAAAAAAACTCTTAACGAAACAATATGCACATTGTAAAGATGTTTCCAGGGTAATAGTGAACTTTCAAAGAAGAAAGTTAAGTGTATTAAATAATACAAGCATGTAACTGGTTTATGTAAATGTAGAATAATCAATAAAGGTTATTCTACTTACATTCATTTAGTTTATATAAATATAAACATCTGGTTACGTGTGTACCTATAAACTGTATACACATATATAGTTCTACATATGTGTATGATTACGTAATAGGTAACTGGGCTTTTTATCGCAAGTGCAATCAATCAATTTCTAATTAGTTATATTTATGCTTATAAGACAGAGAATAGATTTGCGTTTAGATATATTTATGATTATTAGATATGCAGTAAAGTTGTTAGAGACAATCGAATTTGATTGTGTGAGTGATAACTCTTAACTTCTAAAGTATAAATAAATGATGACTTCATAATGCAATCTAAGCAAACCAGTATTATTTTAATTGGTTATTACTAAGTGGTAAAAATTGAAAATCACGATAAACGTGATCTGTGGAGTTCAGCCATATCTAATGTGTTGTAACTATCCATCGGTGGCAATAGATGATGTCATACAAATATATCCCAGACTACTTAACCCAGTGGATTAATGGGATGGCATTATATCAGTAACTTAAATATGTTTGTCACTATCTACTAATAGGGCGAAATCGTGAATGCACATCACTAAATAGTCTAATACTAAGACGAAACAACTGTTAAGCAGTGTTACTTTTGGTTATTAATAGTTGTTCAGTGCAAGTCAATTCTCTATATCTAATTCATATTCAGTAATCTCTAAAACATTCAAAAAATAATAATTTAGACGAACTAGGTTTCATCAACCTTAAACTGTCTAGTTGATCAGACAAACTCATGACTATTCTGGATGAGAACATGAATCCTTAAAACAATTCCTCATTACATTTAAAGCTTGCAAACACATCGGTAGTTACATCCGACTACATCGGAGGTATATTACTAATATTGACTAGTATTATATAATTTTATATTGAAATTTATAAATAATACTGATCAACTTACCTTGAAAATTATTACATCCAACACTGGAAGCATTTTGGCTCATTGTAGTAGAGTTGTTATTCAATTGCGCCAAGCATAGAACACTTTTCCAATTAATCATATTAACATTATTAATATCATTGCATAGAATACTTGAATCATCTAATTGAATAGATTCTATTGTTACATTAGGTAATTGTTTTATGATATACAACTGAAAGAGATTAATAGATGATTGATGAAAGTTTTCCAGTTGAATACAATCAGTAGATAGGAATAGTATTTGTAATAGAATAGTTATAATGAATGTTAATTTGATAGACAATTGAGTAATCAATGAATTATTGAATGTTGAAAAGAATTCAATGAATTGTAAAGTAAACCAATGTAACCAATATGATGTCATTATGTTATGATTTTAAATGAAGTAAGTAAAATATACCACTTAAACTTCAGTGAATTTCTTCGTCTTTTTTATCTTCTTCTTCTTATAAGGAATTAAATGAATAACTTATATGTTGATTCACTATAGTACATTAATCGAATGGCTCAAAGAAAGAAAAGGTAACTATGATAAACAATGTAATGTAATACATAGTAGGTATTCACTGAACATCTTTATACTTTATTGAAAATGTCACTTTTCATAGGTATTCATCAGATTTTCTATGATAAACTGACAAATTCTCTCATGTAATTAATAAACCTTATATTACGTAATAGTTAACATCATTCATCAGTTCAATAATGTCAATAAATTTGAATGATGTTACCTGAGAATTTGTTTTAATTGACAGAATCAAAAATGCATATACTACTGACTATTTGATTATTTATTAATTCATCTCACCTGTTTCTTTTTATTCATATTACCATATAATTGTCTATAAGATAAAGAAAAAAATTAATAATTTTCATAAAAAATTTTTAAAATTTTCTTTTTTGTAACTATGGCTAAATTATAAGTAGTATTTAATTGAATGAGAAAATAATTTTTCATTTGAATAATTCATATTGAAAAAATATATACATTATAACGTATGATGATATGTTACGTCATCATCTTTGAAAATACTGTGAACATGGATCATTATGTAACTATCCATTATTGAAAATTGAATTCATTTTGCATAATTCACACATTGAATAAGTAAGTTTCTTTAATTCAGTAGTATCTAATTGACATGAAATCAACTAATTATATCATGATATAATACAATTATTATCAATTAGAATTCATTTAATTAAATAACAATGAAATTTATATGAAATTAGTGTAGATACAATTTCAATGGTAACTATGATAGGTAGATGATTAGGCAACTTATTGCCTGTAAATAATGATCACGTCTAACCGGTAAACGTAACCGACCGGCCGGCCGGCCGGCTTCTTGTTAGACGATCATGTTTACTATGGTGTATGTGATCTAGACACATATACATTTATGTACAGTCAGTAGTGCAGTGTATATAAAGTGCACAATCATAGTGATAGTCACCAAACAGAAAAAAATAAACACCTTATTACCTTCCATGTTTGTACAGATAATCATTGGGCAATGTTTGTATGTGTCTGTATATATGTGCGTTGGTTACTTACGTGTATGTATCAATTTAAGCACATATAGGGCATACATATTTGTATATCAATTCCAGAGCGTATTATTGTCAGCTAGTAGACCCTATGCATTCTATCTAATCCAATCCGATTACGATTAAATAAGAATGTGCTTTATACGTATCTAGAAATTAACTAATTACTTCCCTAGTTATAATTTGATCAGTTAGTCAACCTTGATTCTAGTAATGTTCATACTAAAGACTGATTTCAATCAGTGAATGTTAAATAATGGATACAGCTTAAGTTGTATATCATCAGTTACATTCATCAGCATCATGATGAAAACCTTCAAGGTATTTTATATTCTAACATTATGTACATTCATCTTAGCTGTTTAAATGTAGATAATGACCTGTAACAATCAATGAGTAAAGAATTTTAAATCAGTTATTACTAATTTAGTTTCCTTTATCCATGAGACTACAAAAAGACTTAAAAAGGATAATGACAACCTTTTCGTTTCTCTACGAATTATATCAACTGTGTTCATTTATCCTCCTGTTAGAGCAAAAAACTCAATTTCATAAGGTCATGCAATATGGATGCTACATACTGAGAATTGTTTCAGCATCCATTGATTTATATAAACATTTCCAATCAATTTTTAACATTATGCAACCATCACCCATAGCTATTGGTGATGTTGTGTTTTACATCTGACATCAGTGTGAACTATATTCATTCATGATAGACATGTCAAATTAAATAATCACTTAGAAACTTATGTACTAATTAGAAGTAGAATTACTTGTTCTATTAATTAGTCATATAAGTGATGGTACTTAAGTATTTAGGCTGTGAATAATTTTCATTATTAAACTACTTATAACACACTAAATGCACTTCATCACTTTCGAATATTTCTATGATTAGTGAATGTTTCACGACAACAGTGATTTGTTCCTTTTAAGACTTTTTTATCTAGAAGAGACTATTAATATTTTACAAAAAGTTGATATATTCAGGAAGAGCTGTTTAGATTGTCTTTTCTTCTAAATAAAAATCTCCGAGAAGATATAAGTTTCAGGTTGGCAGAAATAAGGCTTTCTCTGCGGAATCGGTACTCTTCCATTTTGTAATTCACTTCAACGACTCAGTATTCATATGACTACAGATATACTTTAGTTGAAATGTGAACATTTTCATATTTTGATCATCACTGTGCATATAGTGAGGTCATGTAACAAACTGTGTGTCATTGAGACAAATGGATTAATCAACGAAATTTTATCGTAGGATTAGAGATCTGATATCATTCGTAAGTGTGCGGTCAGAAACTGTAGTAAGAGATGTTGAAACCTGAGGTGAACAGTCTGCACAGTAAGAAAGTGAATAAAGCAATCGCGAGATAAGTCCGGTAAGATTATTCAGAATCCCTAACTTGGGACATCTAGAGTGTCACTGATATACGTCTTGCAGATCTTTCACTCCTATAAAGAAAACAGGAACATCTAGTTGAGCTCAGATATATATATGCAGTATGAGGGATTTGTCGAATAGTTATTTTAAATTATGACAGGACAACATTGAAAGAGGAATGTCAACTTTATCCTTGCTACTCTGATAACTGAATATTCTGGATTTAATCTGCAGCGAAAACCTAGATACATACTGTCGTGTTTAATACTATAAAAGAAGATTATCGTAGTAGGCCTGGTTGTTACGTTATGTTTAGCGACAATTATTCCATGATGAGAATTGTAAAAATAATTAAGGTAATTTTGTGAAGATACGTAATAAGTTTGGTTGGTAGTATTCATCACAGTTTGATGTCGCCTGGTACCACTGGAAACAACGTAACACAAAACACCTGTTTTGTCCTTGTGACTAGCTTCAAGATGTTTTTGAATTTCTCATGAGAAGTCGTGACTGATATAGTTCAAACATATGGAGAGTTAGACTATTATCACAAATGGCAGTCGAAAATCATCGCTCTGTATTACAAATTTATGGAAGTGGGAATTCTGTCATTGGACACTGGCAGGTTCGGTGGTGGGAACAGTTAGGCGTTCTTCGTGAGACCTGCGGGCCCTGGATTCGATACTCTGATGGAATCAAGTGTAAGTGCTTTTGAGGAGTTCTGTACTAGGATGAAACAAGTGTTCAGTACAACCTAGTTTTTAGCTGTACCTAATCAACCGTAATCTACGACTAATACTATAAATTAAATATTGTTAAAATATACCAATAGACATATTGTCACCATTAAATTAAACCGATAACTGTAAACATATGTAGCTAAAAAATTAAACTATGATGACCTTCTACTTTTTCAGCTTTTATCTATGGTCATGTGATCATGTGATCTAAACAGTCATGTGGTATGATGATACAAATAAAAATGAGTGGAAAACAATTATATATTTTGGCTTATGCACAATTACACTTGTAATATCATAGACAAAATGTTTAATAAATCCTTCCGGTTATTTATTTGTTACATAACACATGTTCAATAGGTAAATTTTATTTTACTGTCCTAAAGTGTAGAGAATTAATATTTGGTAGTTAATAAAATTAGACGGAAAGTAACATCAAAACAGATGAATTTTGTTCAACAATATACGATCAGATCATAGCTCACTAGTGATTGACTTCAGAATATTTTTGAAGCTCTAGCGGAATTCATGCATGTCGGGAGTGAGACAGTTATCCCGGATAACAATGTGTGATCATGTCATCATATTACAACTTGATGAAAGCGGCGGTTCTAACATTGGAAACTGGCCTGCCCAGTGGTACAGAGGGTTCGTTGTTCATCAACCCGTAGCTGCTTAGGCGGAATCTAGGGTGGACATTGTTACGGACTCCCATACTAGGATGAAATAACTGTCCAGTGCTACCTGTTTTCTAATGGTATCCTATTAACATCAATCTGTAACGAATTCAATCAACTAAACTTAATACCAATCTACTCGAACTATCTCATTACTTCATATAGTTAACTGATATTGGTTTAATAATCAGTCCCAGGAAAGTACTGTACTTCTCGAAGTCGTTCATCAATCAAGTTATTGACAATTTAAGAAAGGACTTTATGAGACAACAGTAAGAACCTTATCGATTAATCACTGAGTCACTAATTACCAAGTTACATTAGTGGAATTCGTAGTTGTCAGTTGCCTAATACAGAGTTTTTCCTAGATAGTACATTACTGAACGATATGTGTTCAGATATCGATGATGATTACTTCATGTGTACTACTACAAGCATTAAGAAAGATTAATGCTTTCTGTATGAAGGTGATGTCCTTACCTATTGCGATTGTTGATACCATTATGCTTTCCTGAAATTAGCAGTCACTGTATTTCATAGTTCTAAAACACTTCATACCGAATTTAGGACTTAAATATTACCTTTTAAGCATATCTAGGAAAATGAAGTATCTAGTAACTATACTACTTAATGTTGTAAAACAAGTAGTAAGTAATTTCAGTTTGGATTATTATGCCTCAGTTTTACTCAGTGTTCCAAGTCGTCGTCGTCTTTGCTCTAACTGTTAAACAATTGCATTTTTCGCAATAAAAACGTGATTAATAGATTATACATTTAGTTGATAAGTTTGAAGGTTCTTGGTACGATCCATGACATTGTTATACATGAACATTGTCGAAGACACATAAACTATCAAGTGGTTCATTCTAGTTACTAATAACCCAGAACTTATTAAATAGATTTAAATTTATTCGTAAGGTGATAGCTTTTGCAGTAAAATAGGAAAACATTAACAGGATTCAACTCATTAAAATCATAAGATAGCTAAATGAAAAAATAACAAGAAATCATTGCTGAAAATCCAATATTATGCACCAGAATACTTAAGTTTCTAATTTCATCCTTAGAAACTTCATCAGTCATGAAACTGAGAAGTCAAAAGAACTTTAAAAAATGGGGTGCATTCTTGTATGTTTAATGACCTTTAGAAAAACAACTTTTGTTCAACATAATTATGAATACATCTTCATAAAAGTTATGTTGGAGTTCGTGTAATAAAATCAAAGTTTAATATAAAGGTTAAGCTTAATGTGTATGTAACCAAATCAACTTGAATATATATCTACAGTGGATATATTCATTGTTTTTTTAACTATATTCATTATTACGAAATTGTTTGAATACTCCTCATAACCTTATACAATTACTAATTTCATAAATCTACTTAATACATCATTATAGCAACAAATGTTAGGTATTGTTTCAGTTAGATCGTGATCAGGAAGCAGAATCCAAAACGCTTGTTTTGTTCTGTTTAGGACCTGGCAGCTGTGTGCACCTGTTATTAACACTAATCTCATGTTATCACTAATAATAGAAGCGGGAATTCTAACATTGGATGTATGCTGGCTCAATAGTGCAAATGGTTAGATGTTCAACAATCTACAACCCCTGGTCTGGAATCTGAGTTGCGTACTGCTGTGGAGTTCCACACTATAACGAAACAGTTACCCAATGCTTAGTTGTTTTCAATGATACCCTGTGAACATCAATCTGTAATGTATTCAGTCAATTATCACTATTTATCAGATTACAAGAAATTTTCCTATATATACTATTTACAGTAGGCTGATATGTCAAATGAAATTTATTTCCCCCCCCCTCCAATAGGATTACACCATTTATGGATCAAATATGCAAATCAGAAACTGTTTATAATAACATAATTTGTTTACATGAAACACATAGTGATGATCAATTTTCTACAGGTATATTTTGTTTTCACATTGAAAAAATACAATAAATTCATTAATCCAATCTGTATTTCATCTTTAGAAATGTTATTTCAAAGTTATATTTAATGAGTGAGATAGTTGATTATCTTTTAAAGCTACTTAATCATATAATTAAGTATATTAACTTGATTTCGTTAACATACTCAAATGAACAATAAGCCAGTAGAATTGTAATGAAAGAATGTATGCTACTTATATAACTTATAATCGTAATCATAAGCAGTCATGAAATGAAAGGCAGAATATATAAGTTACTGTTAAGTATTTGATTGTGATACGTTAACTGTTTATTTACACCCATTAACCAATCATAGATCACTTAAACTGGACATTTATGAACATTTTATATTATTATCAAAGTTTTTTTGAAAGTTTTAGTTATCCAGTATGTTACTAAGTAATTAATATGAACAAGAGTTTTAATTATTTTTTGTCTTAGTATATTTGAGTGGCTAAGTAACATAATTGGTTAGTAGTTTGTAGAACATCTACCGTCTTACTTAATTCATCCTAGTAGTCATTGTTGAAATTAATAAAATTTGTTGTGATGTCATCAGAGATTTCAACATAATTGACGTTGGTTGATTGAATATATCACAGATTGATGTTGGCAAGGTACCATTGAAAATCAGAGAGAACTGGATAGCTGTTTCGTTATAGTGCGGAACTCCTCAGAAGTGCGCATCCCCGATTACGCACCAGAAGCTCCAGGTTGACGGCTAACGCTTAACACTCTCTACGTCTGGGTCAGCATACTTAACTATCTCTTTATATCAAATTCATTGAATAGCGTAGATGATATTGAAGGCGAATTCTATCTGTACTGGATGGGCTGAATTGAAAATACGTATTCAATGTGTGAAGTGTTGATTGACTTACACTATTCATTAAATAATTGTGCATAGTAGAACTTCACAGATATCCATTTGGAAAATTTACCCATTATTCAATCAATATAACTTACTTTACATCAACATATGAACTAGTGGATACACATTCTTATTAGAACATAAACATTACTAAATAGGTACTCATTTCAATCATATTATAAATTGAATTGTGGTGGTTTGTAATTGATTGAATTCATCAAATATTAATTCTGGTAGGGTACCACTGAGAAGCAGAGAGTAGTGAACAGTCCTAGCATAGAATTCGTCAGCTTTGTGAACTCGAGATTCCTACCCAGCGGCTTCAGGCTGTCAAGCATCAATTCTTTTCCATCACTAGGTCGGCATCCAATGGTAGGATTACCACTTCCATCTTTTTGGAAAACACTGTCAAGATCATCTAAATCACCATCATTATTCATATTTCAATAATCTGTAATCAATTATATTCACTTGTTCAATAAATATTATTTAATCGCATAATAAATCTAATCAGTTTATGCACTTTAAGAAAATTATTTTGTTTATTTATTTTGTGTTATGATAAATTAATATGATATTTTTTATTATATTTATTACTACACTCTTAAATATTCAATCGAAAAGGTCAAGTTAAAATTAAGTAGACAGTTATAAGTAGTATGCATAAGTCAAATGAAAGAAAAGTAGATAGAAGAAAGTTGTTCTACTCGAGTTATTCTATATATTGGCTCTTAGATAGCCTAAATGTTTTATATGTAAATAGAAATGAAATATTCAAACTACTTTAATAAGTATGTCCATTGCACTACATGATCGAAAATTGATGAATGCGGGAATTCTAACATTGGATGCCAGTTAGCCCAGTGGTGCAAAGGGTTTAGTATTCACTAAGCTGAAGCCCCTAGGACAGAATCTAAGGTGCGTACTGCTGTGGAGCTCCTTGCTTGAACAAAATAGCTATTTAAAGCTCCATGATTTTCAATGATATCCTATCAATATCAATCTGTCAAAAATACAATCAACTGAGCTGCGTATTTGTAAAGGTGAATAGTTCAAGCATGTATTCCAATACAATTATAGAATTTAATTGCAATGTAGACGAAATAAAGTGTAGAAATTATCACTAAGATCGATTTATTTCTACAAATCCAATATTATGCGAACAATATTCAGAATTTTTGGCATGTTCTTATGTAGCTAATGAGGTAACAGTGAAATACTTGTTCACATTTAAGAAGAGAACCAATAACGTGAAGTAAGAGGATAGGATAGAAATCAAATATTGTACTAGACCCATAGAATTTCAGAACTAATTCACATGACATTGACGCATTTTTGAAAAACTGTAATAGGTCTACAGTAGATGCTTACTATTTTTGATAAATTTACATTAATGACGCATCTTTGAAATGAAGATATGCTTCATAGAACAACTGTTTGCGATTCTAGATTTAAAATATTTGAAACTAAACGCGGGTAGATACATGGTAAGTGTATATTTCGATGTCAGTAATGTTCCTCCAAAAGATCACTAAGAAAAAGAGAAGTGCAAAGATAAAATGGTCAGACTGATTTCTATATGTTTTGTGGAGGATGAGGGTAGGGTGGGAACAACAATATCTGTGAAAAACTAGAAATGTCTTGGCCACCATTGATATGAACATCATGTACCCACTTATCAACGTAATTTTGAAGATCCTATGACTGGAGTCCATATTAACGATGTTGAGGGGATGTGGAGTTGACTAAGCAAATATCTCAGACCATACTAAAGATCACGGTTAATAGTGTTACACAATCTTGGGGATGAAATTTTATATCTTTACATTTAAATATATAGAATCACTCAGCAGCCTTAATATACTCATGGATTATGTAATTTTAATATAGTATGAACTTTTATTCTACTCACTAGTGATTGTTTTAACTAGTAAACTCTTAACACAAGCATGTTTCACCTTCTCATTGGCTAAAATCAGCTTAAAGATCTTTCGGAAACCGCTCAGGTGTTCCAATATAGTTTTGTTCTACCATGGTTAGTTCAAAAGCTCCATTTATATGTACATAGAAAACTATGGCTTACTTTAATAAAGCATTGTGTGAATATGAAACATTAGATAATTGCAATTAAGTATTGCACAGGTTGTTCAATTTGAATTCGATATCATTAAACTAACCCGAATTAACCATGAAATAATTCTGTTAACAATTTTCAAGATATACGCTAGATAGATACTTCTTCTTGCTCACCTATTTAATGTATTCAGTCAGTTTGTTATAGATATTGCAGATTACTACTACAAAACTTGTTCAAATAGATAGAAAGAACTTGATATAACTGTGATTCTTTGACTGATTTTAATTACTTTACTGAACATATAAAGACAGAGAATACGCCAGTTGTATTCATCGGCAACAAAGGAAATTTATTGCTGATCAACATGAATCAACAAAATCATTTGGTCGGAATTGTTTAATTTATTTTTATTCTAGTCAATACTACTTGTCATAGTTATAGTTGAAACTTATATGTAACACATGTCTTAACCATATGAGTTGTTGAAGCTTCATAACATCATCAACTACGTACTCATGTCTACTTAATACTAATCAGATTAAAAATTACTTATAAGTGAAGTTGAAACCATCTACTATGAAATAATTACTTATACGTATATCCTTTATCCTCATCTGCAGTCTAATCGTCAGTGAAGTAGTGAATTGTTTCACATCATGAAGGACTATTATTATTTCTGTAAGCAGTTAATAGATATTTAATAAGCATTTTTGTGTAATCTATACTGATAGAGAATGTTATAAATTATGTCAGGAAGATGGTTTTTGGTTATACTATTTTGTCTGAGATTGAAAATTTAATTTTGGAGCTCTCATTGTGATTCTGCTAGACTTCCTCGGCTTCAACTTCCGATAGAAGCTTCCTAATTATACCATCCAGCTTAGAGAATATAACATAACCGAAATAAATTATATTAGTAGACAAAACATAATACAGATATATGAATGTTAAATTTGTTGTTTTCAACTCACTGAAAGATCATTAGTCTGTCTGTATTTTCATTAGGAAATTTTAAACTAACCAGGTTATGTAGTAAACATTGTTTCATAGTTACATAACAAATAATTGTGATAATTAATATCATATACACGATGTAGAAGAGTTTCATTTTATATTGATAACATTAATGAGTTTCTGTCACTTAATGTAGACTGCTACAATCTTCAGTCAACTTCGGTCAAGTGAAATTTAACTTCGTGACACAAATAAACTTATTCATATTTGTCAATGCTGATATCACGAATTGATTTGAACCAGACAACCATTGATCACCTGGAAGCACTGGACAATTCGTGATATCAGCATTGACAAACTAAGTATCTCCACAACAACCCCCTTAATTATTCATATTTCTTAGAGAATTTTGATGCTAATCAATCAGGATTTGTTATTCTTCTTTATCTCAAATGAATACTAACTTTATCAATTTCACAAAGAATATGCATCTTCATAATGATCACCCACTTAAGTTGTACATTAGTGAACCTACATCTTAAATTGGAGTATATCAAAGATGCCTTTCATTGATAAAAATCATTTCTCATCATGAGATTATAGCTATTAATAGTCAAAGTACATACTATAGGATTACGTAATCAAAATGAAGAAGTATCCATCTTAATTTATACACTTAATCGTAACCTTGTACTCATTACTTCAGTCTCAAAAAATCCATACCAGACAACCCTAATAAGCATGTTAGACGTTTGTGTCTATTAATAATACTCTATGTAGTATTAAACTGCTTGAAGCTAAAGCATCATGTTAACACAAGTCACTTGATTAAAGCTTACTTAGCGTTTACATTTATTTATAAGATGGATAGAAACCTCTCAAACATAGTTGGACTCCCAACTGCTTACTATTGCTAAGCCTTAGTTATACGCCTGCGAGAGCCAGGACTATATATCCAAGAAAACTATCATCTGGACCTGTTAACCGGTACCAACTTAGGCTTATTTTTGAATACGTTGTATTTTAGTTCTACAGAAAATTTCATCACATCATATTACACAATCTTTTTCACAATCAATAACCTTTGTCTAACTTCTCTGACATTTTAATTATTAGTTGACTACATTTTACGATTATTAACAATGACATCTCTTTTAACTTTGAAGCCTCTTACAGAAAACCCTTAAACACTAACGCAATTAATTGACTGAATTGAAGATCCTATTATTATTAGCTCAGGCCGGTTGTATTGAAAAGTGTTTAGGCTTCAATTCCTTAGAAAGTCATTTGATTTAGATTGATTAGGAGTCTGTAAGTACAACTAATTAACCCACCAGTGCTCTTTCGTTTTTATTGATGCTTAACGAGCATCAATCGGTAATAAAAGTAAACAAACATTTCTATAAAATCAATTCCATCAAATTTCGTATTGTTTAAAAATGTATTAGTCAACTGATTTACTACTTTTAATTACATATCAGTACTATACATTAAATGATCTCCGGAATGTTTCATAGATTTCCTTAAATGATTTATGAAAGAAGATTAATACGTTTACTAGTAAGCAGTTTAACATTTCATGAACAAAAGCTCAATATTTCCTTTCGGATATGATTTATTCATCTATTATTCCAGTAGAATGTCAATATTTATCTCCTCATAATTACTATGACAATGTGATATTAAGCAATCAATCACATTCAGAATAGGCATCCACTGCCTTTAGATGTTATACGGTCTACTGTAATGATGGAATACAATCTACTCAAAATTGAAAAACGACCATCTGTTACTTATATACACAACTTACGTATCTTGACAATGAACAGGAGCTTCCATGATGATGTTTGCAGATTAATAAACATGACTGAATTACATACTTTTCTTTGATTTAATGTCATCCAAATAGAAAACAGACAAAAAGTACTACAACGTGAGCATTTTACTTTGGTCCTCAATCAAACTATAGAAATCTATAATGTCAATGAATGAAGGTTGGAGAATATTCGTCAAAGGAAGTTCTTTTCTTGACGATTTTATTTACACTGATTGTTCAATTATATATATAGAGAAACTTTACACAAAACAGAGGCAGTAAGTCAAGAAAACAAATCACCAAAGTCATTTGAAAGGGAATTAAAATGATTTCAAGTATGAATTAGGAGTTATGCAACAGTCTTGAAAGTACTAATAAGATGGAAGATTAAGGCCAATGTAAAGTGAGCGTTTAAATGTGCTTCATCAGAATTGGAATATATGAATAGCTAAAGCCTCCTCAGTACATAGGTTTCTAATTTGCACTCCTTTTAAGACAGTTTGTTCGACTTTAGGAATAATTTTAAAGGATGACTTCGGTAAAACAAACATGACTAATGGTCACCAAATGTTCGAGGATGGAGCTGGTTATATTCTTTTAGAAAACCAAGTAGGGAATATCCAGAGATACGTTTCGGCAAAGTTCGCCTTGTACACCGAAGACTACTTGCTTCACAACAAGTATATACAAGTATATAGACTGTATATTTAAAATGATGTGGCCCAGTTCGGTAGCTTTTCTATTACTTGATAGCAATACAAAGTTCTGCTAAAAAAGAAAGTACATAGCTGAGCATTGTATGACGTTTATGTGATAATTTTCGAAGGTCCATTGAAGCAGAATCTTAGCAGCAGTGTCTCCTTGAAATTCAATATTCAAGGTATTTCTTTAGAACTGTTGGGACTATTTCATAGAGAAATTTTAGGCTTTAGATTACTGTCAATGAACTTTCAAAGATAACGATTACTGACAAGTATCTGTCGTAGTTCATTCAGTTCAAACTCAAATGTATTACTTGCTCACATTCGTCTGCGTCTATATCCTAATGAATGAATAAAATTTCTCTTTCTTTTCAAAGAGATTGATCTATGGGAATCCGCATACTGTCCACTATAGGTTGATTTTCTGTATATTGATCTTTTTAGTAAACCATCACATCTTTCTTTTAGCATACGTATCCAAGAAATGAAATTCTGTATTAGACTCTCATTCCAGCGTAAAGTTGTTTCAACTATGACAACCGTTAAACCTGTTTAAGATATTGGTATTTTTATCATTAATTATAAAATTATCATCTAAATATCTCTTATAAAGATGAAAGCTCTTAATTGTTGGTTTGAGTTTATTACTTTTGAGATTTGCAAGGACGCAATCATTTAGAAGAAGGTTAAGTGGTGAGCACATCGCTACTTACGTCTGTTCGCCTATAAAACTCACTATTGAATCCAAATTGTAAATTAAAGGTACACCGAAGAAGTTATTCCTTCAAATAATGTTTTGTAGCACTAATACTGAGGTTGTTGTTATCAGTATGATAGGATAATAAACAAACTATCTCAGTAAGTGGGATACTTGTAAAGGAGGTAACAGCATTTAACGATGTTATTCTATTTCAGTTAAGTTAACATAATCAATGAAGTTAAATGAACCAGTAATGATATAATAATTAATTTTACTTCTGACTGGTTGTAGAATCTCGATTAACCATTTATCAGTAGCAAGGTATAAGTGACTTTTTCATATCCAATAAAAGACGTAGTTGAACACTTTCTTATGTACCTCAGGAAGGCAATATAATCATCGTGAAATGACGTAAACCGGTGTTCTAAGACGTTCAAAGAGATCATGATCAACTACAGATTTATTTTCTATCTGACTGAAAACTCTTATAAGCTGTTGTTTAACATATTCAGTAGTTATAATTTTGTTAGATGACTTTTGAGAATTTATCTGTATCTGATATGATGTAAGATATTTTGTCGATATAATCTTCGTGATCCATAAGAACAACATTAGTACCATTATCCATATAATTTTGCCAAGTCTTTATGCGGTAGTATCCAATATCTACTTCAAGTTAACCTAGATAAATTATGTATGACTTATGTGTACTTTCATTCCTGATGTTTTCGTTTGTTACTATGTATTGTAATTCATGGATTCCCCCTTCTGTGTGTCTGCTTACTCATTCATTTGTTATATTTTTTTGGTGAAGTATGCTAGGCCAACCTTCTAACCATTCCTTCTAGCCTTCTAGTCATTGGTTGTCCAAATCTCACCACTTCGTTACTATATATATTTAGGACATTGTTATTCCTATATGCATATATATATTCTTGATCAGATTCTTTATTCCGTGGGTTACTGGATTGCGTGATTATTGAATTCTCGTGATTGTTGGTTCCCGGATAACTGAGTGCTGGCCTGCCGACTGCTGGGGATTCCTATTAATAGTTAATACAATACAATTCTACAAATACCACTTCTGAGTTCTCACTGTGTTATTACGTGACATGCAATTCGCGATTCAGTGACTATCAAGAACATCATACTTTATTTTTCAAAAGATCCGTTAATTAAGATTTGCTTATTTTTAGCAAAAACCAATTAGCTGTTGGCTTTGATATTGTTCAAGATCCATCTAAGAGTAAGGAACGAATGAAGCTTTTCGGCAAATTAAGTTTCAGACAGGATTCTAGTGTTTTATTCATCAATTCTTGTTGAAGTGACGGAAAATTTGTCGTTTAATGAAAAGGTTTGAATTCGCAAGATTGATAATTCAAAACTAGAGTAGTTAAATACATATTTTTAGGAGATTTGCAACAAGAAATGTGAGTTTTCGGAGGTTCTAAACTCTTCATACACAATTTATTTATGCCATCAGATTGCTTCCATGCAAATTTATCAGTATTATTTAGGAATATCACTCACTCGTTTACATTAAATTCATATAAAGCATGTGTTCTAGTAGTTGTATATATCATAGTTGACACTTGAAGCCCTTCAATTCCTTCTCAAATAACATTATTAACTTGTTTTCTTGAAATAATACTTCTGTTCATATTGTAGATCATTGCGTGAAATTACTTTCGATATGCGACTGTACAGCTAATTTAATGACATCGTAAGTTAGACAAGTTTATTTATTGAATATCCTGTATTCTTCCTTAAAAGCTTTTACAAGTCTAGCTTTATAATGTTCTTGAAGAACAATGGTTGATCCTCAAGAATGACTTCCAATATACATCTGAGGTTTTTGCAAAACACTGATTGTATTATTTTTACATCTTAGTAATGTGTTAATAACTCTCGGGTCATTCTTATACTTGGCAGTAAAAATCCTCAGCCTGAACATACATAAGGGAAAGAGCACGATCCTCGAATTCAACACAGAGAGCACCGACCCTATTGAACTTGATGGAGAAACTTTGGAAGAAGTGGATACCTTTACATACCTGGGGAGCATCATCGATGAACAAGGAGGATCCGATGCAGATGTAAGGGCAAGGATCGGCAAAGCCAGGGCAGCATTCCTACAGTTGAAAAATATATGGGAGTCCAAACAACAGTCAACTAACCTCAAAGTTAGACTCTTCAACTCGAACATCAAGTCAGTTCTTCTGTGTGGAGCTGGAACGTGGAGAACTACTGCAAACATCCTCAGGAGAGTACAAATGTTTATCAACAACTGTCTACGTAGAATATTGAATGTCTGTTGGCCGGAAACCATCAGCAACAGCCTACTTCGAAAAAGAACAAACCAACTTCCAGCTGAAGAGGAAATCAGGAAACGACGTTGGAAATGGATAGGACACATATTGCGGAAGTCATCTAACTGCATCACCAGACAAGCACTAGCTTGGAATGCTGTTGGAAAATGGAAAAAGAGGAAGGCTAAAGAACACACTGTATCAAGAATTGGAAGCAGACATTAAAAGGGTGAACAGTAACT
The DNA here is from genome assembly GCA_025215515.1 of Schistosoma japonicum. Lineage (NCBI taxonomy): Eukaryota > Metazoa > Platyhelminthes > Trematoda > Strigeidida > Schistosomatidae > Schistosoma > Schistosoma japonicum. The sequence goes on along the minus strand of CM046063.1, from coordinate 12,239,790 downwards.
GGAGACAGCTGGAAAGGATTGCTCAGGACAGAGTTGAATGGAGAAGACTGGTGAGCGGCCTATGCTCCTCCGAGAGGGGTAACAGGCGTCAGTAAGTATGTAATCACCGATATAGAAGTACAAGTAGCCCCATATTTTAAATTTTTTCATCAGCAACTGTACTTGCTCGATTTTTAAAAAAATTCATACATAGTTTTTATGTGTCAAATCAATAAGAAAATACAAACACATTCAAATTGTATCTACATATCTGTTGAACCAGTGTGAATTTCGAGATTCACTAGCCTAGTGGTAAATATGACTGCATTTGACACAAAACCAACTGAGTCCTGGTGTGAACAACAACACTGAAATACGAGTACATCCAGATTAAGACTGTCAAAATAAAATAAAACTTGCGTCTTGGATTCCACTGAAGAATTTGCATATGACAGAAAAGACTGGTCAATTTCAGTTTATACCAACTTGAAGATTTGCATGCATTTAAATTAAACTGCATATTTGTTAAATGATACCTTGATTAACTATGAGGATTATACTGAATGAGAACTGAGACTTTTTTCAACTAACACTTAGACATAATACGTAAATAGTTGTACGCAGTGCATGCATTCTAATTAAAGTTCATTAATTATAGAATTTCATGTTATCAAATGCTGATACTAATAATCTTTCTCTGGTCAACATCATGTTTTTGTAACAAAATGACTGAAGTTATTTAATCTAATATTCCTAGTTATTGAAAGCTATCATAGCGATGTATCAACAAGTGTAAAGAAATGAATCCACTACATATTCAAGTACATATAACTCAATACTACTAATAAGAAGTTACCTAATGATATGTAAACTCCTGTCATTTTGATAGATATAAATGTAAACAAGCGTTAAGTACCACACAGTTTTTTTCCTTAATTCGTACATTGCATTAGATCTCGAAGTGAATTAACTGTAAATTATATAGCAATATTGTGTATCTTATTTTGGTTTCCTCACTTTAATTACAGATGCTTACGTATAAACATTTGACTAGAACCTGTTATATGAAGTTATCTTTTATTAACTATTTGATATCTAAATATGGAAGTTTTTGAAAGTATAATCCGGGTAGTATACAATAGACTACTTACATTTACTGATGATCAAGTTCTAAATTGAAATTCAATTCTCTTGTCATTGTCTAACAGTTTAAAGTGGTATAAGTATTACATGTAAGTGATAGAGAGTTCTAGACTTAGGCTAAAATTATAAATCAAGTTGCCTTAATTAGAAATCTATGATTACTGGTGAGCATTCATGTTACTGATAATCAAGTTCATTCAGCTAAAAATACCAGCAGGTCTGTCATCGTCCATTAAATCGTATGTCTGTTATATGTTTTAGTCAATTATATCTAAATTCATTTAAGTGAATGTGTAAATTCTTATGTTTTAGTAAATCAGTGTTTCTAATTAACCATACTGTACTGAATTAGACTGGATGCATTCATTGATAACACTTATAATTAACTACAACAGCTTGAAATGAAACTTTGAATAAGAAATACAGTCAGTTGTTTTACTTGTTTACACAACACATTTACTTAATATTGAGAAATTTGTCACTGTATCTGCCCAGTACTTTCTAGTTCTCACTAATATCTAACCAACATTGATTTGTGATCATTACATACAACTAAATTAACTACCTACCTCCATTTAAAACCACCTCATTTCATTACTGTTATCATTATTTAATTACATAACTCATTATGAAAGATAGTTTGGATATAATACCTTTGTGAAATTGTTATTCTTATCAAGTGAACATCTAAATGTGGCGACTGTAATTAGTAATATAATTATTGGAGCCATTAGAATAAAACTATATTCATTTATCTAAGTATGATTACATAACTTCATGAAGAGATTTTATAATGAAGTTATATGTGTATATCTTTAAAATGTGTGCAAGATATATCAAGATATAAAAATTACTTTCAAGAATTTATTTCTGCCTAAAATAATAAACTAATAGTTTCCACTGATTAAATGAATATGATAAGAATAATTTACTACTTACTAAATTATTTTAAGTAGTTTCATGAACACGATAATCATAAAGATGTATTCTTTAGTTTTCGTTTATACTTTTTCATGAAATATAACGATCAGATTGTTTTCTATTGGTTTAAATGATTTATCATCAAACCGACTAAATTTACACTTGATTATTAGTGTTATTATTATTTACAAATAACATTTTGATAAGCAAATTGGTGAATTTCGGTAATGATGGATCGAACCCTAAAATGAATTTATAGTAGCTGGAACTAAAAAATACAAGCCATTAAGACTTGTGCTATGACACCAACCTGATAAACTTAGAAATGATGACTGATTGACATGATCATTCAGTGACTAAAAACTTCTCCAAATATATGGATAGAAAACACCAGTGAATCAAAGTTAAGATTAAGTCATTTATTAAGTAAAATCAATAGTGGTTTGTATATCATTTACTAGACCACTTAGAAGTGGAAATATAATAAAGGCTAAACTGGAGAAGTTGTATAGTAAGTTAGGGAAATTGGGAAAAAAATAAGGCTAGAATAATTCGTGAAGAAGAACACATGTGTTAGTCGTTAGTAAGTCCGTGAAAAAGTTGAAATTTAATCAATACAAATATCATAGTTGCTGGATTTCAACTCGGATGCACCCCAGATGTAGGGTTTCAATAGCAAGAAGTATAGTCTTTATAGACAGTAATTGCTTTTCCTAGATACAACTGCAAGACTAGAGAATATGTACGAACTAAACAGAAGAGAATTGCGTTTTCAATGTCACAGCGCATAGTGAGAGTAATTTTTTTGACGATTAATTGCATGCTATTTAGTTTTGACGAAATAATTATTGTCAAGTGTTTATAAGAAAAGGATTTAATTGGAAGAATATGTTTATGCAACTGTGGTTAAGCTATGCAGTCGTATGAGTGTTTGATGAAATGTGATAACCTTATGTTTCACTGTGATAGATATTAGCAAACTAATTCCATTAGATTATGTTCTTTCTTTTCACATTCCGGATTTTCCCTTCAGAAGATAATCGCTCTGGTACTGCAGTAGTTACTGAAAACACCAATAACTGTAGCAGCAACATTGGCAGATGTCAATGAAGTAAGGTATCTTCCAGGAAATACTAATGAGAACACCAATGTTTATTGATGTTGTCGATAAAATTGTTAAGATTGATGAAGTAGTTGTAAGAAAAGCTCAAATATAAACATGAATATAGTATATTAGAAAAGGACACTTTTGAAGGATTCTGGATTGTAAAACGTCCATCCTAATCCCTATTATTATAAAATATGTTTAACCAGGAACAGTGATCTGCAACGATGATTTGAAGTCATATAAGTGTCTATCAAGACTTGGATACAGCCATCATGTGGTTGTTTGTAAATGTCGTTGTTTGTAAATCTTACAACAGCAGTTCACACAAATAACATAGACGTTAAATGGTGTAGGTTAAAAAACTATCTTCACAAATATAAAGGTATCTGTGGGAAAATGTACTATAACCAAATGAATGAATATCTATACAGAAGTTATTTTGATTTTAAATATTTGTAACTTTTTGACAACCTTGAAACATTTATAAACCCTGTAAAACTATTCTATGCATTCTGTCTTAAACCATCCTTTGATTATTCTATTTTAGGTTAAATTAAGTGCCACTAAAGCTTGTATCAACTCTTTAATCTTGCCGATATAACGAAACCAACAGGACAGTATCAATCTTTTGAATGTTTAAAGGATACATTACAGATAATTGATAAATGACACAGAAATTCACGTTAAAGCTAAACACTACTATTAACTACTTGTAATGTATATGTCATCCACAGCCTAGTCTAAATGACGTTGAATCACTTAATTTCTTGGTCATATGGTAAATTTAATGTGATAATGATTATTTCACCTTGTAAATTCTGATAATCTTTAACTACTATGACGTATACCATCAAATAAATTGACCCGAATAAATTATTAATTTAAAATAAAAATGATGTATTACTTAAGTTTTAACAATTCACCAATACGAAGTTAATCTTTATGTACTAAAGTAGTATATTTAATTAGTCGATTTTGCTATCCTTTTGACATACTTCTCTATACTACTTCTATTCCTTCTTACTTACTACATTTAGGTATTCTATTCTTCATAAACTACAAGTGGACGATGATTTCACATTTATAAATTATCTTAATTCATAATTTATTGACACTAAACTATGTATAATTCCAGTACTTAATAACTCCAAATATTAGTGACAAAGTAGCTTAGTGGTGAACGCGGTGGCGTTTGGCACGAAGCAGACTGAGTTCGAATCCCAGTGTGAACATCAACATTGAGATACAGGTACATCCAGCCAATGAGTCCCAAGTAGGACGAAACACGAGTTCTGAATTCCGCTTTCCAGTCACAATCCAGCTTTAATATTACTAGTGATGTATATTATACAATTCTAATTTAATAATCTTCACAGAATCTAAAAATTATTATTAGGAATTTATTAGTAACTAAACTTAGGAGATAATTTCAAAGCATTAATGAGAAGATATGAACACTTTAGTTCAATCGTGTCAAGCGTATACTCTTTTCTTATCACTTCCAGTTATTAATGTTGAGTCATTAATATATGGTGAATTGATTGAAGCCTTAATCAATCGTTTGATTCTAGCTAAATTGTCTGAGAATTAAATGTTCTACTCGAGGACTGTAGATTCAAGACTTAAATCTCAATAAATTTATCTGCATGGATAACTGATCTATTCCTTAATTTCACGTAGCCGCTATTGATTGCTTCTTAGTTTCTACTGGTTATTCATCTCAAATCAATTGGTGTCATCAAATTTAACAAACTGTACGGCACTCATTTGATGTAGTTGTGTGAAGAAAAATAAAAAACAAATCAATAATTTGAATTAAGGTTGTTTGCGGAGATTGATTAAATTCATCACACATTAATGCTGATAGGGTGCCAATGAAAACCAGGAAACACTGGACAGCTGTTTCGTTCTAATATAGAACTTCCCAGCAGTGCTTTTTCTTTCGATTTCGCCCCATGGGCTTTAGGCTGGAGAACTTTCGGCCCATTGCACCACTGGACCGGCTGACACCCAATGGTAAAATTGCCAGTTTCATAAATTTGTGATATAGCACAGTGATCATCCATTATTGTCGGTAATTACTTCCTCATTTTTGACATGAATGAACTCCACTAAAACTTGAGGAACATTCTGAAGTTAGTCACTGGTACACTGATTATTATAATTGAACTGAGGTGTTTTGTGCGGATATTTTAAATAGTACCCTACTAACACCAATCTGTTATAAATTCAGTTAACTAAAAAAAATATATCAAAGGCATAAATATGTACTCTGTTCTCTGTGTATTTCGTTTGATATACCATTGTCTAGTAACTGTATATCGAAAAATGCAAAAGACTCATCAGCCTATGTCAATTTCAAGGCAACAATTCCTGTCATATTGGATTGAAAAGTTTGATACCAAATAGTCAATCTTTATCATTTATGTTATGATGCATTAATATATCAGTTAAATTTACTTTAAATGTACTAACTCAATGGTTTAAAGTACTAAGTGATTTTCATAAGTACTCATTATTACATAGACAAGTTTTGTTATCAGTGTTTAATAATAAAGAATTGAATTATAGTTTTCTGAATTAAAACTGTTATAACGAGACAATAAATCATAACCGTATGAAGTTCATTCTAAAGGTTATCAGAACTATTGTCGTTAAGCTATATCTCTTAATCATTTAGTAACTAGGATACTTATATGGCTAGATTAGTGTAGGCCATACATAGACTCATTATTGATTTTTATATCTATTTCCCTTGGTAATTTCGCTGTGAACTTATTAACCTGTTTTCTGTACGGAACTGGGCTAATTTAGAATGTGTCATAGAAAAACTTTTGTTTATACTCAAAAATCAATTTGGTACTGTCTTCAATTTACTGGTGTTTTATTCATTCACTCTCTACCTGCAAGCAAGCTTAATCACACTAGCTACTGTTTAATCAAAAAGGGTCTATGTAATCAGACCGTATAAACTATAGGAATAGATCTTATTAGGCTTATTCTAGATGCAAGGTTAATGTTGTATCTAACTCGGAAGTCTTGTATAGCAACTTCATACCAGCAGCCTCCAAGGTTATTTCAATAACATTTTTCAGTAATTCTTTAATTTGTAATGATGGCAGAATTCTGTTGAACCAGTTACAATTTGACCACTAGTTTAAATGACTCATTCTTTACTACGAACTAGAGAAACCTTAATAGTCAACATTCAGTAATTAATCAGTGTAATAACACATTAGTCAGATAGATAATCGGTCATGGTCCAAATAACTCATTAAATAAGTAAATAGTTGACAAGAAAATGTATGCTTTACTGACGTGTTCTAACTGGTAAGTGTGTATGCATGTGTAACATAGAACATAGCACACATGTGTATCAGTTCACGTTGCTACACCTCAGCAGTACAGTAAAACTAATAACAGATTAGTAGAAGTAGTAGTTGTTCCAGTTGTAGGAAGAAAAGAAGCGTGAACATATGTGACATGGTACAAGGAGAAACAATTAACTCATAAAAGAGTATAAAATAGTTTCGGACTCAAAATTTAAGGAAGGACAAAGAGTGAGTGCCCCTTTAACTGCTTTTGATCCATGTCACACAGAGTTCTATCGAACCTCTTCAACGACGACTGATAACGATATGGTCTATTTGAGTTCATCGTTGAGAAAATACAGGTAGTTGTCATGTTTAGTGATGTCGTTCTTATGCCTACAGTTAGTACTTGTTAGAAATAGTTTATGCATAGGTGAAACCGACGGTCACTGTTATCCATTCTGTGAACCGGAACACCCACCCAAATATCTGAAATAAGCTACCTACTTAGACATTAAATTCACTTACTATGAGTACCAATTATGAATGAATAGGTTTATGAAGAAAGTTATTATTTCGTCCGGGCTGTAGTCAGTGAAAGAGTCGGCAAAAATGAAGAAAACTCAATTACTTGTGTCTCACTTATTCCGAGTTTTACTATGTCGTTCAAATAAATGGCACATTCGCAACTATCGACAAGGATCCATTCAAGAAATAATTATTTTGGCCTTACACTGATAGCTATACCTACACCAGCTAGCCGAAGATAAGTTGTTGTTAAGCCGCTAGATAAATGAAGGATATATTGCATAGATTCTCCATAGTGACTTGGTGAAGGTCAAATGAATTACTATGTTGGAATCCCGTATGTAGGATCCGAAAGCACATCATAGACCTATTGCACTAGATTTTATCTTTTTAAGCGTAGCATGTTATGGAATTGGACAGTGTTCGTACATTGAAGTATTCGATGTACACTTTTGGGCTAGAATCATTAGCACTGATAGCACATGAGGAGAAATTTAAAGATTGAGATTTATATCTAAAGTGGAGGTGACAGAAATATCAGGGGTTGATGTAACAGTTTGATTATAAAAGAGTGCTGTTAGAGTCATGAAGGCGATTATTACTTTCCAACCGCCCAAACTGAGGAAGAGTCCTTCTTCTTGAAGTGTTTGAAGAAGAATTTGAGTTGGAGGTGGTGCTGATTACTCTAGTATGTTATTATATTGCCCATAAGATAATCGATTGAGACCGGTCGCATTCAGCATTTTAACAAGTGGCTTTTGGTAAGAGAACTCTGTAATTGTTTTAGCTTTACACCCCGAAACGGAGATTCATGGAGTAAGGTGAAGTTTACATTTTAAGAACTAAACATTGTTTAATCCCACCCATAGTTTGTAGAAAAGTAGAATTATTGCTGTCCTCGTTGTCTAAGAGGGGAAAAATACTTTGCCTGCAATCACACCTCTCTATAGTCGGCAGTAAGACTTCGTCGTTAAACTTTGGGCTTTTTTACTTTTGTCTTACTGCTCATCAACCAACCGGTCTGGAATGGTTGAACCTCTAAGAACGATTATTTAAGCCAGTATAGCCGTGTAGGTCCATTACAATAGTCAAGCTCGACAACCACGTCATGGTAATAATGATAGTTGGAATGCTAACTAATAAAAAACAACCTAAATTGAAACTTTTCTATAGACTAAAGCTAACAACCTAAACAGTAATATTCTATTTTAATACAAACAATCTGAAATATTATTTGAATGAAAAACAATGAAGAATAAAGAAATTGTAACATAAACTTCATTCATCATAGTCTCTTCTATTCAACAGTTAATTCTATGATGTCAGTTACGATTGGTAACTATGTAACCTTTTAATAGGTATTTATTCTTATTTATTTCACTATATGCATTACAGTTAAATGATCTTTAACATCAACATTAGATTGACGTCAAATTGAAAGAATTTTTTATACACCAATACATCACTAGATGAGGAAAAAAGAAATACTTTTTCTCTTTTTTTCTCTTTTATATTTCTTTCTTCACATTTTTGTTGTTGTTGCTGTTGTTGTTGTTGTTGTTGAAATATGCCTTCAAATTACCGCTATAATCATTATTATAAACAATGCTGACAATGTTACTATCTATTCAATATTGGACATATTTATTTAATTGATATTCATTGATGTTTAATTCGAATTTCAACATACCATTTGAATAATATACAGTTTATAAACATCTGGTGAATTGTTGATATACAACACCGACAACATTAACAACAACAACAACAATAACACCAACTAAGAATTGACATCTGGTTTGTATAATGAATCATCAAAGAAAGAGAAATTTTTAAGACACTACATATCTCTATTACATTACTTCGAATAAATACTGATAAATATTGAATGTTGAATATTGTGAAGGAGGAATAGAATTAAACAAATAGACATTTAATGTATTTGATATTAGTAACAAAAGGTAGAATAATCAAGTATATAGAATAGAGAGAATGTATGAGAAATAAATAGATGGCGCCTAAATTATAGGCTGAAAAGAAGAAGAAAAATAAAAACGCATTCTAATTAGTTATGATGAAGAAAGAAAATATCAATAATGAATAAAGTAAATATACAGATATACCATCGACATGTATAAAAATATATTGCATGTATTCAATGAATGAATAGTTCCATTTGGATCATTTTTTATTAAGTAATAATTAGTTTATCATTATGATAAGAAAATGTTTGTGTAATGAAATATTGAAGTTCAACTATGTTGAGTGTGAAAGAGTTATACGACTATGGATAAAAGATGAGGTTACTCAAATCTATTACCAATTGATTGAGTTAAAATGTTAACATTCGTAGTCGATTGATTTGTTGGTCTAGTGGTAAAGAGCTTACTACGAAGTCTAAAGATCATGAGGTCTATTTCATAAGTGAGATAGAGGATGCGCTCTGCTGAGAAGTACAATATTAGAATATAAAAGATAAACTAATACTCCTCGGTTTTCAATAGTTGACTAATTCAGAATAATTCGTAATGATAAATTCAGACAGATATTCAAACTTATTTTGTTTTCATAAATTGATGACATTCGTAACTTTATGTCAGTGTTGTTATATAGGCTGTTGCCATTTTTATATACTTAATGGATTTATTTGATACCTTAGTAGTTCATATTCATAACTAAAGTTGAATTATCGTTGATATGAACGAAATGTATTGGAGTCAAGATGTCAACACAAACACTGTGATGTTGGTACATTAAACTGGTGACGCCTAAATATGACAAGACCCTAGTCATGGAATCCACTTGATAGGCACAATCCAACTTTAGTCTTTTCGTTGAAACGATATACGCAAACTATTACCATGACTAAGTGGTCTGAATAGTGGCATTTTATAACAGAATACCAATATTTTCCGAATCTAAATAACTAAAAGAATTTGGAATGAGCATACGTTTTATTTCTTCCTTATATATGCATATATCAGCGCTTATAAGAATACACAAGATAGTGTGCTCATGATTGACTAAATCACCACTGTCATCAACAAATAGGTAGAGAAATGATTAATTGTTTTACTGAATTGTATGTCCGCACTGATTCCATAGACATCATCGATTCTTAATTACCTTTATACCTTCAAAATCATTATTAATCACTATATAATTACTAGTAGAATAACTTTTAGTAGATATTTACAGAATTTTAATTGAAAGCTATGATTATATTAGTTCAGATTAGGTATTAGGAAATAACCGAAGTTAGAAATGCAAACTACTAGATGCCAACTCAGTGGTCTAAAAGCCTAACGATTCCCGTAAGACATAAATCTGTTTAAGTAAGAAGTTCTAGTACTTTTCCCACGGTTATTCAACCAATGTTTGTTAGTTAAACCATTCTGTATCCTTTAAGCAGTTTGAATCAAGTAAAAAGATTACAGAATACTGCATATAATGAAATAATTTTTGAGAAAGAAAATTTTCTTGTTTTGGTAATTATAGATTGACTTAGATAGACACAAATCACGAACAACTAAATAGAATCATTGGGAAGTGAGACAGTTGTCACCAATGGCAATGGATAATCGTCGAAATCTAATCACAAATTCATGGATGTCGGAATTCGGACGCCAAATAAATGGTAAAGAGAGTTGGTCATTCACAGTGAGACCTGAGAGTTTTGCGTTAGATCCCCTGTGTGAACGAAGAAGTGAGCACTGCATGCACAGTTCCACATTATAATAAAACAGCTGTCCTATGTCCCTTCATCTTCATTGGTATTCAACCAACATCAGTGATTGACAAATACGAACAATCAAACAAAGGAATACTTGGTAACCATTACATTCATGTATATAACTCCTTAGCAATGTGCAACCACAAAAACCAGGCTTTCATATCTGTGTAGTATCTTTAATTAAATAACTTCCCACTAAACAATTTACACTATTCCACTTCAAGTAAGTTGTCAAATGATAACAATATTGAGAACGTTAAAAATTTGGAAATTGATTCAGTTGAGTCTAATCATTCTCACGTAGTAATGCTTCTTGATTTTCAGTGATGTGTTGCATTAACTAGGCAACATTTATCAACCTATCACTTATAAACGTATATACCATACTACTACTAATTATTTCATAATTTGTATAACTGTATTTCATGCATACTAATAAAACTTAACTAAAGTTATGTAGGGTAATACAAATCAAAATTTTCTTTCATTGTAAATACTACTTAAATCAATGTGATATCTTTAAACTGAAATTCCTTCAATGGAGAATGTTTAATAATGTTTTAGTTAACAAATTTTGTTATTTATAACCTGATTATTTATTGTATAACATATAATGGGTATATAGAAATGCATATGTATATTACATAGAACAGTAAACCTTGATCTACAATATGAAGTAGTTCAATTCATTTGATTTTTGTTTATCTGTACATACTCGATAATGTTAAGAATGAGAAATATTTGATGATCGTCTAGACATTTTCGGCAAACATTCCTCTCGTTTGAAAAATACATATAAAGATCATATTATTAAAGTTGAATTGTAGTTATCAAGTAGCAACATAAATAAACGTTTCAACTTATTTAGATATTTTTAGGCATCTGTATGTGTATCCCAATGTTTATGTTCATAAGAGAACTCGAATTTCATTTATGTAAAACGTCATCATATGATTTATTGAGCTACTTAAGCTAGATAACCATAACTGGTATAACACTTTTGATAATATATGTACATACCCTTGGTTATCTGAACGCAATGTAGAACGAAGTGCCATTTGGTGCAATTAAACTAAGTTCAAATTCCGTTTTGAATGTTAACATAAACATAGAAACAACAAGCTAGCTAGTCGAAGTGTTATCATACTTATGAATTAACATTGAATATAAACAATTTACTCAGAATGTACTTATGGTAACATATAGTGAACAATTTCATCATACAACAATATCGATTGGGCGGTACAAACACTTTATAAAAGATCTTATGTTCTCAAACAGTTTTTTTTTTAAATTTAAATATGGCCAAAAAGAAAACAGTTACAAAAGACCATGAATGGATTATAATTCATACTGTTTTTGCAATGAATAGAGTTAAGCCAGTTCAAAATATGAATGTTAAGTAGTTAAGTAAATGCTTGACATCGAAAGTCAGTAAAATTGTAATGAATAAACAATCAAAATCAAAGATTTCGAAAGAGTGATACTTCTGGACTAATATTGTTTAGTGTGTCAACTTCCAAACAATTTCCTTGTTGTTACTAAAGGAATTAAAGTTTGATCATAAATCGGAATTGACCTTATTTTCTATAAACTCTACGACTTTGAATAACGTCCTTATAAGATGATTATTGATTATATTGAATGCATTCGTTGCTTCCACTATGTGTTCTATGTTCATCAGGTGACAGTCAATCGAATGTTCTCTCCTCTTTCACGAAAGAGTCCTTGAGTGTACTCCTTTCTGCTCATCAAGTGTATCTATTTTGGATGTGAATGTAAGTTGGTAAATATAAGTTAAGGTAACATCGAACAAGTACTTGACGACATTAATCTGCCTCAATGAGCATCTTTTTTTATTAACTTTAAGTTGCAAGTACGCTATTTCAGTTTTATTATATGTGAAGACGGAGAAAGATCAAACTCACAAAACGTCGATAAAATTGTTAGCATACCTGCCACATTCAACTTAATGGATGCCAAATTGATAAGAAAACACGGTGGGACATTAAAAAGATTAATGTACAGAAAATTCATTTGAAGCAACAAAATGACAGGTTTCTATAGCTAATACAATCAACAAATTTAAAAGAATCTTCCGACGAATACTTAATGACTCTTCTCCATAGTAGTTTCGGGAGATCGACCACCTATGTTGTAATAGAATGATACAATGAACCAGTCACATCTTAAATAGTACAGAGTAGTATTTGTTGCCTAACTGTTTTAGGTAGACCATATAGACGAGGTAGTATAAATACAGTGGATTTCATTTTTTAACATGCCTCAGACGCAATTATTGAGAATGATTTCAATCATTTCAGCATCTCAAAAAATTCGATGACGGACTTACCGAATTGTGTGTATGATGTAACCAAATCGGGAAAAGCAGCTGCATTTATAAATGCACGTTGATATTAAGACAGTATGTCTTTGTTTGTGGTTAATACTATCTAACGATTATGAAAAAACACTTCCAAATCAGCTTCATTAAGAATTAGTTAAAGAATCTATCTATGTAAGATAATGATAACGTAATTTATAAATGATTAATAAATAGACTATTAGTGAATATCGGGAGGCATAAATAGTTGTCTCCGCCTTGAATGGAACTCCTCTGCTGTAAATATCCGTAATATTACTAAGTGTCTAGCCCACGAGATATGGATCTCTTCGGAGAATGTTAGAATTAAACCGCTGAGTTAGAATCCACTGATTTACTTCTATCATGTTAATCATTGTCATTGGTGGATAGATGTCATACATCCGATCTGACAAATTCATTAATCAAAACGCTAAAATCAACAGTGGAGAATAATTAATGTGTTTTTTAATAACTAAATTCAAATGTTACATTCAAAAGCTCTAGTGACGACATGCCGTGCACCTAGAGAAGGTTAGTTATCTACAAGAACTGTTTTTCTGTAGACCATTTCATTCTTTTTGGTTATATTCAAGGTGAACAATTTATTTATATTATTATTCAGTTCCCTCTGTTCTCTCCTCCCATTTGAGACATTAACTGTTATTATATAATTTCTCGTTGATCAACTATGGTAAATCACTTGTGTAAACGTACTCCAGTTCACATCCACTATTGCTCCTATCTTGTATTAGTGTTAGTTTCCTGATTGGTTGACTATGTGGTCAGGTTTTATGTATATATAATGTGGAATGCATAAAATATAGTCTGATACTGTCTGGTTGGTGTATCGTCTTATATTCTTCTATCTCCGGATTGGGACTGAATGTGCATAGGGTAGATGTACATTTATCGACTAGGCACATCCAATTGATGTTTCAATCAACCAACTATTTTTTGCATCATAACAAGTGAAAAGACACGAATAATAGAGTTTAACTATACACTGCGTAAAGCAGTTATTCCCCAAAGACATTTGATAGTATCGTGAAACTATGAACATTTTCAACTCTCTGTATTAGTAGTTATCACTAGTCATAAGTATTTTTGAATATATTGAATTTTCAACTATAAATTGTTTGTAATGACTTAATAAGTAGTAATCTGTTTCATAGATATACTTGGAAATTTGCTAAATTTCATGAGATGTATATTCGACTAAATATTCACCATCGGAAATTAGATGCTTACACTTTAATCTTTGTTTATCTGTCACAGCTTTAATACAATCTGTTCAAAACTCTGAATAAATGGTTTCCATATAAAATGGTTAAATATGTATGAAATTAGTAAGCTCACTGGCTATAGTCGATTTAACTGTATCCACTTGAGACATAAACACAGAACATACCGCCTTAAATTACTTCTTATTAAGCCTTCATGTTGATGGTCAGATACATAAGCAGTAATTGACTGAAAGAACACATTAAAGATGAGAGATTTACCGAATTTAAACAAATTAGCCACCTAATCAGGATAGTCATATGTATTGCCCTATCTGTTTAATTGCTTATACCTACATATATGTTGTGAACATTATTTTACGACTTCCTTACAAAATACGGCTTACAGTATAAGTCTTTATTTAATATTTTAACATAGTCGGTATTTAGCAGCATCAATTATTAAATATGTAGGACAATACAATAGTTATGTGTACAAGTTTACTGCTAAAAGAGAGTGTTGAAGCAAAGATTCATTATGTTTATCAGAAGAACCTACAGCATTTTATGTTCATAGTAGGTCAGTTACACTGACCGAAATATAACATTGTTTATACTTTATGAAACATCTATCCTTTTGATTACTAAGTAAATAAAATAGATGATAATGTTGATCATAACCTAGTCTATACTGTCTAGAACAAATGAATAGGTTTTAATGAAGTTATAATCAAAGTTCAAACAAATCCCTGTTGTGTTCGAAAATAAATCTCAACCCTTGTTTTATTGATTTGATAATCAGGATAATGTGAATTATATTATATTTAATTATAGCATAATTTTCTTATCTTCTAGATTTTTTTGCCGAAGTATTGTAATCAGTGCAATAAACACCTCGGAAAATATCATATTTATCAATACATAATGATCAACCATTATTTACATTTCAGTCCTACAGGAGATCCGTCATGGTCAGTGGTAAAAGTCAAAGATTATGAAACTAGGTAACCAGATTTCAAGTTCTCTAAGAAACGTGAATTTTGCAAAGATTTCTAAATCATCTTGCAAATGAGTGTCAAATAGCAAGAAACCTAAATCCAGGGTTTTCTGCAGACTACCACCCTCTCTAAAAAACTCAATCTTTCGTTACGTTACTACATCATGCAGTTCTGATATATAATGTATTCTGAGTGTATTTTGCTAATGAGACAGTTTAAGAAAATTTAAATGTAGTTTCACTTATAGGATTCACATAAGATTATTAATTGTTATTACATAATCTTCGGGTGGCTTTGATTAGAATGCACTATTAATTACAGTTATAACCAAAAGACTTCAAGTACCATCATTGAGATAGTCGAGCTGCTACTATCCGCTTATATAGATGATACATAGGCTGATTACTGTTTAGTGATTCACTTAGTAGTTATTTACTCAATTTTAATACTGGCTGTATTCTGTCGATAAAAATGTTGTGTAACTCAAAGTCTAAGTGGAATGACATTGTATACATCATGCTTGTTGATACTAGGTAGTGTATAACTGCTCATAGAGTTTACTAGTAGCAGTAACACTTCAAGTTGATGTTCGGCAAATGTAGATTCTTGCTGGGAATAAACTTTAAAAATAAACTCACTAAAACTAAAATAGGAGGATTATGACCTAACAGTTTTCCTGTATTACGCTTAAATCTATACGTGTGGAGAGAGGAGGATCTAACCATCATTCATAAATGAGTTAGACGTGAATAATACTGTGAAGTTCAAGAAGTGAATGGAAAAGATACTTAGTGCTAATATATATTCGATGGTTTTCTATTCACTTCCAGTCTACCAAATTATCTCTGGAGTTTGATATTACTGAATGAAGTCCTGAATAACTAACAATAACGTGAAGTACTAAACGGATGTTACGTTTAACAATGGAAGTGTTCCAATCAATGATGCAACTTAAAATGGTCAGGTTTCGTAGTAAGCGCTTAACTGTCAGACCACCAAATCTGTATTTATTAGTTTATATTTTGGCCTCCAGCTACTTCATCATAAATTTTACGACTCTGTCCATAGGCGTTGATGTATATTTGATACACATTCGACTGGTAATGTTAACCCTATGCTGAATATTTTTCGGTTATCTACCAATAACAGTCGACGACATCACGACCTTAGTTACAAATATAAATTGGTAGATGAGAGAACGATGATATCTGAATATCCTTGGTTTGATTCCTGGTGAGGACTCATATACCTAGTGTCATTAAATCATTGCACACTAGAACGAAACACTTTCTAATGCTCTGATTAGATGTCTAACTTAAATCAGTTGATGACATTAAATTTCAAATTCAACGATAACATTATTCATCATTAAACAGAATCTCTTAGCAGGGACAGAATATTTTAGTTGTTCATATTCGTCAGAAATCGGTGTTAGTTGTGTACCAGCTATTTTTTCTTTGTATGGAAGTGAACACTCTCGATTTTGTCAAAGAATCGAACCCAGTGCTTAACTTCAGGATTTTCCTAATAAAAAAACCGTGATTAGTTGAGTTCAAACAAACTGGGAATAAGACATTTATCACCATTTTCAATGAAAGATTTTAGCATTATATCACAAAATGAAGGAAATGGAAATTCTACCATTGAACACTAACCAGCCTATCCAGTGATACAGACAATTAAGCGTTCCGTGACAGAATTATATGTTCATATTTACGAAGAGTTCGTTGATTTTCAACAACATTCAATCAACATTAATTTAATTAAACTTAATACCTACCTCTTAGAAAACCATATAACTTCAAGAGTTGATTATATTCAGTTCATTTCGGTGTATTAACTATGCAATGAAAATATAAAATAATAAAAAACTGAAACAACGTTATTCAAGAAAAAAAGGTAAGAGACATAGTTTACTCTTCATTGTTTATTAAAATACAACATAAACATTCTAATAAACTATTCATTTCTTTTTTAATCTGTTATTTCAATTCAGTAATATATACAATACATTATCATTTGATTATGTAATAGGTAACAAAATTTGACTTGAATAAAAACAAATCATGATTTGTATGTATGTTTTCTTTGAAGTTACATTAACTTTATTCATAATTTCTAAATCAAATAGACAATAGTAACTACCTATCAGTTTGATACTTAACTACTAAACATAAGAAGATGATTCTTTTGAAAGGATTCAAAGTAAGAAAGAAAAAAAAGAAAAGACAAAGTATAACACATACATAAATGTGCATACTTTAAACAATAAGAGAACAAGTGTAATGATGTAGGTAAAGTTTTTTTTTCTTTGTTTAATAAAAATAAAGAAAAAAATAAAAAATAATAATAATAAAAGAAAGAGATTGAATCAACTATTTATTGGACAATTTCAAAATTATCCCTACCATTACATCATAATCATAATGTTAATTACTGTAGTTCATTTAATTATTGATAGTAAATGAATGTTAATTTTGATTCATAGTTCAAGAAATATAAAGAATATATTCCATATGAATTTCTATAGATTGGATGATACTTCAGAAGTCAGAATACTTTTAAGAAAACTTGGTAAAGTAGAATATGGACTTTATAGTAACTTTATCCTTTAGAAGAAGTCATGAGACTTTAGTTTTTGATGAAACTATGAAAACTTTGTCTCACATCTTTGAAGAATCGTCATCTCTTTTTAATATCTGCTACCAAGAACTAGTAGATAACTGGATGAAACACGCAGGTATTGTAAACTGAGAATGTAAAAGATTCACGTTGTTGTCGTCTGTGACTAAAGACCAGTTCAAGTGCCTCATATTTATCGGTAGCTTGCACTAACTTGAGGATGTCAACATTTGAAGACGTATTCTAAGCAAACTCGAACACTGCTCTTATATTACTTTACAATAGGTGACCGTCGAGTGCCAAATGCTATCGAATTTGAAACATGATTCCTTGATGATAGAGAACAGCAACTAAAGTGATCACGATTATAAGATTGATCTAAGTACTGATGAAATACAATCAGTATTGAATACTGATTGATGAAATGTTATCAATAGTCGGCTTGATTTGACAATAAGTTTATAATGTTTAAATGTTAGGTGTTATAAGTAAGTTAGTAGAAATCCATCCTTAACCATGTTATTGTTCATTATTCGAAAGTTGTACCTGCAAAGTCTTGATGAATACCACCTTCATATTAAACATGATATTATAATAGAAGCAAACACAATTACAAAATAACTTAATGTCAATCAACCTATTCAGAGTTTTACGCCATCTTTTTTCTATGTATCTGGACAATTATGAATACTATACGTACATAATCATACACCATTATAGAATGCTTTCAAATTATCAAGTTTATAAGTACTGGAGAAATGTTACATTTGTTGACGTATTCGTGAGACAAAGTAATGAGAACTTATGCATCTTATATATGATGAACAAAAGAAGTTGATTGTCGTAGCAGTTGACTTAATACAAAAATGTGGTACAATTGAATATTTCTTTTATATATGACGTAATTCCAAAATTTGGAATCTTCATCACTTATAGTTGAATGCATGATATTTAACAGGACAGACGAATAGTTAAATGCCATCAGCTCATTTTTTCCTAACCTATAGAATTTGTAAAGTAGTAAAATGAAGTTACAATGTATTTTTCATTATATACTAACAGTAGGAATGTCAAATTAATATAAACCTACATTAAATGAAGCTTCTTAACTGATAAGATCACACTGACTAAGATTTATTTGTAGATATTACTGAATGACAAAGTAATTTAATGTCATTTGAAGTTTGATCTCAGTTAGTCATGTACAACTTAGACCCAAATATATGTGTACATTAGTCCAACTTTCTACACTTAATTGATTCGTCTAACAGAAGTAGCAGTTTGGACAAATGGAACACAAGTAGAAAATAAATTAATTGGTGGAAAGATAAGCATGTAGTAATCTTAAGTTCATGATTTAAAGGAATACGAGGAGTACACACGAGTGCTTCACTATTTCTGTACCAAATTATCTAGAGTCTCTAACTATTTAGTAAAGACAAACGTGTGGAGTCAATCAAGTAGTATTCATCTACTATTATGACTCAGATCTGCAGTCACTTTCTTTAGGGTTTGAAAACGCATTCTCTTTTGGTCACACGTAGCTTTTTCCATTTTTGTCTAACTCTAGTCTGCATTCTATGTTGAAATAAGAGGTAGTTATGCGTACGTAACATATGTCCCATCCACCTCTGTCGACTGACGTTCACAACCACATCAACTGACTTACCATTCTCTCCTAATACCCTGCGTCCAACCTCATTATTACTCAGCCAGTGATCCCAATAAAGGAAAGCGATGCTAGGAAGACATTACTGATCAGATAAAAGTAATTTGTAAATGTTAACTTTTCTTAGAAGTTAAGCTTTACATTTACGTTGTAGGATAAAGAGCATTACTGAGAAGTATAGTCGTATTTTGATTATTAAAGGGATATCTTACCTAAGTCATAAATAACGGCAGTTAGCAAAAGCCGAACTAGATTTCTGAGTGCATCCTAAGATTTTATCAGATTCTAACCAATCAGGGATAATCACGCTTCCCCAATAAGTGAGGCCGACGAAACTCTCAACTATACCACTTGCTACTTTTAATGTAGGCGCTGATACAGACTAGTCGTGAAACAACATTTTCCATTTTGATGGAAAGCAACGCATCCTGAATATGCTTGCGTTGTCTCTCAATCCAACTGAATGACTAAATATTATCACAGTTTTTGTCAACGAAGACTAAATCAACTGTGTATTGCAAGTCAGTGCGTAAAACTACTAAAGGGCGATAAACCTGAAGAAAATTCAAACGATGAAGTTGATCTTTCTAGCGATTGGTCCTTGATAAAATCAAACGAAAGTAAAGATTATGAACGGGCTTGAGGAATACTCCTTCAAGATGCAATTTTAGATGACAGTTAGTCACAAGACTTGACCGAACCAAATATATTCGATTAAAGAGTCTTTACATGGTTCAAGTACTTCTGAGACACGCCCTTCAATGATAGACAGTAATCGGAGCTCCTGATAGGAGTTGAATCTCTCAAACTGAGTTTATGATAGCGTTATTTCAAGTAAGGCACTTCACAATGCAATTAGAAAAAGAGGATAGTGACTAACATGTAGGATTAAAAATTTGAATGGTATCCTCTGACTTGACTATATATGTTTCAGTAAGAAGACTTTAAGAAAAAATTCGGATACTTCAGAGGCACTCCTCTCATTTACAGTTACTGTCAGAGAACTCTTTGATCTACCGTTTCAAAGTTGATTTTAAGCCAAGAAAAATAATTATTGTTGATTTGTAAGTATATGTTTTAAAGCATGACAAGCGACATGGTCTGAAACCATAATAGCTTTATATCATTTCTAATACACATCTTGTTAAGCATCTAGTAGGTACCAAAGCTAATATTTTCATAACTATATTGGTTATTCAATGTATAAACTACATTTCAAACGATGTCAGAGATTATAATTTAGACACTACAACATTATATAAAGTAAACTAGCTAAAGCTTCTTTAGGCGAAATTACCAAAGATATACGTACATACATTAAGTTAATCAACCAATTCATTTATTCAAAAATGTCATGTAGATGAATTTTGTGTATTACAAAAACTACAAGTCATATATATGTGAAGTGTTAGTGTAAACATGATCAAACAGTGATATACATTTATGTGTTGCTATTTGTATCTATTTTCAATGCTGACAGGTACAGTGACAAGAAAAGCCTTAGGTTATGGGTATGGGTATGGATATACATATATATGCCGGATTGAAGTGATTTTGTAAAGATAAGTAGTAAATTGAGTTGGTAGTAAATGTCATAGATTAATGTCAGTTGGCTATTGTAGAAAATCAAGGATTTTCTGATTAAAATGAACTGTGTGTACTTCCGAAAGTCTTAAACTAGGACGAAATATCTGTCTAGTGCTCCCCGGTTTTGAGTGGTACCCGACCGACATTAATCTGTGACAAGTGCTCTCAAGTAAGTAAACATATTTGTCAGACTATTTTCTAATGGTTATCAGGTATAGTGGAACGATCTCTGTTTTAGATGAAGAAGATGAGATAAAATGTGTAATGTACCAGACAACGCATACTGTATACTTTATGCGGCAAACACAAGACTTCTATACAACTCATCTATTAGTCAGATAAATATGCCTATTGGTCCATCATATTTTAGCTTTAAATATTTTCGAAAAGTCAAAGTTTGAACAAGTTGGTGGCTCTTTGAATAATGTATCAGTGATCAAATTCTAGTTCTCACCCTAATACACACATAAACAATAAAATGAAAACTCATTCAGTGAATTACATCAAGTATATGATGAATCTAAGTACTCTATATTCTGATACTAACTATGATATAAAAATGCATTAGACCTTGTAGCAAAATCATTATCAAGACATTCATTTAGAATCTAGATGTAATAATAAAAGAGTATACCTAACTCAATTAATGAATGTCAGTTATACGATCAATCATAGTAAACTATTTCTTATAGTCCAACACTCAGTTAGTTGTGACCATAATAACTTAGGAAAAAACGACAACAGACTGTGAAACTTGATAAATTGAAATAGAATGCACTTCATAACATTAGTCACCTACAGGACAGTAAATGAATCACATTGACAAATGCTTGAAACGAAGAAGCCTATGTGTAAGGCTGCTTCCCAGTTGCCATCCTCCACCCCAAACCAGCTCCCATGATGAAAGACTCAATTAAGCTGAAATCCTATTTGTTATGACTCGTCCTTTATAGCATGACTAATCGCAGATAACTTCAGGATACAGGGGACAAATAGGCAGGAAACGTTTTTCAGTAAGCGAGAATTATGCGCAGAATATTCGTATATTTGTAGTTTTCTAAGACAATAAAAGTATCATTATACTCCACCAGATTTAGATTAAGAATTTTCAGACATTAACTAATCAGAACACTTCACTTCGAGATTCTGGATAGTTTCCGCCGGTCAGTGATTAGATGGAATGTCACCGATTCTTCTAAGAGTTCTAGAGGCTTAGGTAAAATTTCTGGGAACCCCCTCAACACTATTAGCAACACTGCATTACCGCTATATTTAGTAGCACAAAATGAAAATTGTTCTGCTGAAATAATCATTGGTCAACAATCATTAAAAAGGACTATCGAATAGTAAATTCCAACTTATAGTGTAGTATTGAATAATTTAAAGTATCTGAAACACCCCCTACAGACTACATAGGAAGTCATTTTTAATTACTATAAAAGTGTTTCATATGAAGCAGCGAGCTACCATCTACCAAGCCATAAACTGAACCCAGATTCTATAAATAACAATAAGAACACACTAGTTACGGTGTAAAATATTTTCAAGCTGGACAATTCTTACTGAATCAAAATTGTGTAATTCTGATATAAAACAATAAGAAAACAAAGTGTAATCAGCAGATTCATGAATGTCGGCATATCATGCTGTCCATACAAATTCAGGATTTCATTACCCAACGTTTTGGATTTAACAACATTTCTCAAAGATGTAAAATATAAAATTGTCTCAGAAATTTTTTAATAACCATAAATTTAGTTGATTGAATTCGTCATTGATTGATGTTTGTAGGGTACCATTGAAAACCTGGAAACATTGGAGTGCTGTTTCATTCTAGTATAGAACTCCTAAGCAATGTATCCTCCTGATTCCGCTCCATGTGCTTTAGGTAGGCGAACATCTAACCCTCTTCACTACTGGTTTATCAGGCATACAACAGTAGGATTCCCATTTTCTTTAATTTTTGATATAGTGCGACGATCGTCCATTGTCATAATATAGGTTATAACCATAGTTACTATAGGTTACCATAGGTAACCATAGGTTAAAACTGTTTCACTTTCAACAAGTCTGGACTCCACCAGTCACAACTTCTTATTAGAACTTCAGGAATAACTGGAAGTTAGTCCCTAGTTTGCTGATGCTTGTATTTGTATTGAGATAGTTTGTGAAGTTTGGCATTAAGTTTAGTTGGCTGAATTTATCACAAAGTCTTACTTCTCAAACTAATTTAAGATTCTTCAAAAAAATAATCAAAGCTATTTAAATGAATAAAGCAACTCCTTTTACTTGATAACGTCTAAATATTTATTCATTGTAATGTACGTTACCAAGATTAATTATAAGTAATTCGAAACAGGTTTTATAGACAATAATTGACTAGATAATTAGTCAACCATCACTTTGATGAATTTTATTAATGAATGAGGATGGTAGTTAAAATACTTATTTGTTAATTCGTAGTTACAATGATGTAGCTAAATGTTCTCTATCTTTTTTATTCACATAATATTCAATCTGTATACCTCTACACTCTATATCTACGCATAACTTTTACTGTTAAGTTTACCCAGTATGCTAATCTTATAAGAAATTCCATTTTTATCAAAGTCAATGATAATCTTTTGTTTCAAGCGCGTAAATTACTGATTTATTCCATAGCTTCTTGAACATATTTTCAAATTTACCTATGTTCTTACACTAAATAACTAGTTATAGAATATTTCCCAAATTCATTTTTCTGCATCTAGTCAATTCGTTTTAGAAGTGAATTATTCTACAAAATATATAATTCTTTGTATCAATTCCACAAAAGCATTTGATAATTTTTCTTTGACCTCTATGTCTAGACAATCTCAGGAAAAAAAAACCTGTCAGTCATTTTGTGACAGATGGTAAACACATTGAAAATTTATCTTCTACTAGGCATACTTTAGTCCTTCCATCCCCCCCCTTCCTTTTTCCATTCATGCCTACAAGATGAAAAAAACATAAAGATGATAACAACAACAGAAAAGTGAATCAACCAGTTTTTTTCCTTTAATTCACTGACAATCGAATGAACAGATATCTACGAGAATTGAGTTATGATGGTTTTTATTCATTCTAGTATAAGACACTTAATCAGGGCTCACCCTCGATTCGTCTAGGAAATCAAATCAAGAACTTTCAAATCTTTCAATGAATGCTTGACTATCAGTATAATTGAACTCACTGGTAATTGACTCCAAAGTGTTGCTAAAGTTCAAATGAAGCACTGTAACCTCGAGAGTTCAAACTTGTCGAGAGTTAAACAGTTATCACTAATATCATTTAATAATTGTCCTATTGTATTGTATTGGATATTTAAATATAATTGATTGGATTAAACACAAATTAATACTGGTAAGGTACTAATGAAAACCAGAGGGCATTAGACACTGTTTCGTCCTAGTGTATGGTTCATCAGTAGTATGCACGCTTGATTCCATCATGAGAACCAAATCCAGAACCTCTACGTTGACTAACGCCTAACGCTTGCACTACTGAGGTGACTTCCAGTGGTAGAATTCCCACCTCCATCGACTTGTGATATAGTGAGATGATCATTCATTATCATCGGTGTTAACTGTTTCAATCATGACAAGTCTGAACTCTACCAATCACGACTTTCCACAAGAACTTTAGGAACATCCTGATGTTAGTCACTAGTAAAATGATTGGTGTAATTGAATTAAGGTGGTTTGTGGTGACTAGTATTCAGTTTAGTTGGTTGTATTTGTCACAGGTTGATGTTGGTAGGGTACAATTGAAAACCATAAGCACTAAATAGCTGTCTCATCTTATTATAGAGAATCAACAGCAGTGTGTACCCTGGGTTCAGCCGTAGGTAATCGAACCCATACTACGGTGAAACAGTTGTTTAGTGCGTTGTGATTTTCGATGGTACCCAGTCAGCGTCAATATATGACGAATTCAATCAAATGAAATTCAATTTATTGTTATTGTTCCATAACTTAGAGTTTTTATGCTTAACAGGTAAATAAGTCCAGTTTCTGGAGAAGTTTAGTAAGAATGTTATAAGAGGTATGTTAGGATTCGGGTTAGGTGTCCGCCAACCTGAAGGCTCTGGGTTCCATTTTTGTGACAGAATCTACGGTTCGCGCTGCTAAAGAGCCACATGCTAGGACAAAATTGTTATGCAATGCTCCCTGATTTTCAGTGTTACCCTACTAACATTAATCTGTGACGAATCCAGTCAGCTAAACTTAATACCAATCTCCACAGAACCATTTCATCTATGCTTTTTCCGCAGTGAGCATCCTTGATTCCGTCAGGGAATCGAACCTATAGTCTTTAGGTTGGCTTAAACCTAACCATCTACATTAAGCATCGGCTCTGTGGTGTAGAGACTTGAAGACCCTTGTCTCAATTACCTGACGGAATCGAGGGTATAAATTGCTGAAGAATATTACACAGGAATGAAACAACTGTCCAGTACACTCTGGTTTTCAGTAGTATTATATTCGTTTTTTGCTAATTACATAAGTTTAGTAATATTTTATTCCGCTGATGTCCACTCATGACAATGCGAAAATTCTAATTAATTAATCGAACTAATTATGCATCATGCATTTGCTAATAAGTTGTATTATTCTGTTACCTAATTTGTATCTATATCACCAACTTCCTCTAACCTTCAAAATATAATTACCTCTTGTTCTTAACTTCTATGTCAGGAGCGATTGTTGTAACTTTGTTGGTTTCCTGTGTGTGTTTGTGTAATATTGATCTGTATTATTGTAATCTCAGTTCTGATGGCTATGAAGGTAATCAGTAGGTATGAAGCCCCCAAATAACATGAATTCACTCTACCCTACAAATATGTTTGTTCTTGGTTTGTTTAAATACATAATGGAAACAGGTTGTACGGGGTCCTCTATAACGATTACTCGTAACTTCTCAAAGTTAAACTAAAATAGTAAAAAGTCTTGTACTACTAAATTACATTATCCGGACATCTACTGAACACCAGGTAACACTGTAAAATTGTTCCGTATTAGTATATGATGCTTTAAGAAGAGAGCTACTTCCACAACATTATCTGGAAGAGAATTTACAGCTGATTAGTTTTTGAAGGAAACTGCCTAACTTTGAGTCCCGAGACTGGCATACAGTGATTACAGTCAGTTGATTCGTAATAGTATGTAACCTCCTCTAATACCACTGACGAGTATTTGCCTTATAACAGACATTACTGAACTCTACTGATAAGATTTTTTCTATAGAGCTCGGGACTGTCACCTCATGTCAGTCACTAACAAGCTTATCCTAAGTGTTATTAGCCTGGTTCCACTATTAGTCTAATTCGCAGTTTCATATTACAGATTAATTATATCAATTGTTTAACACTTACGCACTAGGAGAAAAACAAAGCCCCAAATCCAACAGAGGAATAACATAATAGGACACAAAGTCTATCTAGTACTTCATATCATATACAGAAAAAGTCATTTGTCAATACGTGGTATTCACATAATCACTTCGGCTGAACAAATCACACTCCTGAATTACTTCATAGTGATAAACAAGATAATCAAGACCGATAGCGCATTCATTTTTTGGCTAGATACAAGCACTTAGGAGTAATCAGTTTGTTTTAGGCTCTCAACAAATAAAATTTGTTATTCATTACTATCATTCAGAATGATGTTTATGGTATTTTGTATCTGAAGAGCTCTAGTCAATTAACATTCTTCATTTCATTAATCATAATATCACACTTGTAGAGCATCAGGTCTATCTTGAACAAAGAAGGAATGTACATTATAAAATGAAAAACTGTTCTATAAACTATATGAGATAGAATCATTTCGTAAATCTAAGTGTTGCTCACAATCTATCTATAGATTACTTTCTGATTGCTAATAATCAAGGCTAATATACATAGGTCACTTCTAGAAAAAATATAGAACCAACACAGTATTTCAGTATGTCCTAGGACAATGATTCACATTTCACCAAAGATCAACTTCTACCACGCAACATTCATGTTTGCATTCATCACAGGTTGGTTGTCATTGAATACGATTGAAAACTAGGGGAACTCTGGACAGTTGTTTTGTATCAGTATGAGATTTGTCGAAAAATCGCGTTATTCAACCCACTAGGGATTCTATTACAGAATTTTCAGGATCTTCTACAAACCGTTGACTATGAGCACTACTTGGCCCACGTTCGATGGTAGAATTCTCAAAACCGCCCCATCTCTGTTTTATTCTTAAGTCTTTTGTTGTTCTTTCTTTCAGCTGTTTCATATAAGTTACAAGCATTAACATATGTTTCCACTTTTGCCTTTTCCATTAGAATCAACGATGTAAAAATATCCCAAAACTTGCTATATATTTCTTTTGAATTCTTCAGTTTGTAAGCTTTTAAGCGACATATGATCACATACAAATCGTGTTGATAGCCAGTCTATTCAAGTAAGTCTAAAAGCAAGATAGTTGATTATAAAATAAACGAGTTTAAAAAAAGTCGCTTAAACGTTTAAGCGGACTGTCTAATACCAGTTTACACTCATGCATTTGTCAATTAGATACAGACGAAAACATTGATTGTACTGAAAGCTTGAATGTATATTGTGATAGATCTTATTATGCAGTAAATTGTCTTCACTTGAAACATTTCAACAATCTGACAATTTCTCTTACTTTGTTCAGAGATCCTATTCTATTTACCTACTACAGAATGAATCGTCATGGTTTCAAACGACAACAAATAAAAAGGAATAATGTAGTAAATATAAAAATTTAATAAAACATTTTAGTTCAGATGTATTTACTATTGAAAAATAAGAATTTCTTTCGACGATGAGATCTTTTACATCGATTTAATTGTTATAACTTTACGATCACATTATCACAAAGTAAGAATGAGTCAAACATAACAACAAAAGGAATAAAGTGTAAATTAAACTAAAACTGACACATAATCGAAAGTTGACAATGGAAACTGTAGTAGTTGCTAATACTCTCAAGCATACTAACCAATTTCATCGATTGTACTTCTATTGTTTTACGGTTAGGATGCTGTAGCATCATTGAACATAGAAGTTAATATAATTTACACTCCCTGCTTATTTTTATTTTGTACTTATGGGATTTAAGTTTATTTCAAGTATAATTTCCCTATATTCATCGTTGCTGACTTTTAATATATGCGGTTATCTAAAGGGTTGTAGATGTGTATTAGTCAATATAATTTACAGTGACTTGTAGACAAAGGTAGATTATAATCTGGTGGAAACAAGTAATAACGATTGATATTCTGAACATTCAATCGTACATATAGCCTGGCTTAAACCATATATATCTTATCCGTAATCATAACATTAACTGTAGTTAGTCGGCTCTTGTAGATAACATTAGAAGCGCCATTATTGAACATCTCTTGACTACTAGTCACTTAATCAAATTAGGACTGCTCTTTCAAAATTATGGGACGTAGTCAACAGGAATCTTTCAAAGTCAATAAGTTACCATCTTCTATGTTTTACTGAAGTTGCTTACCAGATAAACACAGATAACCATAAATATTTATGCAATTGAAGTTGGTTTAACCTATTGTTCAATCATGAGCCTAATTTTAATTTCTTACATATTCGCTTTTAGATTGTGCATTGATTCTGCTTTGATTATACGTTGTTGTGTTTTTAAGATTCTTACATGTTACTTTTTCCTTCAATGTTCTCTCACTGTTTGACAAAATACAACACTTTCTCGACTACCTCTATTCACTTCTGAGATCTGTTCTATTTTTTCTAGTTGATCTTATGAGATAACCCAACTCTAAATTGTTTACTTTCAAACTACCTCTCTTGATCCCCCTATTTGTTTTGAAATGTCAGGTATTGTTGTTAATTGAATATGGTTTCAAATATTCCACTCTTCACTAAGGGGCTTTCAATGATAGTAAAACTAAAAAATGTCTTGTGGTTGACTGGCAGAAAACTCATGGATCTGGGTCTTGTGTTATTTGACAATCGTCACTAAGATGTGCCTACAATCTTTTAGATGACCAATACTCCTTGGCGGATTTTACCTTGAATCATTAAGCTTCACAGTAGTGGACTGTCTTCACTGAGTTATCTGATCCAAAACCGAACCCTATATATTACTAAAATTTAAACATTTCTTGATCACTGTGTAGCGACTAATTTGATGTTTATCAAGTCCTATGCAGATGTCATATGTTTTTTTGAAGACTGCATGCACATCTTACTGAAAATTGGAAAATAGCACTAAACCTAGATTCAGGGTTTCCTTCATCTCTAAATAGTCCCAATGACATCGAGTCACTTAGACTAGTGGTCATATTACAAGCTTGATTAGATAGAATTTGATCAACACTACAAGAATTACTTGATAAAAAATAAATTGATCATTACACAATGATCATACATTGTACAAATATAACAATATTTTGGTTACTAGGTTAGTGTATTCAAATTGACTTACTCTTCCTTACTTTTATTATCGTATTTGACTGGATATTATGATGCTTTAGTAATATATATATATATATATATATATATATATATATATATATATATATATTCAATTGAGATGGTTATTTTGTGGAGACGGCTGATTTGATTGAAGTGAATATGCCACAGATTGATGTTAGCAGGGTACCAGTGAAAGCCGTTGGATGCCAGCTTTAGTGATGCTAAGGGTTAGATGTTCACTAACCTGAAGTCCCTAGGTGCGAAATCTGAGGTACACGCAGCTGATGAGTTGCACGCTAGAACGAAACGGCTGTTTACTGCCCTTCTAGTTTACAATGGTTTTCTGCCAACATTAATCTGTAATATATATATATACGTCTGTAACAATGGAATCACCAAAAAGTGATTCCTTCTTATGTTTCTTGTATTCACTACTGTTCTACTTCTATTACGTAATACAATTTCATAATTAATCAAAATGTCTGTATTACGGCCAGTGTTGATTCACTTATTTATTTTCATAATATTAACAATACATGATTGATTGTAACAACATTACATTTATCATATTCCGTTAATTAGACAAGAGTAGATTTTTATTTAACACAATATACGTCTAAATATTTAGGTCTAGTCAGTAAGTGAAAGGATTAAGACGCCTTCATAACATTCTAAACCATAATAAATATATGTATATATACACACACACTTATAATTAGGCTGTTACATTCACTAAGTTCTTCACTGCATCTACTGCTTTCTAACATTCTATCACAGTTAGTTACTGTGTTTATATTTGAGAAAATAGAATAGAAGAAACATGTGAAACGATGATGTAATCATGATTTCTTTTATCTTACTGTTGTTACTGTTACTATTGTGACTTCTCTACAGGGGATTATAACTGTTTAGCAAAATCATTTCATTATATAGTTACTAATTAGAAAATTTACTATATAACTAATATACGAAAGTAGTATTTTATTTCAAGATAAATATTGTATACTACTAATTGCATTCAATCTACTACTCATTTATACTAATTAAGCAAGTAATGCTTTTTGTAGAGTAGCTCACTCTAATTAGCTTGATTTTGTAATAGTGATAATACATTTTAAAATGTCTGGTTAAGTTTAAAATTAAAACAACTTAAAAAGATAAAGTAAAACTTACGGTTAAAATGTAATTCACCCAATTACATTCATTATCAATTCAATAGTAACTAAATTGAAGAAGTTGAAATGTATCCTCCATAGGGTTAAGTTACTCTGATGGTATGTATATCAAGAGTAGCTTTTAACAATTAAGGAATAAGCATTGATAGGGCAATAAACAGAATACAGTGAGAAGTTGAATAAGCAAAACTTCAAGGGAATTAAAATGTCTACCTGGCTGATTATAGGAGGAGCGTCATGTGATCTAATATTTGACAGAACGCCTTCAGCCAGTTGAGTCAAGTAAAATAAACATGGTCGATTTCAATGAGGAATACCAAGGCAGCTATTTAATTTAAGGGATTATTTATAGCAAAAACATATTTCATGAGACTGAAATGAAAAAAAAAATAACTGCTGGAGTTCAGAGGAGACTCAGTTACTCGCCGATGATAATAAATAAGGTCACGAAAAATGATTAAAATTTAGAATTATCAACTTTTAGATGTTGGTTGTATCAGTGGTCTAACTATCAATAAACCTGAATATCATGATTTAGATTCACTGGTACGATCGTAGATGATGAGGACATACAAGGAAGAAATAGGTGTCTCTCAGTGCCATTCTATAGTTCCTAATAGTTGTCTAACTTAGGTCAACTCTTGATAGTAAATTCAAATTCCCCAATCATCACAATACTTAATTACAAATTATGATCCAAGTTCGTGATATATAAAAATTGATTAACATGAACTTCCTCTCCCCGTTTCAGTAACTTACATTTTATTTAGTTGGCATTTCCTAGAGAAATGATAAAAGGGAAGGCAAAACGCTGTAACTAACTTTCAATAAGGCCATTATTATTATTATTATTATTACGATTTAAGAAGTTTTATATTGACCTACTAACTTCTAAGAATGTTTATAAATCTGTATTCATCTGTCAATGCAGTTATATTATTCGAAGAAAATAACAGATTATCTTTTTAAAAAAACATGTATCATTAAACCTTGGAACAAGAATCAGAACAGTTTCAAGGAACATTTTAACATCATCTGGATGCATGGTGCCTTAACTAATCGATTAAATGTTTAACTTTAATAGTATGTTATTCTGTGCACTTTGTACTGTTTAGTAGCTTAAAGAGAGAAAAAAAATTAATTAGTTGTATAGAATAAAATTGAATTAGTTTTACTTCATTTAGCTATCATCAGCTGCATACGATCTATCCTACAGTAGAATCAAAGTGTAAATGACGTGTAATTTACTATTATTATATGATTATTCAATGAATAAAATAAAGTGACATTTGATAATAATTGCCATCGGCAAGATTTAAGCCCGGCTATCTAAAAATATGATCTAAACAAAAAATGATGACGTAATAAAATGAATGAAATTTTAGAAATGAATAAATTGACGTAATGGAAATGAAAGTTAAGCTAACAGAGTAGAAAACATATGACAACTATTTTTGTTTCAGACATATAAATTAAGTTTAACTGATTTAATAGCAGTGGCTAGAGTTAATTTTAAGTAATTAGATTTTGTTTGCCTACTACACAACTTGTACGATATCAAGGTGTCCGATTGTCATTGAGATGCCTTGAGTTTGTACTAATTTTCCTTCTGATATTTTTCAAAGTTGTTACTACGATGCTTCAGGAATATTTGTTTTTAAGGAAACAGTTGCCAACTACTTTCTTAACTGCTAACATATTTTCCTATTTCACTAAATCGTAAATATTTTCATCGTTTTTTTCGGATTTTAAACGCGATTACGTAATTGTTTTGATTATTTTTGAATTTGAACTAACAGAAATGTACAAATTGTATTCTAATCTTATTAAATCCTAATATTTATTTGATTGAATTTGTGAGAGATCAATTTCGCTAGGTTACCATTGAATATCAGGCAGCACTAGACAGCCGCTTCGTTCTAGTATAGAACTCCTCAGTAGTACGCAGCCTCGATTTCGCTCCATGGGCTTCAGGTTGGTGAATATCAGACTCCCTGCACTAATGGAACCGACATTAAATGGCGAAAATTTAAACTTTTATCAGTTTGTGCTATAGTACGAGGATCATCCACTGTCATTAAGGGTAACTGTCCCATAGAACCTTCTCGGGAAGATCTAGAGCAAAACAACTGTCTCTCAGTACTAATTTCTGATATCTAATTCAACAATCCAGAAAACAATTACAACTAATTTAAGCCCACTAGTAACCAATTTTCGAAAGTTATTCCTGGAATGCTAGTGAAAAGACGAAACCAGTGAAATTCAGTCACGTCGTGTTTGAAGTAGTCACCCACCAATGGTAATGAATGAGGTCTAGTATACACATATATTACAAATTGAATGTGCTAGAAATACCAATAGTTCAAGTCAAACTCAATGGTCTAATGGTTAGGCGTTCGATGTTAGGCTTAAGCGTCCTTATCTTGACCTTCCTGATGAGTTGGTTGATTCACATTTCTGAAAAGTCCTATCTTAGGATAAAACAGCTGTTTTGTGATCTTAACTTTCATTGGTTGTCTAACTAATACTAATTCATGATATTAAATTCAAAAATTTTGTAACTCATTAACAATGACTCTCATCATAAATTTGGCAATAGCAATTATTCAGCACTCATAAAGTATTTCATCATAGTCATACATAATTACTGATTATGTAATCGCTTAAAAACTCATTCTATTCATTACATATGACATAATATATTCATTGCTAATGATATTGTTACTGTTTCACTTTAAGTTTACAATGTTTCATGTATATGAATTGATGATTTCCTATTTTGATAAACAATACTGATAAACAACATTAAATTACATAAAAATTTACTTTAATAAACATTTATTTTATTTACTACAATACAACATCATATGAAATGTTCTATGTAACTATGGTTACTATTATCCTTTATTGTTCACTTAGTGATAATTAAGCAAAATAAAGAAAAAAATTGTTTACATCATCATTTGTTACTATCCACCTGTTTATCATAAATTATAATCAAGTAATGATTAACACTAATTTAAATGAATAATTGAATATTTTATATTGTCATTTTACACCTGTCTATGATTGTTTTCCTTTTTTATTATCTACATTCAACATGTTGATTGTTAAACTACTTTATACAACATAAGATATTAATTAGGCTGTTAGATATTTATAAGTTGATATAAGGAAAGTGTATTAAGTAGCTTACGTTGCATGTAAATATTGTCAAGTTTGTTAACTATTGATGTCATCGAAAACTATGACTTAACATTAAAATATAGAGATAAACAAGATTATTAGTCAAATATATATAGGTATCTCTGTATATGGGTGACATAGAAGATGGGGTTGTAGCAAAATACGATTAGATCAAGTGTTTGTGTAAACAGTTATCTGCCAAGATCGGTTAGACTCAAAGTCCTTAAAACGTCAGAGGCGATGGCTATACGGGTCAAGAAGGCAGACCTGTGCATACAGAAGAAGTACGTTCAACCTCTTCTCTTGCCATAGCCGACGCAAGATCCACTAAACCAATCACCACCTTAATCATGCGACGATTTAATATGATAAATGCATATGTATTCTCACTCTGGATGTGCATTTCCATATTATTATTATTATTATTATTATTATTATTATTATTATTATTATTATTATTATTATTATTATTATTATTATTATTATTATTATTAAGCAAAGTACACAGAATGAATTCGAATGTCACATTTTAAGATCAAACCGATGAACTGATTGTAATTATGTCTATTATCGTTATTGTTACCATTTTACGAATTTTAATTATCGTTCACTCCATTTTACAAACTCTTACCCATTCAGTTTCATTTTAAGTAGGATGTGACCTTTGTCTACAAACACTTGGTTTAATCGTAGTTTGCTACCACCTCATCTCCAATGTTACTCATATACAGAAATACCTATATACACATAATTGACTAATAATCTTGTTTACCTCAATTGTCGTTTACGTTTCACAAGTTACATGATGATGATTATTTCAACATTAACATTCGTATTTTCTAAATAACCTGAAGAGGTGAAAACCTTTATATCCAATTCTCCTTGATATCTAAATAATGTTTTACTTGCCTCAGAACTGGCTATTCTTGTGACTAATAATTTTGAACTAATAAATGTAGAACCTGATGAGCATTTATCGTAAAGAATATTCTTCGTTCAGACGTCTTTGCTTTTGATCAACATGGGAATTTTTAAACAATTAAAATATAGTATTTATATTTTAGTATAGGACTTGTCGTTATCGATCCTATTAATGAATTTAGATGAGAATGTTCAAGTATTGTGTTTGACGCTTAACCGTAAGATCATTAAACTAACCGACTTTCAATAGTTGATATTTCTAATTGTAATCAATGTGAAGAATATTTTATGACTACATCCATTGTTATCGGTAAATAACTGTAATACACAGTATGACTGCAATTCACTATTCACATCTATTGACAGTTAGATCCAGAAATTACCTCGTAAAAGTATTTACTAGTTATTTGATAATGGTTGTAGTTGGGTGTCGTGATCTACGGGATTAACATTTTGGCGTGAAATCTAAGTAAACTGACCTGCATTACCAGAGAGGATCATAAATTCAAATCACTGATAAGTTCCATATTGCGAAAAGATAACCATTCAGTGCTAGCTTCTGGATTTTATTAGTTCTCTAACTCAAATTGATTCGAGATACCTTATTCAAATTCAACATTCTTTACAACACTCAATTATGATCAATATCAGTTCACTAGTTACTAATTGCTCGAGATAATCATGTTAAGTATGAGACACTGTGGAATTTCTCTGAAAATATTATGACTTAATTAAAGTTGAAAATACCACCTGTTGGATATCTGATGGTTCAGTGATTTGAAAGTAAAGAATTCACCCCCTACATTTAAATATTTCTACTTAGATTCCCTAATAAGTTTGTGAATGAGTACTTTTGATGACTCTCATGTTATAAAGTTATCAACGGAATATCATTTTTGGCCTTCTCTCCTTAGTAGAACCAAATGCCTAGATACTACGATCATTCAGGACTACGAGGCAACATTGCTTATCAATAAGTACCAAACACACACAATATCGCTGCAAGTTCTTTATCGTATTCTGCAGCAAACTCTGGAATAAACTACCACAAAATATTCGCCCTGCTAATTCTATCCTAAAATTCAAGCGACTGGTCACTCCATATCCAGAATCTAAAGACATGTACCGAATCTTCAACGACTTACTCTTAACCTCGAATCAATTAACAATGGCTTATTAGGGTTTTAAAACTGCAAACATTACAGTCACGTACGTTGTAGTAAAACAACAAAAATGAAGATTTTGGTTTAAAACTGATTATTTTGCTACCACTAATTAATTCGTTGTTTTCTTTCTATTTTATATATCCTTCTATGTCACCGTCTCTCCGAGTTTGTAATCTGCTCTCGTAAGGAATTGGTCTCCTATAAGCAACTTCCTTCAAACGTTGGTTAGGAGCGTAATTAATGCATCAATAATTCACCGCTCAAGACCAACCCATATAGATTGGCCTCTTTTAACTAAATTTCGAATACTAAGCCTTATCCGGTTTCTGATAAGTCTCTATGGTTCATTCTAATTACTCATAGCCATTTCCTGGGATTACAGCACCATAGATGAAAAGCGCAGACGTTGTTTGTTGGAAGTGCTCTACAATATTTAACATACCTCTAGTTCCCCAATACTACAAACTATGAACCTTGTTACTGTTGGCTTTGTAATTAATTAGTATTTTCAAATAGCGTGAATTCTATAACAGCAACTCTATCAAAACCCTATTAAAAAACAAACCATATCATTCTGATCATGTTTGTAAATTTGTATGCTCTCATGTACAAAATACCACTTGAGAATAAACTATTATTATTAATAATATTATTATTATTACTACAATAAAATAGTGCTAATTCATAGTTTAACTCAAATCAACTTGTAATATTAAATTTAAATCCAACAATCTTCACAACACCCTACAAAATTGAGATTATGTAGAATCAGTATGTTCAATAGTATTCAATAATGTAATTACTTTAATTGATTGCAATAACTTATACTACTAATAATCATAATAGAAATAGATTGCTATTTGTATATTGAGCAAGATAATTTATATTAGGAATAAAATAACAATGATAACTGTCTGTAAATTCGTATTAGTATTAAAATAATGCAATTATGAATGTAGAACATTCTTTTAAGATTAATCCTCACCAGGTTGTACATTTATAAATACAAAATGAATATCCACAGTGAATAGACAACTTTATGGCAGAAATATATATACATCAAATTTGATTCTAGTTTATGAATCTTGGATTATTACTGTCCGAAGAAATGAAGACGGGGAGGTGGAATTAAATTGGCTTACGATTACTGATTGCTTTGGTGTGGTGTTTGGACACAAAGTTCTGGTTTTGTTTAGCTTCTTCCATATGAAGAACTTAGAGTTCTATTGACTTAGTAAGACAGTTGTTAACATGGTAAATTGTTGAAAACGATTGGTTGGACACTTGCTCATATTTCAAATACTGAGATATTCGTTGTATTAACCATACCTTTACTCAGTTGTGCTAGAAGATGTTTCTGATTACGAAAATGAAACTTTCTAGAACATTCTCCAGTGTAGCTTGCTCTACAGGAGCCGTTGAAATAATAAATGTAGAAAGAGTTGTCTGTTCTATGTGATTTGTTCTTTAGTTTTGGTGTCATCATCAAGCATGTGTAAAACATTAATATTAACCTGCCTGCATTGAATGTTCTCTCGAAATTCTGCGTAAACTCTGCATTGATACTTCATTAACAGCATCACCTCTAAATCGTAGGCTCATCAATAACGATTTCTTACAGGTGGTTTGAACTGTTTAAACTCTTAATTTGTTTGTAATATGCATGTTAATAAAATTCTTTATACACCCATCTACTTTTCAGACAAGATGTCCTAATTCTTCATTTACGGTATCTGTGGGATATTTGATTATTATTCTACAACTAAGTGATTTTATCAAATTATTTTATTATTTCACATCATTTAATATACACTACACTTAATCTTCCTTCATGTAGGTATCTATTTTGTTTTAATTTGTATTCACACTATGTATATTTTGCCTCTTTAATACTTATTTATTCTGATTAGTATGATCACCATGACAACAATTTCAAATGACGTATAAACCATTCATTTTTCCGATACCAACCCCAGATCCATTGACCATAAATTACATAATTTTAAAAGAACATTTCTGCCTTAAATTTAGCTATTCACCTGTGTATTATGAATGTGAATCTACAAATATAGAACTTAATTCGGTTTTACTAGGAAGAATATTTTTTGTTTATAATTGATTTTGTTTAATAATAATAAACTATTGTCAATTGATCATGAATTCATAAAACAACATTCATTGAAAAACATTATAATGAATTCTATTGAATGCAATCAATTTACGTAATCATTATGCATAGTATACATGTATGACTTTTTTCTTAAATTACGTAATTCATTTCTTTAATAGATACATTACATAACATAAAAAAACGAAAAAAAAACAAAATTGATCATTGAAAATGTTATTCAATGTTCAATGTAGCTATTTGCATTGATAACAAACATAAATGAATTATGTAACAATGTAATAGATGTATAGTATTCAATGCTTATGATATTATGTTTTATTAATGATAAAATGTAAAATTGAAATGATGTTTAACTGATGGTTTCATTAAAATGATAATCAAGATAGGTACCATGTATTATTGGATTATTTTATACAAATATACACTTTCATAATCTAATAGATAATAGCAGATGATTCATATTAATAGAAAAATTATTGTATATACAAGAATTCTTATACTAATCCGATAGATGTAGATAGTAGATACAATGACTTTAAGATAGGAACTATATGAAGACTTTCAATGAGAGATTGAAAATAAATGAATATCTCTTAGTAATTTTAGCAGATAATGGTATAATTGCAGAAATGATGCATGATTCAAAGCTAACATTATGTTATATAATTCTAAGAAGTATTCATTTTGTTATAAAGAAAAAAAAATTTATATTTTTGAAAGTCATCAACAATGAAGTGTAATTGTTTAATGAACTTTTCATGATAAATTATTTCTATCCATCCCGACCGTGCAGCTACCTTGACGCGGTATTCGGTCTTGTCTATCATGATGACTTAATCGGGATAAACTGGCTAGAATAATCATTCCTCAAGGTCTTACTATGCCAGGCAGGTCGGCTAAAGAGCGATGAGATCAACAACAGCAAATATAAGGGTCCAAGGACAAAGTCATACTTTTGGCTGTACATATATGTTACGGTAGTAAGGTGTTTTTCTCAGACAACCAACATAACAGCCATGCTGCCTTCGACAAAGGAATGGCATGGTTAAAAAGGTCAACCCTAAAAATGTACACCTCACCTTGCTCCATGGATTTTTTCGTCTCCGGATGAAGTGAAAGAGAAATCTTACAGAAACCTTTCTGAACTTCTCCATAGGGCTTGTCACTCAGTTTTGGTACTCGTGGCTGGTGGTTTTAATGCCCGAATAGGTAACTTGAATCGGTCTGAAAGACATTTTGGTGGATGTTTCATTGTTGCGGCTAAGAGAACATATAGAGACGACCGTCTGCCACAACTTTGATCAGACAATCGTTTATTTCTGCCAAACGCGAACTTTAAGCATAAGTAACGATATCATCTAACATGGCGACCTCCTCGACCTGCTCAACAGTGGATTCAAATAGACCATATCGCCATCAATCACAATTGGAGGGGCTCGATAGAACGTTGCCGATCTTTCTAGAGTACATGTTTACAGTCTCATCATGCCCTAGTACGAGCACGCATTTGCTTGCATCTTACTAAGCAAAGAAAAACTATTACAGGAAAACCGATTAAGATCCAGTTACACCAATGAAACAGCCAAAATAAAATTCCAGGAATAACTAAAGAATCACTTAAGCAGTCATAAAGATGCGATTCAACTTGTTACTGCTTGGCAAGATGTCCAAACAGCTGAAACGTCTACAGCGATATCTGTCAAAAACTTATATCAACATGTCAAGAAAAATCGATGAATCTCAATGGCTTCTGTTGAATTGATGGACTCCCAAAAACCTATCCCATCAGGCTAAGAATATGAAGGGGAGCGAAGAGTAACCAGATACAAGCTGACAAAAAGTCTGCAAAACAACTGTGAGCAGCGGTAGGTAACGAAAGCAAAAGAAATGGAAAAACAGAGCCATTAGGTAACACTAGACATATTTTCAGAATTACAAAAGAAAGCGGAGTCAGAAAATCAAGCGTTAGTGAGACAATCTCCGAAAGGGATGGAACGCTTATTAGCTCTCAGACTAGACTGTTTAGAACGATGTAGTGAACACTTCAAGGAGCAGTTCATTTAGCCTTTAGCTGCTCTATAATTTCCCACTATTCTAAGACAGACAGAATGGAAAATCAACTTAGGTCCCCTGACTCTTGTCGAAGTCAACAATAGCTGTAAATAA
The DNA here is from genome assembly GCA_025215515.1 of Schistosoma japonicum. Taxonomy (NCBI): domain Eukaryota; kingdom Metazoa; phylum Platyhelminthes; class Trematoda; order Strigeidida; family Schistosomatidae; genus Schistosoma; species Schistosoma japonicum. Next base: position 12,199,373 of record CM046063.1, on the reverse strand, counting down.
TCTAAACATCGGGTTCTGATGGATTATCCCCAGAGATCTTTAAATATGGTAGTCCCACTATGACGATTAGGTTGACTGATATTTTGACTACAGTTTGAGAGCTTGACATAATTCCGTCTGACTGGTGTCGATCGTTAATCATCCCAGTATATAAGAAAGGGTCAAAGTCATCCTGCGATAACCATAAAGGAGTTAGTTTGACTAATATAGTGTCTAAAATACTAGCCTTTATAATTATCAGACGTTTAACTACTACTAGTGATCTCCAAATACGAGAAAACCAGGCTGATTTCAAACCTGATCGAGGTTGAATAGACCAGATATTCACATTTCGTCAGGTTTCAGAACACAGACATACTTATCGGCACCCAATAGTGGTGGTTTTCCTTGACTTGATAAAGGCATTTGACTCTGTAGACTGAGAAGTTCCATGGTAATGCCTTTTATTGAAAAGCGTACTCCAGAAGTACATAAATCTTGAGAAGGTTCTTTACTCAAACACTATTAGTCATGTCAGGGCTTGTGGCGAACTGTCATGCAAGCTTGTAACCTCAGATGGTGTCGTCAAGGATGTCTACCATCTCCATTTTCGTTTAATTTCACAATTGATTTACTGTCAGGAAATTAGACTCTCATCGTCTGACTTTCAGGAATTGATCTTCTACCAGGAGATCCACTTATTGACTTAGAATATGCTGATGACATAGTCCTGTTTGACGAAAACTCTGATAAGATTCAGAATCTTTTAACAGCAATAAGCTCCAAAGCAACCATATCCGGAATGCCTTTCTCCTCCACTAAATGCGAATTATTGCTCCAGGACAGGTTTTCGTCAACACCTGAGCTAAAGATAGAGAGTGAAGTAGTTGAGCACGTCAACCACTCCACTTATCTTGGAAGTTTGATTAGCCATAATGGGTTGATCTCTGATGGAATCTCGGTACGGATTTAAAAAGCTCGTCTGGCTTTTGCCTATGGCGCAGACAAGATACTCAGTCTCTTAATAAAGAGAAGAGTGTACTGCGCAACAGTTCGCTTTGTATTACTGTGTGGGTGTGAGACGTTACCTTTAAGGTTAAATGACATTTAAAAATTATCAGTTTTTAACTATCGATGTCTTCGAAACATCGCTCGCGTTAGCCGGAATCACCAAGTAAGTAATAACGATGTTAGACGACGAATGTTAAGCAAAGGTGGTAAGTCAGTCAATCAAGGTTGTGAATTTTCAGTTGATTGAGGTGGTTAGGAGATGTGTTGCATACTGCCCAACCAACGTCTGCCCCGACGTGCAGCGTTTGCTGATATAAGAGCAGGATGGAAGAGTTAGAGGCGGTCAAACTAAAACATGGCATCAGTTCATGAAGTCAGTGACTGCTGGTTTGAGTCATGTCGGTAGATGCAAACTACCCGGATGGGGTCCTTGTGAATACAGTAACCAATGGCTAGAAACAATGAGTGGCATTTCCCAGAATCGGTCACAATGGCGCAGATGTATTCACTCGTTGTTCTACCTTAAATCATGAGCCTAAAATTATTTTACAATTTATTTTCCGCACTCCCTGAACCATATTCTGTATATTCGCACTCCTTATTATTATTATTATTAATGAAGTGACTTCTACTAATTTAGTGTTAATCATACATTCATACATTTCTATCAACTGAAAATTAGGAATCACTGGATGGCTACTTTGTCCTAATATGAAACATTTTGGCAGTATTTATACAGTAGCTTACTAGGGAATCTAGCCTACGACCTCCTGGCTTCACAAAAACGCTTAACTGTTAGACCACTTAGCCATCGATCATTCTAACTCAGTCAATTCGTGCCATATATTAAAGCGATCTTATCCATTTTAATTGGTAAGTAATTACTTCTCTCATATTTGATATGGTTGCTATGGATTCAATATCCTGGATAGACAGTTATACAGAAAATCAGCTAATAAACTTGTATTGATTTTTTAAACATGTTTTGTACACCTTTACCACAATAAATTAGTCTAATGTGAATTATACTATTTAGTAAATGATATGACATTTAATTGTACTACTTAATTCAATTTATAAAATAATCCCTAATGTTGATTATATGAAATCAAAATAAGGATGTTTCAAAGAAGGAAACTGTTTTTTCGACGAGTTAATTTACTAAAGCTGAACATTCGTATTTATAGTAATTTTCAATAGCATTATCAATTTCTGTTACCTCTCGTAGAGCATAGACTGACAACTCTCATTCTCAAATTGACTCTGTTCTGAGCTTTTTTTTCTAGTTCTCCTCAAGTACTCTTCATTTTTTTGATGTTCGTCACCAATTCCTAAAGCAGTATGTTCATTGGCCTTCTGTCTTTCCTTTGGATTTTAGGATTTCAAGTAATAGCTTGTCTTGTTATGTAGTTTGATGATTTCATCAATGTTTTTTCTTTATTTTTTACTTTTTCAGAGGTTTTCATAGTTTTTCAAGTTTCAGCTCCATACAATAAAACTGTCTTTAAATATGCATTGAAGATTTTGAATTTGGTGTTGTTTGACAGCTAGTTTGAGTTCCAGATGTTCTTCGATTGTAAAAATGTTGCCCATGCCAACCTGTGCTCTTACATCTACATCAGATCCTTCTTGTTTATCGATGATACTGCCCAGCTATGTCAAAGTTTCCCATATTTAACAGCTTTTCTTTTTCTTTGTATAGGTGGATCCTGGTTTTTTCTTTGTGTATGTTAAGGTTTATTTCTACAAAAGCTGCTGCTATCTTATCCGTCTTTACCTGCATTTATTGCTAATGAGGGATAGAAGAACTGAGTCTTTTGCAAAGTCCAAGTTAACTAACTGTATTCAAGTTATCCACTGCTACATTGTGCAAGTCATTCCATATACCTTTATTAATTGTTGCTCTGATTGCAAGAAGGATCATCGGTTATGTGACTTTCGGAAAAAAAAGATTAAGCTTTCACTATGAGCCGTCATAACTCTTTGAAGTGATGACCTTTTAACTCTCAGGACAAAGTTTAAAATACATTTTTTGGATTGGCGTATTTTAAGAAGATAGTTTTTTAAGAGATAAGGTTACTAACCCGATGTCCAACGATTGTTTATCTCAGATCAATGTATGATATCAAACAACACTTCTACAATCGTTTCAATATCGAATTAAAATTCTATTTATCTGTTAGAAACTAAAGATATAATTATGGTAAAGAAAATTTTCACTATCGGCTATAGCCAACTAAACCTCTATTCATGATTAAAGACTTATCAACAACTGTTATCTCTTTACATTGTACTCATCAGTAGTACACAATGATGAACATTATCAGAAGACAAATTGACAGTCTACATAATTAAAGCAATTCACATATTCAGAATAGGCTTGTTTGACACGAAGCGGTACTGAGTTCGAATCCCAGTGTGAACATCAACATTGGGATGCAGGTACATCCAGCCGGATGAGTCTCAAATAGGACGAAACGCGCAGTCCTGGATTCCATTTGCCAGTCACAATCCAACTTAAATACAATTCACATATTGTTTGTTAGTAACTATTAATATATTTCTACTGTAATACAAATATGATTAACTACAATTGGAAGTACTTCAAATTTCTATTCAAGAAGAAACTTTAATTAATGGAGTTCAATTATATCAAGTCTAAGACAAGTGTCACTAATGATATTATGTTATATATACAAATTAATTGAAGTTTAGAATATGAATCGATGAATGGCATTTCAGTAGGCTAAAACTTTTTGATGTCAATCAAATGTAATACTGAATATTTCCATACCGAGAAGAAATAACTCTTCACTATTAGTTAACCAATTATGGTGATTTCTTAAAGTGAACTATTATTTAAATAATTGCCATAAACCTTCTGTACTGTAATTAATTCTATTGTTTATTCTATCTACGTTGTCATAAACATTTAATTAAGTTGTAGCGGTTTCGTTCATACCGACTTTCAAATTTTTGTTTGTATGGTCGTCGTTGACCTATAGTTGTGTGTCTAGTAGTGATGATGGTCAGGAGTTCACTGAAAAACCTGAAAGTCATGGGTCCTGTCTTTGTGTGGTTTGTAGATACTCATTGGCGTTGAGGAATTCTGCGTCAGGACAAAAGGTATTTTGGACAAATACAAATATCACATTTTTAGGTAGGTTTCCAATACTTACTTCCTTCTTCAACTGCTTTTAGTTTAAATATTTATTTGTTTAGTGATCTGGATCATATAGTTGTATTTAGTAAAATCGTCATTACTCAGTCATTGTTTTAGCAAGTGTGCGCATTCATTCCGAATGTAAACAGTGAACCCTAGGTGTGCAATTATAAAAAGTTGCATACCGAGACCAAACAGCTGTATATTGATCCCTGGAATCCAATCGGGGTTAACTTGCAGTAAATAAAAATAATAAACCAGTATCATTCTCCACTAAGCGACATAAAATTGATTACAACAATGAGATAATTTGTGACTATTTTCAAAATGTTCCTGATGTTCATTTGAGAAATAATGAGTGATAAGCTTCTGATAAATTAGAAGTTATTCATCACCGATAACACTGGGTGATAGTTCTGGTTTCTCACAAATTGGTTAAGAAGAAAATTCAATCACTGGATAACGGCCTAGTAGTGTTTACATTTAAGCTGTTTATATGCAACCTGAAAGATTCTAGGTTCGATTCCTGGTGATGTCGTAGTTTTACACTTATGAGGATCTGCATACTAGGACAATGTAGAGTTTCGAGTACTTCTTGTTTATCATCAGTATCAAGAGGAGATCGATTCATGACGAATAAAAACAACCAATTCTAATTAGTCTTCACAAAAACCACATCGAATATCGATTAATTGAATTCTGATTTATTTTTCTGACTAATTAAAACAAAATTTTAAGCATTCAATGTTATAAATTTTGGTTTAGATAAATGATTGTTTTCATCTATTGATTGAATTTCTAATGTTACAGGATATTTGATAGACTTGTGATAGATTAATAATTGATCGAGTAACATTTACACTTGATATACGCTTGATTTCAATACCATTAACCGAGAGCTGTTAAGAAAAAAGAACAGTAACGATTATAGAAGCATTTTCACTATGGTAAACATTAAGTAGTAGGAATTCTTCAACTGGATACTGGCCTGGTCTGGTAGGGGACAGGGTTAGGCGTTCATCAACCTGAAGTCCTTGAGTGGAATTTAGGGTACGCACTACTAATAAGTCCCGTTCTAGGACGAAACAGTTAGTCCAGTGGACTCTGGCTTTTAATAGCAATTTACTAACATAAATCTCTGACGAGTTCAGTGAACAAAAACTTAATCTTAATTTTTTCAAATCACTTCAACTTATAGAATGAAAGTTGTAATTGATAAAATTCTACACATGTTCTTATTGACTTAGACATTAGTGACTGAAGTATACTAACTGATGAATAGTCAATGAACGAGAGCATACACTGAGTAGCTAGTACGGGTTTGTATTGACTTGTTGTTAATACTTAAGCCTACAATTGATTAATCATTTTGGCTAGTATATGTATTTTTGGAGAAGATTGTTTCCATTTAACCATTTTGTAGTGGAGGATAGAATATGCTTCCATAATTCTACCAGTTGTATATGCTAGATTTCCTCAAAACAATTACTTAGAGGTAATAGTGTTTCTACTTATACTTTGAATAGAGTATATAAAACTTTGTTTACTCGTAGATTCGGTATACGTGAAAAAAACAACGCTTATTGTTGGCTTAAACTTTGAATCTACTACTGTTATTTTCATGAGGTTTGTAATGAGCTGTATAAGTTTCCAATTAAACTTAGTATTCTAATATCATTGATCATTAATGGAATAAGCTGTAAATATTTTCAATATATCTCTTCAATAAAATTCCTTCTCATCAACTTACAACGTATCCAACAACAGTAGAACAGGTTGTTTCACTTGAATCAATTGATTCTGGTTTATCCCATGATATTAACCATGTATTATCCAACGTAACTAAAATTGCTTCAAGATTCCTAGGGCTATGCATATCATACGAATCAAACATTGATCCCATTGTATCCAACGACAGGGGTTCACTAGTTTCTGTATACTAAAAATGGAAAAGTTATAATAAAACATAATACACAAAAACATAAAGGGCAACTTTTGATAATAATTGTTGGTTTTATGTCTTCCAACAAACTAACAGTTTGATAGTTGAACTGTGAAAGGATCAGCCCCTATTGGAGTGACTCACATTAACTGTGAAACAAAGACTTGATACCACCCTACTTCAAAATCACACAGAAGTGAAATTTTTATCCTTAAGTATCCTACAAAATAGAACAAACTTAGTAGTAGTCGAAATACAACATCACAAGAAGCGTTGTTACAATGATCAAATATTAACTAACAATGGTCGTGGGATAACGCTGTACGAAAAGAGTTATGTACAGATAATTCTATAAACAATTATCTTTAGTAATGAACTTGTTGAAGTCATTCAAGTATCTATTCAACTAAAGACTTCTGTATTGATGATACTCAAGTAGAAATTGTTTATGTTAACTAAATTCTAAATTAAAGCCTATTTTTAACGAAAGGGACCAGATAAAGTGCTGTGATGATAATACATAAGTACTTTAATAATCAATAAAATAATAACATTGATCAATTAACAATCTCACTGACTAACTTCGTTGATTTCACTAACAACATTATTTATATGATTGATATTGTTCAAAGTATACAGTAGTCAAAGTAAGACATATCTATAGGGTCAAGATTTTGAAAACAGAAAATCAGTGAACATTTAACAACAATATAAGTTTGTACCAGTATGCGATACTTCAGTAACGCACGTTCAAGACAGTATTAGGAATTGAATCCAAGAACCTCACGTCCTAAGGCGAACGATCGACCAACACTTTATTAATAGTGGGTTGTTTAAATTGGTTGGTTTGATACCTAAGCTTCTGTTAACATTAGAGATAGTATCTATGGGGCATACTTTGAATAGAAATGTGAAGTCTGATTGTTTCACAAGTATTTAGTCAGAGTGTTCAAATAGCTAGGTGCCTAAATGGTTGATTTCATACATCAGTTTCTTCTAGTAGGTCTTTGTCGCTTGATATCTAACTGGGTAGTTGACTGATCTTTTCATTATACTGTGATAAATCAAGTTTATGTCGATACACCTGCTGATTAATTAATAATTTCAGTGTCATTCTCTAAAAGATTATTTGGCATTAATTGGATTTCCTTTACCTAGAATTTTCACATCCATTAAATAGGTATTTGTGGTTCGCTACTATGTATTGATATATGTGACAGCTCTTCGTATCTTCTCGCTGCTAACTAGTAATTATAAAAGTGTAGGAGAAGTGCTTATCCAAGTTGTTCAGCACAATGTTTCCCATACCTGATACTATTTAATTTGTAGATAATATTGCATTTATCTTCTTCTTCTTCTTTCACTACTTCATCTTTAGTTTGTACAGAACTGAAGGTAGTAACTGCTCTGATATGTAACCGACATTAACTGTAAGGAGTTTAAAAATTCTAGTAGGCGGTTTTCAAAAGATTCATTATGTACAATCGAATACTTTGGTTTCCTAAGGTATTAGGTGTAACTCTTCGACAACCTTTCAATTTACTAGACGGATTTTCTCATTCATAAGCATAAATTACTGATATTCGAGATAATTTCTCGTTAATTTCTTCTTTTATGTTTTGTTTTGTTACTTCTATTGCAGTTTAAGATCATACTTATGTGGCTTGATTACCTATATACTGTTGTCTCCAACATTCATTTTCTTGTTGTGTTGATTTGATTTCCTGATTTTTCCTTTCTTGTAAATCTGATATTATCATACAAGTGATTGATTAATTTATGAATATTTTTAAGTTAATGCTACTAAGCTTAACAAATCTTTATCTTCTAAGTACATCCAAACCTTTTTGTGTAATTTTTCGGTAGGGTTGTATCTTTGAATATTTGAATTACTACTTCATCTATGTGCCCTAGTATTGATGACCTAATTGGAGTCTGTTTATTCTTTTTACATGTTTGACCACTGAATTAAAAATAAAAATAAATATGTTCTATTGAATATGGTTATTTCAATTTAAAATGTAGTTCCTTGTTTTCGAGTAGTTTTAATATTGTATCTTTAGATAGATTAGTTTTTATTAGTTCTCAGTTACCACGGGTTTGGTTCTATGCTTTATCCCTCTTAGTCGGCACTGGGACACCTTTCCAATGTATGATTTCTGCTTCAATCAATATGTAGTATGGGTTCCGAATTCGACCCTTATTTAGGTCATGGGTGCTCACTGCCAATAAATTTCATCTTACAATGAAACAGCAGTCATGTGCACTTTAAATTTTAGTATTACCCAACAGAGGTCAATTTATGAAGGATAAAATCAACACTTCAAAACCAGCTTGTACAAAAATCACTTCAACCCAAAAATAATAATTAGCTCAGTAACGATCTAATTCAACACTCTCGAATTTTCAGTGAGAAGTCTGACAGAGTTTGAACAAACTGAAATTGGGTTATATATCCTCAAATCAACTGGATCGTCGTTACCCTATATCACAAATTAAGTGAAGTGGGAATGCTATCACTTAACGTTGATTAAGTATTTTTGATAGTTAAGGATTCACCTCGAATCCTGGAGGTCATAACTTAGCACTATTACTGAGGAGTGTTACATTAAAGTGTCACAGTTGTCCAGTGAACTCCCACACTGTTTTTCTACTATATTCAGATCAGTTCTTTCTGTGACCAATACTGACAAAAGACATTAAGATTTACTTATTCTACCCGAACTTCATTTTGATCTTAAACATAATGTAATAACATAAATTTTATAAGATGATAGCAAAAATATTGTGATTCAGTTTGAATATGCTTGATAGTTTTGAGCTTTCTGAGTTAACTGATGCAGTTAAAGAGCTTGAGGTACAAGTTTGAACTAAATCGTCACCTCCAACTTTATGTAGAAGTAAACCAATTTTTACCATACAATAAGTCGCTTCACTTTGAGGACTGTTTCTTTATGTAGTTGTTGTTATAATCTCAATTATATGAATGATTTTCTTAGTTGACGTCTGTCCACGCCGTTGCTTGAACATACATTCATGAATTGTTAAACTGGATGTATATTAGTTGTGTACATTGACTTATAATGTTAAACGTCTAGAATCCTTTAAATGTTTCTTGTGATTCAGTTAATAATTTTGAAGATTTTCTTATCAAATAGATCTACTAGCTGACCCCATGCAGTAATGACCTCAATTTGTTCACTCTTATTTATGTAAGCGATAATTATTGCTGCATTGATCTACCTTAGCTTTGAGTTTTCTGGCGTGTATTAAACCTAATGAATTCATTGTATCTATTTATGAATGAGTAGTTATTTTTTAGTGATTTCCATACATGGTACCATGATCAACGTTTAGGTTTTCGGAGGGGGTTAATGATATGTTGGTATCTCTATTCGTTACACGTTTTTTTGTTAACGTCACACAAGTAACCATAATTTCGGAGGTGAATAGGATATACATTTACTTAGCTTTTCAAGCATTGATAGTGCCATGAAAACAAACAGGTATATCAATCTAATAAAAAGCATTTGAAAAGTCTTTTAGATGCACATACTTAAAATCAAACTTGTTCTAATTCTCAATTACAACGTCCAATCGAATGTATCCAACATTATTAAGATACTTAAATGTATTCGTTTAAATTTCGATGAATCCTCAATACTTATAATAATATACATATGAATAGGCACTGTCAGACTAGTTCACCTGTAAACATACTAGATCTTATACCATTGACAATATGATGGAATTGATGAAAATAATTCTAAGAAACAATCTGTAATTACTTTATCACTGAATAATTTAATATTATTATTGAAATGATTCAATCTCCGGTTTTCTTCAACATTTGGTGGAGTTTCTTGCCGTTGATGCTTTTGTTGATATTGTTGTTGTTGTTGCTGTTGATGATGATGATAAGGTCGTTGATGATGATTCTGATGAATTGAATCTTCTTGGGAAAATTCATTTGGTATCATTTTTTCATTGAATTTTGTCAACATTAATTGTTCACTTAGATAAAATGCTAATGTTTGTACTTGAGCAATCTATATGATATTCATTAAATGAAAATAAAACATTAAGTAGTATATATCATGAATTGCTTTTTTGAATTTATAAAATGGTAATAAATTGAGGACTGATAAGTATAACAAAGTGAATATGTGAATGTGACCAATTATTAGAAGCCGGTTCAGTGGTATAATAATTAGGAGTTCACCATGAAGTCTGACTGTTCTTGATTCGCTTCCTTTGTATGGTCGTGGATGTACTCTGGTAAAGAATCTGATATCAAAGCGAAACAGCGTTTTAGTGCTTTTTGTTTTTCAATGGCTATTAAACTCGGACCAATTCATGATAATAAATTTAAATTTATTAACTTTGTGTAGCTTAAATTCAACTGTTGTTTACAACAACGAGTTTACTGACTTATTCTTGGAATTGACTATGATGAATTGCCTGAATGATTAATTTACACGACTTAACTTCTTTGGTTGACAGCTAAAATGAATCAGAGCAGACTAATACGCATTCAGGAATGCAATATGTAATATGTTCCTTGATGGACAAAGACTATTACTGATATTGACAATGGATTATAATATTGATAATCAATACCATTCGAAAAATAATTCTAAACGATTTTTAAATGGTTGGACATGTACATGGTAAACAATATGGATATTAGGGAAGAATATTTTATATAGTTAAAGTTACGTAATAAAAACAACCATCAAGGTATTAGTCATATGAGTACAGTCCAGATAATGAACAAGGTTGAAGAGTTTTGAATAGAGGTTAGCAGATCAATTTCAGCTTGACAGAATTATTAAACGGAGCCCATTAATAAAGTTTAAGCTAAGAGAAAGAGTGATCTTCAACAGAATACAATAAATGTTTGACATTGTTGACTTAATAATAAAATTTAGAGATTTCAAAATGCAAATGATACATTCTCTAGCTGTCAGCCAGTCACATACAAAGTAAAACCTGGCACATATATGCGTTGGTCCATATGGCTACACTCTAACAACATAACAAGATGAACACCTAAGTAGTAAAATGAGTGGTAATACCAGTGGTTATAGAATTGACTGTTCAGTAGGAATCTGATTCTGATGCCAAGAATTAATTCATTGTAATGTATAAAATTATATGAAGCTTAAAACTTTAAATAACATGAAAAGCTAATTCGCTTGTATCAGTTTTACCGATTCTGAGTTATTTCATCCAGTCATCAAGCTAAGGCTGTGACAATCACGCAGCTCCTGACTAGGTAATCTGCATCTAAAAATACGGTCTAGATCAGCAGTTAGTGGCTTCATGGACTGCTACTATGTTTTTAGTTTAGTCTCCAACAGGTTACTTTATGACTTCTCCGGAATCAGTCAGCATCACATATTGAAGTAGTCAGTGATTAGGGCTATGTAACGTATGCCCAAATCACCTCAGTCAATGAATACACGTAATCACATCAAATGACTTCACATCTCTTCCTAATACTTTGTGTAGAATCTGACGATTGCTTAATTAGTGATCCTAGCATAGTGATGCTTTGAAGACCCTTACTATAGAATACAAGCAATCTATGGATGTTATCTGTTTACATAGGTCACAATTATCATCTATTCAGTCAAACAGAAAAAGACACTGAGCAGCATACACGTCCTTTAATTGTTAGATGGATATCTCGCCTATGCCATAAATGATGTTAGTTGACACAGACTGATTTTGAAATAACATTATTATTTTAAATGGGAAAAAACAAACCCATAACAAGCTTGGATTGTCGCTTAATGACACCTTCAATTTTAAAACTAGATGTACTAAATTGCGACTAGATCTTTTATGAAAGTAATAGTTAAAGCCACGAAATAATGAATAAATCATTCTTGACATTCTAAAGTAATTGCATTTGTAAATCTATCAAGTTATTCGTAGAATATATATGCTGCTGTTTTGTGGACAGCGCTTTGACTATTCTTCTGAGTAGTTGTAGATGATTATCCATAAACATGAGGTAAATCTTCACATACTACTTTATCTATTCAAGCCCGCTTGCTAATGAAGCATTAGGTCGAGATGACTGCAGCCTACGTAACATCGACCGGCTGAAAGTTCTACTGATGACGTATCTCTTCCATTATCTATAAGATCTTCATCTCCCTTACATTATTTAATAAAGAAAGTAAAGCTCTTAGAGGATTATCTTATATTATTAATTGATGGAAGTGAGAATTTCGCCATTGAATGTATACCCAGGGGTGCGGAGGGTTAGGTGTTGGCCATCCCAAAGCCCTGGTGGTGGATTCTAGGATGCGCACTACTGATGTGTTTCGCACTAGAACAAATCAACTGTCCTGAGCTTCTTGGTTTTGATTGGTACCCTGCAAACATCAATCTGTGCCGAATTCAACCAAGTAAGGCTTAATACCAATCTCCTCAAACTATCTCACTTCCCTTATTAAGTAGTCAACTAATATGGATGCCATAACGTATTCTGCCAACATTAGTGTCCCTAGCAGTTTCAGTAACTTTGGATTTGACATCAAATAATAAATAGTAGACACGTTTTTCGTATAATGTACTCTTATCTTTGTATCATCTTGAAGATGCTAGATTACCATAGTTTATCATAGAATTGTAGTCAATTGAATATCAGTACTTATTTCTGTTACAAACTATTCTAAATATACAGACTAACTTAGAGATAGTTTGTAGGATGAATTTGTATATTCCCAGTGATTTGTTATAGACTGAAGCTGGTCAGTCTCCGTTACTATATGAGCGAATCGCCTTGATATAGCGATTAGTCACAAGTATCATTTAAGTTGGATTGTGACTGGCAAATGGATAACAGGACGCGCGTTTCGTCCTATTTGGGATTTGTCGGCTGGATGTACCTGCATCCCAATATTGATGTTTACAATGGGATTCTAACTCAGGCCCGTTTCATGTCAAATGATACTTGTAATAATAATCACTATATCGAGGCGATCCGCCCAGGATGTACATATAACAACAGTGACTGACCAGCTTCAGTCTATAACAAATCAATGGGAATATACAAATTCGTCCTGCTACCGATTCGCCCATTGAACAAGTGTGACTGTCTGGACTCAGTAGTCTAGTGATAAAAGCTGTTGTTTTGACATGAAACGGACTGAGTTTAGAATCCCACTATGAACATCAACAATGGGATGCAGGTACATCTAGTTGATTAGTTCCAAATAGGACGAAACGCGAGTCCTAGATTCCGCTTGCCAGTCACAATCCAACTTAAATATTAAAACTAGTTTCTTATAATTTTAATTAAAAGCTATGAATAATATTTAGTTAACATCTACTTTAAAACAAAAAGATGTTAGTAGTATATGTTGGTTTTAATGAATAGTAAATTAACTAAGATTACAAATGTAAACAAAAGGATATCAACTAATTAATCTAATGATAAGTTATTCACTATGAGTTCGATTTCTGATTCAATTATGAATAAATACTACAATGAATTCTTTAACTAGAATAAAGTAACTATTGAGTGTGAATTTATCATCAGTAGTTATCTAAATGAATTCATAAGTTTCTGATTAACAGAAAAGATAAATTAAGATTAAGGGGGTTGTTGTGGAGATAGTTAATTTGTCAATGCTGATATCACGAATTGATGAGGTCGCGCAAACGTATTACGAATTTAATGAATTAGAAATATCAACTGTTAGGAGCCGGCTCAGTGGTTCCAATGGTAAAAGCGCTCGTCGCGGAGCCAGAGGGTACTGGGTTCGATCCCCAACAGGGTCGTGGATGCGCACTGCTGAAGAGTCCCATACTAGGGCGAAACAGCTATCCAGTGCTTCCAGGTGATCAATGGTTGTCTGGTTTCGATCAATTTGGGATATCAGAAATGACAAATTAAGATTAGTTTCTCAGTCTATGTGATAACATTCAAAAATGACTTACATCTTTTTGTTGTTCTAAAATAATGTTCTCTTTTTCTAAATTTTTCATCTTTAAATAATCTTCCACATTCATATCTAAAGTATCCGTACTCACTGAATTGACTTTACGTTGTTTTAATGGATTTTGTATTCTAAATATTCATGAAATAATTACAAACATAATAGATGATTAGTTAATAGTTAAGACTGAAGTAATTTTTGTATAGGTCACTGTTAAAGTTGCTTCAGTGTCCTCGTCATAGATTGATCACAGTTGTTAAGTATTCTAAACTAGTGAACACTGAACTGGTGTTACTTACCCCTAGTATGGGATTTATTACCAACAATGCTTAATCATGAATACTTCAGGATGTCAAACGTAGGCTGCATAGAGAATACTTGAACTAATAGTACTATTAAGGGGAACAAAATACAAAATCAGGATGAATTCGCTGGTATATTTAACTGACGAATCCCAAATAGGAATGAAACGCGCGTCATGGATTACGCCTGCCAGTCACAATCAAACTTAAAGGAGAAAATGTTCACTTTATTCAATTCATGTAATAGCTTTATGTTTATTGAAAGATAGATTGCAGTGGAAATTCTTGTGTTGTACTACGACTTATAAATATCGGTAGTTAAGTGTCCACAATGACACTTGGTTTTAATGGGTACGATTCCTTGATGTTATCAGGAGGTATTCCCTGGAGAATTCGTCATTCGGTGTTGGTTAGCTACAAGTGAATTTCTCCAATGACGTATCGTATTCGCTAAACATCAGAGGGAAAACGTATGATGTGCAGAGATTTGCAGTTGTGACTTTTCCGGAAGTATACATTTATTTCGTTGTTTCATACAGTTGGAAACTATAATTTGGTGCTCAGAGATAGTAATTTAAAGAACGTAGTTGAATTATCCATTTTAATGCATACTCACTGTATTTTTAAAACCAGTTATATGAACTTAACCTCAATTCATGAGTACCCAATCTAAGAGTTTTCCGTTTATATTTACTTGATCCTCTAAAATATAAGTTAGAAGGATAGGTATCCGCTTTTATTTCTACGTAGTGCCAGTGATGATGAGTCACTTAGACTAGTGGTCACACTACAACTTGACCATTAGACTTCTATTATCGCAATACAAAACCTGATGAACACCAAAACTGGTCAATACCTAATGATCAATCTATGTTATCACTGATTCTGTTTCAGTAATATTAATCTATACCATTTTGTATAACGTTATATAAAAGCATAACTCAACTTAATTTTGCACCTTTAGTCATCGTCTAAACTTCCAGGCACAAAATCAGCATGTTGGTAGTAATCATATTCCATGTATTTGTTATGACCCCATGTATAGGTACCAGATAATAATTAAAATTAGGTGTAATCTACAATCTATGGTATATTATTCTGAATATACTGGATCTGTATTAAATTAACATGAATTGGGTTTTTAAATCGCATTGAATCAATGAGATCATCCAGCAAAAGTTTGTAATATGCCGTGGTTTTCATTCAAGACTGATCATATATGAAGATACATATTTCCTCAGCAAATTGCCTCAATATAGTTTATCATACAAGATTTAGCATATTTTGTATGTATGTAACTATAAAATCCATGTCATTCATTTCTAGTTGGCCATAATCAGCTGCATTCTAGTATTCGTCCATACATTGAAACTCAAACCAAGTATTATGTAATTCAAACTCTACAGAGCCTTCTTTGGATCTGTGGAATCTAATCGCCTACATTCAACTAAAGGCTCTTAAGCCGGACGACATGTGTGTCATGAACTCCACTACTATGCTCAATTATTAATTATTAGTAGCAATTAGAGCATAATGACAAAGTGGAGTTTATCACTATCACTGTTAAATGTTCTCATCATCAGAATAAAAGCTTACCACTTAAGAGAATATAGATCTATAACTTTCAAAAAATCATTAGGCTATAAGATATATTACTTAATTTGATATTGAATTCATGTAAACTAAAGAGTTTTATGCTCAAGTTCAATCATTACTACATGTATTTACAAAACTAAAGTTGACTAATCAACCGCTAATTCTAAATAGTAATAATAGTACAAATGAAAATATTTACTGATTCAATCTATTATCACTTAAACTCAGCTGCTTAGCGTATACAACTCTTGTATTTAATGCAATGGATTATGAGTTTGAGTCTTACTAGGAACAATAATACTGAGATGTAAAGTATCTATATCTACTGAGTATTGAATAAAATGTAATATGATATACTTCACATTTAATTAATTATTACCAAGCTATAGTAAAGTTAATCATATTCAGTACACATCATGCAACCATTCTTGTTACTATAACTAACTGAAGTAAAAACATAAATCGATTGAATAGCATGAAACAGTAAGAATTCATCTTGTTTTAATCTGAATTCATTAAGTTTTTGTGCATTCACTGGGAACACAATATGAACATCATATGAGGTTGAGAATCTTCAGATATTCATTTGGAATCCAAGTAAAATAAGAGACAAATGATCCATTTTAAGTAAGTGGAAGATAATGCAAGGATGTGGAAATCAGTGAGAACTCAAACAGTAATAATTTTTAATAACTTTATTTTAAACTCATGAATGAGATTAATTCAACTTCATAGGATCTTTCAATAGGTTATTTAATTTATTCGAGAATAACAGAAGTCAAGGGCTTTTATTATTAGCAGTGTCCTATTCAACAGGATCGTGTATATCTAGTTAACACATTTAAGTGTGGATAAAAATTACTGTCTACGTTCAGTTTCACATTTCATAAACTGTAAGCTTAAAGAAGCCTACATTATTTAACTTGCTCTTTATAGTCAAGCTACTAATAAGTAGTAACAAATGATTTAAAGAATTTATCTGTTAGATGAAGGGCTAAAGTAATGGAACGATGAAATGCGTTACTTGAAATGTCCGAGTTCACTTTATACACCAGCCACTGATCTTTATAACTCATTAACTATTTCAAGCTAATGAAAATACAGTGCTCATAACTAAATAGTTTGCCTCAAAAGAGGCATCTTTGTTGCAAGAGAAATGGAAACTTCAATAGTTATTAAATGGATCATAGTTCTGTGGTGCGGTTTCCGTTGTTAAGCCACAAAAACGTTGATAAAGGAATTCATTTATGTAACCGACAGTCTATAAGGACATTTTTCGCATAACTTGAAATGAGGAATTATTACAATATACCTACCTTTCTTCCGAAATCATTACTAGTAGACAATAATTTGTCCACAAAAGGATGAACACCACACTGGTTACAACTACAAACTACATATACTTGTGGTTAACACTATAAATCTCGTTTTCTTAAAGGTTTTTATTGGTAAGGTATAATATAATGACCTTATTTCGCTGACAATCCAAAAATCTAATCCCAGATAACAATATCAATCGGGTTAGAACCCTAATTGTAACTACAAATTCTAACTGTATGATTAATTCACAACCACAACCCAAAGTTGCATTAAGTTTCTCTCAAAATTATCCTACGTTTTGTCCTACCTCGTATTGGGTCTTCCTCGGTCTCCTAGCATTGCTAAGCTAAAGTTCAGGAATAACGTTAGAACTTTAGGATGGAAGAAGCATTTATTTTACAGCGAAGGGGTTCTCGTTATGACCATAATACATAAATCACATTGTTAATACTAACCCCAATAATAAATACTGCTTCCTGAACTAAATTTCAGCAGTATTGGGAGAAAAAAAAGTGAGCTAACGTTGGGAAAACTTTATTTGAGATCGAGTAAATAGTTTGGTGAAACTCTGTAATACGAGAAACTTTGGGCAAAGTGTTGCAAAGCCAATGCTTTTCATACACTCTTTCCAATACTCTACATATTGTTTTCCTCAATCTGATATGATTTGACACTAACGTTTTGGCCTAATGGGTGGGCTTTAGTTTCACTATTAAGTTTGGTTGATTGAATCGATTACATCGCGATTCGTATAACACAAATTAATGAAAGTGAGAATTCTACGATTGGATGCCAACCCGGTAGTCCAGAGGGTTCGCCAACCTGGAGCTTATGAAGCGAAATCTAGGGTTCACTACTGATGTGTTCCATACTAGGACGAAACAGCTGTCCATTGCTCCGTGGTTTTCAACGGTACCTTGCCAACATCAATCTGTGACATATTCAACCAACTAAAAAATTTGATTTTGTTGATAGTTGATCACTATTACGTAACAACAAAAAGGTGACAAATGTTACGTGAGTCCATAGGTATAAACAAACCCAATTCAATGTAGTACTCTAGTTTTAGTTATTGACAGTATTATAATATTTTAAAATAATCATATCGTACATTACATCTAAAATATCAGAAATTAGTCAGAATGAACTAAATATAAACGCCTTTTAAACACTTAGAAGTGATTCATATAATCAAAATTACTTTAGATTAATTTTCTCATGAATATTTGAAATGAAAGATATTTTGTACTTTCAAGTTTCAAGATGTAGTGAGACTTTTGAGATTGTCAGTATATCTAACGCTACAAACAATTTCAATGTTTTGCCATTTTGAAATGTTATGGTTTTGTGAAAATAGGTACTATGTTTAAATGCTTCTACTCATCACAAAGGGTTAAACATTCAACATAAAACCTGGTTTGGATTCTCAGACTAAATCTAAGGTGAAATCTGTTGTACAGTCTCAAACTGCAATTGTAGTATTAACTGGTACCTAACCAATATCAATCAATGGCTAATACAAATAAATGAACTTTTTTCATTTTATTCTTGACATTAAGTAACATTTAATATGCATCTAGACATTGAATCAAGGATTGACCTTAGATGAACAGTTATCATGGGATACATGATTGTTTTAGTACTCGACTCTCCACACGTAGTGTTCAATTAGATCCCGTTGTGAATCGAGCTGAAGAACTTCCGACTTCTTACCGTGGTTCTGTTCTGTAGAATAGCAGACCAGCATCCAATGTTTCACATTCTTAATTTCAGTCAGTTCATGATATATTAAACAGTTTTATCCATTGTTATTCGTAAGCAATTGTTATATTCTTGATTTGATCATAATCTACTGATCGTTTCATTACACTGAAGCTTCAAAATTGTTTCACTAAGTCAGTCACTGATGAACACATGTCAACTTCACCATATAGAATTATGGATGTGGATTCAAATTAGACTGTCTTCATGAAACTTGAAGTTTCTGAGTTTGATACCTAGATTCGGGTGGGAAGTATTGCTTCTGAGACAAAATATTTATTCATTACTTTCTGATTTTTAATAACTGAAGCCTATGATATACAACTTCAAATCCAACAACCTCCACAACATTCGTTAATAAAAAACAAAACTCTTGAAGTACTTTAACATGAATCAAATGTAAAAATGTTAATAGTTCTGACGTGTTCAACTGTAAATGAAGAAAATCTTTGATGAAACACCGTTTGATTGAATATATAAGATGGCACAAGATACTTTCCAACCCTAAAAAATTACTATTCATATTCATTTGTATATTTTCGTCTACAGTTTGTCATATCAACTTACCAATAAAATTCACTATTTTCATTTCGGTGTTTGATCTCTTTTTTGAATGTGGCATCACAAATCGATCTAAATTAAACAACTATTAAAAGATAGGATGTACGGAACACCATTTTTTCCCAGTATTGGGCATTGCATCCACGACTTTACAAGGCAATAGGGCCCAACTTACTGGCAAATAAAATCTGGAGGATTTTCTTGGGATTCAAGTGGGTAAACTTGATCAGTGGATTTCAGTCACCTCAGGGTGCAGGGCGGTCACCTGTAGATGTCAGTGGTTGAAGTCAGGCAAACATATCACAAATTAAATGAAATAGAAATATCATTCATGTAAAACAGGTCGGCTCAGTGATTTCTTTGTTAAGCGTTCGCCTCTAAACCTGAATGTCGGGGGTTCTATTCGCTTTATGGGTCATTGATGAGCAACACTGCGACATCAAACTAGGATGAAACAGCTGTCTAGTGTTTCCTGTTTTTCAATAATTATCTAACTCAGACCAATTTGTAATGTCTAATTCAAATTTAACAATCTCCAATGATCTCAGTTGCAATATTATCTGTTTTTACTTGTACTGTGTTATATCAGGAGACTAAAGAAGTGTAACAAACTCTCAGAACTGTGTTTTAAAATATTGTTTCAATTATTTTGATAATGGGTAGTGTAGACATTTCATTTTTGTCATTGTTACTTTCCTCTTATTCTATCCTACCGTTTAGTATACTAACTGTTTGCATATTATCTCTTATTATGAACTACGGTTAATTAGTTGCGCACAAGTTACCCCTATTCACTGATACAATCACGTTTGCTTTGTATTAATGTAAAATTCCAAATTGGTTCGGTGTGTGATCTGATTTTGTGTGTATATAAAGGAGTGTTTGAAATACGACGTGATTTCTGTCTGGCTGACTAATCTATCTTGTATTCTTCATTTCTAGATTGGAGATTGGTAGCGGTGGGGTACGGGCAATAGTTAGTACTTATCAAGGTCCCACTATATTTTACATTGGTTGTGGGTTTGTACCAAATATATTTTAAATGTAAAAATGGCGATGGGGTCGACTATATCAAAAAATATAACATACTACTCCTTCAAACACGGAATATGCTATATTTGAAAACGAGTTTTAGATGACCTCCTTTAGGCTTAGATATAGTTCAAAGTCTTTCAAATCCTCAAAATTTATTATTATTTTCATTAACAATGTCCTACTTTAAGACAAATTTCTTCTTCTTAGTCCCGGAATTTATACTTAGTGAAGTCATAGAGTCTGTGTTATTATTTATACTTGATAGCTTGACTAACTGTTGACAACTCCAACAACCGATTGCAGCACTCGTCTGCGGTTAGTCAAGCTATCAGGTACAAGTTGTAACAGTTTGAATCAAAAGATGACAGTATCTTAATTAGATATAATAACTGTCGCTATTACAATACATAAGTAACATGATAATTTACGATCATCTGATGTTGTATGGTATTATTTTGAAATTAGGTTTTAAAATATACACTTCATGAGAAATGGACAAGATTACATGAAATCACCGACATCATCATCATCAGTACTTACAATTCATTAGATGATTTCATCATTTCCGAATGTCTACTTGATTTATGTATTGATAAATGTATTTCATTCTCTTCATGTACTGTACCTTTCATTGGTTTTATTTTATGAATTAAGTTATATTGTTGAGGATTTGTCTGTAAATATGAAACATTTTTATTGATTGTTGGTGGACGAACATGCCGACGTATTTCTCTTGGTGTACTGACTATCTATAATTGAGTTAATTTAACAAATAAATGAATTGAAATACACTTAATTTATTGATTACGTAATAACTGATAAATGTTTCACTAGAATTCAAATATTAATCTGTGAACAAAGAAAAGAAGTGTTACAGTTAAAGTCTACAAGTTAAAAGAAAAAAGCCGTTTACTAATGAAACTGCATCAAAATAGAGGAATAATTTGTTATTGACAAATAGTTGGTAAGTGGTTGCATTGAAACCATTTATGAATGTAGAGATTTGTTCTATGAAGGTGTGGACCGATTGCTTCAGCTTCATTAAAAGGAAAATACAACTTCTTGGAACAGAATGGATCAGTTGAACAGTTTTCAGATGAGTACACTTGAATTTTCATGTCTAGTAAATCAGTAGGTATAAAATACCTAATCGATTGTAGTTGACTTTTGAAAAGTCAAGTTATGGAGTAATTTAGTGAGTTGATTAGTTCTAAGCCAGATGTAACAACTTCTCTTCCTCTTGTATAACACAATGTCTTTGTATTGAAGTAACCTCTTTTCTTAACTCTTAACTTTTATATAACAGTAACTTTACTATCTTCATTCTTATGTAATTATTGTCAAAGTGCGTTGAAAATTTTAATGATAATCAATTTTAATTATTATTTGATTTCAACGTCTATTGTTATCAAACGAAGGAATACTTGCATAAGAAATCACTGCAATTACATAAAGAATGAACTTCAGGCGTTGGCATCATCATGTCAGGTAATTTATCTTGAGGTTAATGAGTTTAAATTTAGTCATTTAAATCACCAAGAACAGTCAATTCGATACACTACATTGTCATCATCGATACTCATCTCATACTAGAGATGATTGTGTCTCTGTCAAGTACTAATCAATATGATTACATATATTAAAACAAAAATAAATTTAAAGGCTGTTACTTGTTAGAATTGGTTTTTGATAACTAGCATCAATGGACTCGACTGAATGACTAATTAAAGGTTTTATATAGTCAATTTCAAGCCTGACTCAGTTAGTATAGAAATTAGTTCAATCATTAACGTTTAACTGAATATTTTAACGATTAATTTAATAGTGTCCACCATTGATTCTCCCCTAGGAACTTCAGCTTGGAGAACATCTAATCCTCTGCACCCCTATGTAGGTAACAAATGCTAGGATTCCCGTTTGCGCAAATTTATGGTGTACTGCTCAGATCATCTATTGTCATCCATGATAACCGTCTTACTTCCAACAAGTTAAAAATCCACCAGTCACAACTTCTCACAAGGGCTTTAGGAATATCCTAGGAAGAAACAGCTGTCTAGTGTTCCCCAGCTTTGATAGAACCCTACCAACATTAATCTATGGAAAAATCGATTAGATGAAACTTAATAACAATCTCCACAAACCAATTCAATTCAGCTAACAGTATTACAACATCTCTTCGGATAAAATTAGCTTGGAATAACTTACGTAAATGTAGTTTAAGTCGGATTATAATTAACAATCGAAATCCCGGACGCTCATTATGTCCTGTTAGGGACTCGTCGGCTGGATGTACGTGCACCCCGATGTTGATGTTCACGCAGGGATTCAAATCCAGTCTGTTTTGTATCAATCGCCACCGCACTCACCACAAGACTGCTAAATCTAGACTGTCACACTTGTGCAGCGGGTGTATATTTAATTAATCAAGATTGAAATGCAGGTACATCCAGCCGACGAGTCCGAAACAGGACAAAAAGCAAGTCCTGGATTCCACTTGCAAGTCACTATCCAACTTAAACAATACTTGTGATTTATCGCCATGTCGAACCAATCCGCTCAGAATGCACTTATGGTAACAGAAACCCGCCAGCTTCAGTCTTTTACAAATCAACGGGGTGGTACAAGTTCCCCCTAATTACGTAAGCAGTAAATTTGCTATATAATAAAGTTAATCGCTAGAAGATTTTATTCCTTTTATGTGAATGAACTATAAGCAAAGGCTAGTTTATATGTGCCATAAATAACATCTATATTTTACTAGTTACTTACTTCACAAGGTAATTCCTGGGATTCTAATGGAAGTTGTCGCTGGTTTGTTTCAACCGTGACGGTTACTTACTAGTGACAAGTAATGCAATCACAGAACATAATATGCAATGACCAATCATTAAGCACTGCTCAGTGGTATAATGGCTAAGCGTTCTTTATGAAACTTAATGTTTACGGACTCATTCCTTGGTATATATTGAAGTGTTTTTATAATTATCATTTTCTTTCTAAATGACTACAAATATGGTTGATTGTCTGATATAAATAACTTCAGTGTTGTGCGATCCGATAATAGGCATTAATATGGTGAAACTTAAGGTTGGAAACGAAACCTCTAATAGGAATCAAACTTATAATATGTAGCATAATCTTCCATCTAAGTGAACTGAAAAATGAACACAAAACTCATAGACATTATCTTAATGATGTTGGAATTAATCTCAACTCATTACATTGATTTATGAAATCAATGATTTAATAAGATGGTTGCCTCATAACAGTGAACATCTGATCCATTCTTAGTGCAATTAATGTTGAAAGGACGTCTATATGAACGTTTATGTGATGGAATAATTCATGAATAGTTAATATCTCTGTATACCATGTAGTAATAATAGTAATAATAATAATAGTTTTATTCAGTAATATGTTTAGTACAATATAATACTGTTAACATACACTATTAGTAGCAAGTTACTCTTCATCCTTGTACACGTTTGATGAAATGCATACATATACATATGTATATATGTTAATATATAATTTACATGAAGGTAACATAAGCAACAGGAGTCTTTACATTTCATGATAACCTGATTTGTAAAGGCATAGATTCGTAATTAGATAAGCCTTTAAACTCCTTCATTGCATAGAACCTATACTAGTTGCGAAATAATGGAGCTTTAATTCCTTTCCTAAAATGAATAAATTTTAATGTAAACACGTTTCGTTCTGCTAAAAGATATACAAGGTGAAAGATGTGAATAGGGAGGATAAATAACGCCTCATAGATTAGTAATAGATAGTTGTCTGAAGGGTTTCAAATATCCGTCTATAACATCTAAGGCCTTACCAATTACTCTACTAACACTTTCAGTTCTCCACGCATTACCGTGTAATTTTTTTCTCAAAGTCAAGGAAAAATAATGAGAAATAGCATAGAATAACATGTAATGTACATGAACTGAACAAACCTACGTAATATATTATTACACATTATAACAAATGAAAAACTTTCTTATTATGCTAACAAAACATGTGAAAACGGAAATAGATCAGAAATAAAAAAATTACAGCAAGTTAAGTGATATTCGACTTAGTCTTAGTTGCAAAATCTGCAACAGTACAAACACGATGCAAATTTACAAGAACATGTAGACCTATTCGATGTTTCAGATTGAAATTGACAATTTGACATTTGGGAGAATCAAGTGTAAAATCGTTCAAACTAAACCATCGCTTAAAATTTGCTAAGACACAAATTATTTCAGAACAATTAGAGAATAGGAAAACAGGTACACAAATAGTAGGATCATTGGGTTACATAACTGTTGTGTCGCTAGGATTTTGAGGGTTTCGTGAGCGAACGCTATTACTGATACTTGTACCTCGGACGTATACCGCGACTTGTTCCCTTCCCAGCCAGCAGCTATTACAAAAGACTAAGCTAGTAGGAAGATTATATTGTGGAGCAAAACTGAGACGAGAGAATAGTGAACCAGCAAACCAGTGAATTAGTATTTTTAAAATACATCGAATTTTATATCAATCAATTTACAATGATTATTCATTAAGTAAAATCAATAACATTTAATTAATACAATGAAATACTGTCAACTGTATTTTTAGGGATTATGAATCCCTAACAATAACAATGATATTTATCACAGAAGGGGAGGGAAGGGGAAGATCATGCGAAAAAAATGATAAAAGATGAAAGGTAAGAGATGCATCCTGAAGTACACTTATTTGTAATAATAGACGAGTGAAGCACTTCTAATTATACACAGTATATTGTTCTCTTCCAAAGGAATAAAAATACAGCCAGTTAACTGTCTAGCTTTTTATGTTAATGTTGTTCAAACTTATCGACTTGCTTCTCGATTAATAGTGCTACGCTATCTCCAATTACTGACGAAATTGTTGCATTCGCCAACTGTCTACATAACTACGCCATTTCAACAACATCTGTCAGTTGAACCACATGCGTCAACTGAAGTTGTTCGAGCTATGACCCTAGAAACACTTTCCATGAACTGAGATGCTAGCAGTTGCTCTCTCGAGTCGTCGTTTAATTTAGATAAAACGAGTCGAAGGAGAATTGTTGTGGTGACTGCTAATACCATAGAGTTACCACCGGGAACAAGACGAACGGTCCTGAACTGCTACAGCGCAACTGGCCTGTCTACTGGACTGTCGAGTCTCGAAGTCAGCCTAGTCACAAAAACCTCTCGCTCAGCCTCGTCAACGCAAGGCTCCACATCGTCAAATACGGCGTTGGCGAGACCTTAAAACAGGGTCCAAAGAACTGCCACCTTCGCCTTCTGCCCAAGTACGCCAACCAGCTGCGCGACAGACTCGAACTGCCACGGGGATGTCGCGATGTCTCTATCCTCAAAGGGTTGTGACCAGGTCACCTTGATCTTTCCTTGAGGCATCAACACCAAATGAGAGGAAGTAACATAGACATAGCTATTGTTTTTATCGAAAATAGATGACGTCATTACTTCTAATTATCTATTTGTATATCCTTTGCGTTCCTCCATCAATCTTGGTTGTAGGCTTGCATCTCTTAGTTGACATCATTTCTCCTATGTATTGTGATTAAGCTTTATTCTTTGTCACCTCGTAACTCACCTATATGCTATTCGCTATTGACACTTTCACACAACGTTCCACTAGCTATTATTTATAAACGACCTTATATATAGTATTCACCACAATCTCACTCCACAGAAAGAGTTTCAGAAGGAGAGTGGCAGAAATGAAGAAGTGGAAATTTTGCATTTATTTTACAATTATACACACAAACAACATATAAAATATTTATTGAACTTACTTGTTTAATCTTTTCAGAATATTCTTTTGTTATAATTCCATTATATTCTATAGGATAACGTTCACTAAAATTAGTTCGTTCATCAAGATTATATGGTATAGGTAAATAATGTTCAATATTTTCATATAAATTAAATTTTCTAAAATTGGACATTGAAAAATGTCTTAACAATTTCTTGTAATGATTAACTACATTACATAGTTTGTTTATATGGAGAAAGAAATAATAAAATAATCAATTATAATTTTATTGATTAACTTGATTGATTGATTGATTAACTGATTGACTGATTGATTGATTAATATGAATCAATAAATCGATATAATATGGAAAAAAAAGTGAATTAATAATGATTTCAATCAATTTAATTTGTTAGGTGTTGATCTTAAAAGATTTGTTGAATACGACAGCATAAAAATATACTTTAATGAAGATATTAGATTAAGGTAAATGGTGTTAGATTGACGTATGTTGAGTTTTGTAAAGTAGAATTGTGAAGAGTCAGTCACTTAGCACCTTTCTGATATTCCATAGAAGATATTAGTTAGGCGTCCAAATATGTAGTTATATGATTATATTGCCGTTAGTCGCTTGGTGTTATTAAATGAGTTTAATGTCTTTGTTATGTCGGACCACTATAGAAAAGAGAAAAACTTCCAGAACAGTGTTTTAGAGAACTAATCCATTTATTCTGGTCATGAGTAATGTAAACATGACATTTCTATCGTTGTTACGTTCCTCTTACCCTATCCTCCCGTTTAGTATATTTACTGTTATTATATTGTCTCTTATTATGGACTATAGTCAACTAGTTGTGTACAAGTTGTCCCTATTCACTAACACTATTTCCTGAGTTCTGTATTAATGTTAGTTTCCTAATTGGTTGACTGTGTGATCAGATTTTGTATGTACATAAAAGTATGATTTAAATACAATTCGATTCAATACTGTCTGTTTGGCTCATCGATCGTTGTTTCTCTCTATTTCGGCTTGGTGACTGATAGTCGGGGGACGGGCGTGTCTGTACAGTGCATTAGCAATCATCAAGGGCACAGTGTATTTTCACAATACTTAACAATTGGAGACGGGGCTTAAAGTGAATCCAACTTACGCAGTCATTAGTCATAAGTCATAATACATAACAGTCTTCTACCTCAACTATCTAGAAGGAATTAGCAACTGAACTGTCGACGAAATAAATGTCGATAAGGCTTCTAACCTGATGTCAAGTAGGAAATGTAGAATCTGTACTCTTTCATGACAGCCGATGGTAGTTACTGTTATGATAATAGATAAGTTATATGTGTTATATGCAGGCTACAATCTTCAATTAAATGTTTGGAATATAAATTGTTAGTGCTTGTTTATAGTGAAAAATTACATTCGTACTCAGTTCATTATCCAATATAATTGCCAAATAGTCTATAAATCACCATATATTACATTGACTAATACATATTCACAATTCATAGAATAAATATATAAATGCAAAGTCAGAAATTACTGAATTTATGAAATTTATTTTTGAATGGAATGTAAATCCAATAAGTAAAGATTCAAGACAACCGCTGAAGGTAAGTTATCAACCTCTAAGTTAACTTCAGTTACACATTCAATTTATATACAACAGCGAAAAGTACAATAATAGGAAAACAGCATGTCAAAAGTCATCATAGGCTGTTCACATTCTAAAGATGAGAATAAATAGAGATAATGAAGAAACGTATAGGTTTATTGATGGATGTAGATGGATAGTTTATTAATGTTACTATGAAACTCTGACTGGATAATATATTTCCTCTCATTTCTAGAAAGGTTTTTGAAAGAATTCACAATAAATGTCAACTTTAAATGATAATGTCACATCATACATTATTAAATTGACAATTTTGATTAGTTAATAGTAATGTTTCATATGAACTAAGCACGAAAATACAGTGTAGTACCAACTTAAATGCTTACAGATATTTTCAGAATATCTTCAGTATTGTAGAAATTTAAAAATGACAATTGGCTAACCAATCAAAATTGACATACTTCCAACTGATGTTATGATTTCAACATAATGGTAGGCAGTTCGCTACGTCACTACATTAATCTTAAGATTCTAGACATTTAAAATGATACATGAATCACACAAGAGATGGTAGTGTAATCTGAATGGACATCGGGTCCAAGTCGATTTCAATAAGAGAATATATTAATCATGAAACTGCCTAATAAGTATAACTAACCTACTATCAAATAGAAATTTCTATACTTAAAAATTAACAATCAATATCATGATTGTTTAGTCTTTAGTACTGATTGAATTCAGTACAATTTTATCACTAATCCAAATTACACGATATATCAGGTATAGTCAATGGAGGTAGTTTACTGTTATTCAGGATTTTTATGCATTACTTATTATCAAACAATAGAATTCGGGTAATCTATAGCATTTTATCAGTTATTCGATAAAAACAAATGCCTAAAGTACATGAAACAAATGATACTTTGCATATCTTTGGATATAGAGTCACAAGGTGAACAAATATATTGCGGCATAACACAAATGTATATCAGTTTGACATCATGGATTGATCTGAATCAAACAACCAATAATCACCATGAAACACTAGACAATTAATTCATCCTAGTATGTTCAGTAGTTTGAGTCTATGACCTTATCATGGACCAAACCCAGGAACATCTGACGCCGCTGTAAACGATTAACCATCGGACTAAATAAAGTCGGCTCCCAACGATTAATATTTGTGATTTGTTTGTACAACCTGATCCATTATCATCGGCGAGTAATTGTTTCACATCCGACACAATTCAACTCCACTGGTCGCGAAGCTAGAGTAGCCTGGATTTGATCCTTGATAAGGTTATGAAAATACACTACTAAATGCCCTCATACTAGAATGAAACAGCTACTCAGTGCTTCTTGGTAGTTAATGGTTGTCTAATTCAAACCGATTCGTGATATCAAATTGACATTCAACAATCTTCATAACACTCAGTTACAAATATATATAATCACTGATCATTATATATATGTTTACATTGTAAAATCATAATTTTAAAATAGTAATATACTTTTCTTATCTTTGCCGAAATTACTAACATCAATTACTGATTACTGAATATCACCCTGTTGTAAGATTCATCATATCCCTGATAATAATCGAATTTCATTAATCTCCACAACCCCCAATTGTAACTAAATATCAGCTCACTAGTGACTAGCTCCTTGAGGTAATTCCTGGAGTTCTAGTGTGAAGACGTTACCGGTAAGAGTTCAACCGTGTCAGGGTATGAGGCAGTTACCCACCGATGACAATCGATGAGGTCGCGCAAACGTATCACGAATTGACTGAATTAGAAATATCAACCAGTCAGGAGCCAGCTCAGTGGTCCAATGGTAAAGCGCTCTTCGCGGAGCCAGAGGGTACTGGGTCCAATCCCATACGGGGTCGTGGATGCGCACTGTTGAAGAGTCCCATACCAGGACGAAACAGCTGTCCAGTGCTTCCAGGTGATCAATGGTTGTCTGGTTCCGATCAATCCATGATATCAGGATTAATAATCAAGTTTTTTATTTAACTAGTAATCGAAGAGACTCGATTATAAGTAGCTGATATTAATTGTCAAGATATCCTAACTAACCCTATGAAAAGATTAGAACACTCCACTTCACACTTCTCAACCTCATAATACACATATAAAGATGATAATAAAAAGGAAAAATTTAGTAAATAAATTCTTCCAATTTCTTTTTTTTTCAATTTGCTTATTTATTTTAAGTAATAAAAATTGAATTTTATGAGAATAAAACTTTTCAATCAACAGATGGTTTTGCATTTTCCTCATTAAATTCATAGAGAAAAGAGGATAGAAAAAAAAGGTTTTGCGTAGATATTATTTGGATAATAATAAAAAAAATAAAATAAAATGAGAAATGAGCATTAATCATTATTTTCACATAAAAGTTACTAACCTAATCACTAAATAATTAACATTCAGCATAGTTGATTGTAGTCATGAAAGATCGATGTTAGTTGAATGTTATTAGAAACCAAGTAGCGCTAGTCAAATGATTCAATCTTGTATGGTAATCGTTAATGATTTCGTCAGAGAATTGAAACCAGGATCTTAAGGTCTCATGGTGAACACTTAACTATCCTTATTGTTGGAATAATCAACATCCAGTGATATAATGAACACTAACATGAATTTGTAATATAGTGAAACGATCAGTCAATTTTAACTAATAAACAGAAAAGAAACCTACATTTAAAAGAAAACTTTAAGATAAGACTAAAATCAGCCTTAAAAGCACTTATTCTACAGGTAGATTGATCGTTATATACAAAACAATATGCTCTTTAATATAATCAATGACTGATAGGTACTTCTTTCATGTTACTTTTACCTGCATCTATAGACATACGTTTATCTGAAAAGGCAGTTACTTCGGCAGAACAGAAAGACAGGTCTACATTCAATTCCAAGAACATATTACGGAGAATCTTGGGTTAAGTAATTCGTGAACATTAAGTAGTGTTATCTCAAGATATCTTATTGACACATGGTAAAGGATTTATACTCTAAAATCCTTCAAAGTAATTAAAAACCAACCACCTTTAACTCTCCTAAGATCGACCTAGGCTATAGCCATCAAACAACTCGAACCAGATCTGTGTATCCGAAAATAATCAGTAGTCACTCTCTCACTTAAATGGTAATATCATTATTATTTGATTGTACCACTTAATTTATTTAAAGCGCTTCACTTATTAGCGTTATCTTTAAATTCTTTCAGCTTCGCGATCCCACTCCATGAAGTTGATTGATATCAACATACCATTTTACTTCTATCCAACTCTTTTATTATGTAATCAGTTGAAATCTTAAACTTTATAATCTTTTGGACTGTTCTGTTATCGGTTATTTCTGTTATTCTGGAATTTTCACTTACTAAGCATATTTAATTGCAACAGTTATCACTTAGTTCTGTAAACTTTACTTTCATCCTCTATTCACTATAATGACGATGTTACGTAATTATTTCTCAGTAATCGGCAGGTCAAACTTTTGTTTTATAATCTTGATCTTAAGATATTTTAGGCTGTAAGCAGTTGATGAAAACCGGATAAATTAAAATGAATTCATGTTAATCAGCTGGAACATTTGTTGTTTCTCTCTTGAAGTTTATTAAGGTAAGCAAATGTATGAAGTTCTAGTGAAAATGGCTATTTCACTTCCGACATATCTAAACTCCACCATTCATGGACTCTCATCAAAACTTCAAAAACCTACCTAACGGCAGTCACTAGGGCAAAAACTCTGTCAAATGCTCTCTGATTTACAATGGTATTTAACCAATAAAAATCTGTGATGAATATGAACAGCATTAGTTAAATGAAATAGATAATTTTAAAAGAAGTAACTAACCTGAAGACTGAGTTATATCAACAATAATTAATCATCAAGCATTCGCTTTGTTGTTATTTTCGTATAATCTACCAATACCAATCATATCCAATAGAGTATTCAATGAATGTTTGTAGATGATCAAAAGTTACAGACATTTGACAGAAAGTCAAATGTGATTCTACAACCATGTATCAAATGATGTACTCCGTAGGACTGAAGTATGTATTACTGACCATTCAGATAGATATTTTTATTGTTTACTTCTACTGTCATTAAATGACATTAGTTCGAGCCTCACAGAGACAGCGAGTTAATAGATATGCTTTTTTGATAAGTGATATATTTGATTCCAGTGTAATCCGTTTAAAAGTACATTCTAAAGAAAAAAACATTGAAAACCTTTATCTCGCATTCATATAAATTTTGTTGGGCTAAGACATTCTAATCAATGTCAATAATATCAAATTGACACTCACCGCTCTCCACAACACGTAATTATCATGTCGATAAGTTTTCAAAGTTACCAAATAGGGGTTGGAATGTAAAATACTTTCTAAATGAATGGTAAAACAGTGTATTTGGTTGATGCAATGAATGAGTTGTTGAGAAACGTGTGATCAGAAACGTAATAAAGTACTAGTTTTATTGTTATATGTGTAATACTTAAGCATCAAAGTTACACTAAACGACTGAGAATTGCCTAGACTGTATGTAATAACTAGTTTACTAGAACCGGAAACAAAATCTTACTTAGACAATCATATACCATATACGATAAATATGCTCTTAAATGTGAATATGAACACTAGGACGTAAAGTATGCTCAGTTGATGAATTCCGAATATGATGAAATGTATAAATTGAATTCCACTACTAGCCATATTCAAAGTTTACACAAAACAAGACATTCTTTTTTGTAATGGAACTACCAGATTTGTGGGGATAACTACCCATCCATGCTGATAATGTTAACAAAGTAACATCAAAACAGCCGTTCTAACTTATTCTTGTACATAATCTTGTGTCGAACAGTCCCTAGAGTGAATTAATTAAAGTCTTCGTTAATTGTTCTACTTAATGACTCTTTTTTTCAACATTTTTCCTGAATTAGAAAACTATACAACTTCATCGGTAGTGTAATTTGTACGTTAACATACTGATCGATTAAAATAATCGAACATTCGTTATATTGAATTAACTTGGATTAAACAACCAATTGAAACCACGAAGCACATGAATTTTTCTTCATCCTAGTGTAAACTGGGTTAAATTGGTGTTATGCGTATGTATTCGGTCAGCAACTGAAAGAAGCGATTTTGGGAACAGAGGTGAACAGTCTACAAAGTAAAAACGAAAACAAAACAACCATAAGCAACAGTCCACTATGATTATCTAGAATCACTGACGTGCAAAATCAAAATTAGCTCTAAAGTTCATCGTATATTTCTTACACTAGTACGGTACTCTCCTCCTAACAATGAGCATGTAAGATTTTATAGTAGAGTAAAACTAGAACTCTTGGATTTCCTAGAGAATTCTAAGCATTTCAACTCCAATACCAAATTACAATCAATATCAATTCATTAGTGCATAACTTCAGGTGTTCTAGTGATGACATGTAACCACTAGTATTTAAACAGACTAATTTTAAAGCAATTGTTCACCAATGATACTCAATGAAATCACTTCATATTTATTGTAAATATTCTACAATTAAAGATAATAATCAATTCATAATAGTTGACTCAGGAGTCTAATACATAAACATTCATTATGAGATATTCAATTCCATGTACTGAATTCTATGAAAACAATGTAAATTAGTGCTACTAACTATAATAAATCAGTAGTTCATTACTTCTTGACTTCTATCCATTTGTTATATTCAACTAAAATTCAATATCCAATTAAAATCATTTATGTTTTCATTTTGTTTAATTGTTTGATTGGTTATTGTTATCTATTGAAATTAGTTAATAGGCATTACTTTCATTAGATTATTATCAATGTGGTTAAGTAACAAAAAATTGCATATATTCAAATGGATTAGTTTAATCTTATTAATTATAATAAATTTCAATATTTTATTTAATTTATTGAATCATCAACAATTGGTAAGTGATAAATGTAATGATTCCTTTTCTTGTATATTCCTTATGAATTAGAATCTAAAGTTCATGAAACACCTTCATCATAATGTTACAGTAACAACAATCAATTCATTTGTAAGTTTATATTTGTACATTTTGTAATCAAGTTGATTTAATTGATAAGAGAAGTATCCTTAAGGATGTACTAAACATTTTTAGTATAGTTAGTTATCTTAATTAGTGTATGGATAGTGAAAAGAATTCAATAGTTAACTTATTCAACTTTAAATTAATTAAGTTACAACTTTGAATCCAGTATTTGAATTGATTACTTTTTCATATGGTATAAAGTGAGTTTTTAA
This sequence comes from Schistosoma japonicum, assembly GCA_025215515.1. Lineage (NCBI taxonomy): Eukaryota > Metazoa > Platyhelminthes > Trematoda > Strigeidida > Schistosomatidae > Schistosoma > Schistosoma japonicum. The sequence goes on along the minus strand of CM046063.1, from coordinate 12,165,039 downwards.
GTTGAATAAATGTCACTTGGCGCGAATGATTCTCTTCTATTGGTGATGAAGTCTGAAAAGTATAATCCTAATGTGAAAAAAAAACTACTTACAAAGTTGTTATATATGACTAGTTAGAAGTAGTAATTACCTCGCCTTCCCAGAAAGTCTCAAAAATGTCCAGGATATAAGATATCAATATTGAAAAGAAGTATTACTCGATAGTTTAAGGCAATAATTAAGTAACAATCAACCTCAAACTTCTAGTAACACTAACTTTACTAATTTTAATGACTTCATTTCTAAAGATTGATGGTATAACTTTACATTCATAGGCTAGAACAATACAAATCGGCATATTTCAACAGTCTAGAATGTGTAGTATTACATACACAAACGACACATCAGGCCTACATAAACTAAATCAAATAAGTCTAAATTAAAGACATATTGTTTATTTTAATCAAGATCTACCTAGTTAGAATTAGATCGTGATAAAATCATTGCAAAAGGTTAACAGTATTACATTTGTTCACATTATCAAATGGTGCAAGTTATTCAATGAGACTTCATTGTGACTGTTCATTTGTTCTACATCAAGAAATTGCATATTGGTACGTTCTCTACAGTATTTTCTATTGTATTCGTCTTATTATACTGAATTTGACCAATTGTATATTGAATACTTCTAAAACTTATGAAATTCATTCAGTCATCCTTGAGTTGTTTTGTTCATCGGCAACATTAAATTGAATCACTTTAATCACAATCAACGTAATGTTGAACCATACAAAGAAACATTCGAAGGTACTACGAATCTTAAGATGAATCATACATACGTATGTTTACTGGAGCTATTCGATCTAAAAGCTTTTTAATTAATCGATGTTGACTTTATGTAGTACAATAATTAAAGAGTTCGAATTAATGTCCTTTGATTGCAGAAAGGTAATTCTTCATAAATTATCATAATCAAGTAGACTTCATGAAATACTACTAAGCTTTAAATAGTAGTATATTAGATTTACTAATTTACACTGATCATTTAATAATGTAATGCAGAATTTTACAGTACTATTATCAAAGAAAATGTATTTGTTGGGTTTCTGTATAGTCTAATTGATCTACTGCCTATTGGTGATTCGCAATTTACACTTCTAGATTGTACTGTTTTGATTAACTCGTTGAGAGAATTAACAAATCGTTATATCTAACATTTTCATGATACAATTGGGGGTTATGGAGATAGTTAGCTGTTGATCCTGATGTCACGAATCGTTCTGAATCAGACAACCATTGATCACCTGGATGCACTGGACAGCTGTTTCGTCCTAGTATGGGACTCTTCAGCAGTGTGCATCCACGACCACGTTGGGGATCGAACCTGGGACCCTCTGGCTCCGCGACGAGCGCTTTACGATTGGACAACTGAGCCGGCTCCTATTGGTTGATATTTCTAATTCAGTCAATTCGTGATACGTTTGCGCGACCTCATCGATTGTCATCGGTGGGTAACTGCCTCACACCCGACACGGTTGAAACTCCTTCCGGTAACGGCTTCACACTAGGCTCCAGGAATACACTTGATGATATTCTATGTAATTGGGTTGTGGATGTTACTGATGGCAATTCTCCTATTAATACAAGAACTATTATTCGTATTTCCAAGGCATTACTGGTTAGGTCAAATGAGGGATTTAAGTTCAATTAACGAAGAAAGAACAGGGGGGTACTTTTGAAGACGTAAAATTATAACGAAAAATAAGATTACTAATGCTGTCGAGATTCCTTCCAGGCCATGAGAGCCATGATAAATTCATTCTAATAATCTGTATGTATAGCACAGTTCAGACCAACAGTCAATAACTTAATAGCTTTATACTGTGTTTTGGTTTTGCACTGTATAGCCTTTTTATCCTATCCCTAATCAGACAGCATCGCACGGAGAGACAAGCTTTAGTTGGGTATTCGTAAAACATTCAAGACCACTTTAGTTGAGAAAACTTTAAAACTGCGTCAACTGATTTGAATCAGATCTAAATCTTGATGATTTCACATACATGATCAGAATATTTTTTTACCGAATCATAAGATTTATAATTGCGAAACATTGAATTTCATGTTAAACTGTTATTGGTAGGCTTCACTAGATGTTTATTCTCTTTCGTTGACGACATATGTTAATGACAGGTTTAAATTCAAGGATCTACCTTGGGATCATTAATATTTTTTAATTGAGGTTAGTACCTATGTTGATTGAATTCATGTTAAGTCGACATCAACTACGTAAAATTCTTCTGATTTCAAATACTTCATTAACTGATATAACGCGTGTTACGGCTCATCACAATAAAGAGAATGAGTAATGTTGATAAAAACGAATACAGCAGCAAGGAACCGTGATCGTCAAATCTATGCCTATACGTCTGCCTTAAGATTCTAGATTTGAGAAGAATAAGATAAGTGAGTCAGTAACCAGTCAGTCTATATAACACTCAATTTTTCCTGCACATTCAAAGCCGACAACACAGCTAATTATTAATACAAGATAGGAACAATCAAAACTGTAAACTTAGCAAAACTTTACATAATTACTTAGTTATAACAGCAATTCATGAGTTTGATTGAAGTTTAGAGCAAGAAAAGCAGAACATTAATTTAACTGAACTCAAAACAAATGAAATAGCTTTCTACGAAACACTTCTGAATGTTAGTCATTTCTCTAGGATCGCCCAATATTGCATTACCGCTTAGCCCGTGAAAGACCTTTTTCATTTGTTTTGGGCATTAAAATCTTTTAAGCGCCAAAAACTCATATTCAGAAGATTTGTTATGAAAATCACTTGTATTCTAACTAACAAACAGTTGGATAGTCGTCAGTCTACTCAACATGTTGACATATTCATGAACAATATTCAACGTTAGTTTTCGAATTCGATATTATGAATTTACCTCAAATAGAAATTCAGTAAAAATTAAAAGGGATTGAAACGATGTCTCTTTATAGTATGGGACTTCTCAGAGATGTAGATTCACGGTTCTACTGAGAATAAAGTCCATGACTTAAAAATCTTCAGATTAATGATTTAGTTGGCATCTAACGGTATATCGAACTTGAATGAATTCGCTTTATGTTCACACGGCATCATCTATTTTCATCCGCAGGCGACTGTTTCATACTCGGTTGAACTCTACTGGTAACGTTTTCCCACTAGAATTCCAGGAATTTTAGCCAGAAGTTACTGAGGATCTGATATTAGTTAGATACTAATTAACGTTGATGATGACTGAATAACTTAATCTTATAGCACCTGTACCTACTATATTAGCATACATAAATCACTCATAACTGATGTTTTGCACTTGAAAATATCTATAATGACTTTAAGGGAAAAACGTCCAGGGTTCCTAAATTTCTTAATCTCCTTAGTATTCGAGATGATGTATGAATACTTTAAAGATTGCAAGTAACAAGGTAAACTTTCATACTTTTCACTGTCCACCTTACATCTTTAGTTGTTAAGAATTTTCAGCAATTCTGTTTCTTCAAAGTCTAGGCTTGATAACACAAACTGTGTTACTTAAGGATACTTAGTTCGAATGTTCCACTTTAGTTAAAACCTGCCAACACAGCGTGCACACAACCCTCGTGACAACAACGTCTCATTATATATTCTAAAGCAGATTATTTAGCTATAAACCGAACATTCTGACATTAGTCTATATAGTTTATAAATGTCCACATATTAAATTCAGTGATAGTTGGGTTACTTCGACATCTTACTGACAGATGGCAGCAGCTAAATTAGAATTTCTCGTCAATTAGGTCTAACCATTTATGATAAAAATATAGGTTACAAAATGTAAAATCAATTTGATTTGCGAATATTCTTTGTTTGAATCTTTTCTATTAATTTTTCTTGAAAAGCATACTACTTATAAGTAGTCTAAATGTTTTACAGAGTTTTTCTCCTACGATCCACATCGTAAAGGAAGTTTAAGTAATCTAAAACCATTACTAATTAATACTTATTTACTTAAAATACTTTCTTTGGGATATTAATTAAGCATGTACAATCTACTTTTCTGTTTTGTTCCATAGTATTACAGCAGTCTATAATTAAAATAGATTTATTTTCAGTTGATTATAACGGTTCCCCCATTTTATCAAACCCAAACACATCGCGAGTACTAAGGTAGTAATTAATCTGAATAAACTTGGGATTGATTCGTTGTTTAGCTAAACAATACATTAAATTCAACAAATGAGATCTTCTTATATCTTAAATTCCTACATCATTTTATAGTTGTGTTATATTCCGTGAGTGTACAGACAAGTTATGTGCTCCTAATTGTTACTTTTAATTGTAAATTAACATCAGTAAGAAACTGATTAGTGACCAGTAAATCGTTCTTTTCATTTCAGTTTGTTTTTTATTCCATAACCATGTAAACGAATATTTACATATTCGATAAAATCCAAAAACTTTAAGTATCTTAACAAATGCATTGCATTTAATTACTCAAATAGAAATTTGAACCTAGATGTTATGAGAAATAGTTGAATCTGTTCATACTGTATAGCTACTGCTATATCTCTCTGTATGATACTATTCGAAATTACTATACACTGACAATGATTTCAAATCAATATTTGCTCCAAACAAAAGAGAACTGTTGTGATACTAATCTGTCATTCCGTCTAAATAGTAGAGTGTATTACATAATACTTGAAGCTGCTTATATATTATACAAAATATTATAAAATAATCATTTGAGTTAATAAACTAGTAACACAATTTGTATTCTGGTCATTAATATTGAATAAATTTTTCATCTATCAGGATTTATTATTACATTGAATATTTAATCACAAAGTAAATGTTTTAAATAGTAATTAGACAAATTAAACATTATATTTAGACACAAATGGAAAATTCATCAAACCGATGAAATGTATTATAAACATAATTGACACAGGCCACCGTGTGGATATAGAGCAGGTATTTAAAGTTACACAAACATTTCCGTCTAACTTATCTTATGGATCTAGAATGCGACTTTATATAACAGTGAAAAACATATGAATGCATCTGCTTAAACCTAATCATTGTATACATAATATTACTACGGACCGGTAGGAAGAATAACATTGATGAGAAATAGAAACAATGATAACTACAAACTGAGGGTACTGATACATAGTTAACTTATGACATTTCCTGAGTGAAAAACAATATAATCCGGTTCATGAGTCTAGTGAGTGGTTAGGGTGTTGAAAATATGACAGTACCAGAATTAAATAATCGATTTAAATGTTCTCAGAATAAATGAAATATTTTTTTGAGAAGTAGTTCCGAAGTTAGTTACTCTCGTTGAATAGCCCAATATTACAATTGATGAAGGTGAATTTATTCTGTTAGCAGATAAATCTTATAACTCCAGGTAGAATATCTTTGTGCATATAAGTGGGTGTGAATATTAAGCAATCATGATTGTAGCTAGTAAGTAGAATATAAAAGTTGTGTTTTGTCCAAGGACTCATCAGCTGGATACACCTACATCTAAGTGGTTATATTTATGCCCGGACACAAACTCAATTCATTTTTATTTAAGGCCATATCCCTTACTATTATGCTATTGAATCCAGACAGACCAGTTTCAGTCCCCATCAAATCAGTTGAAAGATTTCAATAGATTCGAATTCTTAATCAATCGTTTCATATTTCAGCATTATTATTGTTACTCATAATATAGACTACATTAAGTAACTCATAAATTGCATGAATTTTATGCTTTAAATATCTTTACAGATGAATGTAGCCCTGAAAAGCAAAGTGTATTCAACAAAACCAACTGAAGACAAAGATTTAATAGTATCATTATTCGAAGAGATTGAAATATCTGTTTTATGTGAATACTTTGAAAGTGAGCGTTGAAAATATTAAACTTTATTCAAAATCTAACAATTATCTTAGTTTTTATGTATCATGAATCACAGGTAGTTAATACTTAATCCTTTGTCAGGAGGGAGGATCTGCTTACAACGGTTCACAATTACCTTTGAATTTGAAGTTCCATATAATGAATCGACTATAAATAGACATTTATTTAAATTGAAAAACTATTGGACAATTATTTTATTTTAGCATGGAACTTATTCATGACACATACCAGGGTTGAGTCCTATAAACTATAGGCTTCGTGGAGAATGTTTACATTTCATCCAAAAGATTACACGTTTAACTTCGGTTTATTCAAGTAGTGGTAATGTTTATACATAGACCAAGATAACTGAATCTCATTGAATGCAGCTTCTTGCAATGAATTCTAAGAATTACTTCCTAATATTAGTCAGTACACTGATGACTGTTTTAATGGTGTTTTGTAAAAATTGGACAAACTGTAGTATAGTTCTTGATAGTCTCTGTGAACTCCATTCTGATTTTTAATGATTGTATAACAACTTTTAGTCCGTAATGTAAAATTTTAAGTTCAACAATCCCAGCAGTATTCACCTATCAACCATCCACTCCACATTCTCCTCTCTTGATATACTTTTAAATGTTAGTATTCATATAGAATAGTTAGGTCGAATCCTACAAAGAACGAAAACATGCAAAGACCTTCTCTTTGATGAAATAAACTACTGGATCTGTAGTTGTAAACTTTAATTCCTGGAGTAATCTAATAATACTATCTACCTCCTATATAATAAGATAGTAATTAATGCTGACACTGTTTAATTACTACATATTCCTTTATGAACACTTATTTCAAAGCAATTTTTCACTTGTTATGATGTTTAAGGACGTGAACCAACCTGGTTATAGATAATAAAATGGCGAAAGGAAACTTTGCCGGTGATGTTGATTGACTACTAATGACTTCGAAGAGTATTTTAGCTGCTAAAGAAACATTTTTAGAGAAAACAGTAACATATTATGCAAAATGATAAAGATAACTTGAGAACTTTACAGAATATACAAAGTTTATGCAATCATCTGTAAGCCTATGAGGATTAGAAATCGATTTATAATACGATTTATAAAGAAATACACCCATTTGACAATATGCTACATTATTCCCTGAACTTCAATAAGGTCTCGGAACTTCTTCGGGACTCGGTCAGTATGCTCTGATATATATGATTTGTGCACATCAGCACTTTCGACTAGATCACCTCTTCTAAGTGGCCAGTTTACACCCTAGAAACTCCACTAACGTCAATTAGCGTAGATGCTACGATAAGTGACATCTTTATGATCCAAATTGCAGCCAATCGAGTAATTTTTTGTAGTGTTATTTCTAGACGCAGTTAGGAAAGTTTCTGTTCTGATTATATTCTTTACCCAACATCTGTTATACTGTAGAACAAATTCATAACGAATGCATAACGAATATTATGCTGCATACAGACAGAAGATATGGTTTTATAAATTAGTTCAACACTTTGTTGATTACTAACAATAACTTGGTCATTAAAAGCGTTAATCAATCAATCTACAGTAAGTACTTTTAGTTTAAACGTGCCGGCGACCTTGAGATCGTTAATTTTGATTGGTTTTACTAGGTTCGCCAGCAAAGTTTGGTTTCTCCATATTCAGAGCTAACTTCTGATCAATCTTTAGCTATTATTTGTGTATTCTGTGTAGATGACCTCTGTTTAATTTTATTTAGACTTTTCAACACATCTAATACGTCGAAATCAACGAAATCAATGATGTACGCTTTGTTTTGTTTGAGACACATTAGTTTGAACTAAATACCTTTCGTTGAAAATGACAATGAGTTCTCCAGAAAGTTGCAAAGTTCAGACATAGTCATTACGTTGCCCATCGGGTATTATGTTTATATTAGTATTATAATAAAAATCAGTATAGATTAGTATAGATTGATTATCTTCGTGAGCTATTTATCTGTAGACTATTTCAGTATTTTTGATTATATTCAAAGTGAACAATTCATTTTTATTATCATTCACTTCTTCCTGCTCTATCCTTTCATTTGACACATTAACTGTTATTATGTTATTTCTCATTGATAAACTATGGTTAACCAACTGTATATACTAACTGCAGTTCACATTCACTATTATTCTTATTTTGTATAATTGTTAGTTTCCTAATTGATTGACTGTGTGATCTGGTTCTATGTATGTATAAAGGATGTGTGAAATATGATTCGATTCTGTCTGGCTGGTCTATAAGCTCGTGTTCTTCTTATTCCGGCTTGGGACTCAGTGGACATAGGGTAGAAGCGCAATTATAGACTAGGCACACCTAATTGGCATTCGATCAACTAACCAAAAGTTTCTTGCGTCATAAAAATTTTTGAGCTAATAACTAAGTTACTAAAAGATTCCCTAAAAATATTCATGATCTCTTCATTTAGTAAATTACAATAACACTTTGTAATGTATAATTATAAAGTCAATAGTAGATAACACAATCACTATGTGAATTTATAAATTTGATTAATATGCTCTAATTTCAGATGAATTCGGTTTAGAATCACATGATTCTATTGAATATCACTGTCTCAGAAAGTACATTGTACATTCCGTGCTCGATTACGTATTGAACAAGGTGGTTGTACACAACAAACTATTTATACTAAGTAAGACTCCTTTTAATTAAAATTTTGATATATATATATATATATATTAACATAAACAATAGAATTTTTATGAGGTTGAAATTGTTAGGTAGAAGATCTTAGATAAAGGTTTAGGCTGATCACCACTTAACAGTATGGCAAATCTGTAATCTTAAAACAATTATATTACCCTGCATAAACTGTTTAACTCTTCTGTAATGTCTTGAGAGATATAGCCAATGACGCTATATGGAATACAGTGAACTTAATAGGATCAATTCCATCAAGATGGAATGGAGAAAACAAGACAACATAGTCAACCACCCATTTATATACTTATAAAACCCGACCACACTATGGACCAATAGAAAGAATAACATTTATTCAGAACAGAGGCAATAATGACTAGAAACTGAGGGTACAAATACATAGTTAACTTATTATATTTCCTGAATGATAAATGATGTGGCGAAATTCATAATTCCAGTAGGAGGTTACAGTAGTGAGAACAAGATAATACTAGAAACAAAATAATCGATTTAAATGTACTCAGAATAAATAAAATATCTTTGTGAAAAGCAGTTTTGAAGCTAGTTGGTCTTTTTGAATCACCCGATACGATACCTATTACTTAGACAATGTCACTTAAAAGTTACTCATTTCTTGATTTGACTGATTGTTCACTGAATGATCACTACTATCTTGTTTGTCCAGTAGATAATGCTGACTTAGTCTCTGTGATATTTAGACTTGGTTTTATTCAGTAGTTGTAAGCAAAGTAATATGAAAGAAACAATCAAGTATGTAATAAAAATTTAGATAAAGTCACCTGGTTAGTCACAAGTAAAACAGAATGATCATCAAAGACTACATTTTTTATCTTAAATAACCATGTTCAATGTATCTAAACAAATACATTCGACTAAGTCTATCAAGCAAGTCAAGAATGGCTATTTTAAACATCATTACTAACAATCTACGTTTAGATATAAATATTATACTGATTACTGCACTTGATAATTTTTAAGTTAATACTAGTTTATGACTTAAGGTATATACATTCCAACAAATATTATTCATTGTAATTAAATTAATAGGCTATTATGGAGATAGGTATTAAATTTAGTTGTTTGTGTTGGTTGTATCTGGTGGAACTCTGGCATGATGGGAATGAGAAAGTCATTACAAGTGACAATAGATAATCGTCGCGTTGTATTTCAGATTAATAGATGTGAGAATTCTACCACTGGACGCTAGCCCTTTGGGGGTAAGATGGTTAGGCATTTATCATGAGACCTAAAAGCATTGGTTACGCTTCTAATGAAGTAAAATCAAAGGTTAAGCATTAATGAGGAGTCCTATACCATAGCGAATCAGTTGGCCATTGCTCCCTGGTTTTCAATAGTACCCAAGTAACATCAACTGACGACGAACATAAGTAATTAAATTTAAGACCATCTCCACAAAACTACCTTAATACAAATAAATTTTGACTTTAATAATGGTTTGCAATTTCTCATCGTTGATAAATAAGACTACACATATCATCCATTGTTGTCATTTGTTTAGTCATAAATGTACTACACTGACATAACCTTTAGTTTCAAGTATTTTCATTATATTTTGTATTTGACTATGTAGAACGTATCACTTGTATGTACCAAGTCTTATTGTTATTATATACCTTGAGGAAGTTTATCAATCCCTGAATTCATTATCTTTAAACATAACATCCTATTGTTCATAGCAAAAAGTACTATCAATCAATAACATTCAGATATTACAGCTGTATTCATCTGATGAGTTACAAATAGGACAAAACATTAATTCACTATTCCAATGTTAATTACATATCTATTAAAATAACAGTATAGAAATAAATCTGTAACTAATTGGAAACCAACTGAATAGTTACAATGTATCTTGTGTAATCAGTGCAAGTAATTTAATGCCAATTATTCAATCATTCTTGTTATTTTTTGTTGCGAAAACGAATTCAAGTTAAACTACATGAATATTAGATTACAATCCCCGATGGGCTTATGGATGCGCACCGCTGAAGAGTCCCATACTAGGACGAAACAGCTATTCAGTGCTTCAGGTGATCAATAGTTGTCTGATTCACATCAATTCGTGATATCAGGATTGACAAATATTAGATTAGTGAATTGATTTTTAATCATTAATTCTTCTTATATTTCACTCTATTGGCAATAAATCAGATTACGTAATGTATATGTACATTCAAATTACTACCTTTGATGATTAGATTTTTTTCTCTCACTTAGATGAATAATTTAGCAATTTGATCTGTTTTTTGTACATACTGTGTAACATGGATCTTAGATCGAAATTTATTGGAAACACTGATTAAAATCAAAGAAACACTAATTATGCAAATAATTAGTGTTTCATTGAAGTTAAATAGTCTCTAACCAAATAGATACTTAATTAATGAGATGAATTCTAAAAACTGATTGAAGTTCTAACACAAATATATGAAAGATATAACCGAATAAACCGTAGATGATTGATCTGGACAATCAAAAGAATCTCATAACAATCAGTAATACTGAACAATCTTAGTTTGATTATGTAATTTCCTATTATTAACTATAAATGATTAATTTCTGTTACTGTATGTGTATCATGAAACAGATTCTTCGTTATGGTGTCATATCAAAAGTTCTCATTTATTTAGTATGTGGATTGAGTTTCAATGATTAATAAACACTGAATAAATAATGATGTATCTACTTAAATTAGAATACAATACTTTTCCCTACTGAATCCATTCAACCACCAAGTTACTATTAGACAAAATGTCAATATTAAAACACTTCAGATAAGAATGGAAATATGACATCTAGTGACTAATCTATTGAAATTCTTCTATTCAGTATTAAGAAATTATGAATCCTTATAAATAAACTCATACCTGATGAACAATCCAATGAATATCTGGTCTTAACAGTTAAGTAGATGATGAATTAATTATTCAACTAACTATTTAAGAACATGATGATATGAAGGTACATAGTTTCATTTCTACTTTTACTGAAGATTGATTTCCATCAAATATTCATCAAAATGACTTCAGTCTTAATTGATGTACAAATTACAATACAATTTCAGTTATAAATTTATTATTTTTACTAATCTTCAGGTGGATAAATTACAGTGTTGGACTTGGAGTGAATAAACTTCGTTATAGAATTGATTCATTAGTATACAAACAATTACATCTAACTGAACAGTATAAGAAAGTTCATCAAACAATCGCTACTGGTGTTAATTCTGTCAGATTCAATGTTGTCCGTTTACTACCAGAGATCGTTGTTAATAAAAGTGAACTAAAGGTTTGCATAATGGAACAAGTAGGTAAAATTGATCTATAAATATAAGACTTACTGAAACATAATCTATTCCTAAACAAAATTACATTGGCTTGACTTCTTGAAACAGGTGATAAATAACAAATTACCTTTCTAATTCTAGGTATTCCTCATGAAATGAAAAAAATACCTGCTAAGAAATAGTAATGATTGTAAGTAGCGGTAACCAAGACCCAATGAAAAGCTGTATCGCCTTGTTATGAGACATTATAGTAGTAATACTCATCCTTAACTTCGTTATCAGTTGAACCAATGAACCTTTCTGTATAAATGATTAATTATCAAATTAAATACTAACTCAGTAATCTGAAAACTAAGTAGTCTCAACACAATCTGAATGGTACACATCCAATTCATGAAAGGTTCATTGATAAATACTGCCAATAAAGAGTTACAGATCCGGATGAAACCAACATTCAATTAATCTTGGTTTTCGTTAAATGTCTCCATTAATTTCTACACTTATTTAAATAGTTAATATATCATTCTAGTATGATAAACCACTTCTTGGTTCTTCTCAAAGTAAACGATTTTTAATAACAACTAAGTTGTTTTATTAGTTGATTATCAAAGCAGACTGATTACCTTTCATCAGTGTGAATTTTATGGATACAAATAACTAAAGTACTGCTAAGGAGTCCCACACTAGATTAAAATATCTGTCTAGTGCTCCCCGGATTTCATTGGTCCTCGACCAACAGCAACCTGTGACGAATTTATTCAACTGATGCTTAATACCCGTGTCTACCAACCACCTCAATTCAATAACATTCTACAGCCAAAATATGTGTATGTATGTTATGTAGACGAAACAAAACCATGTGATCAAGTCACCATAATTAACTACAAATTAATCGATTTTCAAAATCAATAAAATAAATTAAATACCTTTTGTTTAATTGTCAATCATTAGAACCTTTATATTTTGATATAATTTTACTAAATGTGAATGGTGTGTATGCAGGCATGATGGATACACATGGATAGATACAATGATTCACACCCTTCCTGCTTTTAACAGGTAAAATCACGTTCAACTGACATTTACCCATACAAACATATAGGAAAGTATCTTAATTCAAAAGGAATCTAAGGTGGGCACTGCCATGAAATCTGGTACTAGGACAATACATCTGTCTTATCCTCTCTGGTTTTAAAAAGCACCCTACCAACATCAATATGTGACGAATTCAATCGACTAACACTGAATACCAATCTCTATAAACCATCTCAATTCATTTTCACCCATAATGTTTATATGAATCATGGGATTAGGAAGTTACATTGTGTCAATATTGAGTAGTTTGTATTCTCTTTATTTTTCCCCATCTAAGGAACAGTCAACACCGTCGATCTTAGTCTGTTGTATTTAGAAGTTTTGATGATAATTCCGTTTATATTGTGAATGCGTGTTGTCTATCCGAGTTTAACTCTCGATAAGGAGTTTTTCCCAAATATATATAATTATCCTCAGTAGTGTGGTATGAACATGTTAGTAAAATACAGCAGGAATTACTGTGTGAAGAACACTGATAGCTCCCAAGTGTTTTTATCTTTACGTCATCTAGTGACATTAATTAACCTGTGTTGCTAGATATTCATCCTATTCACTAGCACCTTGATACAGTAGTAGTATAGAAGTGTAATTAAAGTCAGATAGTAGTTGGCAACTGAAATCTATGACACGTTTCCAGTCATATTTAGGTTTCATCGGTTAGATGTACCTACAGTCGTGGTGATATTCATACTTGGACTAGAACGAAATACACTTGTGTCAAATTCTACTACGTTCGCCACTAAGCTAGTGATTCTCGCAAGAAATTCTGCTACAACCAGTATGTATATATCATTTAAAATAATTCTTATCTTTCTGTAGTTTTAATTAACAGTACTTTCGAAACAAGACAGAGTACTTCATTTTAAGGTACAAATGTCATGTCCCGTTGTTAGTAGTATGTGTAATGTTTAAACTTTCTACTACAGATAACCATTACTACCTGTTGTTTATTAACCATTTAGTTAATATTGGCTGATAAAGACGATTACTTTTAATATGACATATCGGTGGTTGGAGGTTTTCATCGTTAATATACATACGACTTGTAAAGAATGTCTTCATATTAATTTACACCTGAAGTATTTTCATTTTAACTTCTCCAACTACCGTTTGATCCTATGTTCAGCTGGCCAGTTGTTGATACTTACTCAATAGTACTGTTCATAAGACCAATGAGTTCAGATGTGAAGGTATTAGTATGAGTTAATAAAGTAAAGGTATATTATACCTTACAGGATACAGATAAGTAATCTGTAATGTTCTGTACTGTAATGGTGTATAGATCAGGAATTCAGTAGATACTGAGGATTCAAGAATACTCAATCAATAGCTTAGAATATGTCAAATCTATGTTACATTGTTTTCTTTTGTGGTTTTTTTATTTTTAAGAACTGCCTTCATTGGATAGATCGATCACGACCATGTGGATTACAGGAAGTTAGAAGTATATTTAAACCAAAAGACTATCCTTTAATAGATGAATGGAATAAATCAGGCGGTTGGTTAGCCTTCCAGGCGTATATACAAGACTTATGTAGTAAAAACTGTTCACCCCATCAATGTATGAACAACAAAGGTAAGATTGGCTGAGGTTTTAATTGGTTATTCATATGTATTTAGTTCTCTTTCACTATCAGCCTTCATTTTAATGTTAAACAATATTTCAGAATGATTTCGGCTTTAATAACTTTATCCCTTTACCAATTCTTTCTGATAGCAGTGTCTATGACATGATGAATTCGCTGATCATTCTACCTTTATTAAGTACTTTCTTTAAACATAACTTTTCAACTTATTACATCTACTGATAACTAAGTAGTAATAAAATGTCATTCATTTTTAATGTTTGGGCTTGATAGAATGCTGTAAAAGTCACTACGCAACCAGTAGTTTTAGTAACCATACACTTCACCTTAGGTGCTTTAAAGTAGGCGACAAAAGATAACTTTTAAGTATGGTTATGTGCAAACTGATCACAATGTCGTTTCTTCAGTTTTAAGAAAACTTTTCCTTCCAATATCATTTAGACAAGTGTCACGATGGCGCCATCGATGGACTATTTGGGACTTGACAACACTTTTGTAGAGACAGTTTCATGAAATGTCAAAAATATTTCGAATAAATCTTAATATCTGATATCATTCAATCATGAGAGTGAAATGACATATTGAAGCAAAACTCTAGTCAGGCTAAGATATTGATTAAAAATGCCATAGATCTTCTGGAAGCATAACATTCAAATCAATCTGTAATCAAAAATACATCAACATAGATTCTGATAATCAATCATTATGGTAACGTTCCATCGAGTACGTGACCAGAGCTCAATCAAAGAAGGTCAGTTAACAAAACTATATGGACATTTCAATCAGATAACGAAAGTTTTTAAAGATACTACTTTATAGAAAATAAACATTTGAATAAACTTACTGAAATAAATACACAAATCAATTTGACATGAAATAAAAGCAAATAGTATTATCGAAAATGACAATGAGAAATTTGTAATTAAAAAACTTAGCTTAGTGTAATTTACACAACACAATTAAAAATAGTTGTTCTGCTCATTAATACCTGAAGGTGTAATGAACATTAATTTCCTAACATGGGTAACATCAGCATAAGCTGATGGAAGTAGAAACTCTACCACTGCCCCTCTCCGCAGTAGTACAGATGGTTATGTGTCCACCGTGTGACCTGAAGGCCTTATGTCCTCTTCCCTGGGAAGAAATCGATAGTGTGCACTACTAAGTAATCTCACACAAGAACGAGACTTTTGTCCGGTGCATCCTGGTTTTCGACGGTTATCAACCAACATCAGTGTGTAATGATTACAGACAAGTAAACTTAATGGTTAATTAATTTGGTATTTAAGTTTGAGTTCTATGTAATGGAAAAAAACTTACAGTGTTAATTCTATCACGTGATATTTCATCATACGATGTTCACGTAATTTTCGATATGCCTGACCTCACTGTAACTGACAATATGCGTAGGAGATCTTACTAACGAAATACAAGTGTACACAAATCATTTTGTATGTAAATACAAGTGACAACGTTACGGAGTCGATCTACCGAACTGTCACTAGTTTATTTTAATCTGTCTGTCGTGTAGGATTACTTCAATTAGTGTGGGAGATTGATAAATGATGTATAATTTTGACTTTTATCTTTTAACCACTGAAATATTACGAAGTTGCTTTTATATTAAACTAGTCAGTGTAAACAGAATAAAAGGAAAAATGTCTACTCTCAAATACTCTCTGGATTTTCAGTTATCTAGTTAAACAAGGTAAATTTAAATATCCTACGTCACCAGCTCATCTCAACCCACCTCACTATAACATTAATCACATATTCAATAATGATTGATTATTTACCTAACCGAAGTCTCTTTTTACATATCCAAAGACCTTAAAAATTCCAAAAGACAAATCGTGAACACATTCACAATTATACCATATTAACACCAACTATCTATGACAAATATTACATATCGTCGAAAAGAGATCCATACATTTATTGATCACTGTGTAATGACCGAATTAATATTCATTAATTCCTTTATAATACTGGGCAAACTATGTCTATCGAGCTATAATGTTGTTACTAATCTACATGACATGACGTTACTGAGACTATTTTGAAATGGAAGGTGATTTGCATGGAGGGGAATAGTCAACAGGAAATTTCGGGTTAGGTTTCAAGCTTTTCGAAGCTTGTCAGCAATCCGTGCCTACAATCTTTAAGAGAACTGATATCCCTTTGTGGATTTAATTCCAAGTCACCCAGTTTCACTAGTATCAGAAGGTTATGAGGTCTCTTCACTGAACTATATTATCGTTTTTTTATTTTTCTCAAAATTTATGATGACTTTTATTTAGCTACTTAAATTTCACAGTAGTATTTCTTTTTTACTTCATTTATAGTGAGAGTATTTTTTTTCTATTCACTAAACCTTCCAGATTTGGTATTATGGAGTAATATGAAATTCTTCACATTAGTATTTTCACAAATTGACTTTGATTTGACTACCAGTTGCATAATATCGTGAACTATGCGCGTAAATAATTAAGTAGTACCTTAGTGACTTGAAGGTAAAGTTCTCACTCTAAGGTATGAATTGCTTATATTCAATCTATTATAGGTGACAGCAGAGGGTCATTTTCACTGATGAACACCACATTATGACAAAACAGTTGTTCAGTACTCTCTCATTATATATAGCCTTATAACTTAAGTTACTTCATTATATGTAACTCATTTTAGACAAAACTTTAATTGTTTCCACTTTTGAATGCATTTGAGTTGAATGATCCTCATAACTAAATGTTTTGAAGATTACTGAATCTACATTTATTTTCACAGACTGATTTAGTTCATGGTAAATCAGGTAGCATATGTCAACTATTTCATCCTTGTATAGGACTACAAACTAGTGTATATTTTTACGGCTTTATTATAGAACCCTTAAGACTCAGTGGTTAATATTTCTGTTTTCGATCGACTAGTAATATATTGCGCATCCTCATATTATGATCTAGTAGGCTAGTGAATGAACATTGTTGAGAAATCACATACTAGAACAAAGTGCCTATTCAGTACTTTTTAATTCTTAATAGTTTTCCAACTAAGTTTAATTCGTAATATGAAAGTTTAATGATTTTCATTTGATTGGTAATTGTGAGATCACCTTAACAAATAGCCAATATGTTAAAACTACATACAAAACTACTACCTATTTACTGTTTATGATTAAAAATAAAAACCAATAAAATTACACAAAGATTGTCAGTAGTATAAACGTTTCAGAAATCATTATACATTAATATACGTGTTCTCAATGAATTCGATTGAAATGAGTACATATTTACACGTATCTTAATGATAATTATTACTTTTGTTCATTTAGTGATAATTTCTAAATTTTCACTGTTAACATACTTTTACTAGTTTACTGATAGTAGTTTGAGTAATAAATAACAATGCAATTAAGATAATTAGAAACATAGTACATAATTGTCTACGTGTATCAATGAAACTTATTACTGCATCTTAATATCTGAATAAATCAATCGGTTATTTCTTATCTTATGAAAAAAAAAAACATATTCATTTAACACGTTTCAAGTATGAGCAAAAGTTTCTAACAGAAACATCTATATGTCTGTATATTGAATTGAAATGATTTTATGAATATTGATATTAAGTTTAGTTGATTGGATTCATTATAGATTGTTGATGGTTGAATACTACTGGACAGCTGTTTCGTTCTCATATGAGTACTCTTCAACAGTACTCACCCTCACTTTCCGCTAAGGAATCCAACTCATACTCTTCAGGTTACATGATAATCGCTTAACCGTCTGCACTAATCGGCCAGCTGGAATTTGATGATGGAATTCTTACTTCCATTAATTTGTGATATAGGTCAACGATCATGTGTTTAGACGGATGAATTCTTAAACTAAAGATCTTAAACTATTAACTGTGAAACCGTAACAGAACATAAAACCACCAGATCTGTGTAAGTTTTATTATTTTTATAACAAAAGACTCGTTGATTTAATTTATTTTGGTTGTTAATTACTCAAAAAATGACATCAAAACTTGAAGATTGTTCTACATTATCGTGTAAGGACAAAATTCTAACATACCTCTTCTCTTGCAACTAGTATGATTGAAAACCATGGAACAATGGACAGCTGTTTTGCTCTTGTATGAGATTCCTTAGCAATGCACACCTGCGATTTTGGGATCAAACTTCATACTAGAAAGAAACAACCATTCAGAGCTCCCTGGTTTTCATTGATCCCACTCAAACTTTGTTTACTGCATGCAAAAGCCATCACTTTAATTTATATTCAAACAAACAATTATCGAAGATGTATTTAAATGGGTTCTTCTTTCCTTGTCAATGTTCAGGCACCCTATTAATCAGTATCTGTTGTTATACTGACTTCTTGACGCATTTTAGACTACACATTAAATGAAGGTAAACCGCGGTGTAAACCAACAAAAGTCAGTAAACATTATAAACACTTAATCATAAAATATCTGATATCTGGTTAAAGGTAATATAAATCCAAATATATAGTTATACAATTGTATGATACTAATTTGTACACATGATAATAATTCTCATTTCTACATTCCATACTTTATTGTATTTCATCTAGAACTACAGATCACACATTCAGCATGGTTTATTCCATGTAGTAGTTGCAACAATGCAAAACATCAAGTGAATTGTGATTGGTCTATTGCATTATGGTATGAACCTAACAATCGTCTTTATCCTTGTTTATACAATGAACAAATGATACAGAATGATCAACAACTACTTACAACATACTTGAAAGATCGTGTGGTAAGTAATTAGTAGAGTTTAGTATGTTTTCATTTTCACTCTAAGGACTGGCAAACAATCCATTATTACCTCATCTCAAAAGACATAAATACGATGCATGACGTTTTAAGTTCACCAGTGTTGGATGTTCTTATTGCTTACATGAAAAATGTATTTGTCTAGTAATCAGCCCGAATAAAAAGCTAAATTGATGAGTTACTTTGCATATACTGTTAGCATAAATATAAAGTCAAGGGTAAACTGCCTGAACCCATTTTGTGAGTAGTTTAACAAAATATTATCTTCATATCGTCAACAACAGAAATTAGTGGGGTAAGGTGAAGCGTGCTAATATTACAACGCATTAGCCTTCACCTTTCATTGTAGGTGATAATTCTGTTCGCCTTATCTCTTACCACTAGATATTCATGAACACCACTTCCGACCTTATGTTTGCTATTTCGATTTCTATCCATCTGCAATCAGTTTGACCATAGAATTCTCATCATCAAAGTAAAACCACGTGTATCAGAATAAACAGTGTTATACTGTTTAAGTGAATGGCAATAAAATCTCTCCAATAAAATGTCACGGAAGCTGACAGACACATTTTTTTTATCTGATGGGGAAAAGACTTAGAAACTATTTGTAATGTAGAGTTCAATGTTTGGAAATCCACTCAGTAGTCCAGTACTTTCTCCAGACTTCTATAATTACTTACATATACAGTATGTAAAAACTCATCATAAATACATTCGCAGAGATATTTTGCAGATTAAGGGGAAACTATAGCCTGTAAGTTTTAAATTGAGTTATGATTAAATTACTTGTAATGGATTTACAGCAGTCAGAACAACAATGAAAATCAGGGATGCAGTGGATGTATGTTTCGTTTATGTGAAGATTACTACACAGTTCGTATCGACTGCATCGACTAAGAATCGAGCCCAAAACTGTCTAGTTTTGTTCAAAAGCTTAAACCTTCAGATCACGGAGCCAGTATCTATCGGTTTGCATTTCTAAATTTAATCAGTCTCGAAATATCCCTGTGATTGTATTAATGTGAACAACATCAGAGCCAACTTCATGTAAGAGTAATCCACCAGTTATTAATCATCAGCTGAATCAAGTTGTTCTAACCTGCTTTATCTTTGATTAGTTATCTTCACTTCTAGCCTTACGTTGTTGTCGGTAGTCTTTTCTATACCTGAACTGTGACCATATTACTATGTGGATGCTTCAGAAGTTGGTTTAATGATTGGATCTATGTGAATATGCCTAATGATCGCTAAGTAATATGACTGTTACACTTCTACGAATTCTTGAAAATTCTAGGAATTAACGCGAAAAATTATGTATGATCTACAAATCTCTATTAGTTTCATAGTCCAACTTAATCTGTAGTGATGCATATTTGCTAGTAAGTACTAACCCCTATTCTAAGATTCCAACCTATTTCCTTTCAAGCTATCACTAACACATTAACTCTCGAAAATCACACACAAGATACCTAAGAATGAGTTAGTAGTAATATCAATGAATTTGTAGTATTCTGTTTACTACATACAACACAAATCAATATAAACTCTCAGTAGTGTTTACCCATAGTTTTAAACAAATATTCATTTATAATAAAATAACTCTCACTGTCTATCATCATAGTGAATTTTGTGAATGATTGATTTATGGTGTAACGGTCACAATGGATTCTAAATGTATGTGTGAATGTGTATATACCAAAAGGAGACTGTTGTGATTTCATGTGTATTACTCCACAGAATAAATAATAATAATAATAATAATAATAATAATAATAATGAAATTAGATCGCATAGTATGATTTATGAAGATATGTTGGCGTTATCCGACTACAGTTAGTGTTATAATATGTAGAAAGTAACAGTTAAATACTACATGGCTACGTGTTCTACAAGTGAATGAAACATAACTCGTTCTCGTTTGGTTACGCTGAATTATAAGCACACTCAGCCCAACAATAATATAATTCCAACATCTTTGTACATCGTCGTATGCCACATTGACTCATCAGTCAGTCATAAAGTAGGACGTCGTACGTTGCCATACCTCAATTAACAGATAGAGACAGAGTTGTAGGACCAAATTTCGGAGTGATGGAGGTATTAACGGAGTTATTAATAATGATAAGGATTAGAGATCGAGAATAGGATTTTAAAATATACATATAACTCACTAAACAGAAAATTATGATGAATTCAAAGGCTTAGAATTTGGAGAAGAATGATGAATTGATGAACCTGCGATGTTGTGAAGCGATTTTTAGCCATGTCACCCAAAGTCTGTAACCATCGGTTACTGATCAGCCAAGTGGACCGCCAACCAAGTAGACCTCACCTGTTAACATGGCTCAAGGCCAACTGTCAATCACTTCATGGACTGGTGCCATGTTTTGGTTTGGTCGCCCATAGTTTCTATCTAGCCTACACCTACACTAGAGAGCATTGCTCGTCGAGGTAGGTGGTGATTGAGCATGCGTAACACATATCCTAATCCCATCAGCTGATGAAAACTTATTACTTCACTAATCGATTTACCTATATTCACTTAGTGCTCTGTTCAAAATCCTCGTATTGTTTACTTGGTGGTCCTCGGAAAACAGGAACAATGTTTTGAAGACATCTGTGATCGAATACTAGAAGCCTGCGGATACCCACTATCCTTAATGTCCATGTTTTACATCCATAAACTAGGATGCATCATACAGATCCACTATTCATAGGATAAGTGAATGAACACAATGTCAGTAACACTGAATTATTAGAATTACATTTGAAAGAATGCAAATCCAGAAAACAAACATTCACGACAATTACCGGAAGTTACCATCTATAAGTTGGGTACAATCACTTGGTGAATATACATATAATAAAGTGCAATAAGCTGACTACGTTTATCAGAGCTATGTGATATGTATTGCACAAATATATCACATAGCTACGATAAATTTCTTCTTCTTATTGCACTATCAGACGTCCAATATATAAAGTAATGTGTCAAGAGTTATCATCAGCTACTACAATATTGATAATTATGAATATCACTGTCGAAGTTTAAACCGACCTATCAGTAAACCTATTTTCCCCTTGGTCAATAGTCACAATCATCGTCGCTACGTGTAAATAACGTGTATTAAGTGGCTAAACATAGTTGGCAGAAAATATACCATGTTTCTGATTTGTACTAGTTATTACATGTTGGAAAGAATTAACTAACAACTCAAAGGAACCATTACTCCACCTTATGAGATTCGAACCTGTATCATTCTGCTTTACATTCTGTTCAATAGTGTTAAAATAATTACATCAAAATTTGTAATGGAAATTTGTGATTGGTTTCTAGAATCGATCGAGTTGAGAATATGGTTGACTATAACTGCAAAACAGTATTGAGAATTATTGCATGATTTGATTGCTATATCATGTAATAGTGTATTAGACGTAGGTGACAATAGTACATTATTAGGATCATATGTAGAGACATAACATTGATTTATAATCTTAAACAGAAAAGACAGCAAGTTTTTAGTGAATTTCCAAAACTTTAGTTAGTTTGCCTGCCTAGAAACTTAAGGGTATTCTAGAGTAAGTCATGTAAGTAAAATATTTGTCAAAGACTTTGAAGATTAGGTTTAAATTGAACATCTGTTACTTCATCAAAGCTCAATCAATCACTGAAGGTTATCCTACATAGAGTGCAGACAACCAACTAGTAGTCTCCAATCAAATCTGTCCTGAGCCTTCCTTTTCAGCTCTTTCTGATTTTCTCTTCATTCTCTTCATATCTGTCTCCAATTCCCGACGGAATGTGCTCTTTGGTCTTCCTCTTTTCATTTGACCTTCAGGATTTCAAGTTATTACTTAAAATAGTTTTCCGAAACCCAGTGTCGCTACTTATTCACCTTGAATTGCCTGATATAACATTAACAGTAAACTCAATTATATTTCAATTTGTTAATGAGTGAACATTGTCACCACCACTATTTTTTGTAAGTAAAACGATCAGTTTCTTTCGTTACGTAAGATAGAGCTCTTAGTAATTTTATTTAAATAATTCATATAACATAAGAGAAAGATCCTAAAACCCTTAGATGACTTATAGACATTGAAGACGTTTAATAAACGGTTATATCATTATCCTAATGAATAGAGTTTTACTGGAAGCTGTAACTATTGATTTTAAACCTCCGTAGAAATATGATCAGAGGAATTTAATTTCATCTTAGTAACAGATCTTTGATAAAGCAGAAATTATTATGCATTTCATTATTAATCACGAACTAGTGAACACATAAATCATGTTAAACATTCAAACCAGGTTATTTAATTCAGTGTAATTGTAGACTCTTTGTAACTGATAAGATACTTTCAAACCGATTAATAAATTCCTTCTGATCTGTAAATGTTATGCTACTTGCTTGATTTCAGTTTCGTGAGATAATGAGTACTTAATATGACAAATCGGTCTAAGTTAGACAATTGTTGAAAACCAAGAAGCAGTACACACCTGTTTTGTCATAGTGTAGGACTCTGCAGAAGAACGCGACCACGATGTTACCAGAGAATCCAGGTTTGGCAACGAACGCTTAACCAATCTACCACTGAATTGGTACTCACATGTTCTTATATTGAGATAAAAGATGATATTTGTAATTCAGAAGGATGCTTTTGGTAATCCAGAGTTCTTTAGGCAGTATTGTTTAGTTGCGGACAGTTCATCGACATTCTGGATGACTTTTGACTAACGAAATTCAAACAAAATGTGGGCTTGTTATTTGTGAAGAAAATCGCTTAGCTCACTTCTATCCAAAGGTTTTGCTGATGAAGTTGTCTTGAACGATGATAAAAGTCCCGCAATCAAAACATCTAACTCAGGAAACTTAGTATAACAAAAAAAGTTGAAATGTCTAACTTAGTCAATTTAATGCATATATTTGTGCTACTTCATTCATTATCATCAGTGTATATCTTCCTAACATACTCGACACAACTGAAATCCAATGATTACTTTTTGTAACTAAAACCACCAGACATTATTAGTCATTATTGTTGATACTAAGTGTTATTCACTTTAATTACCTTGAAATTACACTATATGCATCTTTTCTTTTATCATTTATCATCTTTTCAACCTATGATTATATGCTTATGTATATATGTTTAAGTTGCATTGTAACCGGTAAGCTGAATTCATGACTCGCATTTTATCTTATTTGGGACTCAGCGGCTGGATGTACTTGCATTCCAATGTTGATGTTCACACTGGCTATCAGAGGCTGACCAGTTTCAGTTTGTTACAAATTAACGAGAAGATATAAGCTTACTCTAATTATATCTAACTACCTATATATATATATCCATATATTTTTGTATATGTACTCTTTTATTTTAGCTTCTATTTTTAGGTGATTCAACTTTACGCGGTTTAATGTATTCATTATTACAATCGTTTAAATAAAACATTATTCAATGTACAAGAAACACATAAACAAATTACATTAATTAATAGTAGCACAAAACTTACACGATTTACTTATTTTCCAAATTATTATTCACATTATTCTAATTCAATTAAAACAATTCATGATAATCATCATTCATTTATTCATTTATTAAAATCACTACTTATGTAAGTTGAAATTTATTTGTTTATTTGTGTTAGGGTATTCATAATCCCTAAAAATACAATAGTTGACAATATTTGATTGTATTAATTAAATGATATTGATTTTACTTAATGAATAATCATTGTAAATTGATTGATATAAAAAATCGATGTATTTAAAAAATACAAAATTCACTGGTTTGCTGGTTCACTATTCTCTCATCTCAGTTTTGCTCCACAATACAATCTTCCTACAAGTCCTAGTCTTTTGTAATAGCTGTTGGCTAGGAAGAGAACAAGTTGCGGTATACGTCTGAGGTACAAGTATCAGCGTTCACTCACGCAACTCTCAAATTTCTAGCAACACAACAGTTGGCGACGGGGTGAAAACCAACTGCGAAATTTGCGTATCACAACAGTTTGTTTGTTTTATTTACCACTTTTGTGCAAATTTAAATGTTGAACATTGAAAAGTAAAAAAATCTTTCATTACTCGATTAAAACAATGAAGAATTAAAATTATTTTTTTAATTTTTTACTTTAATTAAAAAATTATTATTTAATAATATAAAAAAAATAAAATTTGAATTTATGCTGTTATAACGAGAAAAAAATGGTTGGCTGATCAAAACGCCTAATGAATGTGCCTAGTCTATTACTGTACGTTTTCCTTATTCCTACTTAGTCCTATGCTGCAGATAGAAGAACATCCGACGATACACCAACCTAAACAGAATCATATTATATTTCACGAATTCCACATTATATATACGTAAAACTTGACCACATAATCAACCAATCAGGAAACTGGCATTAATATAAGATGGGAGCAATAGTGAGTGTGAACTAGGAGTACGTATGCATAATTGATTAACCATAGTTCATCAACGAGAAATGAGAGAAAAAGACGGAGGGAACTGATTACTAACAGAAATAAAATGTTTACCTTGAATATAATCAAAAATACTGAAATAGTCCAAAGACAGAAAGCTCTCGAAGATAATCAATCTTCATTAGATGCCCGGCATATTATATGTGCACACCTTTCAAAGAATAAGCATAAATATGTACATACATACATACATTCATTCATTTAGATTGTGTAGGTTCATTTATCATATTTAAGTGAAACTATGCAACATACCTTTAATTTGTTTGAGGACAACTATTGTTAAGCTTATGTATGATGATGATGATGATGAATAAGTTACCAACGGTTTAATTGTCATTTTAGCAATTTTTTTTATTATTCTTGTATCATTGTAAAGAATTTCAGTTATTCATGTCATTTTATGATGATTATCATGTTGATTATTATTGTTTACAGTGTGCTTATATGCTAAGGATATTTTATTCTTATGTTATATGTATGTACGTATGTGTATGTGTGTGTGAGTAGAGATACTCTATTTCTATCACTCTTTCACTAATACACACACACACACGTACACCAGTTACCTCATACAGTCCCCCTTTTCTTTTGTGTTCCTTTCTGTGTTTATGACAGATTTACACAAACATTCAATGAAGCTTTATTATTTGTGGGTGGTGTTAGATGGCTAAATTCTTATCATTTAAATGTTATACATAATTTTATCATTAAACAGTAAGTTGTATTTATTGTATATACATTTAATCAACTAACAGTTGTCATAAATATCATGAAATCAATAGTAACTTGAATAATCATTTGTTGAATTTGGCACATTTATCTGAGGAGTCTCAATTAGGGCGAAACATGCTTCCTGAATTCCGCCTGCCAGTCACAATTCAACTTAAACAATACTATTGACTTATCACCATATCAAGATAATCCTCTCAGGATGCACATATAGCAACAGAGACCTGTCAATTTCAGTTCATTACAAATTAATGGGAATGGAATTTAATTATATGTACATACCAGTTGCATAAGTGTCGCTCACAAAACTCAGTAGCCTATTAGTGAACACGGTGTTGTCTGACAAAAAATGAACTGCGTTCGAGTCCTGGTATGGGCATCAACACTGAGATGGAGATACATCCAGATGACATGTCCCAGATTGGACGAAACGCATATCCTGGATTCCACCAGTCACAATCTGTCAGAAAATGATTTAGTATATCTTAGTCTTTCGCAAATTTATCTGAGCATTTCAATAAATTTTATATATAGATTATTTAAATCGTTTGCCAGAAGACTTACGTTGAGTTGGAAGTAACAACTTGAATAAGGATGCATCTCTTGAGTATTAGACATGAGATGGGTATCTTGATAGTTTTCAAAGTCAACAATAAACGGCCACATTCCAGTATGTTTATATTTATTAAAGTTCTTAAGTTATCAAAAATCAAAAAAATCCAGAAAGAAATAATTAACCACTTCTCCCCCCTACCTGACTTATTAACGTAATTCTCAGATCTAACATTCTTCGTTACACATTCAGACGTATTCGTTTCATGAATTCCTTTCCTACTAACTAAGCTTTACTTATTTATTTTATTTTTATTACTATAACTGACCGTCACTCATTACGTGACCACTTGCTTCTAGTTCCTTTACTTTTTGTAACTATCATTACTCCTGAATATTCATCTACATGTAGGCATATATTTGCAACAGTTTGCTGTATTTTATTATTACTTAAGTTTCCTTAGAACTTTGATCCAGTGTAATGAGATTAACGTATCTATTCCTAATTAGCTTCATTACATTAGTACGGAACTTTATTTAAAGTTTCACTTCTAATGTTGTACAGTAGTTATCAGCTGATGAGAACCCGACGAAATAAAGTGAATTCATGTTAATCCGTTCAAATTTTTACATTAGCTCTGTTCAAATTATTAAACGGAGCCAAGTGTACGTTATATATGAGTAGCATTGGGTGATTGTTGCTCTATACTAGAACTCAATTGAAATAGGAATTTTACCATTAAATGCATACCTGTCGTTACAAATGATTTGACGACTGAACCGGTACCAGAGGTTCTTGTTTTTAGTTCCCTGGTGGAGTCAACAGTGAAGCCTTATTCAAAGATGAAATCGTTATCCAATGTTCCCCTGTTTCCAATCATATCCAACCGAAATCATTATGGGATGAATATAAATTATCAAATACTTAACTATTAAAGCAATTATAATGTGCTATCTATAAAGCAACGTGAAATCGTGAGAAATGTAAAAGAAATCTATAAAACTTTGAGAAAAGTTATTGACTGACCACTGAGGAATAACCGAATTCACATCTTCCGTAGTCTAATTGTCCGTGAATGCTGAAGCACTATTCTTCCATACGTTCCGTCCTATTTAGAGATACTTTTGCATCCCAGCTGTCAGTTGTAATTCTTCTCTAACCATACCTGTGACCAAATACTGCGTTAAGGCAATCCGATCGTAATGCATATGTAGCTGTAGACGTTGGTTAATTTGAGTCCTCAACGTAATAACTAAAGGAGAAAATACCAAAATTATTCAATATTATGTCTGTCCTAGTTAATTAATCTTTCCGTCAAATTTAATCTACTGAGTTGTATTAATGTGGCCACCAGACTAAATGATATAGTCGAATCATATTTGGCCGTTGGCTGGTCAAAACAGACAAACAAAACGACGGAACTAGGATTAAGCTATTCAGTTCTCATCAATATGTAATACCTCCAGTGTCAAAGGGGTTGGTATCCCCTGAGTGATTCATACCCACATAACCCACATTTACAATATGACTAATTACAACTTTATATGTAGATCAGTCTCTAAGACATATTGTCATATAAACTGAGTATTTAGTTGACCTTATAACGTAATGGTTCTACGGTCATCAGACATATGGTGGGTTAAAAAACGTAAATAAAGTAGCATTATACGAGAACTGGTGTAAATGGATGTGACAAAAGGTTCGTAGTTTATAAATGATGAAAAATATGTTCATTTCAGGAATGCCCACAACTAAACATAAGATAATAACAGAGATCACTCGCAACGTTTCCGATGTACACCAATTTTGTCTCACTTGCAAATTGCACTCAGCTTTAATGCGTAAGTGCTGTATATTGAAGTGCGATTTTCATTATCCTACCTATTATATAGGAATATACCTAATTCAATGTAGACTGACATTATGGATACAAAGTGAATACAATACAAATGAGTGTTGTGAAGGTTGCTGAATTCGAAGTCTACATCGTATTCAGAAAGTTAATGGAAACTAGAATGCATTGCACATCTATATACACACGTCTCCACTAGAGATTAAACCATTCAGATTACGACAGTGAGTTCTTAACATCCAGACCACTGATTCGACTTCTTGGTCACCTATTAGCCGAATTAATGATAAATTGAAAATTATGTTATGTCACATGTTTATAGTGAATTTTCAGTCACTACTATATTTTTTATGTTTTATCGATTATGTTACAGAAAAGTGTTTCGTTCCATCAAAGTGTTTATCAAAGATTATTCTGCTGGTTTTCATACTCCTATCGATGGATTACCGTTTATAAACTGGGTAAGTTACTTTTCCTGTTGATCAATTACCTAATTTGGTATAAATCTAATACCTAAAGCTAAATAAGTTCTGTTGATCACTGGTTACAGTTTGATCACCGACCTTAGTAATTTAATGCATTCTGCAATACGATATAACGTTGCAATCAAATATACGTTCTAAAATGTAACACCCATTTACACGGCTTCGAACCTAACATAAAGCGTTAGTTCTGCAAAATAAATTTGGGTTATTTCTTGTTAACGTTAATCACTTACTAAACAATTTAAATTCACTATAAATTGTCGAATACCTACAACAAACTAACCCTTATTAAATGCATAATATCAGTATGACTACATTGAGGATTCATTTATGGTATGTTTTATTAAATAGAAATTCACTTAAGACAGACAATGTGACTGTTCAGTCTGAGGCTAGTTTACTGATATATATATATATATATATATATATATATATATATATACAATATCAAACATTAGCAAGAATATACAAGCAACAGACTAAATACAATCCACCAAGTAGATAATTGTCAAATAGTAAACCTTAGTTATGCTTTTGAAGGCTCAACAACTTTTGTCGTAATGTAGTTTATCGTCTATTAAGTATAGGTGCAAATACTGAGTGGTAACTTTATTTGAGACCACTAGGTTACCGATTATCCGTTTCCACGAAAACGCAGATACGAAATAAGTCGACATTCTTGCCTATTCATTTAGCACCAAATACAATAGACTGATACTCAAAACCAGTTAGTTTATCAGTTATACTGTCAACTAGATGTGATTCATTTGTACAATGGTGCCATTAAGTCTATTACTGTACATTTGCTGCTATTCGCTACCAAAAATTTATCGGCTACAATACACTCCGATATATCACTAATGCCAATACTTAAAAAATTCATAAATATGTAAAATGAAATCTCATATCAAAAACATTTTTAATTTATGATGCTGTAGACACTGTCGACTTTTTAAGTGTCACAAGTGTCATAATCACTAAGTAACTTGGGAAATCAACATTGGCTAGCTGTTTTGTCACAGTATGTAAGTCATAAATATTGCATACACATGACTCCACTCAAGACCCATAAAACCAAACATTAAAACAAGCGTCCTAGCCTCTAATAATCACTAATCGTTTATATTTCTAGCCTTTAATAATGTTAGTCATCATGTGCCTACTGATAACTGACTGTGAATATTAATTCCTAGGTTGGGAAGCCCTGATCGATACAGTTTGGTCATATCAACTATAAGATTGTTAACACCAGTTCTAATGGATGATAGTCATACATTATTGTTGATCGATCGAAATTAGAAATGTTAGTTATTGGATGGAAGTTCAGTAGAACAAGGGTTCACCTCTCTGTTTGATTTAAATGTCTTCGGTTCAGTTTCTATTGTCGTTTATGTTCACTATTCTTGATTATCTTAGTGAGAGGAAACAGCTATACAGTGTTCCTAACTTTGACCTGCTTTCAAATCAATATGATACATATAAAATACTAAGTAAAATGTTCTGTAATTAATAAGTAATTAGGTAACGAAATCACACGATATAGTAACGGAACATTAAACAATCAAGAACGTAAGTTCAATTGGTTTGGCTGTTTGTAACTTATCCCAGTTCTATGTCGGTTGAGCACCAATGAAAATCAAGAATCGTTGAAAAGCTGTTTAATCCTAGTAGGCGAATTCTCAATAGTGTAAACCCTCGATTTCATCGAAAAATTTAATCTAGGGCACTCAGGTCTCATGATAAACGTATAGCTATTTGTACCATTAGGCTAGCTAGTGTCCAACGGTAAAATTTGTGATACAGTGCATTGATCATTCATTGTCATTGTCCCGATAATTTTGAACTCAATCTATGATGAATATAGATAACTAAACAAGAATTTATTCATATAAGTATAACCTCATTGTAATGTATTCCTAAATATCTACTATACATCCATATTTTTTACTCTAGATGAAACGAATGAAAGAGTATAAAAGAAATGAAGAATTAATTAAATTAGTAAAACAATACAATTGGACAATTATACCATCTCATCAAATCACTTGGACTAGACTTAATCATTTTCATGCTTATGCAAGATGTTCATGTCATTTTTATCATGTTGTAAGACAATCAATACATTTGAATATAACATCAAGTGTATACACTCTAACTGATACTACTACTAATAACAATAATAAAGTATTCGTTTATGATATAATTGGACAAATACATTGGATAATGTCAAGAATAATTGAAACAACGATATTACGTAATATGTATTGATAATTGAGCAATTACAGTGTTTAATGTCGAGTACTTTATGCTATTTAGATTTGTATTCATATATTGTATTTACTAAACTTTCAGTATATAAAACATCTGCATTCTTTTGAATTAAAGGAGCTATTCACAGATGGAATACTGAATAATAATATGCCATTTCCTATATTCTAATTACTGTAATTTTACTGTAGGCCTATTATCTATTATCTATCTGTATAGAAATACCTTAAATTTGCATTTATCCGTTTCGATGATGATCTTTCAGGTAGTGTATGGAAGTAGTTGATTAATTATTTATTCACTTGATTAATTAACATTTGTGTAGTTCGGTCACACTTAATTAGCTTGAATTTTATTGGCTTTTCATTAGTATAAGTGTTGGATAGTTAACTTGATGTTGTTCGTATGTATTCGTTCAGTAATTAAAGTAAACGGTCTTGAGACTAGAGATAAACTGTCTACATGGTGGAGAGGTCAACTAAGTAATCATGGACAAAAATCTAGTATAAGATCTAAATCGGTGCTCAAATGTATCCAGTAAGTTATACATAAGATCATTTTAGCCAGTTACCATGGTTAGATATCACTCATTAATCTACTCAGTCTACACACAGTATAAATGTATAAACCCCTTACTATTCTATATGTTTCATGTATCATTTAGTTAATTACATTTCTTAGACATTATGTTGTCAGGTGTATCTCTGATCTGTGATTCTATTGAAGGGTAGAAACAGTCACCAAGACACCTCAATTATATGCTTTCTGATTACAAGAATTATCTTTAATATTCAGATGATTGACACTTTCTGTTAGAATCAGACACATAATACCTTATATCATACAATCCAAGGTATTATAACTTTAAGGCATTGATTGTCTTCTGAAAATGCTATTTTAGTACTACAGTAACATCGTTGATAGCTGTTAGTCAGTAGTACTGATTGTAATGTGAGTTATATATTCAAGGGATTATTGAGTGCTTCAACTGTGTTGTTCATTCTTAACATACATTCAGTCAGTTAATAAGTCAAGGAGAATGTTACCGTCGACAATCGTATTACTTCTATGAACATATCAGCAATTCATAGTCTTTTTGTACCTTATTGAAATTATAAATATAGTGAATGTTATAAAATGAGATGTATTCTTAAAGCTTACATTCTAAAATGTGATTTCGCTCGTAAAATAAACTGAGGAATTATTGATAAGCAGAAAATAATGTTCTGGATAACCTGATTAGTTCCCTGTACAAAATAAACCGAATAAACTACTCTTTCAGTTTTGTAAGTAATAGTTATGACTTTCATAAATTAGTCTAGATTTTGGCAGATAAGTGGGATTCAGAATGCTCGTTTTTCCCCCAATTTAGTCAACCTTGATGAAGGTACCTTCATCCAAGAGTTAGTGTTCATACTGGAACTCGAAAGCCATTGGATTCACCACTAGGCTACTGAGTCCAGATAGCTGATCTTGTGCATTGGGTATATATATATATATATATATATATATATATATATATATATATATATATATATATATAATTTGATGGTATTTGACTGGCAATTGGAAGATCCAAACACCTTCAAATCATGTATACATAGCCGTAACACAGTTACAAATATCTGAATTCAGTAACCTTGTTTTAAATACGGCGGCGTCTGACACGAAAATAACTGGGTTCAAGTCCAGGAGTGAACATCAAAACTGGGTTTCATATACATAGATTTAATGACTGCAAAATAGGACGATATACGCTTCCTGGATTTCTTTTGCCAACCAATATCCAATCTTACTGAAAGAACAATCACGTTCTGTCATCACCGTGACAATCATCTCCAAAATATCTTTGAAATCCATACAAACCTGCTACTTTGTTAGATACATTGAACCAATACAAAATGTCTGAAATATTTAATCATATTAACGTACATTACTTTAGTTTTCTACTTACCAAATCGTATATATATTTTATATAGCTCCTTAATAAAATGTATCATTCCATTAGCTAACCATATTCTAACTTTAAGTATACTTATGAACTACCACTGTTTGTATAAAGACTATTTTCATAAGATGTAGACTATAGCAACAGTAAATAATCAACTTCAACTCATAACAAACCAACTAAATGGTACTAAATACTCTTAATTTTATGATTTTTACTCATCATCATCATCATCATGAATTGATGACAATAATTAATGAAATTTTATTGAAATATTTTTGTGTATAGCAACAAAATATACTTGAAAATTAATAAATAAAAAAACAAAGAAAGAGAAAAGAAAACAAAAGGAAAACATTAATTCACAATGTTTATATCCATGTGGACATCAATGAAAATAGTAATAATAATAATAGTCACTGATATTTAAAACTGATGCATGATTTTGTTTGTTTTTTTTCCTTTTTTTCTTTTTCTTTAAATATTCACTGTAGGTAGATGATGCATATAACTTAATGATGTTAATTAATAAGAAAAAAATGAAAGAAGAAAGCCAAAAAAAATAAAGAAAAGTAAAAATATGAAATTATTGATTGTTCACTAAAATAAGCCCACCCTCACCCTTGAAAAAAAACAATAAAGAAAAAAATTGTTAAAATATAAATAAAATGAAAAAAAAAAGAAAATGATATAAAAGATTGAAAAGATAAGAATATAAATTGAATTTAATGATTGAAGAGTACATTTGTTGTGAGTAAATATAAGTAGTTGTTGTATTTAAAAGATAAATTATATTATTTATATATAAATAGAAATTCATCGAAATTATTCATTCAATAGGATTCATAAATAATGAGGTATATATATATATGTATATCATATGTATGTTTGTATATATTAATTAATAAGATTATACATGATGTACATTATATAAAATATGAAATGACAGTTATCTTCTTAATAAGAAGAGGGTAAACAAACCCATTCTTTAATCGGTAATGGTTAATATATATGTAGTTTTCGTTAGGGTAACATGATGAAGCTTATACTTTCATAACAATCAATCATGGATGATGCACGAATACATGAAATCAATAAGTTCCTATAAGGGTTCCAATTAGCATGTCGTTGATGTGCATAATGTTAATGATGATTTTGTTTTTTACCGGTCAATGAATTTCATGCAATAGTAGGTAATTACGAAGTTCATCCACCATAATTACTCCATCTCCTATGATAAAAAAAAAGATATAAAGGAATAAAGAGGAATGAAAAAAGAAAATTACTAAGTGAATTATGTAACTAACTTATCTTTAATAATCATCATAATAGACTTATGGGGTTTGTGGAGATTGATATTAAGTGTTAATTGATTAAATTTGTCTCAGGTTGATGTTGGTTAGATACCACTGAATAGCAAGGAGAACCAGACGGCTGTTTCTTCCTAGTAATGAAATCTTCAGTATCGCGTTCACTAGATTCCACCCCAGGAGCTCTAGGAGTCATTCACTTATATTTCATTGGCATATTGATAACCAATGAAGTGATTTCTTCCATATGCATTATGCTGTTTTCCGTCAGAATAATAAGAACATAAGTAGTTAGTTATCCAGCTGTTGGTATTAATACCACAAAATATGTTTATTAATAGTGGTCTTGAAACAAAACAAAAGATAGAAGTGACGCTTAAAAATATACTACTAGCCTGGAAACATGCTTATCACGCTTTTCTGTTCCGGGGTATGGTAGCATGATTCGTAATTAAGTGATCGCATGTGCTTCTGCAACTTTGATTTGTGGAGTAGCACGGATCAATATACTGCTTTAATACAAGTAATCATGAAGGTATCGTTAATTGTTTGACATTATCACCTTCAGACATGTTCCACAGTATTAAGACTATGTTTGTTTAATTATCGATTTCCAAGAAACCCCATCAGTCCAACTATAATATTCGCTGACTACTGTTCAACATCAAGGGTTCCTGAAGTTTTATTGGAGTGGTAGAGTCCCAGCATACGAAAAGATCAAACAGTTATCATCACTGAAAGTGAATACTAATCTCATTATTTTAAAAATGTTGATGACAAATAAAAATAATGATGAAGGCATCGAAGACCTGTGCACTGCAGAAATGTTAGTGTTTTGATAGCATAAATATTATCATAATGTATACAAGCCATACATATTTACTTTGGTCAAATTAATTCAGACTGTAGACAAAGAAGATTACAGCCGTAAAACTTTATAAAACTCTCCCACTTTATACTGTTACCTAATGACAACAGTGATCAAAATGCAATAATTTCTGCTTATTAATATTACTGCCACTCTGATAGTAATAATAACTAACTAATAACCATAACTATGATACTTTGAGTATAATTTACAATACGTTTGGTTACTTCGACTCACTGTAAAAAACATCTTTACAGAAAAGTCAGTGGATATAAAAAATAACTTTTATTCTTCAACTAACGACATCACAAGGATTTTGTTTGCTTTAATAGATAAAATGAATAACGAAATACATTGGTTCATCAAGAAATTTCAATATTACGAATAAACAAATTTGCATAAACCACTGTAAAAATATGTACGTCAGTCACATGTAACACTAAGAAGAACATGAAACATCAAGTGAATGGAGAATAAAATCACTGGCGTTTCTTATGATACTATGAAAGTCTGCCTTAGTAGACAATCAAATATGAGGTTGATTCTCTAACTGAATCGAAAACCAAAGAGCTGATGTTTAAAGGTTGTTATGAAATTCATTGAATCTATGTTGCACATTACAGATTAACTTTAATCAAGCATTCATTATGCACTAAGAAGTAGTAGATAACTGCTTCATCTTTGTCAGTTACTTCCACAGAAGCCTATTTTTAAGTAGTCGCATCTTAACAATCAAATGTGTTTTTAGTTTTCAACAATTGTCTAATAGATATCAGTTCATAATACAAATCTTTTTCGGATTTGATTACTAAATACATATAAATTGGCATATGTCTAAGCATAAAAGAACAAAACTCTCATCATTATAGTTACTTCATTTACATTACAGCCAAAATTTTCAACTAATTAATCAGACTAAATTTCGCATATCAACTGTCAGTCTAGCCATTATGCAATAATCTGATCATAGATTTAAACGCCTCCTCTCTTTTTTTGTACTCATTAAATAATGTGTCAATTCGATTTCATCTTTCTTCTAATTCTTCTGGATGACCTTATCGACAGATATAAAATTCTAATTTACTGTAATATGTAGAACTTGAATTGTTCATAGGTGAATAGTGTTTCTCGTAGGATACAATCAATATGTAACGTAAGAGATCATTCCATTAAGTAGCACTAATTTCACAGACATTGATAAATTCAACAAAGTAAAGAGGATAACAGAATGTAAATGATTTTAAAAACATCTTTAATGATGGAAGCACATTAAACTGACGAGTTTCGAATAGGATGTAATGCGTGTTCTAGATTCTACTTACCAGCTACAAACTAACTTTAATTATTTGGATTAGATTTGATATCAAAAACTGATCTAGGATATATAACCGTTGAATACTAGGAAACATTAGGCAGTTGCTGCATTTTAGAAGCAGACTCTTTATAAGTGTGTACCCACAACCTCATCCAGAGTTCCAGTGAAGACTTAACTAATCAAGTTCATTTCTTGTTGGATGTGAGACCATTAACCATGACAACGACTATGGTTGCCTTAGTAAATAATGAATCCTATGAAAATTATAATCAACAGTCGTTAGATTCCTGCTCAGTGATTTAATGATTGAGTGTTAACCGATAAGCCTAAAAATCCTGGTTTTAATAGTGCGAAGAGATCGTAAACTTTCAGTGCCCGGAAACTCTGAGATATAAGCAAAACTGCTATGTCCAATGCTTCCTGGTTGTTAATAGTAGTTTAGTTCAAACTGATTCGTGGTATTGAATTAAAATTAAAGACTGAAATTATGTTACGTACTAAAAACAGCATGCATAACGATTTTAGAACAAGAAGTTCATAATAAGTAATCGCAGATCAAAATAATTTACTTGGTTACATAAGAGAGTTAGTGGATAAACAGTGAATAGTAATTAAGTTTGACATAGGTTGTGTTCAGTTAGCTTAAAAAATTATCAATAAATTTTTTCATGTTGGATTGTGACTGGCAGGTGGAATCCAAGATGTGCGTTTCGTCCTATTTGGGACTCGTCGGCTGGATGTATCTGCATTCCAATTTTAATGTTCACTCCCGGTTTCGGACTCATTCCGCTTCGCGACAAAAGCCACCGCGTTTACTACTAAACTTGTGATTCATCCCCATGTCGAAGCAATCTGCTTAGAGTGCACTTATGGCAACAGAGACTGACCGACTTCAGTTTATTATAAATCAATGGGAAGATACTAACTCGTCCTAATTAAATGGAGAAAGTTTATGTTTTTCTACTTCTAGCTAACCAATACGTAGACAAAAAAATGAAGATGAGCTACCTAACTCAGCCTGCTCTATGCAAATACACTAGCTCAATTGTGCTTGTACAGCCAGTCCTGTTGGATAAACTATCAATGAAATAGAACACCTGATTTTTTATGCATCATTCTTCAATGTTATTGAAGAAACAAGTAACAACTACAATAAAACTCTATTCTTGTATATTTAATCGGCATTGATCATCATATTGATACAAATCTAATATACTAAGTTCTCTATAGGGTACCATCAAACTTATTCTAAGCTACCAGAATGTATTTGTTACATAGAATAGAAAGCCATAGACATCCATTTAAATAAACTAAATCGTTGTCTACTGTATTCTCAATAGTATTTCACATAACTACTAAATTATTTTTAAGTCTCTTATAAAACTTTTTCTAATTTAACTTTGTTCTTACATAATCACAATGTTATTTCAATTTCTATCTACATCATTACACAATCAGTTCTTGAATAACATTCTTTTGTACTGTTTTATTAATCATCTGATAAATAATAGTAACATTCATATCTATCAATTACAATATTAAGCATAGGTTTCTTATCATTACAAAATACTCATGTCACAAGTTGGTAAATACGTCAATTCAATTAACAATATCATCATAAGGATAATTCTGACGTAAAACATAATAAAAACATTTTCTTAGAATTTCAAATTACAGATTAATTAAAGTGAAGTAAACTATGAAAGCTGTAAAGTACTTTGTACCAGTGGAAGGCTCTTCAATAATTTATATGAAACTCAGAATGTTCATGTCTAATGGTAGTAGAGATAAATGTTAGACTGTGTGTTTTTATGTTCATCATCAAAATAACTAGCTAATAATGTGAAAATATAATCCATCGAAAGTTAGTGTTTCTATCGTTCTGTATGCTGACATGTCTACTGATCTCTGCTATATTCAGTGGCTATCATCCACTGTATTGTCTTATTTTCAACATGGTTGTGCTTTTGTTGGTTATAACTATCCATAAAAGCATTTGGAGTTAACTTGTCATATTGGTCATAAGTAAATGCATTATTATTACTAGTACAGAGGGGCTGTGAAAATTGACTTTAGATAATGATTTGGTGAGAGAGAATGAGTCGGAATAAAATTTTTCATTGAAAATCAGGAAATGATTAGACAATCATGTCATATATACAAGGATAGCATCCGAAATATGTATATATTTACTAGTTATTACAGAATCTTACAGAAGACCCTTAAAGTTTTAGGTTTGTCATCGTAGATACAATCCATTCTGTTGCTATTTAATCGTTCATAAATTCATCTTAATTTGAAGCTCATTATATCTAACTAGTAAGTTACTTTTAGTTGAGAGTTGTGGAAATTGCTGTATGTAAAATGACAGGTGTTAAACATCTGTCGTAAACAATAACAGACTGAACAAGGTGTGACTAATTACCAGTGTTTATCCATGACCTCATTAAAGAATAGAGGTTATCATCTCCAGATTTAGTGGTTGGAGCTTAACAGCCTGAACATTGAACAAATTTAGTTGCACAGAGTCATTCACTTTCAAGCTATGGGAAACCGTATTATACATGAAATGATCGGAATCTACTATTCAAATATTTTCACTAAAGCTTTAATAAATAACTCCTAAAATTATCGACTACGAAGCTGATATTGACTGTCATTGAGTAAACTAACGTTAAAACCACGGATTTTTATTTCTTATAGTTACAGATTTAACCTTGGAAGTATGGAAAAACCATCAAGATGTAAACTTTTAACTTTTAATTAATTGTATTTAAGTTGGATTGTGACTGGCAAGTGGAATCCAGGACGCGCGTTTCGTCCTATTTGGGACTCGTCGGCTGGATGTACCTGCATCCGCTCAGGATGCACATATGGCAACAGAGGCTGACCAGTTTCAGTCCATTACAAATCAACGGGAAGATACAAGCCTATTCTGAATTTTAATTAACTGGTTTAAATATCACGTACTGAACCATTTTCCAACTACACTATATTACGTGACTTATCGAAGTTCCGATTTATTCATGAATATGTACTACTAAGGAGTTTCATACTTGGCTAAAATAACTATACATTGCTTCCAATTTTTCAGTGGTTCTCTAATTAAGGTCAATTCATTACATGAAAATTCAACATTCATCACAGGTTATCAATCATAGTACCATTTCAATGAAAAAGGCAGACAATGAATAAAACCGGTCTCACTATCATCACCATGAAACTTAATACTATGAGATGTAAACTAATTGTATATTTTAAAAACTAGATGTGGTTTACAGAAGATAGTTCGTTGTACTTATTCAAAAATGCGTTCAGCTGAATCTGTTACATTGTTGTCAATAGTCCTATTCAATGTCAGATTTTATATACTAGTGTATGTAATTTATAACCTATATTTACTTATTGATTAAAACTTGTAGAGTATATTCATTATGAAATGATGTCACATTTAGTTAAATAGGTAAGCAAGATATCTGTGATAGAATTACTGAAGAAGATATAGACAGCTTACTTTTCGAAATTAGTGACTTATATGATGAAGGAAGTCACCAACGCAAGATGATTACTCAGTAAAAAGGCTCATACAGAAATGTTCATTTTCAAAATAATCGTCATCAACATAGTTACTTCATGTAAATCAGTTACATATTGGCCGACCGAATTCACTCTTTATTAATGATGTTATCAATAGATGTGTATAAGGATCATGTAATGGTTCATGTTGTCCGTAACGTTATCAATCAGCAGTTAATGCTCCACATCTAGCGCATTCAGTCATTTTTAAATACATTTACACAGTGAGTACCTGTATATTAGAAGATGTCATTCACAAACATCAATAGCTATTATCTACTATTTGCTACAATTATATTAGAGCATCTCTGTCCAGCATTCTAGATGGAAAACAAAATATAATAGATGTTTCAGCCTACAATGAAATTTTTCATAAAAGCTTCAAATTTTTATACCACAGTCAAGCAATAAATGAGCAAAAAAGTGATTGATCAGCTAAAAACATAGAATCAATTGAAAAACAAAAGATTTACTTCAATCTGCAGATTTCTTTCACGATAAACGGATTGTCTATAATGTTTCTAATGTTTAACATTTCTATAAAAGATATCCAGTACTTACCTTTACTTAGTAACTTACTAGAAGATATCTCTTCATAATTTTACTAAGTCAAATAATACACTACGATTTCCTCGTTGCTGATATTCAAGATCCTACATATTTACTCTTTGATGCCTTAAATGTATTCCGAGAAGATTAATTAGATATCTGGTATACTTGTTTCCTGAATCTATATGCTGTATTTCATTGTTGATATTCATACCAACTCATAAATCCAACGATTCCTTCTGCTTTAAACATCAATACATTATACACTAAGAATGTATAAACGTTAACTTATTCAACAGGTATAATGATAATGAGAGAGGTTATATGTAGAGTTTTGATGCTTAAAAGAAATAGATAGTTTACCAAATAAGATTTTGTACGGCATTTAACTAGAAGTCAATCTGATGTACACATATATATTACTTAACTTATTTAAGTATATTGATAAACATGAAAATTTCTTAAATTAAACAATTTTACTTTTTATTATACATGCTTCCTGAATTCTTATACACATTAATGTTAAGATACACATTAACCTACGCAATAATTTAAGTTAATTCATACCTAAAATAGCATTATTACATCATACTTCAATAAGTAATATATTACATTAATGAAAAAGTTGTCTACAGAAATCTTCAAAAAAAAAATAAAATAAAAACAATACTGTAATTAAGAAATGTGCATTTTTAACATACTAAAAATATATTTCATTTAGTTTTGGTAGGCGAAAATTCAATTATGAATTCATAGTATCCAGTGGTACTTGGTTTTCAATAGTACCCTATCAATATAGAGTCTATGATGAAGTCAATTAACTAATTTAATGGAATCATTGAAATTTTTTGTTGTTGACAATTTTACATGATAGAAAAGTTTTATGATTTAAAAAAAAAATCCTTTTAATTATGTTGTATATATTTGATTATAGTTAAACAACACTATTAGCTAATACTTTATATAGAGATGAATGACGTAATCATTCTACAAATATTAAGTTAATTTATATTAATGATAATAATTGTAAATGATAGATTTCATTGACTTATTCAATTTTATTTTATTTGGTTTCCATGTTAATTGTTTTATTCTGTTAAGATATTAATTGTATAGATTGGTAACTACAGTTTTGAGGATATGTTTACCTGAATTGCTTCTAGAAACTAGTTAGCATTCAAAGAATTTCTTTAATTTCAAATATGTACATATTCTCAGTTGAGTTCGTTATCATAACTGTATGTTTTCAATTATAGGCATCGTATTACTTATTATCATTTAACAAGTACTTTATGATCATGTATATGCTGATGCATACGAGAGAGGGGGACATCTACTTTGTCTAACAAAGTGTTCTATGTACTTGGTGAGATTTATTACTACACTTTTCGACCTACATTAATTAGGCTAAAATTATACAGGCGGTTTTCGGTCAGTTTTGACTTCAAAGGGTTACAAAATCGTTGTACTTAACTTAACAAGGTAATTAATAAGAGTACGAAGATAAACAATACTGATAAACCTTTTAATGATAAACATTCATCAGAATAAATTAATTTAGTAATCATACACAGATAGCCTCTTCATGAAATAGATACCAGTGGTGTAATACAGAATTACAACTAGTGATATACAATTAAATCACCTTTTTCAAGGAATATAACTTAATCAAATCTCACAAATATCTT
This sequence comes from Schistosoma japonicum, assembly GCA_025215515.1. NCBI lineage: Eukaryota > Metazoa > Platyhelminthes > Trematoda > Strigeidida > Schistosomatidae > Schistosoma > Schistosoma japonicum. The sequence goes on along the minus strand of CM046063.1, from coordinate 12,121,986 downwards.
AGCAATCAGGACACTATATAAATATGAATCTCAAGTTGTCATATTACCAATTCAATAATTTCATTATTTGAAATAAATGACCATTTAAAATCAGTCAGTAATCATTCGATCCCTGTTATCCCTTGTGGAGTACAGGCCGCCGACCAGTATTCTCCAATCAATTTTGTACTAAGCACTCCTTCCCAATTCTTCTCAAGTACTGTTCATTCTTTTTATGCCTGCCTTAAATTCTTAAAACGCTGTGTTCTTTGGCCTTCTTATTTTACTTCAGCTTTCAGTATTCCAAGTTAGTGCCTGTCATGTTACGCTGTTTGGGGTGTTTCTTTAAAGTTTGTTCTATATACGCCTCAACGTCTTTTCCTAATCTCTTTCTCGGCTGAAAGTTGGTTTGTTCACTGACACGATAGTTTGTTTCTGATGACGTCTGAATAACCGAAGTAAGTAGATTTACGCATTTAAGTGTCTCAAACTCATACAAACCCATGATATAAACTATTTAATTGAACTAGAAATGAAGTTTAATAAAGTATTAATCTTTGTAAGATTTAGTGAATCATACATAGCACAATACTTAATGAATCAACCTGATATCAGTAGAATCACCATTAGAAATATTAAAATAGACTGTCTTATTATAAGGTAGAAACTTCACAGAAATAATCAAGACAAATATAAAATAAACTGTCTAAACTGCTAGAAGTACTATAGAAAAAAAAAACTAGAAGCTCACTTATCTTAAGCATCCATGAACATAGACTATCTAAGAAACGTATGATATGTCACCACTTATCAATACATAAAGACAGTTGTCTATGGACAAGAATTCTACTGTAACAAATGTTGAAACTTTGAATCACGAAGAATATATGAATTTCAGAAGATTTTTAGATGAATAACACCCAGGTCAACCTATAATCAATTAACGCATCTACATAGATCCTATGTGTCAACCTATATGATAGAAAATTAACTAAACAAACGAGACAAAAGAAATACAAGTACAAATGACAATAATTAAATCCCTCCTCCCTATCACCCACCAAACACAATAGGTATAAACAATTCATATTGATTTTATAAACACATGAAGTAACCAGAATGTATACTTCTAAGTAATGCAATCGTTTATTATAATGATATGTAGAAGAATAAAAGCTTCACAACTGTATGAAAAATACTAACATAACTGAATATCTTCAAAACAGAATTTAATATACCTAACAGTAATAATTGACTTACTCCATTATAGTTAGTACTTAGAAAGTAATTAAATCATTTTACAGACTGACTTAATGCATAACAGAAAGCATTCTATATATAAGTTTACTTACATATGTATGTAGCATGTGAATATAGCTATGCAAATAAAGTAAAGTTACATCAATTTCAGGGTAGGAAAGATTGGATATTATTAAATTTTCTCACTTTATAATAATTTCAGTTGTGTAATAAACAGTAGTAGTATATCAATTAAGACCATATTTAGATGTAGTTACTTGATTCATGTGAAAATTACAATTATGATAGCAATCAATCAGATAGTATGCTGGTTTTTACATGTATATCTGGTAAACCCTGTGTTTATTAATAGTGATCTATAAAAACAAGTCGATAGAAACATGAAGGAAATTTAATACGCATAGGAATATTGTCTAAGAGGTGTGTAAACGACATTTTTACAAGAAGTGATGAAAATTTTATCATCCAGAATATCATTGGATTCATGGATTAGCTGCCTTCCTTCAATAGAATTCGCAATTTTACAATGAGTACAATTCAAACTACATTTTTTAAATGTTTTATTTACCAGAAGAAAAGATGGATCTCTACAGCGATCAATTTGTTAGAGACTAAAACGGAATGTACAGCTGACTAACTTTCATAGTTAGGTTACAATGATGCGAAAACGTAACTTGGTCCATTAATTATTATTAGGATACAGTAGAATCTGTCTAGAGCATTGCATAGATAAACAGCTAAACTTTCTGAAATCCATCTTCTTAAAAATATGGATACTCGACACCTTTAATTAAAAAGAATTTGAAATAGTAGCAGCTCTCATACACACAAAATGCATTGTCCCACAAAAAATATTATATATATACCTTGATATCGAGGAAGATGTTATGAGTGATATCAATGTAATCGTTTAGAGCAGTCGATTGGAAAGAAGTTTTTTCCAGCAAATCTTTATTAAACATTCAGAAGCTGCCTAATTATATACGTCCAGTTAAAGAACATGCTAATTCATCTAGCCAATTTCATGTGAATCTACCAGTTCACTTGTTGTCGAGGTCGATTCTTCGTTGAAGTCAATGACAACTTCCAGTTTCGCTAAACAAAGCATAATTATTAGCTAACTAATAACTAACTTTTGGAGGTTTTAGTGTAAAGACGTGATCAACGGTGTTCAACCATATCGAGTGTGAGGTAGTTATTCCGTTCTACGGAACCGAATAAGATCGTGCAATTCAATCGTGAATTGACTGAGTCAGAAATATCAACTGATGGAGATTGGTTTAATGGTCTAACTGTTAGGAGTTCATCTCACAGCCTTTAAGTCCAGGTTTTGATTTTCTGGTGAAGCCATGGATGACCGATTCTCAAGAGTCCTATACTAGAACGAAACCACTATCCAGTGCCTTCAGGTTTTTAATGGTCGTCTAACTAGAACTGATTCGTGATATTACATTGAAATGTAAATGCTTCACTTGTTGGTATATTACATCACGATTTCTATTATATAAAGGAAGCTTGACGAATACAACGGAATTCATGCATATCTCGTACAATAGATGAAAAAATATTGTGACAGAAACTTAAGGGATAAAATATTTTCATGACTGAAGATTGACCATGAATCATCGAATAGCTTACTAATGCTACAATGGGAATTCTTAGTAGTACATAGTAGTACATTATAGCTCAACCAAGGATTAAAACTTGATCATGTCAAATGTTCCTAACCATTAGAACACTGAATCTATATCATACGGTTGACATTTGTAACTTCAATCAATAAGTGACCACATTAAATTCGCTTACAAAGTTACTTATGTACTATTGATATGAATGGACTCTACTGACCATGTTTTATTATGAAACCTACAGAATTACTTCCTGAAACCAAGCACTTATCGCTGTATATTTATCAGTTCTTTGAGTGAAACATCAACATCTTCAAAATACCAAAACAACATTATATGATGTACACTGGTTATTTCCAAATTGCCCTTGAAACACCTTAATATTAGATCGATTACACGACTAAAACTAGTCATCATTTTGATTAATTGAAATGAATGAAGCAAATCTTAAAGATTACATATTTGTGAATATAAACTTGTTGCGTAACTTATTAAAAGTTGAAATACTAAAGGGATATCTATTATTTTCGGTGGTTTAAGAAAGGCAACTAATTTTTCAAACAATTTTTCATTTGTTTTAAGTATGCGTAAATCGATTATTTTATTTCCATTAGTGTTTTGTTTCCATCGCTCTAATCTCTCATTAGACTCATAAACTGTAATCGTATCTTTTGTCATTCAGAAACTGTAATCAGCTGATTATGCGTTTGTACCCTGAGTTCCTAGCCATTATTGTATCCGTTTTGTATAAATGTCGTTCTGCTTAGTGGTGGTTTTGTATGTGTACAAATGGTTGGGTAAAATATAATCTGACTATCTGGTAGTTGGTTAAGTTACTTAGTGTTCTTCATTCCGGGTTTGAGGACTAGTAGTCATAGATTATAGGTGAGCGCACACTGATTAATACTGTCATTGTCACCGTTCTTCACATATTCCAACTGACTAATTTTACTTAAGATATAACAATTAGATGCTTAGAGAAATAATTACAGAAACAAAATACTAAATGTAATTAATTTCTAAGGTGTTTACTATACTACTAACAAATGATTGACTTGAATTCTGTCTAATAAATTTATATCAGTATTAGTGATAATTATGTCATATAATAATCTTAAATTTGCTTAACATTGTAGATACATGTAGTACATAAAAGGTCGGTAATAGTTAACCCGTCACTATTACCTAATTCAAATACATATTCACATATACACAAATACATAACATAATGTGAACGAACTAATAAAGATGATATAAACAGCAGATTTCGAAGTAAGAATCTGACCTTCCAAAGAAAGTTTGATATAAAAATTACCTTTAGACCATGAACATCATAAAAACAAGTAAATATTTAATTAAAAAATAAACAAATTAAAAAAGTATCTTGAGTTTTGGCAATCAATCAAATCAAGAACATACTACTCATCTAGTTGTACCTACATTTAATGTTTATGCCTAGATTCGAATAAATTGTGTTTTTTATTTTAAGTCTCAATGTATTAGTCACTAAGCTATTGATAATAAATACAGTCAATAACTTATTTAGAATGGATGACATTATTAGTAAAGGCCTATTATTTTTTAAACCGATGATATAACACAATACCAAGGCACAATTTACACTTGCAATTACATAATAAGTACCCTTTTCTTAAATAGTTGTGTTGTAAGCTGATATTATCTAAAGTCAGTTTATACAAATAATAAAACCTTACAACTCTATATAGTAGATGCTATGGTAGCATTCGTATGTAGCATAAGCAAAAACCAATGAATCAAGACCACTTTTCTACATATTCTAAATTAAACTTGTGTGGTCGGATTTTATGTTATCAGTCTTACAATAGTTACTGTCATTATGTTACTAAAATAAATGATACTTTCTTATTTTGATTTAATAATAATAATAAAACACTAAGATAATGTTAATCGTTTACAAGACAATAAGTAACAATGATATTACTATTTGTGAAATTGAGTACATCTAGTCTAAATGCATAAAGTGAACTACCAAGATTATTTATGGTACAGAAGGAAAACTCTTACAATAATCAAATGCATCATTCAATTTAATGAAAGCCATGATGACTATGAAAATAATGTAATTCTAAGATCAATCTTAGCTTTATTATAGTGATATAAATGTGGAATGTTTTTATTCAACTTAAGTTTTTCATTCATTTACTTATTGTCTGATTGATAGTTGATGAACTCGATTTGAGACAATCATCGGTGTTTATTTTAAATCTAGTAGAACAACTCCATAACTGAACAGCCTTACTTTGTACAATATTCATTATTGAATAATTCAAACATTAACAGAATACGTGTAATACCATAAATAGAGTTTAAATGTCTACAATTTGTATATTTAATTAACTAAGGCTTGTTCAAATACTTTGTTTAAATCGTCGTTAAAAGCATATTGAATACAACAAGCTTTGAAAATCAAGAGTCACGATTAGATAGATTTCATTTGAATAATAACTGAACATATTCTTCTCTTAATGAGATTAGTCTGTTTAGCATATCGTTAACATGAAGTACTGTTTGCCTGATTAAATAAAGTTTCTCAGTTGACCCTTTCTATGTTCATTTAATAATTCATTGTACTTCTACTGAGTAAGATATATTGAACGTTTGATTTATGCTTCATCTAAGTGAGTCAATGAACATTATCTCCCTTACAGCATAACATCGGCCTAATCACAACAGAAGCAACAGTGATTATATTAATACTGCCCATTTAGAATATCTTGTCATTACACCCATTCATTCAAAGTATTCATCTTTTAAAGTAATTTATGTGATCAGCAAAAACCTACTAAAAGACTCCGTCACACACACACACACGCGCAGAAAAACTTATTCGATGTACAATATCATAAAAATGTAAGAAATTAAATAAATGTTGGTTAAATGGAATGAATGAAGGGTGAGTTTATTCATAAAGCTTCCTGTGTTCACTATGTAAGTTATACCGGCTAACGTACAGCATATGAGCAAACAAACGCAATACTTGAAATATTCGAGCTCAACTTATGAAGGAGACATTTAACATTCTGACTCATTAACCACTTTTGTTAGTGAGAATATAGTATTTATAATTGAGGAATTCATTGGAAAACGGAATGCTATTACACTCTGGTGGTCAATAAATTGATTATAGTTCTGTGGTGAGGCTTTTACTGTTAAGTCAAAGACATGAGGATAAAGAAATTTATTTACGTAACCAACAATCTGTTTGGGCATTTTTCGCATAACTTGAAACAAGGACTTATTACAACATACCTACCTTTCGAAATCCTTACTAACAGACAATGAATTATTCACAGATGGATGAATGCCACACTGGTTACAATCATAAATTATATATACATGTGATTTTGATTATAAATCTTGTTTAATTAAGGGTTTCTATGGGAAAGGCATAATACAATCATCTTATTTGATTGACAATCCAAAAATCTAATCCCAGATAAAAATGTCAGTTGCGTTACAAACCTAATTGTAACTCTAAATGCTAACTTTACAACTATTTCACAATCATGAAAACTACTTCCAAAGTTGCATTAAGTTTTTCTCAACACCATTGCCCGATTTTTCTTATCTTGCACTATATTTTTCCCAGTATTACAGGACTGTTGAACTAAAGTTCAGAAATACGATTAGAACCTAAGGATGTAAATAACATCTATGGTTTCGAAAAGGGATTCCAGTTGTGACCAAAATTTCTAGACCACATTATTAATTCTAATACATATAATAAACACTGCTTCTTTAACGAAGGTCAGCAGTGCTGTGAGATCAAAAAAAAGCAAGATGACATTCGGAAAAGCTGATCTATGGTGAGATAAAGATTTCAATCAAATTGTGTAGCATGGAAAACTTTAAGCAGTTCTGCAAAGCCCTACACTTTTATAAATTCTTCTTAATGTCCTGCATACTACATTTTTTCAATCATATGTGATTCGGCACCAATATTTTGGCCTGCTAGATCAGTATTAGTTTCAATTCAATTAGGACAGAAGATAATAGGAGTCTTTCAGTTGATCCAACTTCGTTTTAAATATTTCGAAAGAAGGAGCTGCAACTACGTGATAAATGGGGGGATTCAGTTTGTCAATCTTTCTTACTACTAAACCAATTTCTTACTCTGTAGCCAGATTTTTAATACTATAAGCCTCATTTTAATTAAAATTCCTAATCTTCAGCATGAATACTAATCGTAACTGTGATGAATTGTCTATGGAATACATATTTAGTTCAAATTCTAGACAATATTAAAGCCAATAACGCTTCTTGCATTGATTAATTCGGAAATTTTCCACGGTTAGTTTTGTACTTTGCTTCCTCGTTCTATACTGTACTCTGGTAGTTATACCTAGTTGTTTTGATTATCTTTTAATTCATTTCATAGATGGACACTGCATATTATTGTGTAACATTGCGAATAGTCTTAAAAAAATAAGTATGACATTGTATCTAAATGCGTTATATGTATTTGTAAAATTCCAATGAGTAGAAATTAAGATTTCTGACGTTTCGACGACTTAGTGTAAGTCGCTTCTTCAGAGAAATGAATAAGCGAATTGGAATTTTACAAATATATATAACTCATTTAGAAACAACCTATCCAATGCTCAATTTATTTGAAATTATCAAAATTAACCTCGGTAATCATGCATATGACATTGTATTTTAAATAGAAAAATTACAGAATAAATGTAGTGATTGTGTGAAAGGGATAACAATAGACTCTAGACTATTCAATGTACAGTAACATCAGTTACGGCTGATTGAATTCGCCAGCGATTAATATTGGTAGGGTACCATAAGAAATCATGGAGCGCTGAGCAGTTATTCAGGTCCCAGTATCAAACTTCTCAAAAGTTTACATCATAAATCTCACCACAGGGGCGTTAAGTTGACGGACGTCTAATCATTCCCTTGCATCACTGAGCCGGCATTCAATGGTAGAATTTCCACTTCCATCAACGTGTTAACTTGTGAGAAAATCATCGCAGTGTTACTAACGATAAACTTCTCAATCCCAACAAGTTGCACTATATCACAAACTGATAAGAGTAAGAATTCTGTCATTGGATACCGGCCTAGTGGTGTAAAGGGTTAGACGTCGGTCAATCTGAGGCCCCTGAGGTAGAATCTAGGATGTGCACCATTGAGAATTTCTATACTAGAACCTAATAGCTATTCAGTACTCCCTGGTTTCTAACGGTAACCTGCCAACACTAATCTGTGACAAATTCAAACAACTGAAACTTGGTACCAATCCCCACAAACTATCAATTATAGTATAATAATATGATATAGTATATTATTGTATAATATATAATAATATAGTATAGTAGTATAGTATAGTATAATATTATAGTATAATGTTAAATTCCAGCTTTGAATTTCATGACGAAAGAATAAATAGTGTAAATATATGTGAAATTAAAGCCTATATATTTTCAGCATTCACAATGTCACAAAGTACATATGTATACCCCGCCTTCCCCCCCCCCCGCTTATACATATGAAAAATATAATTGTAACTAAAACTATATTGAGAGTATTATAGTCACTCATGTTAAACAAATATAATGATGACATCATATAAACAGATAGATAAAGATGAAAGGTTTCATCATTCAATATTAAAGTATTTCGAAGTTTATTTCTTTTATACATTTTCATAAAGTATTTACAAATACTTCATAATGATTTTTTTATCCAATTCTATTAGGCATCAATTCATAGTAATGTAGTCACAATTATAAGTGATTCATCATTATATGTTCTATATCAGAATGATAAGTAGTTAAAAGTAATCAGTAATAGGATAACTCACTTGATATTAGTTTAATGCTAATTGCTACTTAGTGACAATATCATATAACTACAATCTTAAGAGAATTGATACTGCCTATGAGATTCGAGCTTATGTCCACTAAGACTAACTTTCAGTCAACTTATTCATCAATATTCATTTAAAAATCTTGACATGAATAATCTAAGTGGAGCTGAATTTAATGATGTGAAAAAGATTATTTTATATCGGAATAATTTGTGTGTGAATTAGTTCTGCTATGAGTATTAGAATAAACGGATTAGTTGTAAATGGAACTAAGGAAAAATGGGGAAAACTAGGAAGCTATAAACAGCTGCTACTGATTAATATAAAACTGCCCTCAACATTACGCTCACTGCAGAGCCTAAAGATCTTAAATTTGATATGTGACGAGGACATAGATCCAAACATCTGAGGCGTTTCATACTGAGACGAAATATCTCCTCTGTGTTTTGTGGCTTTTAATGGTTTTCTAACTAAAGTCAATTCGTGATATGAAATTCAGTAATCCTCCAGATTACTTTTGATTCGAAGTGAATAACATAAGGCATAATGTGTGAATAGAAGCTTCACTTCGAAAAGTCTAACTTCGGTAGGACAAACATAGACATTTTACAGTCAATATACCTTCAAATAAATCAGCTGATATACACCACATTCTGACGTTTATAAAGTTTAACAAATCAAGATATGACGCATTGAGTCTTTTCTAAAAAATATTGTTTAGACAAAGCAATTCCTCGTATTTTTTCGGTTTGTAAGAGTTTCTCCGGCCTAATCAAGCTCTACATCCATTTTACTCCAAAGTTCACAATACTGTGATTAAAATTGGTTGTTTGTGAAATCCAAAACACGCCTAATGTGTTATCCTAAAAGTTAATGAGTCACAAAATTAAATTTAAACGTGAAGTAAGATTTAGCTCTTATTAGGGGTTAGATCTAGTAATGCCGCTAGAATTATTGTAGCCGAATAACATACTGACTATTTCTGTTTCATAAACATGTGACTTGTTGTTTGTATTGGACGCAGATTGATGTTGGTTGTGTACCACCGAAAGCCACATATCACTGGACAGCTGTTATGTCATTGCACAAGATTTGTCCGCAGTACATACTTTTGATTCAACCAAGAAATAAAACTTGAAGCTTTCAGGTTTCAAGAAAAACTATTAACCATATTTACCACTTAGACCCGCCAGGGTCCAGTGGTAAAATTCTTACCTACTTCAACTTGTAATATAACACGATATTCGGAGACGAAACAGTTCTCGTCGATGACATTAGGTGATAGTCACACTGTGTCGCGAATTGGTGGAAATGGGAATCCTACCAATGGACCCGAGCCTGTTCAGCGGTGAAGATAGTTATTCATTCACCATGAAACCTGTAGATGATGGATTCGATTCCATGGTAGAATAAAAGGTGTATACTGCTGAAGGATTCCCTATTAGAACGAAACAAAAGTCCAGTCCTACTTAGTTTTTACCAGCAGCCATCCGATCTCAATCTGTGACCAGTAGAAACAACTAAACCATCTCAATTCAAAACCATATTATGTGAGGTTTAAAATCAACTAACGCAATCAACTGATCAGTAGAAATGAAACAAAAAGTCAAAATTTTGATCAGATTAACTTACTGTTATGATCCAGTTCATCAAAAAATTCATCAATACCAGCAATTAATCGTTGATTAGCTAAATTATTAAATTTTTGAATGATTTTATCATGATTTTTTGATCCATATAAATGTAATCCATGATCTTGAGGATAAAAATCTACAATGAAGAATGATATTCATTTGTTTTAATTCATTGACTAACAAGCAATTTTCAACAGCTGAAATAAGTAACATTCAAAGGAATTTTATGGACAGTGCTTAACAACGGAATCAAGAACAGGTATTCATCAGATTCATCAGATGATTGTACCTAAATATGTCAAAATGTTATTGTGCATACTGTTAATTGAATTCAACTTGTATAATTTCAAGCTTCTAAGATTGTTTAATCTATCTAGCCTCGAACTTGTTTAATAGATACGATATTCACTATAAACACTCATACTTTATACTAGTTATCGATTTCCCCAAAGAAGGTAACACCAGCTAAAATAGATCTGTTCACTACTAAATATCAACAACCGGATGATTCAAATTCATACTAATAATCTATTCTTTCAGAATTGTGGACTCTATAGTGTATATCATGTACATTTCATGACTATCAATATTACATATGGCCATGGCATTATTCATTCATTAGTCTGTGAATTAACTTAGTTAATTTTTGTCACAATATCAACCGATTTGTAATGCATTACAATTATTCGTTAAGTTAATTATGACTTTGTTGATTAGATAAATGAAGTCGTAGCTTAGTAGTAAATGTCTTCACTTTTCATGCACTAAACTGTATGATCAAGTTCTAGTCTATTAGCTTGAAAATGAATAGCTATGAAAAAATATTATTGACTTTTGTATATAAAATGTGACTTTAAAGCAAGTACACGAATCTATACATTGTGAATTCTGTCCTTGCCCAACAGTTTACTCATGTCAGATGACTGAGTTTAATTAAATGTTTACTGTTGAATTGAAGTAATGTTTTTATCATTCACATTCTAATATAGAACAGTGATGATGAATTTAAAAAAAACGATAATAAAACGTAGAAAATCCAAACCTTATAGAAAGAAACAAAATAAACTTATCTTGACAGTCACTAGAAATTCTAAGCTTAACTTATCTACTATAATTAAAATGATCATACAAATCCTCACCGTAAAGTATCGTATCTAAACTAGTTTAAGTAAAAATTAAAACCCTGAGTTTCGGGATGAATTTCAGGCATCTAATCTTTTCGTGTCATACATTAATTTATTGTACCCTATAAAACAATCTTAAATTAATTGTGTTCTATTTGTAAGTTATGTTTTGTAGCATCTTCATTTAAGTGAAGATAGATTTATCAGGTAAATACTAACAAAGTGCTATTATAATATCTTTTATTTTCAACCAATATTAGTTCATTAGTGATTAACTCCTCGAGTTCAGTTGTGGAGTTCTAGTAAGACGACGTGACTAGTGGACTTCATCCATGTCGAGTGTGCGGCAGTTACCCACAGATGGCAATGGATGATGCCGTGCAAACGTATCATGAATTGACTGAATTATAGAAATGAGCCGTTAGGAGCCGATTAGTTCAGCCATTTACTGGTAAAGCGTTCTCCCTGGAGCCAGAGGTACCTAGGTTTGGTCATTGACAGGGTTGTGGATACACACTGAAGAGTCTTATACTAGGACTCTTTAGAAGCTCCCCAGTACTTCTTTCTTATCATTGGTTGTCTAATTCAAACCAATTCGTGATATCAAAATGTTATTAACCAAATTGAAATTTAGAATAGCAGATATCAGTTAAAAGAATGTGTATAGTATCATTCAGCAGCATTCTGGGTGTGGTAGTTACTCACTAATGGCATTGAATAAAATTGTACGATATCCTAAAATAAATGGCGTCAGAATCAAAACAAAAAGTCTATAAAGGATAGACATGATATCTGGTGGTAATGTAGATGAGTATTCCCATTGAGGATTGTAATGTTAGAACGAGACAATCACCTATAGATTGTCTAAACATGGTGTTGACAATTCTTACTTAATTGCAAAATTTTACTTAAAGTAAGATTTAGGAAAATATGTGTCTACTCATGCCGTTGTACCTTACATAGAAACAGATAAGAGAAAATTCAATGAAACTGAAATCAGAATACGGAAAAGACAGTACCAACTACAGTGGAAACTTTAAGTTAAATAATGTACCTCAGGAAGTGTAATTTCAATGAATCCATCAAGTGTCAGGAAATGAATGTAAGTTATCAGTTGGAAAAATAAAAAGTATTCAGTGAAGTGATCATCCTTTTCGTTAACATCATTTACAAGAAAGATAGGCCATGATTATAACTAAATGAGAGATCGAACATATTTATTTAATACGCATAGCTTAGACTTAAATATACGAATTATTCAAGCCACTGTAATGTGCAAATCCCTGAGATATGTCCCTATCTAGCTACTACTTTTGACTTCATAGACTCTCTTAGAGCGAAAATGTGATCAGGATTTAATAAATATTGAATAATATTGCTGATGTTAAAACTCAATGATTTTCTCTTTTTTCATATTGGATTATTTATACACATATAGTAAGGATAGTGATAATAATAGCTTTATTCAATAGCATGTTTAGTACAATAATCATTTCCAGCACACTGTATGTCAACAAGTTGCTCTCTCTCCATGTACACATATCAGTTCGTGTTCACGAAAGTAGTAACACCACCGCCACAATTTTTCTCGGTGATAGAACAATCGTGAAGAAAAATGCGGAAACGTTTTAGCAAAACTAAATTGTCATCGTACAGGTCATGTAGTCAATTTTCTTGAACTGTAATAGAAACAACAGTTACGGAATGTGTTTAGACTACGGAGAAAATGTAGGTAGTTGAGACTAATAATTTCAATAGTAGATTTCTGATGAATATTGATTCCTTTTTAACGCTTGTAGCCAACCACCATAATGTCTTTGCTTAGATCTCACACGATAGGTAATAGACATTTTATACAGACACCAAAGTACACAATACAATTTTGTGACATGATTGAGCAAATAAAAGACAACCAAAGACGTGAAAGTAACTTAAGATATTTAGAAAAATGGTAGCCTAAGATTTTAAACAGACTGCTGTAAGCAGTCAAGTTTACAGTTCCACAATATATTTATTATTTAAGTTGATGTAGTCTTAAGGGAACCTATCTTAATTTCATTTTAGTATATTTATTCGTCACAGATTGATCTCTAATGCATACTATTGGAAACCAGAAAGTGCTATGCAGCTGTCTCATTCTAGTATAGGACTTCCGAGTCGAATCCGCACTTAAAAAACAGCACCTGAGTATCGAACTTTAAACCTTTGGGTTTAATTGTGAACGCTTACATAACCTGTTCTACTTAAGTTACATCAAGTGAGATCCATCAGTGGCAAGTGTTTCACTGTTAACATGTATAAACTTCGCTAGTCACTACTTCTCACAAGAACTTTATGAACATTTTAAAATCCGTTAATAATGAACTGATTATTATAATTAAGTTAATGTAATTTTGTACACATTAGCGTTTTGTTTTTACTTGTTATTCTTTACAAATAAATCTAATGGTAAGGCACTCGCCACTTAACCAGAACGTCCAGGATTCAATCTCTAATAGGATAGTCACTACAAACTGCGAAGAGTCTTATACTAGGACGAAAACATCTGTCGAATACTTCTTAGTAATCAATGGTTGTCTAATTTAAACCAATTCATAGTATTAATTAAACTTATATTTACATTTTCAATAGTTTAATGGAAAGAGCTCAATAAGAAAATTTGATTTTTATCAAGAGTATTAGTTTTATATCTAGATTTATATTTGCAATCTGAAAGAAACTAACATGGAGTAAAGAAAAAAAACTAGATACTACTAAGTCATTACTAAGGAACTAATTTGAAAATTTTTTAACATTGACTCATTATTAAAATATGCGGAATATTTTCACTTAGTAATTATAAGTAAACTATTTTCTATTTCAATTGGGATGGTAGAGAATGATTATTTAATTGATTGAATATGTCACAGATTGATGTTGGCATGGTATCATTGAAAATCAGAAAGCACTGGACAGCTGTTTCGTTCTAGTGTGAAATTCATCATCAGTGCTTACCTCAGATTCCGCACCAGGAGCTTCAGGTTGACGAAAAACTCCTAACTATTTGCATAACTGGGTCGGCATACAATGGTAGAATAAAACAGCTATTCAATGCTCCCTGATTTTCAATGGTACCCTATCAATAACAATCTGTGACATATTCAATTAACTTTCTGTTTCTTTAACTTCATTTTTCTATTCTTCATTGAATCTTGAATTATTCCGTAAAAGTAATTATTGACAAAATAATAGAAGATAAAAGTTAGATTTAAATAATCTAGAAATAACCACCGTCGTTATTTACAATGAACCGTCTTGAACTAATGACGTATGAAAATGAGTTTGCATTACTTATAAGCAATGAAAGGGTAATATCATCTTTTAATAATTACGAACTAAATGCTATAATGTAACAGTTTCTTCACTTTCAAATTACTTCACATTTCAATTGTTTACTTAGCAATTTTTCCATGTAAACACCTGTTTAGAGTAGAAGTAATTTGTTTAGATATCAACAATGGAGTGATAAATGTCATAAAACCTAGTTTTAGGGAACGCTATTTAAAGTCGTTTCGACCAATAGCTTCATTGTAATATAATCACTTGTAGATAGGTGTTACAGAGATTGTTAAGTATGAATTTGACATCATGAATTGACCTGAATTAGAAAAACATTAAAAACCTAGAATTAATAGACATTTGTTTCGTTCTAATTTGAAACCCCGGCGAAGTGTATATCCACGACTTCACCAGAGGGTCGAGTAGGAGACCATAGTGTTTTGTGACGAACGCCGAAGTTAGATCTATCAGTCGTGTAAATCGGTTCAGTCATCTAACGACTAAGTGTTCGCCGCGAAGCCCAAAGGTCCTAGTCTCGATTTCATAATGTGGCCGTGAATGTACGATGCTGAAGAGTCCTATAACAGAGCGAAAAAATTGTTTATTACTTCCTGGTTTTCAGTAGCTGTCTAACTCAGACCAATTTGCATTATCAATAACATAGTATACAATTGTATAGTTGATAACTGAATTACATTATAAATTGAAACCATGTATAACACTCAGAAATACAACAACTACAGTAAACAGAGTGAACTTGAAATTTCTTAAAAATTTTTAAATCAATTTATTGATAAGCCTCACTGCATAGTAACTTACAAATTATTCATATGACTTACCTACTGATAACGTTTAGAAGACATAGAGTCCTTAGAGTATATTGATGTGTTTACATACTATTAAAGTTAATCTTAGTAAATATGTACAAAAATTCAATTATGATGTTAGATATGTTAATGTTATTGATGGATAACAACTTATCTAGTTGCAATTCTAACTAGTAACTGATCAACTTTTAAGATTATGAATACACTGTATTACTTATAAGTTAGTCCTTAAGTAATAGCCTAGTACAAGTAGCCAGTCGTATGTTAAATAACCTAATTATTATGTTGCTAAATATGACACAAAGTAATGTGAAAAGGGTATCAGTCCTCTAAGAGTCCACCTAGGATACGCTAATCAATAATATGAACTACTAAATATATACCAAGCATAAAATTATCTCTATTGAGTTTTTTTTAACCTAATAACAAATCGCATCACAACAAGGGCAATCACTAAAGATTGTTGATGATTTAAAAATAGATAGATAGATAGATCAGTTATAAATAGATAGATTAGTAATAGATAGATTAGTAATAGATAGATAGATAGATGGATAGATTAGTTATAGATAGATAGATAGATTAGATAGATAGATAGATAGATAGATAGATAGATAGATAGATAGATAGATAGATAGATAGATAGATAGATAGATAGATAGATAGATAGATAGATAGATAGATAGATAGATAGATAGATAGATAGATAGATAGATAGATAGATAGATAGATAGATAGATAGATAGATAGATAGATAGATAGATAGATAGATAGATAGATAGATAGATAGATAGATAGATAGATAGATAGATAGATAGATAGATAGATAGATAGATAGATAGATAGATAGATAGATAGATAGATAGATAGATAGATAGATAGATAGATAGATAGATAGATAGATAGATAGATAGATAGATAGATAGATAGATAGATAGATAGATAGATAGATAGATAGATAGATAGATAGATAGATAGATAGATAGATAGATAGATAGATAGATAGATAGATAGATAGATAGATAGATAGATAGATAGATAGATAGATAGATAGATAGATAGATAGATAGATAGATAGATAGATAGATAGATAGATAGATAGATAGATAGATAGATAGATAGATAGATAGATAGATAGATAGATAGATAGATAGATAGATAGATAGATAGATAGATAGATAGATAGATAGATAGATAGATAGATAGATAGATAGATAGATAGATAGATAGATAGATAGATAGATAGATAGATAGATAGATAGATAGATAGATAGATAGATAGATAGATAGATAGATAGATAGATAGATAGATAGATAGATAGATAGATAGATAGATAGATAGATAGAGATAGATAGATAGATAGATAGATAGATAGATAGATAGATAGATAGATAGATAGATAGATAGATAGATAGATAGATAGATAGATAGATAGATAGATAGATAGATAGATAGATAGATAGATAGATAGATAGATAAGATAGATAGATAGATAGATAGATAGATAGATAGATAACCATTATCAGTCAAGTTAGTTCGAATATATTACTTAATTTTTTTTAAAATTGGCTCTAATCTTGTCAACACTGAATTCTGTATAAATTTTTATTATGGGCTTTGCTCATTTACTGATCACATGCTGTATAAAATAGATTATGATGATAAATGAACCAATGAAACATTCTTTTTAAATTTGTTACCATACCATTAGTATTGTTGTTACTTCTACTGTCGATTATTCTACTAGATGACGCTGATGAGAATGACAACTAAAATCCAATGTAGTTCACTAAATCACTTTAGTTGTATGTAATTAAGCATTTCTGTGATTATGTTTGTCAATATGTGTATATTAGGCATTTGCACAAATCTATACCCATATGTGTGTGTGATAGATGAGTGTTAAATGAGTATCAGTCAGTACTCTCTCTCTCTCTCTCACTCTTTATGCCTCTATGCACACAGTACAGATTCATATAAATATTCAATGTATTTCACAATATAATCACATATCTGTTGCCATCTATACAATTATACTTATTTAGTATACTATAGTGTATTTATAAAGTTATTCATTTACACTAAAGCACATGTTCCCATTAATTGATTATTCTTATCATTGTATCTCTTTTCACATTACAAAATCTATCTTAATCTATTAGACACACATTAAACGTACTCTATCTTAAATCAATATATACTACTTACAACATCAGTATATCTATCTGTATATATTATTGATACGATCTACTACAATTACATGTGCACATTTATAAAAGAATTTTCTTTCTTTCGTTTTTTTTCTTCTTCATTTTTTTTCTTCATAAAGGTAGTTGAAATTTATTGATATGGTAACTTAGGTTACATTTTATTGTTTATAAATCATTATTGTACTAATAAGGCATGGATACATAATAAATGACTACTCAACATTTTCAGATTAATTGATAATTGAAACTATTAAGAAACAATAAATAAATAAATAAATAACAATAATGTTAATGACTTCATTCTTGTGAGTTGTTTTTTTTTTATAATAATTTTTTATTACTGAATTCCAATAATTGGCATTTCATTAGATTGAATTGTAGTAAGGTATGTTGAATAGAAGTTGTGATTGAAAGTATGTAACAATAAATAGATAGATAGATAGATAGATAGATAGATAGATCAAATCGATTTCATGTTCTAGAAATTATATGAGTTATGAATCTTACGCATAGAACTAACAACTGACATCTAGTAGGAGACTTAGGGTAAACACTTTATTGACTAGTAACTATATTACAAAGATACAATCTCTTACTTGTAGTAGTTAAACGTTTTGGAGTGAAATGATCATCATCGTTGATAATCGATGGTGATTACACTATACCATGAATTGAATGACGTTGAAAACATATACCAATTGATGATAATCTTACGTCTACTATGATGCATATTGGTTCTGATTTCAAGAGGCGTCTTATAAGAAAAGGAAATAAATGCCCAAGACTACTTTACTTTTTAAGGTTACTACATTTGTG
Source organism: Schistosoma japonicum (assembly GCA_025215515.1). Classification (NCBI taxonomy): domain Eukaryota; kingdom Metazoa; phylum Platyhelminthes; class Trematoda; order Strigeidida; family Schistosomatidae; genus Schistosoma; species Schistosoma japonicum. Next base: position 12,103,326 of record CM046063.1, on the reverse strand, counting down.
ATCAGTAAATAAAGAATATCAAGTATTGTTTGTTCTAAGTCATTCATGTAGATACATAACCTACGTAAACGAATCAACAAATTTACCAGTAGTTTGAGCACTTGTGAAAAAGCATAATTATGTATAAAGCAAACTTTAATTATTTCATCGTAGAATTTGACAGTGAAAGCATCATACATAAGTGATCTAGTACAAAGAATACAATAACACAAAATGCTCTTCTATGTGAATTGATAACGCATCGAATTATGATCTCGTAAAATATAAAAACACAAATGATATTTGTAATTGTAGAGACCCTTTCATATTCAGCTTGTATTATCTTCATAAATACTTTAGTTATTTGAATACGTCTTGTTAGATTAATATTAGAGCATTATGAGATTTGTGATCAATTAACCTTCAGTTCATTTTTCTATAAAGATATACCTGTCAGAGATACAGAATTTTTAAGAATACAATTATCAGGGATAAACGATTAACCGTATCGAGTGTTACGGGCATCAGTTATATAATTGAGCAGGCCTAAATATATTAGCTACTATCGTACCGTAAACCATACAAAACTCTAAGAACCCTCGAGTTCGTACAAGAACACATTAGTACATGTTTGCTGAAAATGAATTCACCCGAGATGGCGATATTATAGCAGCAATAAATGAAGTTGGTGAACTATAAGACCGTATTTAAAACATCATCATTTGTCCCTATCAGAAGTATCGCATCTTCAACAGATAATATTGCCAACAATACAGTGGAATTTAGTCTATGATCCTGGTACAAATGCAACTTTTAGTACTTAGCTTAGAAGATATGAGGAACCCTTTAAAATTTATTATACTACTTAACAAGATTCTCGAAAGGTTTGTTTGCAACCCTAAAACCTGAAGCAAAAGAATTAGACAAATGAATAGTGAATTCCACAGCTTAACTAGGAGTATTTTCGTTCAATATCTGCTACTCAAATTCTACTTCATGAAATTTTTGTGTTAAACTGCTGAATAAAACATTCAAATAGCTCGAAATGATCTGAGTTTAATACTTGTTACTTAGAGACATGTCAATAATCTTGAAAAAGTCGATATTTTCTATGGAACTTATTCAATCATCACTAAGTATCATATTCAAAGATGTTGTTATAAAGTTATTGGAATCACAACTGTAAAATGTGGTTATTTACATTGATTAATCAGTTAATGATAACCAAAATCGATTGTCTATTAGTAGTCGAATTTTACTGTGAAATGTACTTTATGTTAGCCATTAGACTAAGTGATTTGATATCGTGTTCATGATCTTTAGCTGTTACGTGGTAGGTAGTAAACGATAGAAAGCCGTTCTATACAGTCTTCAAAAAGACATACTAGCAATATTAAGACAACATAGTATTCAAACTAGCATTATTCAGTATCATAAACATGTCACAAATGTATTATCTCACAGATGACGATGATCTTCCGTAGAAATGAACTATTTGTATTATTCACTCATTGAAACCATTTCCTAAAACTGATAGACGTTTTGAATTATAATTTTCATAATTATTGAATCATTCTTCAGAAATAGTGTACGATAAAGCATATAACATTGAAGTACTTGTTAAGAAACCAAGCCAAGTAAATCATCATTAAAGAGTCTACTGAGATTGACATTTTAAATATCATAAAAGACGGAACAGTGAGTCTATGTAGAACATAGTGTTAGGTCGGACCACAAAGATGTGTAACAAACTTTCAGAACTGTGTTTGAGAACACTATTTCATTTATTCGAACTATCTGTAATGTAAACATTTTGTTCCTATTATTATTACGCTCCGCTTGCCCTATCCTCCCGTTTAGCATAATTCGCATTTCGCTAGTGTTGTCTGGTTGGCTTGTGTTCCTTCTCATTTCGGCTTGGGACTAAGTGGGCATAGGGCAGACGCGCAATTATCGACTAGGCACACTTAATTGGCATTCTCTCAACCAACCTCAAAATTAACGCATCATAACACAAAGAAGGTGTTTTGCGTTTAATTATTATTAAATCAATTAACGATTAATGTGTATAAAGTTATGAATATGTGATTATTAACCAGACATATCTGTAACCTACAAAATACCAATGTTATTTTGAAGATTAGAACTAATGCCACTAAACAAATAATCACTTATTAGTAATAGATGATTCACTTCACAGCAAATTCAGTAAGTTCTTATCAAGGACACTTATTATCATACTTCTGAGTACCATTAGCAACATTATGTCTATTATTTTAATGGCTGATGAGAATATACATATGACCATATTCAGTAAAAATGTAATAATGGTATTTCGGTGGTAATAGATAATGTAATACAGTGCGATATCTTAATAGGTCACAATAAACTCCTGGTTTGCATATTTGTCAGTATAATGACTGTTAAAAATTACAATTCTTTGTTACTTGGCCTGTTGATATCAACGTTTGACTATATTTTTAAAAATCTAATTAAACTATGGCTAATTTAATTACTTCTGTGAAAAGAATTACCATTGCATGACTAATTGAATGAGGTCGTTAGTGTAGAACAATACATCTCAGTCAGTTAATCTACAGACCTTTAGATTCAGAATTAGCTCTCTTTGATAGTGTTGATGCTGAAGATTCCCGAATTAAACAAGATCACCATGCCATCCAGTGATTTTATTGGATAACATTAGTATGTGGTTTGATGACTTTATTAAAACCAAAATCATTGATGTAAAATATAAACCGAAATTTATTGAATCCATATAAGTAACAAACCTTAATCATATCATATGGTATTGAAGGTTGTAACAATGAGGCGATTTTGAATACATATGGAACTCATTAGTACTGTGCATCCAAGAGAACATATCCAGAATCCTCAAGCTTCCAGATGAATGCTTAAATTCTAAACAAATTTTTCAATGCCTAATCTAATGCAACCAAGGTGTCTGAAAGTGTTTGTTTATTGGATGTGGTTGAGTAACACTGATGAGTCATGCTGTGATGAAATATCTGTAGAGTACTTTGTGGTTTTTGATGATTGTCACTTTGTGGTAAAGCTTACCTACTTAATAAGTGTGCAAAGTTGATAACATTAAAATAATCTCAAACTAGAAAAATGCCTAACTGTGATGAACGAATGACATATTAGGATCAGTCAACCATTCTAGTGCTTATTATCAAACTACACTAGATATCTAGAGTAAAATCGCTTAGTTATTTATTGAAAAGTGACTTATAGCAATTACTACTCTATTGTCTAATATCCGTTGTCGTTTTAATTCATCAATCTTAATCTACTTCGAGTGACAGGAATTGATAACAATTAATGTTGCTTAGCTGCTATTTAATTTTTAAGGTAGCTAATAGTTTGATGACTAAATTGATTAAACACATTAAGTTGAACACTTCAACATCCCCATTTTCAAAACAATAAATGTTAACATCATACTAAACAACGCATTTTGGTGAGGGGGTATCTTCAATTTTAAGGGACAAGTTACTGTCTATAAGAATCATGCCTAAATTATCTTGCTTCACAGCCTTAGATTGATAGATTACCGATATTCACTAAATCCGTTATTGCTGTAGGATTGAATTAGTCAGCAATGTAGATAATTGGATTAACTAATATTTGATATGTGGTATGTTAATAAATGAAACGTAAGATTGAAATAGAACACTTTAATGAGTACGTTAAACTTGTATGATAAGAGTCAATACTACAAGAAAAGTTGCTAGCAATTCAAAGATGAATACAATTTTATAACAATTATAAATTAAGTCACCAAGTAACAAGTGAATTATTCAATTAATTAATTCAAAGTGTTCAATAACTAATGATAATGAATGGGTATTTATGAGGATAAACTGACTTGAGTTCGACAACTATCAGAAATTAAAAAGCACTGAACCAACATTTTGTTTTGCTATGGGACTCCTCAGTGTCAATCAACAATTATATCAAACCCAGAACCTTTAAAATTATCGGTGAATTTGAAACCCTATAGAGGTTACCTGTAGTGTGAAATTTCTATGCTCGTTAGTTAATAAGGACGCTTGTGTTCACCCTTGATGAGTTTAGTAATATGACGAAATATCTTCTTACTGTTTGGTAGTTTTCTATGGTCTTCTAATTCAGATCAATTTGTGATATTGAACTCAAACTAATGATTAATTACGCATAGAACTTAAACATTATGGCATTTAATTCTATCGTTCACATATGCCTCAAATTAATCTTGATTCGGTTCTGCTAAAGCTCTGGAATGATGTCTTCTCCTAGTGCGAATTCTTAATATCGTCAAATAATCGAATTCTCGAAATTCAGGACTCGTAGTGAAATGTTAACCAACAGAACCACTGGGCTTATGTTTATTCATAACATTCCCACTTTATTCTATTTTTGTTATATTTGGCCACTATACTATTCCATTTAGGTTACAGTTTACAATATTCATTAAGCTTACAGTATTAAACTGTTTGGTTGAATTTTTCTCTCATTCAACGCAAGAATGCTCTAAGTTATAATGTAATATCATTTCACTGTCAGATTCAATATATTTAGCTTCATCATTCTGTAAATTTGACTTATCCATATTAAATACATTTAAACAAGATAGTTTAAGATAAATTTAGTATCTAAAATTTACTCAGTAAATGAACAGAACCACCGAGTTCTAAGTTCAACAAGAATCACAGTTTGTAAGTATCCGTGTTCATACTGGTAATTTACATTCCTTCAGGTTAATTATTCAAATAATTAACATGAAACTATAAAACTGTTCAATGTAATTTAAGTTCAAAATAGAGTAGATTTTATGTAGATAAGATCGATATTATTAGTGTAGATTGTGATAGGACTAGTAGTAATCTAAATCAACTGGTTTAGCAAACCGAAGTAGTTAGGCTTACATTTTATTACAATAGTTCATGTTATATAACACCTTGAATGACAACAGATCATGTCTAATGTAATCGTTTTTCATTATTCTAAGGCACTTTATTCTGTTTCTGTTGGAAAACTTATGGATTGAAACTACTAGAATTCAGCATTGTTTCTTTGTCTTATTAAGAAATGTTCGGTAAAATCTGCCAACATCTTAAGCAGAAACATGTACAAATTAATGACATATTTGTTGGGTAACTTTGTGATTGTCTTGCCATATTCGCTTGCTGGAAATCTGTTGACATTTTAAATAATAGATTTGAGTTTACTTGTGAAATGAGTAAACTGAGTTGAATCCAGCTGATGAGTCTCAGATAAGATGAAATGTATTATATTAGCCGTACTTAACCTATATCTATAAGTGGCATTATTTGAGTTTGAAATGTCAACGACTTATTTACAGAGTGAGATGCTATCATTGATCAATGGTGCCTTATATCAAGCATACTGTACCTTGAGATTAATTTATTCCCGTTATCAACATGATTACTATGTAGAATTAGATTAGCAATCGAAATACTGTGTAGCAGAACATTAGTTACTCGGTTCAGTAACTGATTGGTTAGCTACTTATTTACATTATGTGAAACAGTCAGAGAAGTTAGTCATACAAATGTCAACTTTAATGGTCATTATTAGTCCAAAGATTCATCGATATGATACTAATAAATCAAAGCTCACTATTAGGCATGTACTTGGTCGTGTATTCATTCATTGATGATCGTTTTATTAATAAGGTTTAATACTAATTAACAGGTCTCACTGTGTGATCCAGATGTCAAAGTACTTTGTTCAGCTAGCTCAGTAGATAGATTCACTTATTTTTTTAATTGAACAGCCTAATATAATCAGAGAAAGAAGACATACAAAACAATTGTGAATTATACGTTAGTAATTTTAATCTGAATATTCTGAGTTTCATTTGTGTCAAACTAGTGAATTAGTTTTACTGATTAGTCATAAATTATGAAGGACAGCTTATGAAATGAACTTCGGTTTCTAATACTACTTCCGACTGGGATCAGGCGGTACAGAAACAGATGTATATATTTAACTTTTTCGTAACAATATCTCTCCGAAGGTAAATGAACTTATCTATTCACTATTACTTTGATAATTTATTTGGAGGGGAGGGCATCGTTTGTACATAGGCGATTATATATTCACGTTAAAAAGCATAGCAACAAGCGTAGTCACTCAATAATAATATCTGTGATTAAGGTGTCAAAACTATTGCCAACAACATTAATAACGCAATTGCAAAGTATGTATTTCTGGATGAAATTTATTTATCCATATCAATCTGTCGATAAATAGTATTTTACTTAGCAACGTTGCTTCCAACTTAGTTGTTAGTAATTCCTTTAATATGAAGTTATTTTGTCTCAATGTAAATTTCTTCAACAGTTCATCCTAAAGATACTGATCAACACAACTAGGTCTTTCCATTGTTGTTACTATACACAATACAAATTGTTTACCAATGTACTTTTTCATATTTTATTTAAAACTAGTCATATCAAATCTGTTGCCTGGTATTAGTATGGTTATATTATGAATTTACAGTCTTTCCTGTCACTGATTTACATCAATGAACAATCATAAATATTGGTCGCTTTGTGTAAGTAAAAGAAAACAGTTTAACTTTTTCCGCTTACATAACTTTATGATATTGCATTTCCTGGTCATTGTTCAGTGAATTTTATCGTTCATTTTCTTCATTTAAAAAACAGATACAGTTAAATGTTACATCATTCTCATAGTTATCAGAATAATTAAGGGGGTTGTTAAGGAGATAGTTAATTTGTCAATGCTGATATCACGAAATGATCTGAATCAGACAACCATTGATCACCTGAAAGCATTAGGACGAAACAGCTGTCCAGTGCTTCCAGGTGATCAATGGTTGTCTGAATCAGATCAGTTTGTGATATCAGCATTATCAGAATAAATTAGAACATTAAGTAGGTATTTAACTTGTATTCAATAAAATAAGAATGACATAGTTTGTAGAATATAATAACTCCATAGTTTTCCCGCTTTCTTAGTCAGTTTCAAGCAAGTCAAACAGTTTAACGATGTTTTGAAGTTGTTTATGTCTTGATTATGATGTTGTTTAGGATTTCAACTGATAAGTCGCTGTTATTATACGTGTATTTTGAATAGATCGACTCGATACAAAACTAATTCACAAGTATTATAGAAGTTGGATTGAGATTGGTAAGTGAAGTTCATAAGATGTATTTCGCCTTATCTAGGATTCGTCAACTCCATGTAACTTTATTGATTTTTAAATACTGATTAATCGAAATCCTGAACAGTATTAATCGGAAGATAGGAACAATTAAAATTTTTTGCACATACCCACGTTACACGAATATGGCCGTCTTGACTTAATATTTCAGTGGATAACAATGCGGCGTTCACTACGAATGAACAAACTTCTGCTCTCTGTATAAGCATCAACAAACGAATTTGGAAAGTATATCCGTCTGATAAATCCCAAATAAAACGAAAAGTATGTCACATATTCTATTTGTAATCGCTAGTAGTAGTTCCAGAATATTGATAAGTAGCGCAACAATTAATTGATAGAGAATATCGAATTGTAAAGTAAAAACTAAGTTGAAATGAATGAATAGTAATTATAATTTATCTGAGGAAGACTGACATTAACCGCTTATTGTTTTTTTATTTTTGTTACCAAATCAGTTGGAGTTCAAACAAATAATCATCCCGAAGTTGATAGTCGAGTTTCAACCTCATGAATAGTATAGCTCCAATGACTTTTAATAGGACTGGATGATACATTCTACCGATTGTTTTGAATATAAGTATTATATTTACATTGAATTTCATATTCTATAGGTGACATACGAATCAACTGTGAAGGATACTTTCACAACTGAGTGAAACTACTACAAAAGTTATTGAAACAAACACATGTGTAGGATGTTGTTAATCATTATAATCGATTTTAGCTTTTGCGTAGTCGTAGTATTCTAACCAACAAAAGTATGGTTCTTTACTGTCCTGAGTAATCAAATGTGAGTGACGCCTACTTTTGCTGAGGCACTGGTAATACTATCAGTTATCTTAACAGAAGTGAGTTAGAGTTTGAACCTTTGAGATTACATTCTAAAATGTATGAATTATGACTAGCAATTGAACCAAGAAAACCCAGTTCAAACTATTCGAAACTTGTCTGCAGCATTCCAGAGTTGTAGTTCACACTGATACCCATGGTATATGTCTGGCGCTTTATTGACTAAAGTGTTATCCCCTGAACTGTTGGAATGACATAGTCATCAACTTGTTCAATCCATAAGTTATTTACATTATCTTGATATTTATATTCAGGAATGAATTAATGGAGTAAAATAGGACGAAATATGAGTTCTGGATTCAACTCATAGTCACAAAACTGTGTACTTTATGATCTGATACAGAATAATTACATCAGTAAACATAAACCAACATTGAATGATTTATTACTGTGACTGACAAAATTGTTAAAAATTCTCAACTTCAAAGATGTTTTATTTCACTATTCTATCATCAGTTCTTATTTGCAAAATATATACTGGTCAGGTTAAGGAAAGTTCATACTCCGTTAGCACCTTCATGGAATGAATACAGTATAACTCACAACTTTTCATTCAGTCACGTGATCATTACGTGATAGATATGTTAGCTATGTTGAACACAGTTGTTTATGCCAATGCTCTAAGTCGATAGAATAAAGTAAGAATAGATTATTGTGAAGATATGCTCAATGTAAAATAGTGCTAGAATAATACCATTATTCTATTCATTTGCAACATTCAATTGAGAAAACTGTAGTTCAAAATAATTAGCATCTATTCAGTATAGCAATGAATGCGTGGTGAATACAAGTAAACACTATAATCCATTTCAACTTAACTATTACAGTCAGTTCACTAGTTATGCACTTGAAGATACTTCGAAAGTTCCACTGAAAAGTCATGATTGGTTAAGTTTAGACACATCATTAATAGCACAAGCGTCACTCCACATCAAAATTAAGTGAAGTAGCATTCCTACCATCGTACTTCAGGCAACCTAGTGGTATAGAGTGATAAACATGTAACATGAGACATGTACGTTTTCGTTTCTATTCCAAAACGAGATCGGTGGTTCGCTCTGCCACTTAATTGTCGGATACCAGAACAAAATGGTGGTCTGGTTATCTTTGATTTACACTGATACTAACAAGATCAACTTCTGACGAATACAGACAATAGATCTAAGGATAACTAGTCTTGATAATAAATGTATGTACATGTGGTAGATGCATGAATCTATACATCCCCACTAGTACAGTTAGATTAATTTAAAGTAAAAGAATTTTGAAATTTTATTATGAATCTGTATTTCTTACTGACTTTACTTAATCATCAGATAAACTCTTCTAAATCAGATAATAATGACAACGGTCAAATAATGAGAATAATGAAAAGCGTAGCAACAGAAATGTGAAGGATGAATAAACTTTGAGTAGTATATTTACAGGTAGGCTGAACGATTGTTCTGAAATATGGAAGTTTACTTCATTACATAATATTCCAAACATCAATTGAATTGTGACGGTTTTATACAGACAGATATTAGGTTTACTTGTTTGTCACAGAATGATGTTGTTTGGATACCACTGAAAACTAGCGAGCACTGGACAGCTATTCCATTTTAGAATGGGATTTATTACCAATTTCCACAAAACCACTTCAGTTTAATTTCCACATCTGATAATGTTTAAAACTCACTGAACTTTTAAAATTTGCATGTAACTATTAGGAGACTGCAAAGATGAATCAAGATAAATTCACTGTAACCAATAAACCTCATCGTTCTTGATTTGTTTAAATTTCTGAGAATGTTCCAAGTTATTCATAAAAACAAACTTTAAGTTGTTATGGACTATCTTATGATAATTTATTGCAATTCTTCTAACTTTTATTATTTTTATTACGTAGGCTGAAAGCTTGACTGACGTGCTCCTCCGTCTTGATGTCCAAAAACATTTCACAGAATAAGAACCATCTGTTACGGATTACATAAAGCTTAGTTAAACTACGATAACTGATGTTTTGACTTAGCTAACACGTGTTAACGAATAAGTTCCTTTATGGAGAAATGAAGCAGTTACCATCAATATAATTAGACTGTCACTACTTCTAATTATGAACCCACCGAAGTAAGAAATGTTTAATATTAAAACTCATTTTAATAGTCTAATGCTTAGGCATATGGTATGAAACATAAAAGTCCTGGATTCGATTCCTGTTGAATTACTAGCATCTATTTATGAGTCTTAAATTAAAATGTAACAAGTGCCCACTGAACTCTACCTTTTAATGGTACTTCAAGTAGTCACACACCCCCTTCCAATCCACCTAATTTTTTGTGTGTTGATTATTTTGACATAGAAAATAAGTGTTGTCAATAAATGTTTTCTGGAGTTTAAACTATTTGGTTCGAGTTCAATAGTTATCGTTCTTAATTTGAATTTATTTGTAAAATAGTGACATAACTATCCAATTCTATTTTTAGAAAAAATTATTCTATTTAAAGGTTATACATTCACTTAGTGCCCAAATTTTGTGAATCTATTCGTTTTTCTTTGAACAAAAATTCCTATAAAACAACTTCATTTTTAATGACTGTTTAGCTCTTAACTTGGGTTTACTACTCAAAAAATGATATTTTAGTGCGATTTCATAGAATGAAACAAACTGATAATGTTGACCAGTTAAATTGTAGATCAGTTGTCTATCAAGAGATAATGTACTTTCAGTTAAAAACCTAAAAGCTCTACATTCAATTCATGTACAAGGATGGGTACAAACTACAAACTAATTATCAAAACATTTACATTTTTTAAAAAAAATCTTAAATCAATATTCATTTTGACTAAAGTTAGAGGTCTATCAAATATTGTGATAGTAAAGGTTACTTCATAGCTTTGAACTCTACTAAAGATCTGTAATGAATAACCTTAAACAATCATATTAAAAATAATCACCTATCAATTGTTAACTGGTATTCAATGATTCTGAAGTTGATTCTAGTACTTAACAAAGATACAAACTATAAACATAGAAAAAAATAAACCTATTTTTAAACATTAATTAACTTACTAGGTATGTAGTGTGTAGGTGGCTCAGGAGGTTGATTGTAATAATTATGTCCTAATTGATAGTCAGTATCTAGTAAACGTCCGGAATGTCGTCGTAATAATTCCATTTGATACTGATGAATTAAATGAGTTAATTGTAAATCGGAAATATCATGAAAATATGGCAATTGATTACGTTTATTATTACTATTATCTATATTGTTATTTGGAATGTTAAACTGTGAGTAAGTATTCATACTTGATGGTTTTTGATGTTGTTGTTGTTGTTGTGAATACGTTGGTTTGTTCTCTAAAGGTATATTATTTTGATAAGAAGGGACAGGAAACCAACTCGATGGATTGTCACGATTCATATAAGCTGTGTAACTATCATATAAATCATGATGTTGATGTGGATTGTTTTGGATGATTGTTTCTATTCCATGTATTTTCATGGTGAGGATACTGCTGTGCATTTATATCGTACCTGGTTTGTTGATCAGGCATATAAAGTGATTCTTTATAATTATTCATCTTTGAATAGGGATCATAATGTGAGTATGGAATCTGTTGTTGTTTTGTAGGAGGTTTAGAAGGCGCAAGGTTTACTCTTCTATAGCCAAGTTGTTCATTCAATTCCTTATCAGATAAAGACTGTATTGATGATGGCAGAGGTTGTTGTTCACTATATTGTCTCATATTTTTATTCACATTACTAGATTCAGACAATTTAGGACCATAAATCAGCTGTGAATCAGACAAATCTGTATTATCATCAACATCACCATTATAATTCTTTTGTGGTTCAAAATCATCACGACTTACTTTTTGATAATGTTGTTGCTGTTTCAAACCTTGTTCATACGTCTCATCTGATTGAAAACCATTCATCTGATCAAAATTACCATAATTATGCTTATAAAATGAAGATGATGACGATGATGATAATGAAGACGATCTTGGTTTATTCACTTCATCTGTCTTTTGACCTTTAAATCCAAGGTCATACGGTGGCATAACTACCTTCGGTGTTCTTTGTGGTGATGCGTGTACTGATTTTGATGATGAGGGATGTAAATCTAAATGACCAAATCTACGTTCATTTGCACCTGTAATCGGTTTACCATCAACATAAGTAAATCCAAGCAGTTCAGTACAAATTAATATCCCAAGGTATAAACTGAATAATGTATTCATTCCATGACATAAATATTTATGATGTATACGCCTTGTTGATGCAGCAATTATCCATGTTGCTTTCGTATTTGAATTCCATTCTGCAATATGATTCTGTAAGTAATTGAATGAATCAGTGCATTGTGTTAGCAATATAGCTTTATAATTAGCAATACTACTACTAATACCGTTTGCAAAAAATAGTAGTATATCCTTTTGATAACATAAGAGTATGTAGACCTGATATAGTAACTTCCATATACTGCAAGAAATAACATATAGTATCCATGATGAAAAGGATGATAATGTTAGTGATGAAGTCAAAGAAGAGGCAACAATGGAATATGATAACTGTAGATAGTTTTGAAACCAATAAAATGAATTAATGATACTGTAGTAATTTATATAATAACGGAAAATAGATACTAGTATGGATAGTATTAGTAGTAGTAATAGTAACTGCATACGATAAACTTGAAACAATTGACAATAATAGTAATGATGAATTTGATAGTGTCCACTGGGAATTGAACATGAATTAGTTCAATAGGATCTTACTTGTTTCTTTTTTATTTGTATGTTCTATCAGTTGATTACGTAAGTATAAGGATGAAATGATTATTGAACTGATTAATTAAGATATTGATTTCTGTTGATTTCACTTTATCTATTGCAATCACTGATATAAGTAAACAACAAACAAAACAAGCAATTCAGAGCTTACACGTAACTAAATGAAATATTACATCGTTTATACAGCAGAAGATCAGTAAGATGTTGATAGATTCAATTGAACTTTATCCATATTCCCATGCACAATGTATTAGATAGTAGATTTCAATAGAATTTGATGATGTATACATTACCCTGCTCTACTATGTTAATGGTGTAGTTGGAGTTATCGTTGATGTTTATATCGTTAAAATTAAAATCGTCAGTACTATCGTTGCCTTGATGAAGATGATACTTCTGTTGCTGCTACTGCTACTGCTGCTATTATTGAAGTTAGAATAGTCTATTGAGTTTCAAATATCAAAGAACACCAATGGAAGAATAGAATTTCTGTATATTGTTCTCCAATTATTCTTTTCGTATATCAAATAAATAAGTAACGTTTTGATTTATGTCAAGCATAGATTACTAGAATTCATAGTTTAATGCATTCAGACTATTAAAACAAAACAAAAAATATACTTTTATTAAAAAAATAGTATCTATATTGGTCATTTTGTCCAGAAAATATGAATAGATTTTCCTGTGCTTACACAATTTATAATAATTTATAGGCTTATACAATGTATGTTAATTAATGTGTTTATCTATTTCAATAATAATTGAATGTAAACATGTTCAATGTTCAATAATTCATTCAAGTGAATAAACAAGCCACAGCGCACATTTAAATACACATTGATACACTTTAATAGGTATATAAATGTATGATTTCTTGTTGGATAGTAATATATAAACATGTATACATGCATACATATATAATGATAACAGTGTACTAATAGGTTTTGAGTGTGTAGGCGATCAACTCATTTGTTAATACTGATGAGGTTAGTAATAAGAAAAAATATTCTAATAAACAAACCAATCATCCAATCATTTTTTGTGCTATTTAGTCTCAGTTATTTGAGTAGATACAATGTTATACACAATGATATAATAAGTCATATGATAGATCGTATTACAGTTACCATGTTTGTATGTATGTGTATCTGTGTGGTTGTCTAAAAGGTGTATATTTGATAAAGTACAAAATATTTAATGTGGGAAAACACGAAGTCATAATCTGCACAATTTTATTTTAGAAACTATTTATGATTGCTGTTTTATTTTTCTTATCTGATACATTAGAATCTGTAACTATGTTTAAATCTTGAGTTAAGAATTACATACAGCAGCCATCCATTTGCATCATCGAATAGGTTTATTGGCTGTATGAACTTAGTTCAATCAATCAATACCTGTAGAGCATAGGCAGCCGACCAGCATTCTCCAACCAAATTTGTCCTTGGATTTCCTTTCCAGCTCTTTCCAAGTTCTCTTCATTCATGTCTGTCTCCAATTCCCGACGCAATGTGTTGTTTGGTCTTCCTCTTTTCCTTTAATCCTCAAACTTGGTAATAATCTTTAATTTATTCTGGTGTCAAACATATGAAGGAAAGTTATTAGAGTACTTGGAACAGAGTTCATTAAGTACCTCAAGTAGACAATGAATTTAATTGATGATTAGTATATTGAAACTCAGCTTTGAGTTTATTCACAACTCTAGTCAATAATGCAACTGACTGTGGTGGAGGTTATTGAATGTTAATTTGATATCACGAATTTATCCAAATTAGATAACCATTCGCCACTAGGAAGTTGATTGGTGACTAACTTCTAGAGATAATTCCCAGGAGTTGTAGTTAGAAGACGTGACCAGTGGAGTTAAATCATGCCGGGTGTAAGGTAGCTACCCACTGATCACAATGTCTGAGGATCTCAAAAACGTATTACGAATTGAATGAGTTAAAATATTAACCGTTGGAAGCTGGCTCACTGTTCAAGTGGAAAAGCGTTTCTCGCGGAGCCGGAAGGTCCTGAGGCTGATCCATGAATTCGTCGTGGACGCGCATTGCTAGAGTCTCATACTACAACAAGACAGCTACTTAGTACTTCCTGATTGTCAACAGTTACCCAATTAAAATAAATTTGTAGTACCAAACTAACTTTCAATACTCCTTCTGCGTGTAATATTTCCAACACTTTCAATAATTTCGTTCACTTAATTATATATAATTATATAAAAGTGTATAATTTTCATCGAATGAATTTGTAAGCTCCTTTTGACTAGATAAAATTAATCGCCTAATCTTACGTTTCTAGTTTAATTAAAAGGTACTTCGTATTCTGAAGAATTCAGAGCTGCATACGTGAAAAAGTCTGGAAGAGAGAAGAATAAAAGAAAATGGGTAAGCCATGACTTAACAGACACATTAGGTGCACTTACTGTCAGCACTAAAAGCAATCGATCAAAATAAGGAATGACTCAAATGTAAACCAATGACAATTTGATAATGAAAACTGAAAATCTGAAAAGATTTGAAACTCATTACATTACTTAAAATCTAAGTTCGATTGATGAATTATACAATATCTATTCCTTGAAGTACTGTATTGAATGTAAATGAATTCATTTGTATTATTTTAAGCAGGATTCATCTATCATTTATTCTACTATTGTTACTTAATGCTCTGTAAAACGTTGTTTAAATTGATAACATACATAAATAAACCCAGAGTGTGGTAACTACAAAATGATAAATCAAGTTCTGTGTATCAGAATGATTACAATGTAAAGTGAATATGTAACACTAACTATACATAAAAAGTTTAACACCTACATTAATTCCAATAATTTCGTAATACGCACTTTCAAAAAAAAAAAAAAAAAACTACGACAATTGAGTTGTCAGTAGTATGATTAGATAGGTAATCACTTCCTACACATTTGTCTTCATATTCACGATACCTTCAAGTTCATTGATAACATAAATATATAAAATAAACTTATGGTCCCGCCTAATTACCTCTTACTATTATCTCTCTTACTAAAACAAACTGCTTTAACTGTAATTTGTGATTAGTAAAATTCACTTTAAGCAAATTACTTGCCTTCAGTGTTTTGATTTACAGATAATAGAATTGAATACAATTATAGTCCTTCTTAGGTCTTTCACTAGCAGACTCTTTTATTGGTTAGTTGAAACTAACCATCAATACCTTTTATTTGCACAGATGTATATACATGATATGTTTCTATTATCTCTGACTATACATTTGATCTGAATAATATTTTTACTTCCTTTATAAAACTCTACAAAGATTCATTTAGAAAAATCTTACATATTATAGTCAGGTGACATGTTTTTATTGTTGGATCCCTTATCAGTTGGAATAAAAATCTTGATTCAGTTTCTCACTTCAAGAATCTGACGACTATTTTTACTTTTAGTTACAATTAGGGGGGGGAGGGTGTGGAGATAGTTAATTGTCAATCTTGATGTCACGAATTAATCTGTAACAGACAATCATTGATTCAGCTGGAGGCACTGGACAGCTGTTTCGTCCTAGTATAGGACTCTTCAGTAGTCCATATCCACGACCCCACCAGGAGTCGAACCCAGAACCCTCTGGCTTCGCGGCCGAACGCTTCACGATTGGACCAATGAGTCGGCTCCTAACTGTTGATATTTTTAATTCAGTCACTTAGTGATACGTTTGCGCGACGTCATCGTTGTCATCGGTGGGTAACTGCCTCACACTCGACATGGTTAAACTCTATCGGTCATGCCTTCACAATAGAACTCCAGGAATTACCTCAAGGAGCTAGTCACTAATGAGCTGATACTTAGTTACGATTAGGGGGGTGAGTTAACTGTTTTTCAAAAGAGTGTTAACTAACAATGCTTTTCTACCAAGATTTACTCAGACAATCTTCACAAAAAAGAAGAAACTCCATAATAATCTTAGTTTCAAAGACAATTCGTTAACTGAAATCATGACGAAAAAATTCTCAAATACCATTAAAATTAATTCATTTGTAGCAAATTCAAAGAATATGTTATCTAGCCAACCTCTATTTATCGAATATTAAAAAGACAAGCTATTGTATATGACCTCACTAACTAATATTTCAATTTTAATGATTCTCCAATCTAAGAAAGTTTAAATGCACTATCCCGCCTAGTTCATCAAGGACAATGTTAGTTTTACTTGGAGTGCAATAAACAAACATCTTGTGACCACTTGCCTACAGATCAGAAGACAGTTGTCTCACATAGTAGTTTATTTATTAGACATCAACCTATCAATAATTGTATGTTTTCGTCTCTCAGATGCTATCGCCTTACACATGAATAAACCGGGAATCGGTGTGCTAAAGAAACCTATTCAAGTAGTCACTTTACAGTGGATCTAGCTAACAGATTTTTAGGTTAAATTATCAACTAAAGGAAATCATCATATGTTTTAATTACAAACATCAACCGTCAGAAGCAGGCTTACTGTTTCAGTGGTAAAGCGTTGGTTGTTGTGCCTGAAGGTTCCGAGTTCTGTCGCAGGTGAGGTCGTGGATGCGCACTACTGTAGTCGTATACTAGAACGAGACAGCTGTCCAGTACTTCTTGGTCGTCATTGGTTGTCTAATGCAGACCTATGCATGATATCAAATTAACATTTAACAACCTCCACAACACTCAATTACTATTATATTTTGTTACTTTTGAGCTCTACAGACAATCCATTAAATTTTATGAAAATTTCACTTGTCCTTCTCCCAATCGCATCTCTCCCTACATTATTGACTCTCATTTATTTAATTATGTCTCCATATTCTTCTTGAAATCAGTTCATCCTCATAACTCATCACTTTACACAACTTGAATGTAACTCATCGACAAAAACTATCAATTCCTTAATGGTGACGCAACCACTAGTTTCCATGTTATTCTTTCATAACTTAGATTAAAGCTCAAGCCACGTAATATAATTTTTTTATGTCAGCCAACACAGTGACCCAGATAATTAAGGAGTCTTATCGAAACCTAAACAATTTTCGGCTCAACCCACTGGCTGTTTATTGTACCCTGGTTTTCAGTGGTATCTAACTGAGATCAGTTTGTGCCAAATAAAAAAAAACAACAACAACATGTTAACTTCCACAACATTAATAATTCTACATTTTGATAGATTTGTAGGTAACAAACGATTATATAATTTCATCAATAATATCAACATCAATTTATCCAATCATTCCATGGATGATTTATTCTCGTTACCAATTGAAATCATTAAAAGACAATTCAATCTTTCAAGTTGTCATTCCCTTTTAAGGTGATATGTGTTGCCTTCTTTACTGTTCTACTTTCAAATCAAATATCCCTTATTACATCTGATCTTGTAATTTTCTTGTTTATTTATTTTAAATGACTTTGATTACCAACCATGTTGTCAAGTAACATAAACTTAATGAAACAATTCATTTAAACTACAATTTAGACACTCATGACTTAATGTAATAGAATTATTCGATAGTATACCTGATAACTAATACTTTTTAAATAATCTTCAAGTGTGCTGATAATATGTGCAGTATCAGTTGTTGGTGGTGATGATGTAGTTGTGGTTGCAGTAGTAATTATGTTAATAGTAGTGGTAATCTGGAAACAATGAATGACGAATTACGCCTAAGTATACAATATGATATGTTATGATTGACAATAAGTAGCATAACTGATCACATTTTTTTGTATGAATGTGACTTTATTCTGTGCAATAACTTCAATCACTCATTTACATCGCATATTTAGATTGTTTTTAGGCGAAAATTACTCAGGTGAAATATCATAAATTACATTTATGTTCCAATTTAATTGCTATGATGTTGAAACTGACATAATGATGCAGAGGGGGGAAGTACGGTTAATTGATTGATATAACTTGGTGCGCAAGAAGTTACAACGGCAAACGCCAGTAAGAGTACCTAGTTGGTCCCTGTAGTCTGCCCTATGTTCACTCAATACCATGTCGGAATATGAAGAACGCAAGTCGATGAATCAACCAGACGAATCCTATTATATTTCAAGCATTTCCCTATATATACCTAAAACCAGACCACACACAATCAACCTATTAGGAAATTAGTATCAATACAAAGCAAGGGAGATAGTGGTGGTGAACAGAGGTAATTTGTGTACAACTAATTAACTGTAGTTCATAAATAAGAGATAATACACTAACAGTAAATATGCTGAACGAAAGGCGAAGGCATAAGACACTTAATAACGATAGGAAATATAATATTTACTTTACACACAACTAAACAACTAAAGTAGTCGTCTAAGACAGTTCTAAAAGTTAGTTATTCTTCTTTAATCGCCCAACATAACAACAGTTTATTAGAATTTATTTGAGCATTTTTGAAATATACACTGTCGGATTAAAGTTACAAAAATAGGCGAAGTATACAGTAACTTGTGGTGGCTGTAGAAAAATACCAAGTTAATGACTGTTTACAAACAGCCACAAATAGAGCCAAATACAACATTAACAGTTAATACAAATGTACACAATAAGTTCAATGTTTGTAAGAATTTCGTTTACTTGAATACTTGAGACGAATGATTAGTTCTACAGATGACTACCACAGGTAGTTTGCTTTAATCCGAATATGTATCTCAAATAGACGTAGTGAGTTCAGCTGACAGGAACGCCAGAAAAGTAGAAATATGCATTTCCAATCCTATAACATGGGTTAGACAGTATCCCACGTAATTAACGAAAGAGGCTCAGTTTAGAATGAGAATTAGTAAAGTGACGTTTTATTTAAGCTCAAAACAGCAAAGTTACAAGGCGCCAGAGGTAGCACGTGTAGTATGATCATATCGATGATACATTTAAACATTATTAACACAATACACATTAGCAACGTATTAATACAAAAACTCATTACATACATAACATTAATAAACTTTACAAAGCATTATGTCTTTAAATCAGTCAGTACAACCTAAATCCAACATCATTTAACTTAAGATAAACAGCTGCTTAAATGAATAAATCTACATTGGATGTAATGTCTGACAACTTAAGTAATGAGTTAACTACCATCTATCATTTTTCGTGATCTGGAAAGTACTAAACTAAATCCATACACAGTCCCATTCTGTTAGGTTTTTGTTAGAGAATGGGTTCTACTTCATCACCTACAAAATGTGAAGGTGAAAGTGGTTTGAGTGTGTGTCCAAATAAAATGTCCAACGCCTATAACCTTACTGTGGCCTTGTATAAATTACAAGCAATTTAGGTAATTCCTCATGGCCTTTAATGTTTCTCCATTCTATCACTTACATGTCTCTCTTTATAACTGCCTATATACTTGAACTGAATCTATGCGTACTTCTTATTGCACAATTCACCTAGTTTTAATCAACTTCCTGTGTTGATATATCTATCCAAGTTAACATTGCTCTTATTACCTTATGCTAAAATACTTAATTAAGCGGTTACTAATTTTGTCACTAATGGTATATCTGCAATTCATCAATCATTATGTAAGGTAAACTTTCAATTACTATAATATTTATGTAATCCATCTACTTCCTTAGTTACCATTACTTTGGTTGGCATGATATTTTCATATTTGCTTATAAAAATTGTAGTTTATCGGAGTAAAACTGTAATAAAAGGATAAAGAATCAGGAATCACAAACTATGAAGGCTGTTCTCAATGGTATCATGACCCTTTACTGTTAAGCTGCGTCTGTTAAACATTTTGCAACAATCATGTTTGCAATGCATAAACTGTTAACTCTTTATGAGCTCACTACTGATCGTTATATCTGTTTTCCATCTCAAGTTATCGTAATTTTATAATCAGCTTGTTATCTCAATCTCTGTAAATAGCTTCCCACCTTATTTCAGCCTTTAATATATTTCGTGCTTTCTATTACTCATTAGTCCATTATGTGATATATGAAAACCTCCATTCTTGCGTAATGACCGAAATAGTAGTGTCTCCTATATTCTGGCGTTGTTCTCTTGTTCTCTATTTTTATGGAAGGCTTCTAGTCACTCTGGCACCGTACCAATCAACCAGCATCCACGTAACGAAGCAGTAATTTTGATCAAAATCCACTTGGTTCACTACCTCGATCATCTTGTATCTTACCTACACACAACCGAACCCAAAGTTATTTCAAATATTTGGTAAACTTTTAAATGTAAATTAAATAACTCGCCTATATACATAGTTTTATTTGTAAACTTCTTGATATCAGTTGTCGATAAGCGATGTGTATAACAGACTCGATGATCATTGGAGAGTTTATAGTTGGTCTTGTACTTATCCAGAATTAATCAATTAAATGCAATGTGCTTCTTTTAACTAACTGATATAATCAAGAAATCATCAAGTTTGTTCATCGATGACTAGGAAAATATTCTCAAAATTTCAGTTATTTGTATTCTTCACAAATAGATTTTGTTTGGGAACTAATGAAAACCAGGGAGCACTTATCATCTGCTTCAGTCCGATATTAGGCTTCCCTAACAGTGAGCACTCATTTCATGGGATAGGACTCAAGGCCTCCAGGTTGACAAACACTTAATCCTCTAAACCAATGGATTGATTTTCCTATCGGAATCGAGGGTTCTCACAGCTGAGGAGTCCCATACTAGAAAATTTAATATCCATAAACCACCTCTAATCAACATTTACAACTGTTTAACTTCGATAAATCCTATTTCAGTAAACCATAAAAACATTTTGTAATGTGTTATGTGTGATATAACTCAGTTCTTAACCAGATTAGTCAGAATTTGACCATCTCAACTATTATTTGGTACTAGTCTATATTCCCTACTAAAATATATTACGAAAGTTATACAAATCGTGAATGCACACTGATAATGAGTCCTATACTAGGACGAAACGGCTGTTCAATGCTTCCTGACTGTTCTATAGTTGTCTAATTCTGACCTATTTTGTGATATTAAATTATCTACGACAGTTGTATTAATCCCATAGGGAGTTATAGATGTATATAGTATATAATCTTCCCAAAACTGACACAAAACACAGTTATTCATGATTCTCTAGGTTTTTACTTTTATCTCAATTGATGATACCTAGTTAATAAAACTATCTCCCAACCTCCTATTTTTACTCGTTGTCATTTTATTTAAGTTATTCAAGCGACTAATTATGTACGCATATTTAGGGTATAAATAACATGATATGGTTTGCTTGTTCCATTTTCGTTAAACATTATTTTACCAATGAACCATAAAATAAAAGATGAAAGGAATCACCGATTATGACTGAATGTTATGCAACTTGCTTAACTTAAATTTAATATCACAAATTAACCTGGATTAGATAAACATTCAAAACCAGAAACTGACACTTCTTGATAGTCGCTTCGTCCAAGCACGGAACTCTTCATCAATACGCATTCACTAACCCGCCCACATAAAGCTTACCTCAGAATCTTTTGATTTTGAGATGAACACTTAATTGGTAGACTACTCAGTTAATCGGTATCCAAAGGTTAATATTTCTAATTTCAGTTAGTTTGTTATAGATTTCCATAATGTCAAATATGGCTCTCAGTAAGTATTTATCTCTTACCAAACAATGCTGAACTCAGCTGATCAATTCTTATCACAAGAATTTAGATTACATCCTGAAGTTAGTTACTAGTAAGCTGATACTGTTTGATGTTGGGTGTTGCTTAATACTTCCTGGTTTTCAATAGTTATCTAACTTAGACCAATTCAGGATACTGAATTCATCTTCTTGATTAGTTGTTGAAAATGATGACATTGACTAATCAGTTAGTTAATTATACTAAGAATAAATCAATCTATTTAGTTTAATAAAGTGTGTTGTAGTCAAGGTTGATATTTAGAAAAGAAATATTGTTCAGTTGTGGTTGAAAAATATTTATATTCAATGAAATGCCCTGAATATTGACACTTTTGAAACATGTTCTTAAATATAGAGATTATAACTAGTAATGGGATCCAGGCAGTGAGTTCTGTCAGTTCAATATATGTGCTACTTTTTAGCAGCTGATATTTACAAGGAGATTCAAACTTACAACCTTTTAAAATAATCATAATATTCATTAAAACACTGAGTGTAGATAGTCATAAAATCTGTTCAATGAGCACAATATATCGTAACTAAGACGAAGTGTGCCATCATAAATGCTACCGATAATCACAAGTAACTATAACAAAACAATCCTCTGACGATTTCCATATCCTAACTAGGATTAATCAAAATCCTATTTTGACCATCAGCAAAGTGATAATACAAATCCAAACTAGTAAAATATAAAGAATAACTCCAAGCTAATTAACTGTAATTGATCATTTTGAGTACAGTTGAATGTTATGAAAATAATTAAATATTAGTTCGATATCAAGAATCGGTATGAGTAAGAAACAACTATTACATAGCAAGTATTACTAGACAGCTATTTGGTCCTAGTACAGGACTCTTCAGTAGTTTCCATCAACGACTCCTACTAGAAACAGTTAGCATTTATTTCAACCCAATCACATTGCTGAAATAAAAAAACAGTAATAAACTCAATTTAGACACTGAACTGTTGGTGGGGGGTATGACACCTGATGATCAATATCATATTTACTTTGCATTTTCTTATCCATAAACATGAGTAGGGAATAAATAATCAATCAATAATGTAGCTGTTACTAATGGAACAATTTCCTAGCTTATTAGCTGATTGACAGTAACTATTTGATGTACCTGAGATTTCGAAATCGTTTTTTTTATCATTCATATTTTCACTTGTACATTAACATAAACTTATTTTATATGCTGAACATAGAAAAAAGTTCCTTAACCTGTACAAACAATAACTTTATTATTAAACTAACATTTATATGTAAGCTCAATAGCGATATACCTTAGAATACGTTCCTGAAGTTCTAACGAGAACTGGAGAGTTTAAGTATGTTAGGAGTAAAACAATCGCCGTCTATATTAATAAACGATTGATGATTTATATCGCAAAGTGACTATTAAACAATAATCTAGTGGTCTAAATAATCAATTATTCTCTATATGACTTGAAGGTCCTATATTTAGTCTTTGAGAAGTTTACACGTACTCACTACTGAAGAGTTTAACAATGTGATGAAATGGCTTACTAATTGATATGTCAGATACCTAAAGAAGATTGATTATCTTTGAGAATTGTTTCTCTGTAAACTATTTCATTATTTTTGGTAGTATGTAAAGTGAACATTTTATTCTTATTATTAAGTTCCCCTTGTCTTATCCTCCCGTTTAATACACTAACTGTTAGTATATCATTTCGAATTAATGAACTTTGGTTAATTGTTTGTGTATACGTTACTCCAGTTTACAGTCGGTGTTACCCTAATGTTGCATTATTGTTAGTTTTCTAAATGATTGACTTAGTGGTCAGGTTTTATGTATATGTATAAAGGATTGCTTAAAATATAATTCGATTTTGTTTGGTTAGTCCATTAATCTTGTGTTTTTCTATTTCTGGTTTGAGATTGAGTAGACATCAAGGCAGGCGTACAAAGACTAGCTAGGCAGTCATTGGCCTCTCTCATTGCAACTTTGTGGCCACAACGAATCGTCCATTAACTGATTGCATTCATCATCTAGATCAGCTTTTTACGTCATAACACTAATATTCTATAGTTTTCAGTGATACTCTAAGTGAACTCAATTTTAAAAACTACGAATAATTGAACTGAGATGGTTATTTTTGTTGAGATTGGTATTTTTATTTGATTAAATACGTCACAGATTGATGTTATCAGGGTACCATTTAAAACCAGCGAGCACTGGACAGCTGTTTTGTCTAGTGTGGAATTATTCAGTAGTGATAAGTTGTGACTTGTGGAGTACAAACTTGTCGAGAATGAGACAGTTATCACCCATGACAATGGATGATCCTAGGGCTATATATCACAATTTGATGGAAGTGGGCATTTTACCATTGGAAGCTGGCCGGGCCAGTGGTGCAGAGGGTTATGTGTTTGCCAACATGGAGCCTCTATGGCGAAATCTAAGGTGCGCACTACTGTGGAGTTTCACACTAGAACGAAACAGCTGTCCAGTGTACCCTAGTTTTCAAAGGTACTCTGCCAACAACAATCTGTAACCAATTCAATTAAATATAAATATATTGTTTAGTAATTTTGAAGTTATCTAAATAAGAATAAAGTTCTAATCTAAACAAGATGTTTCTTAGATATTGATTCGTCGAATTATTCACCTCATAATAAATACTCAAATGATTCATTCCACTAAGTGGTTATTGTCTAAGTTATTGTCATAAATTTTAGTTGGCGCCTATTAACTATTCTAAATTACAATGTAAATAATTCATGAATATTTTAGATCACTACGTGAATGTAAGTGATAATAAAATAGTTCATAGTTTTAATCAGTACTCACAACAGTAATCAGTAACCTAAAGTCGAATGATATGTAATACTGATAAAGCATGTAACAAGTTGTAATGTTCAAAAAGAATTGAAATTCAATATTTATATAGTAAAAATCAAGTTTTATGTTATGTAATCTTTAGTTGTAGTTAAATTCTATAGATGAAGCTTAAATAAATGAGCTAAGTGATTGTGGAATCGTATGTACAATTATTGATTTAATATAATCGAATAAGGCAATCTCTGTAATTAAGTAATATACCAGATAATATCAAACAACAGAATATCACCTCCTTCATAAGAGACATAACCAGAACGGTGCATGTACTTTAAATAACTCATCCTACAGTATTCTAAACAATCTTGAGCTGTCTGTAATCAGTAAATCAGTTAAAAATATGTCACCGGAATTATCTACAGTCTCATCGCTAATTGTTTATGCTTCTCAAATATATGGAAGATTATGTAGTAAACAAATAATTTACTCTAAACACATTTATCAAAGATTATGAAACTAGTAAATCTAAATATTGACGAAGTTTGTTCTCTTTAATTAGTTCCTTTCCCCTCCCTACTCACCCACATCCTAATGTCATGCCAGACGGAGCCATTAAAATGAGATTGCAAACAAAAGCAATACACAACTTTCCCAAGTATTATTATGTTTTATCTGATTCACTTCCTTTATCATAACTTGTTTTGATCACTCAGATTTAATGATGATAACAATTACCTAACTTCCTACATTTCAATGAAATGGGCATTACTTTATAAAATAACATTTTCTCATGATCTCATTACATTCAGTATTGAATGAAATGAGATGAATAACAAGTGTACACTGTGCATATCAGTCAATAATACGTTGATCATAAACAACAAAAAACTTGGTCACTTTCTTAATTACCTTTTTAAGCTACCATAAAGGATTATCAAACTAAGATAAATATCAAAATAGTAGTAGTACTAGTAGTAGTGGTAGCAGTAGTAGTAGTATCACTGATAATAAAATAAATAAACACAACGAATTTATTCGAGAAATACAAACTACAAGATAAAACTTGGAATTGAAAATAAAGACGAAGACAAGAAGTAAATTCACTTGCGTTGCAGCCACCAATTCTCAATGTCTTTACTATCGGCTAAAGTAATCACTTAGATTGTAACCAAAGAGTAACCACTTTACCACCATACCTCATGTAAATGTTCAATGACTACATTAACTAATGTCATGTTTTGATTTGGTTGTTAAAAGTTACTACTCAAATTTATTCTGCTTTAATCTACAATTGTTTAAGCATAGTTATAAACCATTCAATGTGTATCCTAACCACCTCAGTCAATAAAGTTTAGCTATCTTAAACCCTTATTAGGATATAATAGCTGTCCATCTCTTCCCAGTCTTTGATGGTTGTACACTTAAGGTTACCTATTATTGTGAAATATAATACAAGTGTAAATACAATCATAAAAGACTGACATTAGTAAATATCATCATCAAAGTAGACTGATCTAACGTATTTTGAATAATGAAACAGTTCATTTCTTGACAAAATAATCGCGGATAATGTTATCGTTCAAAAACAACAATAAAAGTAGCACACTTAATCATACCAGGTGAAACAACAGAAATAAACGTATAGGCAACAGCTCGGGCTACAAATGTCCTGTATCATTTCAAAATATTAATGAAATTATTGTATATTTTTATTAGTGTAGTAGAGGGTTGCAGAGATTGTTAAATTTGAATTTTACATCACGAATTGATATAGATAAGACAACCAGAAAGCACTGGATAACTATTTGGTCTACAACAACCAATTGAGACCAATATCATCTCATCAGCAACTAACTTCAAGAGCTAATATCTGGGGGTTCCAGCAAAAAGGTTTCATCAATGGAATATAACAATACCAAGTGCAAAATAGTTACTCACTTATAACAATGGACAATATTGTGGAGGTTTAACCTTAATTGACTGAAGTTAAAAATATCGATCGGTTGGATATTGACCAGTTGACAGGTCTAACGGTCAAACGTTACCCGAAAAATAAGGAATTTCTAGAGTGAGTCCTATATAGTATGGTCATGAATTCACACTAATGAGGAGTCCAGTTCTCAGGACGAAACAGCTACTTAAGCTTGTCAGTTCTGGGTTTTTAACAGTTCTCTAACTTACATCAATTTCGACATCATGAATTGATCTGAAATAGGCAACCATTGATCACCTAGAAGCACTAGACGGCTGTTCGGTCCTAGTATGGGACTCCAGTAGCTCGCATCCATGACCTCATCGGGGAGCTGACTCAGTGATCTAATGGTTAAGCTGTTA
This sequence comes from Schistosoma japonicum, assembly GCA_025215515.1. NCBI lineage: Eukaryota > Metazoa > Platyhelminthes > Trematoda > Strigeidida > Schistosomatidae > Schistosoma > Schistosoma japonicum. The sequence continues at coordinate 12,075,730 of CM046063.1, read as the reverse complement.
GATCCATGATAGAGTCATGGATGCACACTGCTAAAGAGTCTCATACTAGTACAAAACAGCCGTGTAGTGCTCTCAGGTGATCAGTGATTGCTCTGATTCAGATCAATTAGTGATATCAAAATTAACAGTCAACTATCTGCACAACACTCAATTATTACATTGATCTGTTGAAATCTATTCCATATTGAATAATCTTCATAACATCTAATTACAATTCAAAAAAAATTATTGATAATCAATAATTTTTACTAATACACACAATTCATCAATAAGTACTAAACACAATCAATACGATGGTACAATATAGAAAGTACCATGAATAATAATTCATCAGCCTAGAAACAAATTCATCCAAGCGTAATCATCTTGTTTTGTTTTGTTTTCTACTTACATACTTTGTCAGGTATATTCTCACTTTTTAATGTTAATCGATTTTATAAAAAAAAAATAAGAAAAACAATTTTATCATGTAAAATTGTTTAGAATACCAATAAATATTAATGTGTATGTGAGTTTTAATAAAGTTAAAATTTTTGGCGCTTAAAAAAGAAATTTAAAATAATGTTGATGATTTGTAGTTCAAGTAGATAAATTTTGATTGTATTGTATTCTCTAATGTTCATTGTTTAATTATAAAGCTCATATATATACCTTTAGTTTACTTTATATGATAGTAAGTTGATAAGTTCTGATGACTTTAATTGTAAATGACTATATTCAGTGAGTGGTTCTGAGAGCTTCGTATTGATTTGGCTTTGTTCAGTTGATATCTGACTACTTGATTCATTAAGAATAATAGGTTTCATGTTTAATTTGTTTGTTAGTTATAGACTGACCTTAATGTTATGTATTCTTTGGGCTATTTTAATGTAGAATTCTAATGATTTCTTAATTAAATTTGTATACATAGGTTGTCGACAGGTGCTGATGAATTACAACATGTTATGTTACTTTACGGTAGGTGGTTTGAGGGAAATCGGCTGGAAACAATAGACCCAGGTTCTGTACTATTTGGCACTCATCAACAAGACATACCTGCAATCTTTGAGAGAATTTATGCCTTCCTGAAAATTCAAAGACAGGTTACCAAGTCTCACGGACTGCCGCCGATACCTTCGGTCTATTGGGACTTCATTGACTCCCTGGAGGATGAGTGTTAAATAGCACGAAACTTAGGTTTAGGTTACCCTACCTACGACCCTCAAACCACTTAACGTTGCTGCATAGTTCAAGCGATGTCAAGTCACTTAGACTAGTGACTATATTACAGCATGAACTGATGGAATTTTTTCATCATTCTAACGAACTTGACGAACATCCACTTGGTCACCGTACAATGATGAACCAACTAATGTCACTTTGCGGGTAGCCATTATTCCTGTATACATTTGAATTTTTTTACGTTATTGTTTACTACCAGCCGATGAAACTATGAAAGCCAAACGTTCATACAAAATTAGTAAACTGATATAACGTTTGGAAATATTAGTTAACATAAAGTATGATCTGATGGTTTTCTTCTAAATGCTAAGTAGAACGTAATATAGCTACAATTATACTGTAGTATACCTTAGCTTTTAATATATCTTGAATCGGCCAGTCGCATAAACAGCATCCCTATATTGTGTTTATTTTTTTATCTCATTAATTCGACGCTGGAGCTTCACATATGTATAGCTAACCTATCAGTTTATCTTTTGGAAAGTTAGATTTTATTCAGGAGCAGAATCTACGTCTGGAGTTTGATTGTGTTTCAAGCTTGTCAGGTGGATTTAACTTAGTCTAGACTTTATATTCTTACAAATACTCGAACCTGGTGCCTTTTATTTAACTAGCATTAAGACGAATCAGTCACTGATCTCCATTTAATAGGGAGTAATCCATCAGAGTACAACAAATTATTTACATATTGTGATATGATACATTGAAATCAGCAGGAGTTTGGTGACTTGATGAAATATTTATTCCACACTCCTAACATGTGACTAATTCAACTATGGACAAAACTTACATAAAATGATACACTGTTCAAAACCCAATAATAATTATTTACAGATCATGTGTATTTATGTACTACCAAACTAACCCAGATAATGACATATAAGTTTTATGTATGACTGACGAATTAGTTCTCTGACCAACACTTTCATCTACAGTTATCATGTAGTCTTCAGCTATCATTATACTTCGTTGATATGATTATATCTATAACATTATAATACTACTTATTTCAACTAGAAGAATATTGTCAAATTAATAGAAACGATTAGTTATGTAACATGGAACAATATGGTCATGAATTTCAAAAGAATAAATCTTTACGACTAAATTCATTACAACTCATTTACAAAATACAAATTTGCATATTTGACATAAAGAAACTTTGATAATGTAAAGTTTAATTACAGTAACCAATAAAACAGGATTCGTACCATAGGCATGATACACATCCAAACACATAATAGAATGCCAATATTGTCATGAAATAAAAATAAATTTTATTTTTAGACATTCTTGTTAATAGTCTAAAAATATTCTTAGACATTGATTTGCAATTCTTTTTAAGAATATTGTTTCTCCACCAGCACTACCATCACCCTATTTTAATCTCATTATGTAATGCAATTAATTACATTGTTCTATTTAACAGAATTTAAATTAGTACTTTAATAAGAAATGGTCCATATTTAGTCTTAACCCCTATAATCGTATACACGCCTTAGTAACAGTGTATTGAAATACATCGCTATCACTATCATTATTATTATTATTATTATTATTAGGTTAGGTAGTAACAGTGGTCGTATTACTCAGAAACCATTGTATTCGTGTATGACACAACATATTCCATTGAAATCAAAGTTTAATTATATAGTTTTTTTTTTTTCTTATAGAAACTATAAAAATTCTCTATTATAACTGTTCATTCATTTCATTTTATCAATTTCATTCTCTCAATTACACATTGTACTACATACAATGTTAATAAGATAGTTCTGTTATTCAATATAAAACATTGTTATGCGTAGGAGTAATTCAATTTTTATAATAAGTAGTATATTGCATATCACATACAATATATATTTTATTCAATTTGTTAGATATATATTCGAGAAAACATAAATAACACGTGTCTGAGGTTAAAAAATGAATTATTGCCAACTTATACGTTTGTTTGTTTGTTTGTTTTGTCTTATTCTGGCATTAATTTTTTTTTAAAAAGAACATGTTCTGAGTTGAATTTTGTAGTAGATAAAAGATTATGATAGAAATATCTATTAGATGAAATTACTTTATTCAATGAATTGATTGTATAAACTTATATGATTGATTCATTGAATGATCTATTGAATAGGTATGTTAATTGAAATTATGCATTAAACAAACAAGAAATGATTGTCATATACATTTTGAATGAATTATTCAATTGTCTACTTTAGACCAAACTCCGTCTGTAGCTCTTCTACGGTTACTGTCGGTCTCGATCCCGAGTAAAGGAAGAGGGTTGGACATAGGGCTAGCACTTCCATTCCGTAAAACACAAGGTTGCTATAAAAAAATAAACGCTAACCAGATTAAACTTAAGACCAGCTTATCTACTTATTGAATATAGTCTATTTCAATGTTTGTATATATACGTTGTAATTCTATATGACAACATGAAAATACTACTGAAATAATTATATAAAGAAAATAAAACAATAAACTACCTGTTAAGAAATGAAAGGTATATTTTCGGTAATATAGGTAGAAGAGTGACAGATTGAGTGATGCAAGAACAATAATTCAAAAGAATTCTTCCGATGATTATTATTACTGTCCTTGTTTCGTAATAATGTTATTGATCTGTTATGTGGTCTGTCTTTATATGTATATAAGTGAATGTATAAAATATAAATTCACTCCTGGTTATTGGGTCATTTACCTTGTGTTCTTCTTATTCGGCTTAGGATTTACAAGATTAGAGCAAATTTAAGGGAAGTGATCAATCAGTCTTATTATTATTGGTCACCATATTGGTTTCAGTAATGTTACATCAATACGTCAGTTAACCGTTATCCGTATTACACGAAATTCACGGCATATCAAAAGGGGAACAAATGTTTTACTACAGATTAGAAATATTCCAAAAAAAGAAAACATGGTTTGACACCAAATTTTTAAAATAAAGCTTAATGACTGCATATACTGTATTTATCGATTGAATAAGGATAAACATGATGAAACTGCCGATAAATTTAACCCAGAAGTAACAGGCCTTCTACAAAATAATTAATAATCAGACATTTTACATTTCAAAACGTAGTAATTCGTATATTTTTTATTCGCTCTTGGGAAGTCGAAGTACAAATCCTCAGTACACATGTACACTAATATCAATGCATATTATATATTAAGATGAACTTGTATCTTCCCGTTGATTTGTTATGGACTGAAGCTGGTCAGCTTATGTTTCTGTATGTGCATCCTGAACGGATTGCCTCGATATAGCTGTTAATCACAAGTATTGTTTGTAAGTTGCATTTTGACTGGTAAGCAGAATTCAGGATGCGCGTTTCATTCCCATTTCGGATTCATTGGCTGGATGTACCTGCATTTCAATGTTGATGTTCATACCAGGATTCAAACACAGTGCGTTTCATGCCTAATTACGTCTGGGCCCATTGCATAAGTATGACTGTTTGAACTCACTAATCTAGTGGTGATTGAGGTGAAATTCGGTACTAAACGGACTGAGTTCAAATCCCGGTGTGAGTATTATTATTGGGATGAAGGTACATACAGCCACTGAGTCCCAAACGCGCTTCCTGGATTCCGCCTTCCCAGTCACAATCCAACTTAAAATATTTTAGATATAAATATGAATGGTGGTAATTTGAATAAACGACCTGCAGTATATTATAGGAATGAGCGAGCCTGATTCTTAAACTGTAAGCGGGTCAATCAGCGTCCCAATTTGTTAGCCCCTTTCAGCAAACTGAAAAATGTAATAATGTTACAAGGGATACAATTATTTCACATAAATATTAGGTTTGTGTAGTGGAGTGAACCATAGAAACGCGATAGGGAAATTCATCTTTGTTACTAAGTAGCTGTCGACCACTAAAATCACTGTGGAGGAGGGGGGGAAGAACAAAAATATTTTAAGCTTTCCCGGAATGACTCATTGTTATTAGTGTGTACATCATCTATGGATCCGCGAAATTCATTTTGTGTACTATAATATTATGTTTGCTACCGTAATATGGAAGACAATTGTATACAGCACAGACATCAATATAAAACGACATTTCTGGCATAACAAAACTGCTTGTTAATCGTATAAGAGTTTGTTCTGTTTGTGCTCTTACTACCTGAAGGTCACATGTAACGCTAATCCAGGTCTATGTACCAAATACCTGTAACAGTTAGATTTAGTATGTGATAATACTGACTTATTCCTTCTTTACACTTTTTCCCCTGTTATACTTGTTTCTTCGTAGTAAACTTTGCTATTAAACTACTCCAACAAGTTCGTACTCTTGGATTAAGGTAGAATGATATCTTTTTCCAAACTATAGAAAGGCTTGTCTTTAATATGCATTTTCACTTCAGATTCTAGCCAACCTTGAAGCTGAGAGCGTATCTATCATCGGTTCTTGCAGGAATCTTGACCTGATCATTCTTATTCTCTTTTTTAACACACTCTAGTCAAATCATTAGTGAAAATCTACCTTTATGCTATACAGTAGAGAGCTGAGGTTGAAACGTATGTAAAAATATTAGTTCCATTTGTTGATCACTAGTCAGCCGCCAATGTCTAGTTCTTTAGTAATGATCGACTCGTTATACCTAGTGAGTATACTAAAACTTGACAGACAAGATTTTATCAGTACTATAGAACTAAACAAATATGAGTCCCAAATAGGACGAAACGCGCGTCCTGGATTCCACTTGCCAGTCACAATACAAATTAAAAAAAAATATGACATTAGTTTCAACTATGTAATCTACCATTGTAAACTCTTTAGTTATACCGTAGGTTAGTAGTAGCCATGATAGTTTGACAGAAACGATCGCATAACGCACAGCTATATGATACAGAATGAATTTCTTTGAATCTCACTATATGTGAAATCCTTTTACATGTGGAATATTGCAGGAAATGAGATAAGTAAGGTTACAGGCTACCTTACATGCATTTTACAAACTTCAAAAGTGCATCAGCTGGTCTTCTTACAGTGTTTCTCTACCTTTTATTCAAACAATAAGTGCTTTATTCAGAAATCTGATGATGAATTTATATGTCTGGACAGGAACAAACTAATGTAGAAGAATTTAAAAGTCTATATTTTCCTTGTGAACTTATTACTGATCGACTTGATAATAAAGTGAATATGACGTAACTTTGAAGAGTGTTCCTCTTAAAACATCTTATTTGACATCATTTTGTGACTTCAATGTAGACATTACAAATGAACTGTTAAATCGAAAGAAAAAAAATCTAATTCGAGTAGTTCTGTACTAAGTTGTATCCTTTAAGGTTCTTATTGCGTCAAAAATAGTCTTCCATTTTTTACTGCATTTCTTTTGATCAAATTATAAAATGGAGACAGTCCAATCAGATGATCTCAGGTTCAAGATATTAAATTAAAAGATTATTCTAATGGTATCTTTAAATGAATATGGTTAATTTTAATGTCTGACAAGGAAGGTTAATTACATTGACTGATGTGATAATCTGAGATTAATTATTAGAATTGTTTGTTTTAAATATGATTTTTATTATTGACAATTATTGTTACTAATATTACTACTCAGTAGTAGATTTGTTTATATAATCCACCACCTACTTACAGATGGGAATAAACAATAAAGACTTCAGTGCTTAGAAGTAATCTCTTAAACTGTAATGCATGACAATGCATGCTCCAATCGTAGAAAATCACTTACCTTAAGAAATCAGGTGTACTTAGATAATAAATGCTAATTAGCACTAAACGTTGGTTCACAGGACTCTCTGGTAATGGAACAATGTTCTGTGTGTTAGAGTAATGTTGATTTTTGGCATACAGAAAATAACGACGAAGGTTTATGATTCCGGTGAATTCTTTTGACAGTATTCAATTCTCTGAACACGATGGTTTCATTCAGAAGCTTCTGATGTCTTTGTTTAGGTTTCCAACGCTAATTACCTTTTGCAATATGATACCGTAACAATGTTTTTCTTATTAATCATTCATTTCAATGTATTCTAGTCTTGACTAGTCATTGTAAAGTAGTCGTACATTCTGAAATTAGAGAAACAATGGTTGGTCATGCTTTTCGTAAATTTTACTGTTTATACCCAATAATTTTGCGTAAAAACTCAAAATTGTCGGCGCTTATGATGTTATAATTTATTTCCTTTCAAGGAACATTCTGTTTCGTTTTGAAGAATCGATACTCTGACAAATTTATTACACATCCACTTATTGTCTATTTAGCTGGTTGTTCCGGTATTTTCATCAGTTGTTTCCAAGAGAATGCAACTGTGTTTTTTCCTCGTTCCATATCGTTGTGTTGTGAAATAAGTATCTTCTTTAAGTTTGTTTTTTGACATAAAGAAATGGATTGGTAGCTGAGAAAATATATACAATATTGTTAATTTATCTTTTAAACTGTACAGTTAATTTTCTTTTCATTTAGTAGTTGATTATGTACCTGTATCAAATGTTGATTGGCAGAACTTGATGACGAAGATACTAGTGGGATAAATTTACGTTTTAGGGAAGTTTTCTTGTTTTCAAACAGTTAGAAATGTTAGCAGTGAGCACCCTCGATTCTGATAGGAAATCAAACCTAAGACCTTCAGTATAAAGAATATATAATCCATTGCATCACTGAGTAGGCATCCAGTGGAATAATTCCTTATCACACCGATTAGTGACATAAAGCGAAGATCATTCATTGTCACTTGTGACAACTGTTTCACTCCCAGCATGCCTAAACTCCACGATTTCATCACTCCCTGACGGGATCGAGGAATTCCATAACCGAGGGGTCCCACACTAGGATGAAATAGCTGCCCACTTTTTCCTGGTTCTCAGTGGTACCCAACCAACACCAATCTGTGATAATACAAACAACTAAACTTAATACTTACTCACCTCAGTGAAACCACCTCAATTCAATTGGAAACGAGATATCTTTGTAATATTTGTAAATGTTAGGAAAGATTTATTATTCAAGTGAATGGTCTCTGCAATGTTAAATTCAATTTACTGAATGATTTCATCATAAAGCTTTTTGTTTTCATTTTGAATACAATTATCCGTGGTGTTTTTATTACATTCAGAGTAATTTCCATTGATTAAACTGTTCTCTGACCTTTTTGAATTAACAGAACTACACTGATTCGAAAGTGTTTATCTCCTCACGTTAATATTGTTATGAATCAAAAGTGATCGATTATCCCAAATATACTTAAAGTTGAATTGTGGTTTACAGATCAAATCTGTGAAACTTATTTGGTTCCATTTAGGAAATATCATATGAATGTACCCATGACCCAGTATTAATGTCCATATTGTGACTGACTGGTTTCAGTTAAAAACAGCATAAATCAAGAAAAACCAATTCATAGAATATGACAGAGTTTCAGTTTCAGTTTGAATATTATCCACCATTAGAAGCCGGTTCAGTGGTCCAATGGTAAAGCGCTCGTCGCGGAGCCAGAGGGTCTTGGGTTCGATCCCTAACAGGGTCGTGGATGCGCACTGCTGATGAGTCCCATACTAGGATGAAACAGCTGTCCAGTTCTTCCAGGTGATCAATGGTTGTCTGATTCAGATCAATTCGTGGTATCAGCATTAACACTAAGATTCGTTAGATATATCCTAAATAGGATAAAAATATTCATTTTAGATTCTACTTATTAGGTATAATTCAACTTTATTCAATAATCTATAGTATTCAATCTATGAAACACTTAAATATTCAATCTACTCTAATTTAAAGTCTTATTATAATTGTATTATTAAAAGAAATAGTCTATTTCCGATTTATATTCTAATAAATGGACAACAATGAATGTATTAAAATATAATAAGAATCCTATTTTCAACATGATTATTCATCATTGAAATTTGATCTGTACATTTCATAAAACACATAAAAGTTCCTAAAATGTTCAATGGTTACTATTAGTTTTTTTTTTCTTTTGTTTTTTTTTCTTTCTTCTTTTCACTATCTACTCTTTTCAGTGTATTACAATATTTACATTGTTAATTGATTTATATTGTCTAATATTTACAATGTAATAATTGATGAATGAATGATGAATTAAAACTATGCCTTTCTTTTTACTTGAATGAAGATGATCTATGTAGAGATACTGCGTTGAGAACTGGTGATAGACATAAAGAGAATGAATAGCAATTAGGAAGAGCAAGGAAAGTAAAGCTCAGTATAGAGTTGGTTGAAGAAGGCTGGTCGGTGGCCCATGCTCTACATGGGGTATCAGGCATTGAGTGATTGATTGATTGATTGATTAATTGATTGATTGATTGATTGATTGATTGATTAATTGATTGAAGTAGAGCTAGGTATTAAGTTTATACATTTGTATTCGTCATAGATTGATGTTGGTTGAATGCCATTGAGAACTAGGAAATGGTAAACAGTTGTTTCAGCCTATTTCCCTTTTTTTTTATACTTAGCTAACATGTAAATATTTTGCATCTCTTTCTAGTTGTCATGTTCGTAACTTTAGCCAATTATGGATAATGACCAAGCTGAAACCACTATATTGCCTGAAGAAAGCAAAGATTGTGTATTCTATTCTTCTAAGTTTATTCGTTGCTAAATAGTCCCAAGACTAAATAGAAAGAACAAGAGATTGAAAAGTTAATACAAAATAGTATATAAAATATTTCAGGTACACATTTATATATACACACATGTACATCCAAACTACATTGTTTGATCATCATTCAGTAACATACTTGATATTTATCGAGACCTTCATAGAACCTGTCAAGGAAGATCTGATGTTGGTATCATTGAATATTGTATAGTCAAAATAAATTCCGTTATTGGCCGAGATTAGTTCCACAATCGACTGGGCGTAACGTTTGTGTTGTTAATCGGAGTTAATATAGTCTAGAAGTATAACTTCATCTATTGTGAATATAATTTATTGTACCAGTTTGGAATTATTTTTATGATCCTGTTGTTAGTGACGAAATTGTATCGTTACAGTGTGTCTTTTATTCCAACTGACTGATTGGAAATAATACAGTTACAGTCAGTTAAGGTTTGAGATTCAAGATTGGCCTAGAATAGGACTTATATAATATTAAGAGGCTCTATTATCAGCTCAGTCATAACAGATTAGCTCAGCTATTTGACATTACTTACCTGAATTATATTGACTGAGTTGAAGTGTGGTCACTAGTCTAAGTAACTTGACATCGCTGTCACTATACAGAAATACAATATGATTTAGTGGTTAGAACTTGATGAAGAATAAATTGGTCACTACACAGTAATCAACCAATATATTCTAGACTATAATAACCTGGATATAAAACATGTAAGGGTTCATTATCATTACATAATAAATATGTCTAGAAAATATTTTTTTTTTCCGAAAAACAAAAACACAATCGAAAAATTCCAAAAATTATGTTTTACCAAGAATGAAATCATTTTCAAGCTAAACAAAAAGATATACACACAACTGTGTACACTAAGCTATTCTTCTGTAGGCTTACTAACATGTGGTTATCATTTATGGACAGTCTTCGATATGTAAACACATAATAATGACTAATACATGCATATTCAAGAGTATAATTATGTAATATACTCTAGACCTAATTGTTTGACTATAATATTAGTGAAATTCTAAACAGTATCATTATTTCATTTTGTATCATTTATCAAATATTTTGTAAAGTTCTTTAGGTGTAATATTAGAGTTGAATTGTAGTTGGTAAACTAGAATATAGAACTCAGATTTTGTTACATATAAAACTCTTCTGATGTTACATAATTGATTAATCTCAATGTATGTATGCTTACATCAGGGCTCGAAAGATGTCAATTTGACTTCATTCAGATTTGTAAAGTGCTTTTGTATCATCTTTAGTTGACATGGAATACACATAAAGCAACAGGTACTAATCGATTTTAACAAAATGACATCAACATAAAGATACAAACACATTCAAATCATTTCCAGTCATTATTATCTACGTTTAATAAGTGTGAACGATAGAGTGTAATTTTCATTTAACGCTTCAGTTCATAGCCTTTATGTTTTATATTTGAAACATCGGATTGCTCTAAGTTGAACACGTTTATGATAAGGCATATACACATAACTTCAGACACTTGAAATGAAAGTTTTGAAGAAAATTGAAATTATCGATGAAATGAATTTTAAAACTAACCGAATTCGCTGTTTACATACATAACATTCATTGAGCATTGAATACAATAAGAATAAACGTGAAACAAATTGTCATCTTGAGAGCTTGTATGTGTATATGTGTGTTTTTGTAACGATACACGTAAAATTACTGTTCTATTCAGTATCATCCTGTGGTGAAACTAAAGTTTAGTGACAAGGTTTTTACGTGATTTATGAACTTTTGAAGGTTGGAAACGGATTCATTGATTTTGAATTCACAATATGAATGATATGACAACTTATCTATATGACCTTTATAAGGTCACAGAAACTCTTTAAGATATAACCAATATTCTTCGATGCTTTGTGTGTGAACACCAGTACTTGAGTTTACAATATGTCTTCTATGTATTACGACACGGTGAACGTATCCAAGTCTTCGAAGAAGCATATATGTTCACCACTTGTCTGTGTAAATTGTAGTTCATGGGAGGACGAATATCAGAATTATTAGTATTATGATTCCTGCATTCCTATCTGGTATATACTAAAAATGTCCCTCTCCTAATATTCTATTGTAAATACCAAGGACCTACCGGTGAGATCAAAGTAATTAGTACTTACCCATTCAGTTCAAATACATCTTCCTCTGTTATATTTTCTTTTTATAATTGCTGTTTCATCTACTTCAATAACTTTTCCAACGCCTCCTAGCGACAAATTTAAACGTAACACCAGTTGTAAGCAGATATCTCTGCAGTGCTGATACAATTGCACTGCTGATACTTCTTTTACATCTACAAGTGATAATACTAGAGAAACTACAGGCAACCAACATGCAGGTTTGCCTAAGTGTCACTGGCTAAAGTTGCCTGTTATTATTGATTTATTTTGCCAGCAACCAATGCAACGAAAGATGACTCGATCTCATGTATCTATGGATGGTGCTTGAGTTATATTGAGTCCACAAACATAAGTCAACTCTGTATGAAGTAATTCCACAGCTTGCAGAATAGTAATAAGAGAGTCCACATAGAAAATCTCGATCAACCTGATACAATTTAAGCATTTTGAACCGGAATAAGCGCACGACCTTGAAACAACTACCTTGGTTTTACTCGGTTCTCTCAAATTCGTCAGTAAAAATTTAGTTTTAACCATATTACTAGTAACTATAAGGGATAATTGTTAGTGCTTGAATAAGAAGTGACCGATGATGTTCTATGATATCGACGTCAGCAAGTTATCTACGGAAGACAATGGATCAGATCCCGAAATATATAGTTGCATGACTGTGGTTTCTATATACTAACTATTGGATACCGGTTCAGTTGTATAATGTCTTCACTGAGAAACATGAAGGGATGTAATTCGATCTCTTGATATATTTGTTAATGCGACCTACTGAGACGAGATACCTGTACAGTATCTCCTAATCTTCTATAATTGTCTAAATTAAGTCTATTCACGATATTAAATTCATGTACTAAAGAAGAATTTAAAAGAAATATAATTGACTATTCTCTACCTATCTGTGTTATTCATTGGTAAAATTTTTGGTAATTACTTCACTGAGCTTGGCTCTCGTAGAAAGGTTATACAGTTTAACAAATACCTACATTAGCCTCTTGATAATATTTCTACACATATTATAGAATCTGTTCAAGGATTCCGACCTCGTGATCCAGTCACTCGTTAAATTCTACGAATTAAAGATCGTCAGTACCATTCATTGTTTACAAATAAGTGTCTGTTTCCCTCTTCCTCCCTCTCTCCTATCCTCAAGATAAGTGTACATAAATCAATTTTTCAAAAATGTATGCCAACAACGTTAACTACATACATAAGATATTTGTTTAAACTATACAGGTAATCAGTGAATGAATGTTTCATATCAATTAGACCTGTTGAATAATCCTAATTATCCGATACATAATCAGGTAGGATGATGTTGAGTGATTCTTTGATACACTAGATACGCAATCATAAATGAATTAGTAGATGTATATTAATGAAATTTAGTTTATCTGTTCGTATTTTCTTTTTGTTTTCATAATGAAATGTTTATAATTTTAATTCATTTATTGATGCAATACCTTTAAAAAATCGTTTGCATAACCATCAGCAATTATACTGAATGCTTCCAATGGTAGAATTCCTACTTCAATTAATTTGTGATATAGCGTGATGATAAATCAGTGCCATTGGTGATAACTGTCTCACTTCCGAAGAATCTGAAGTTCATTAATCATGACTTCTTACAAGAACTTCATCTATATTTTGAATTTAGTCACCAATTAGCTAAGGAATTCAAAATTAAGACGAAAAACCTTTCTAGTGTTCCATAAACTTCACTGATACCCAATCATGGTCAGTTTATGACAAAAAAAATTAAGTACCGACTTCAACAAAATCATTTCAACTTGACTTTTGGGTTAGCGAAATAGTTATTTACCACACAATCACCCAACTGGTACTGATTATTATTGTGAAGTATAATACAAATTAATGTAGAGCATGTTCCATGGTATGAAATGTACCTATTGAGTAGTTTAGGACACGACTAACATGTTAAATATGTATGCATCGCTGAGTGGTAACTACTATCAGTTTATATTAGTCCTGTATCGATTCTGTTTAAAGTAAATTAGATGGGATCTTATAACTTAAAAATAAAACTATCCTTTAAGAATAACGCTAACTGGAAAGGAATATGAATCTCATATTACAAGTTGACCTGCGTTTAGAATCTGATAGGATATAAAAAATATGATCGTTCACTGCAGGCATACATGTTGTAGAATGAAGGTGTAGATTACATAAATACTGTACACATTTCAGTCCAACAGGATATTAATTGTAGTCCAAATAGCTCAGTATTAACAATAAAAGAATGTGAAATTGGATAACAGGCATCAAATATGCTAAGTAGCATCAGTTCCCTCAAAATGGCAAGTACTTCATACTGAAGAGTTCCAAACGGTACTAAACTTATGTTCAGCAAGGTTTACTTCCAACTATCTAGAATCACCATAATGCTAACAGTGAATGTAAAATCGAATCTGCATCATTCTTATGGTTTATAAATTGAACTACTGATAACATATTATAGTAGTTCTTATTTTAGAAAAAATGAAGCATTCGAATCCAACAAAACCTTGCAAATAAATGCAAAGTAATAAACATCAGAGTACTAGATTATCTCTTTAATTCCATACGCATTGCTTCACATTGAACATCCCTAAAACTTATGACGCTGGAAGGAAACAGAAACCAATAATTTGCATCTTACAAAGGCGGTGGCAATAGAATGTTAACAGACTATATTTTGCGTTTCTCATGATAGTCAATTGCACAATTATCTTTAATGCATGTTCTTCATCCTATTGTTCTTCTTTAAATCTTGAAATTTATTAACACCTCATGAAGTAATTCACTTTATTACAGCTGCAATGTTCTCTGAGCTGAATGTTCTGATTTTAAAGATTCCCTCATAATACTCAGCAATGTTATTAACACATCAAAGTGAAGTGAGTTTTTAGAATGTATCTACAATTCATTAACAATTTATACTATTTACCTCGAATTTGGACAGCTTCTATAACTGTGCATATCAATTTCGATTTTCACCTCCGTTGGGATGACTTCTGGCTTCAGAAGCGTCCGTATTTTGACTTCTTGAGTACTAAGCTTGTCTACTTTGTGTTACTTCTGTCCAATAGTTTGACATTAACCAAATTGGAATAACACCTACAATTGTCCACATGTATTGATATCAATGAAGATATATCATGGTATTTAATAACTTATTCTCATGCATGCGTAAACAAAGTGAGCAGCCAATTTGTCCAAAGTCGAAATTCTCGCACTTGCTATAGTCTATAATGTAGATGATGTTTGTACTGCCTTCTTTTGTTGTTAAATCGCTTCGTTTGCATTTTAATGATTGTAATGAATTTGCGGGTTTCAGAAATACGTCACAAAGAAGCTATTTGTACTGAGAATAGCTTACATGACCAAATAAATTCATTTGGAAGTGAATAGCTAACGTCGTCATAGTTTAAGCATTCTTAACAGTGTGTACCTGACTTCTTACCCGATTATTAATCCTGTGCCTACTATTAACGAGCATCGAGGATTCTAAAAGAAGCCGTGATAAGGGAACTCCAGTGAGGCCGACAGTAACATAAAAATATCTTCGATTATAACAGACGATGGTAGTATATTGTTGAAAATCAACTGAAGTCAAAAATGTGACCCATTAAGTACTGAATCCAACTATCTAAAAGCAACGTACTTACTAAGGGACTTGAATGTTCTGACTCCAATCCATGACAGAGTCCTAAATGCAGTGTGATCGGTTATGAACCACGTCACGCAACATCTCTAATTACTGATCATGGTTATAGCACTAACCTTAACTAATCGGTTTGCAAAAATCGACATGGCTCAGACTAACAGTTTCTGTGGTTTCATGAAACGATGTTATATCTTGGTATGACTACTCCCAAGCTCAACGCCGCCTACCCGTGAAGCTATAGTTGATCATAGGTAACGTCCAAACCACCTCTGTCAACGAAAATTTAAAACTTCATTTACAGGTGTATTACCTCTCTTTAATGCTCGAGGTCGAGCCTCGAAATTGTTAATTACTTGGTCACGGGAAAAGGCTCAAATTGTTTCGAAGATGTTTATAATGACATACTAGTAACCAACAGATCTCCTCTACTTTTAGACTCCAACGTTTCACACTCATAAAGTAAGATAGATTGAAATACTGCAAAGGTTATTCAAACCTCGGTTGGCAAATAGATACATCACCAACATCACAGGTTACGCAATTCGGCAGAACCTAACTGGATTTTAAATTCATGAAGAGATTTCTTCTGACAATAATGCACCACATCTGATAAGACTTCCAAGATAAGTAACGCAATTAACGCACTCGATGACTTCGCCATCTATCTTAAAGTTAAGGTTTTGACACAGATCGATCCACAAACAATCTTGCGCATAGTAATGGGTAGCTATTGTTGAAACTATGATGAAACAATCATTCAATCTTATCACAC
This sequence comes from Schistosoma japonicum, assembly GCA_025215515.1. Taxonomy (NCBI): domain Eukaryota; kingdom Metazoa; phylum Platyhelminthes; class Trematoda; order Strigeidida; family Schistosomatidae; genus Schistosoma; species Schistosoma japonicum. The sequence continues at coordinate 12,059,281 of CM046063.1, read as the reverse complement.
TGTCAGCACATTTCTTCCCCCCACCCCTCCCCTCCCACTAGTTTGCATCAGTCTACGACGTATGTCATATCAAGCTAATATCTAGAAACCTTTCAATCTAAATTGAAATTCGAGTTGATTAATCCATATAACATACTATTCACAAGGTTAGATAGATTCAGAAATACAACTTATATTAACATATTCATAATAAACAACAATTATTGTTGGGTCATAGGTCATCAACGTGTAATTCGTGATTGGTTAGATTATTACATATCTTTTGTATACACAAGTCCGATTTCAGCGTTTCTATGATAACAGTTTTGCGAAACGTAACAAACTGTGTTTCCTGAGTATTGACTACTTTGCAAGATTTCGAAATATCAACCTCGTATTCACTGTCAAGAAGATGGTGAGCAATCACACTTGAAAATACGTTTTTCCTGTAGTCTTAATTGTCGTGGTATATGCTAAATAATGCGGACGTTAACCCTAGTTTCCATTCTTCTTATGTGACAAAAGATATGATGGTCAGTTTCGTGATGACCAGTTAACTTTAGTTTCAAGAGTTCAATCATATGACATCACAATTCAGTTATTAATTACGTTGTGATCATTACTCGATGATATTCTATTAATCGATCCATTTTACAATTGTGGTAAAAAAAACTTTTGACAATAGTCTTCATTACACAATAAACTATCTCCACGTGTTTCCAGAGATTTTCTTCTAGAATGTTCACATTAGTCAACTTATAGATTTGCGATTGCTTTGAGAACTTGTTTGTGATCCTTTCATAATGATTATCTGTCTTCTATTTTTTTCATCATTGACATAATATAGAGTGTATGGACAGAGATTTTAAACAATGAGCGTTATCAATGTTTCTCAACTGTAAAGTAACTGAAAGGTCACGGTGAAGTGGATAAATCTATCTTACACTACTGTATTCAACAACTTTTCTTTAGTCAAGTTAATTAATGAGGAAAGCTGCATGAAACTGACTAGTCATAAGACGTAGATGGAAAATTGTCCTAAACACAATGATGACTAATTATGTATGTGTTGCATAACGTTGAAACCATGTTAATTCGATATTAAATAGTTAAAGTACCACTCAAGTTTCAAAGAAAATTGAGTAACTGTGTTTGTATCCATCTACTAGAAATAAAACTTGAGCAAAAAATCCTGTAACTTGAAGCGAGGGAAAGCAGAAGGACCTGATAGGTAATGTACGGAAATTTTTAAGGATGGCGGTTCAGGTTTACTTGACAGGTTGACTGATATATCAGCCGACGACTGGGAACTGAATATCATCTCATCTGACTGGTCTCGTTCGTTGATCGTTCCAGTATACAAAAAGGGACAGAAATCCTCTTGTGATAACCACAGAAGAATCAGTTTGACTAATATAGTATAAAAATATTATCTCCCCTCTTGTATTCTGTTGTTGTGTTACTACGCAGTGCTAATGTGGTATGACAACTTGAACGCATTGGCGTATGTGCCCGGTTCTATGTTGTTGATGGATCAATGAATAAATGAACGACTGGGTGTGAGCTGTTGAGTAATCGATAAACTAAAAAGAGATAGCTATGTAACTGTTTACCCTACAGGCATCAGATAAAGATAGGAATTTTTCGGATTGCAGAAAATTTCGTCTGCCACTTTTATGTATAAAAAGGTTTTGAGTTCATATACATAAAAGAAAGAATGGGAAATTTATTATCGAAAATAATGATTAGGTGATAACTTTCATACAAATCACTTCAAGTTTCAAAATATCGACTCAGAAATTATCGAAGCTATTCATGCAGATGATATTAACGTTCCACTAAAGAATAATCACTTTGAAGTTCAAGTTTCAGGAAAGCAGGTAGAAGATCAGCTGTCTTTTGGTAATCCTCATTGTATGAATTTTAAAATTATTCTCAAAAGCAATTTCTGGATGGAGCTGATATCAGTTGCTCCAGCAAGGAATTTTAACCCAGATAAACGAGAACAAGAAAAATTATCAATAAACATATCACTATTGAAGATACAGACCATCAATTCTTGATAAACATCTACCACACTATTATGTTCGTAGCAGCGATCGTAACCTTTTTGTTGCTTAACAATAGGCAACTGGAGTAGCGAAAGGTTCAAAAACTTTGTGGTGTCTAGTCTAATATTTTCGAAGTTCATCAGTATGAGCGCTTTTAACTAAATAGCTGAAAAACATGATAACCGATTATTTATGGACATAACTTATCTGCTAAAGGTATTCTTTGCCTTGACATAATGGTCATACTTGTATATCGCGATGACTAAATCGAGCTATGTTAAATAGAATATTTATTTTTTAGGTCCTTCCATACGAAATAAGTCGGTCAAAACTGAAACCAGATAACTGAGTATTGAGGGCAGAGTCACGCTGTTGATTGTACACGATCATGACGGCAATAAGGACTTTCTCTCAAGCAACAAGAACCTTCAATGATACTAAAGATAAGAAGTGAATCGGCCTTGAAAAAGGACGTACTCCGAATAGCTCCACTGATTTTCGTTACCAACAGTAAGATCTGACAATATAATGCCAACACATCAAAAATTACTAGTAAAAGGATATATATGACCGGCCTCAACAAGTTGTTCCTTGGGTTACGCGGTCACGACCCAAGGGCAATAATGTCCGATTTCTTTTTTAGGTCCCTCAGAAAGTCCCGACTGTAGCTGCTACCTTGACGTGGTGGTCGGGCTTGCCTATCGTGATGACCCGACTGAGTTATATTGGCTGGAACGCATGTTCCTCTAGGTCCTACCATGCCAAGCAGGTCTGTTGGAGAGCGATAAGACTGAGGGCAGCAACCTAAGAACTAAAGGGCGAAGTCGTACTGCTGACTGCAGCGAGGTGTGACAGCAGTAAGATGTTCCCCTCGGATAACCAGCATGTGCAGCGATGCTGCCTTCTTAACGGAAGGGGTTAGAAAAGGTCGACCCTAAAAATGTCACACCTCACCTTACTCCACGGCTTTCCGTCTCTGGCAGTAAGGTCGTCTAAGGAACGGAACTAACACATCAAAAACTTCCCATAACAAGGCCGTGCGTGATCGGCCTCAAGCAGTTGTCCCTTGGGCTCTGCGATCGCGCTCTAAGGTCACTATGACCAACACTTACCCAGTTTCTTTTCAGGTACCTCAAGAAGCAATATCCTTCCATGGTGTGGGCAGCCAGGAAGTGAAAATCGCCCTCATACCTCTAAAAGCACACAAGATCATCTTGTTCGAGGTCAAATCCCACCATCCTCAGAAAGTATTCTCCCACGAAACCACAGAGTGATAACCGATTTCATACTTCTAACAATGATGAAGACTACCACGTTAGTTTTATCTTATGAAATCCATCAATACCTAGATTTATGTTACTCAATACCCTGTATATTTACATTGGTAAATGAGTTCTTCCATTGAAATATTCATAACTAAACGCTAAAAAAGAGAATGATATACCGATTCTCTTCAGAAAGGATGTATCTGAAAACCATAATATGTTTTACATACTTATAAGGTTTTTAGCTCGTTTTCATCAATATTGGAATATGCAACTTTTGAAGGTGAACAAAGGAAGGAGGAATACAGTTAATGAGATCTCTCTATTAGTCATACTACGGTTTATTAATAAGCAAATAAAACAGCAATCAGATCATTTATCAGGTACAGATTCAATTACATGGTTTTTCGTCGCACACTACAAGCGAGAGCTAGTGATACTACTCGGTTTCGCGGGCTGAATTTAGTGAGGAGAAGATCAAACGAGGAACTTAGTAGTCACTGAGTGGAGACCCAGTGATTCGTTGTACTGAGTAAGAATCTAAACAACTAAAAAGTTGCCATTAATAAACAATCTTAATAAGACATGGCAGCAGATGCATAGGTTTTACCCGAGACGGAGGCACAATACTCCATTTCCATGTTTTTTTTCGCGACGACAATTTCAGGTACATTTCATTTGCTTCACGCTATTCCCCTTTCTCCTCAGCACCATGTACACCGTATACAAAGATATTGCCTTTTAGTAATCCCGTGTTACTAAGCCAGGAGAATACATATTTAATTACTTTACAGTATCACATGAATTCAGATTATACTCATTTATAGAATATCTATATTTATTACGATCATGAAAATTACAGAAAATATAAAAAAGCATGCGCCAGTGAACACTGATACACAGAAAATAATGACGTACTAAAATGTACTTCATACGAATCATCGTATATATATATATATATATTTATATATATATATATATATATATTTAAAGCAGCTTCACAGTAAACAACAAAACATTCAATGAACTTTATGGAAATAATCTTTGTATTGCTTTAAATCTGGTTTTATTGTGGGACCTTTCGGTTGCCAATCTGCTGGGCAAACTAAAAGAAACAGGTAAGTAAAATATATTCAGTAGGAAAATAATACATTACAACATGATGATGTGATCTATTCATACCATGTACAGGATCGTGTACTCAGCTTCAATAACACTTTATGTGTAGAAACCAGTGATACCAGCAGGTAGAACATGCAGACGGTAGGTAGGTTAGGACTCAAACTGGCCACCGCTGTACGAAAACAAAAGCCTTAACTAATAAGTAACTTAGTATCTCCATTCTTCATACTTAGAGTGCGGCTCATAACGAAGTACACTAGTCTGTACCTGATGAGCAATTAAAAATAATATATGACGGAAATATGAAAATTTGTTTAGAAAATGATATGTATAGTACTGGTAAAATGAATACATGTGAAATAATTATTTATTAATCTGATTAGTCTGACACTGCGTAAATTCATTTTTATTTTGAATTAATCACCAGATACAAATCCATCCACCTTGGTTCGAGGTACATCAAGTATGAAGGCTCTATAGTAGTGGCTCAGAGGTCAGAGCGTAAGACTACTAACGACTATATTGCAGGTTCAAATCCCGACTAATTACTACGCTTCAGGTAGCCTGATATTATCACTAGCCCTTTAACCCAGAATGTCAATCAAAGCCGAGCACATGAATTTGTATATGATGAGTTAATTGTTCTTGTTTGAACTAGTGACACAACGCAGCTGCAGGAACCGAAATGGGAGGAGTGGATTTGACTGATTTACTAGACTGTGAACAAGGTTTAAATTAGGATATCCAGGTTTAGCTGAGCAGAAGTGAGTACGAATTAAGAAGTCGGATGGTTTCATTAGTGCGTAACACAAGCATCAAATGAATAACATTTCTGAACAAGTTAGTAACCACCCTAATATAACCACAAAATAAATGAATTTATACTATTTTATTGACAAGAACCAATAAATGATTTATCGAGATTGAGCGAAAAACATAATAAGCACTTTTCTTGTTCAGTGGAGTTTTAGATGAATGGATATTAGTGAACTGATCATGTCATTCAATAGTTTAATTCATTATTATATGAACACTGTTAGTTTGAAATAATCGCAATCCATGATTATAACTAGGTGGTTTCAAAGGAAAATACAAACGGTTTAAAGACGATCATGACATAAATATAAAAAAATGCAAGATGATAAGGACGAAATAAAACAAGCAAAATGATACCACAACAATTACCTTCACCATGTTTATCCGTAAATTGGAACGCTCTGACCAACCTCAAAACCTCGTCGACAGACCGTCCAACAGGTAGATCATTAATAGTAATCTGGCGGACTATACCTTCAGGATTAATAATAAACAATCCACGAAGAGCAACACCTAGATCTTCTTTAAGGATTCCATAATCGCGTGTAATCTGCTTTTGATAGTCTGCAAGAAGCGGATAGTTTAGACCGCCTAGACCCCCTTCCTAATTAAAAAAAGTAAAACTATTGAAAGAAATTTACAGACGGATAGGAATTCCGACAAGTTACTTTTCAAAACCTAATTAGGAAATACACAGCAAAAAACCAAGTACTAGCGACATATCCCAAGCTAAAACGATCGATTCAAAGCAATCGTTGTGTAATTCTATTTGATGGGACCGGGGTTTAGGTGTTCGACACTCAGTCACTGGGCCCCAGGTTCGAACCGTGCTTTACGTAGTTCGATTTAGGAAAATAAATAGCATCACTATCCACTATATTTAGAGCGTGGTTTGAAGCTCAGTGCAAAAATATGTACCTATTAAATGAAATATGTTGGGGTTCGTATTCTTACAACAAATGTTTCAAAAGAAAATAGATTTCCCTAGTTAGCATTAGAAATTGTCTAAGTGAAACTAATCACCGAAATGAAATGAGTCAGCTTTCAGATGTACCGCTATCACTGTTAACATTTAACAACCGTTTTCGTACGTCCAAGAAACAAAGTCAACAAAAAATCAACACACCTCATATGGAAACTGGCTACAATAAAACTGAATTCTATTTTAAGGAAATGGTGTATTCTAGAATAAAAGAGAATGAATTATCATGAAAAGCTAAGACAAAAGACCTAATAAGAAAATCTACAATAAATTCAACTGGTTCAAATATATTATTAAAGGCAATTTAGACTGGAACCTAGTTTAAATTTGGATTGAAATTACTCGTGGAAGTGTATATGATTACCAAGGCTAACTTTGACTAATTTCAAATAAATTGAGCATTGGATAGGTTGTTGATAAAATAAGTGATATATATTTGTAAATTTCCAATTAGAAGAAAGTAAAATTTTTGAAGTTTCGCGGCATTAGTGCAAGTCGCTTCTTCAGAGAAATGAATAACTGAATTGAATTAATACAAGATTAAATAATACAATGGAACAAATCAGAATCAAAATAAGTTCGTCACAATCGAAATTCGAGTTCTGATAGTGTCATGTCAAGTCATTTGCGTCAAGGTGGTCATGGAAGTAGATGTTACCAATTGTTCGCAACCTTAATATAATAAAACTAACTAGGCTATATACTAACTAAAATTTATTTAATAGGATAAACTCACTTTACGAGGAGTATTTATCCAAGCAAGATGACTAAAATGTAGAATCGGTCGAAACGCCAACAACTTCAACTCCTTCCTTTCTGAATTCGTCGATTCGATCAGAAAATGCTATTAACTCAGTAGGACATACGAAAGTAAAATCCAGAGGATAAAAAAAGAGAACTAAGTATTTTCCAGCATAATCTTTTAGTTTTATTTCCTTAAATTGACCATCGACCACTGCCATCCCACAAAAGTCAGGAGCAGGACGCTGAACATGAGCTGCATAACCACGAAAAAAGATATTCGAAACGGAAGATCGATTGAATCGTAAAGCACCTTTAACTAGTCCTTGCAGCAACATTTTTAGAAGTCACAATGTAATGAGATGTGCAGTGGAAATTTTCTACAAATCAAGGAAATATAAAACTAGAAATATTTGTTGCTGTTAGCTAGAAATTGAGATTAATAAAGAAGTGACATAAACAAGAAAGTTTACTTAAGATACATAGGTTCATAGTTGAAGTATCGTATTGGGAAGAAACTGCCCAGAACGACTTTCACAAATAATAGACGCTAGTCCTAACAAAGTATATCTGGCACGAAAGCGTAAAAATTTAGTTACATTTGAATAAGTGACGTACTAACCGAAATGACCAATGAGACTACAGTGAACATTCCACACGATTATGGCCTAAAAGGTGTAGATTATCAGTTATGAACAACGAAAAACCTGACAGAGGCTAGTCAGCTGAAGTCCCCTATACGACATTAGCGCTACGAAATCAAATCAGCAGGGTGACTACGAAAATTTAGTTCAATAAGGCAAAAATACACTTGAAGGAAAAAGGGAAGGTCTAGAAATACCAAATTAGAAATGTCATTGCTACGAGCTATAAACCTTTTTGGGAGTATCTAGGCTTACAACACGATAGATAACAATGTGGCTCTCATACACATATTTCGCTGTCGACAAATGTTTTTATTTGTGTTCCCAAGTTATTTTTCTCAATTAGAGAAAAAAACATTGGTAAAGCAGCAATGATTATACACTTTACATAAACTACTATGTAGCCCTAAAGACAAGATAGAAGCCATCGAGTGGTAGGCTAATGATAACTGGGGTTATTCATAATAATTTAAACACTGCCAATGTTAGGATCAGATTTAACAAAAAATCAGCTGCCGATTCAAACGAATCTAAGATTACGATGAGTCCTCTTTATGTAACAAAGTCTTATGAACCCAAGAGTCATGAAACTCCAGACGAAATTATTCATCGGTCTGCAAACTGCAATAATGGTATATTCATGAAATACTTAAACCAAATTCCGATAAAAAATAGAGAGATTGAAATCCCTCGACGTTGTAGACGGGTTTTGAAATGGTATCCTTAATATCCTACTTCGAATTCTTTATTTAATTCAAGTTGTTAGTAGTGGAAACTACAACATTAGATGCTCGTGGAGTTAGGATAAGATATTGAAACATCTACTTTGTTTTGTTAGATTTGCATGACTAGATGATACAAGTGAAAGGAATGCTTAACGCCAAACTTTGAATCAGTAACCGATTTTGTCGTCACAGATACGAATGTACGCAACATACTTGTTTTATGTAACAGGTAAAACTGAGTTTATAATTCATTCTATTTTGAACAAAAACACCTGTAAAACAAGCTGGCTAATAAGCCAATGAACAGGTGTGCTGAGGGCGTAGGTATGGTGGAGAAAATGGTTATATATCACTTTCCTATATCGACATTTTGCACTTCCATCCCATAACTTTTAGTCAGTCTACCGAATGTTTCATGGAACTTAATAATTGTAAGGGCTGACTATTCTATCAATTATTTTATACTGATCAAAGAAAAAATTAAAACGTGAATATCTATTTCCACTTAGACGTATGAGATTCCACACTATTTGACTCGGAAAAGTTAGCTCTCTTTAGTACTAAAATCATAAAACTATAAACACTAAAATAATTCTAAGCCTCCTAAGACCACTAGGTACATAAATCTATCACCTTTCTGGTAATATACTTTATGCAAAATGACTAGCATAGTTGTATACAGTTAACCCTATATTATTGCTAAACCGTCGACAATGTAAGGCAAAAGTACAAAACGAACTTAGCACTTGCACTGTAGCTTTTAGCCTTTGGTTTCTTGCATCTAACCTGAAGGTACATTATGAGGTGGAGGGGGTGTGCAGACTAACATGAGAATCCATAAAGAATATAATATATTCCTATGAAAGATAAACCGACGACTCAGTAACCACACCAAACGAAATAACATGTAATAACGAATTCAGTCTGTCAAAGTATGCAATGACAAAAGCGTAGAATAAAGACAATCTGACAATCGAAACAACACAACACAAACAACACGACACAAATACGTTACAGCGCTAGATACTCTAACATGCGCTTAATGCATTCAATATCCAATATCTTAAATAGTTTCAAAGACTTGTGGACGGGATTCTGTGTCTAGTAGTAATGGACAACTAATCTTACTAGGTATATAAAAAATGTATAAATAAATCAAGGCGTTAATATGCTCCCAAGTGAATTTGGTCCAGGGTCCTTCATAATAAATCGAGTTTATTCTCAATAACTTTGGTAAAATTCGCATGAACTATTTCTACCGGCAGCCAGCTCCAGGTTTTTGTCACTTCTGACCAGAAGAGTTTGTGCCTACGATTCGATCTACTTTATTGTACCTCTAGTTTTTATATGTTCCTTTTATGATGTGTTAGAAACAATTATAAATAGGTGTTCTAGTGGGTGCCCAGGAGTGTTTAGGATTTTATAGGTCATTATGAGGTCACTTGTTAGCTACCTGTGTTCTAATATATACAAGTCTAGCGTTAGCAGAAGTTCTTCATATGATTTGAACTTGAGTCTATGGACCGACTTAATAGCTTTCATTGGAAATTCGTTCTAGAACATTCCTGAGGTTAGAGGGGTGAATACTATGATCGCATACTCTAAATAAAGGTGAATAAAACTACTAGAAACTACATGAAAGATTCGATCATTAAATAGGCCGGGAATGAGTCTAGGAGTCTAAAGCGCTGCACAAATAGGGCCGTTGGTAAGGTGGCTTGTGAGGCTTTCCATATACGACACATTCTCAGTGTATAAACTTGTATGAATGGCTAAGCAACTGCTCTTTGACGGGCAACCTTTACAGGATTTCATATAGACTTGTTAATGTTTCTGTGAGGGATCGCTTTCTGTTTAAGTTATTCGCTCTCTCAAGTATACTGTTCACCCAAATGAGGTCACCTCCTACTCTCCTGTTTCGATGTGAAGAAAGCATAGCCTTCCAAGATGGTCTCCGTATGATGAACATCTTAGGCCCCTTACCTACCTAATTGCTTGGTACTGAAATTTTTTAAAGTCTGTATTTTATTAAGGTTGATAGGGTTATTACTTTATGATTTTTTAGGTGAGCCTCGATGTAGGTCTCATCGAAGGTGAGGAATTGTATGGGAGCAAATGTCCAAAGTTACCTGATGATAAATGTGGAATGCCATTGGCTTTAGTTTCACCACTTTTGTTATTTACACCGGCATATGAAGTGTTTGCAAATATTGGACCAAAATCCTGCTCTACAGAGGTATTCGGGAGGGGTTGTCATACATAGTGTGCTGTGTCTGGTGAAAGACTGAATGTTCATCGTTTGACATTTTGTTAAAGCTGAAGTCGATGTAATTTTCTTCAGCACCCAGTTCCATTGGCATTAAGTTATATTGGAGGGCTTGAGAGTTCTAACGTTAAGGTAGTCATGAAACACTAGAAGTGATGTGTTTATTTTGCCTAGCAGGCCTTAGTATTAAGATGAGGAATAGTAGGGGCCAGAGAATTATTACGTGAGTCACTCCTAGTGTCAAGACCATCCAGTCCCCTTAAACTTGGACAACCTTAGTGAAAACACGGTCTGTTGGATAAAGTCTAGACCAGAGAAAGTAAGTGGCCTACAAATCTTGTGCTTACTACTTTCTTCTTGGAAGTTTGTTCATTGTACGATGTCAAACGTTTTCTCGAAGTCTAGGAATGTGGCTTGCACGTTTTTTATTGCCAACAGGCTGTTCGATTGTCCCATGCCAGGACGCTTGAGATGGGTCAACCAGTCTGGTATCTATTGCATGGTTTAATGCTTGTCCAGGTACCCTTTTATTTGATCGGTAATTAAATCCTGTATTACAATAGTGAAGAGACCGATGGTACCAGTTTGTAGCAATTCAGGGCTTTTGTCACTAATTTGAGAAAAGAAGTGACTTCTTTCATTCCTTAGGAATTTAGTGCCCACCCAGTGAAGTCTGAACATGATATACACTAATTTTCAGATGGTTCTTAATCAATGTTTAAGACTAACAGACGAATATCCTGGTTATATTCACTTGCCTGGTAATTTTAGTCTCCGGGCACATACTTAAGAGTGGTGGCTATATAATAAGATTTTTACCGTCTATGATTAGGTTGCTAGGCATAGTGAAGATCTGGGTCGCTTGCAATTCATCTATTTATAAGGTCATTTTTGACCGACCTCAGAATGGCTCTTTACGTTTTGTAGTCTTATGAATCTCTGTAAATTCACACAGATACTCCAGGTTAGACCGTGAATTTGTTTGGTAACTTATTCAAGAAAATTGTCTTGTTTCCTCCTACCTTAGTAATATATTTGTTTTTTAGCAGCAGGCAGAGATGGAGATTCATCTGTTTATGAAGTTTGTTACAAGGTTAATTTTAAAACCCAAAAGTTGTTTCATGCCCCGCTTTAGTCAGGCTTCTCTTTAATTTGGACATTTTGTCCTTAAGGGAACGCTGTTAAATACGGTCTACAGTATTACTACTTCCATAATTTTTCAATGCTGATCAATTGTTAGGACCATTGATGTCCCTGATCACTGGGCTTGTTTAAGTACCTCCTCATGGCTTTGTAGTCTGCTTGGTTGTAACAGCGACTTGGAGCATCATCTCTCCATAAGACCAAATATGACCACCCAGTGGTCGTAACCACCTAATGAGGACTACATGTGTACTTTTTCAGTGAACGATGGGTCAGTCGATAACAGATAGTCCAGTTACGATGGTTTCCCATCAGTCACTCATCTCGTGTAGCTTATTGTATGTTCACGAAGACTTAAGGCTTTATTAGTGTTAGCGAGATTTTTGAAAACCACCCTAGTGACGGTCTCTCTTTTATGTAACTGAGTGATCACGTGTTAAGGTCTACAGCTATGTGCAACCGATTAAACTTCATGTTCAGTAATTCCGTAAATAACTGCTTCTGTAGCTATTGTTTGCTAAGAGGCCGCATATCCATCCTATTAGGTATGTGGTGTTATTTACTCATGAATAACACCATAACTGGTGTTCAATGAGCGCATAATGTTTGGATAGGGATGGTTTTAGGTAATAACTAACATAAATTGCTGATCTAGCTTCCCTCATTGTGGTCCTTGCCCTTCTCTAATAGCGTCGCACAAACGATCCTTGCCTCAATGTTTGTAATGTTTTATGTAAATCAAGTTTCGGCGAGGAGCTTCATTGTCAGATCGTTTTGTGCAGACAGATGTCTAGGCACTGGAACATTATTTTGGAAAACCTAACAATGTTACATAGTCACGTAACCGTTTTCCTTACTATATGAAGTACCTATGCTATTAGTTGTTGAAGGGTGTTTGGAGCGTAAATTGTCAGTTTCTCAGGACCTAGTTTGTTTCGTAGTTAGATAGGTCTGGTGCATTCCAATTCATGGAGGGCATTCTCATGAATTTATGAAGGGCTTGAACTTTGTCGGTTGAGGGTCACTGTGAAGGCATTATGGGTTGGGCGATGTGTCCTCTGCGAATTTGTTTCTGTGGTGTCCAGCACACCCAGATTTGTCTATAGTTACTGATACTAACATTTGTCAATCAAGTTATGCTAGTCCGGATTTCCGCAAGGCAGTTTAGGGATACTTTGAACAATCATAGTTACGAGGTAGGTCGTACTCTTCATCCTAGCTGTTTTCCGTGTTGACTATGGTTTATGAAGTATAAGCCTAGATTTTAAAAATAGTTTGGTACATAGAAAGAGGAACCTCTTAGACTGTTGTCAGAGGACATTCTCAGTGACAGAAGACCCCCAATCTATGTGGCATTTTCTCAGCAAAAGTCTACACAGTTTGATTGGAAAAGTGTCCACTCGAAAGAGTCGTAGTATTTCTTCCGTTTGTTTCTCTCAGAATGCTCCCTGACATCTAACAATGTTACTAGTTACCGGCAAACCGAAAAATATTATAGGTGACAGCCTAGTACTGTGGTTGATACTAATCATAAGGTCATCCATAAGTAGTAGGTAGCCGAACTTCGCGGGAAAGTAGAAAACATTTGTTAATAGCATATGAGGTGAGTTCTAAAGTGACCAAGAGCAAAGCATGATTAGAATACATAGGAGAATAAAGGATAACCAAGAAAAGCCAGCCTACAACCTACTAGGATAGAGAAACCTGAAGGATGGGCGAATCGACGATTTAAAGTAATGTATACAATATTTATGTTCTCTGTTTTCACGAAATAAACCATTAATTTGTCGAACAGGTCTTCTAGCAATATCACTGAATATAATCTAAGTCAGTACAATATAAGGGATTATCACACTCAAATCGCTGATTATAGTTTCAAATATAGTCTATTCCTTTTATTGTGTTGTGGGGGTAAATGAACACTAAAATAAATAGTTGCATAGGCTCTCGACATTGATGCTGACCATGTTTGTTTTAGCGGACACTACTAGTTGAAGGCGCACCGTCATGCATCACCACCAGATCACGACTCAAACCACCGTGGGTAGCATCTCTCTCCAGTTTGATTATTTGTATTCTGTATTCTACACGTTTTAATAGCCACGTTGAGCTAACAATTATTTTTTTCATATACAAATTGCATAGATTTAGTTTTTTTTTTGTTTCTTTTCGACTTTCAAGCCATCTGGGAACGAACAGGAGGACGTGGAAGGAAAAGGGATTTATTATGTACAAAATATTTTATGCAACGACATTATAGCATAGGGACTGATGTCCAGAAGCTTCACAACATCGCAAGCCGTCGAAATAACGTCTACCAATGTCTAATGCATTAAGGTTTATCCTTTGGCTGGTACGTCTAAGGGTCCTCATGAACTCACTTGGGGGGGAAGTGGGTTGTAGCGGTAAATAATCCCCAAAATAAATAGTTGCATAGGCTCTCGACATTGATGCTGACCATGTTTGTTTTAGCGGACACTACTAGTTGAAGGCGCACCGTCATGCATCACCACCAGATCACGACTCAAACCACCGTGGGTAGCATCTCTCTCTAGTTTGCCAGCCTAGACGTTGCTATCCCATAAAAGCTCTGTTTACGATCAAATATGATTTCGCTTCCATCCTTTATTGCCTTTTGATTTCTTATTCGTAAGAGTGGGATCCATTCGATAGAAGTATCTGTGGTTATACGACAAGCGCAACTTGGTCATATATCCGGGGAACGCTTCAATATTTAAAATGCACATTCTCTAAAAGTTTCTCTTTCAGTTTCTCAGGCTGTCTAAAAACAAAAAGAATAACTTTGGAGTGAGAAAATACTTTTTATACAATACTTTTTTATGCAACGACACCAGAGAGTAAACACAAATGTTCAGAAGCTACACAACATCTCAAGCTATCAAAGGAACGTTTACCAATGTCTAACGTATTGGGTTTTATGCTTTGGCTATTAATCGCAGGGTTCTTACGAATCCATTAGGGGGAAAGGAAGTGAGTTGCATTGGTAAATAACCCCCTAAATAAATAGTTGGTTAGGCTCTAGTGATTGATGCTGACCATGTTTGTTGTAGGGGACATGATTAGTTGAAGGCACTCAGTCACACACCACCGGATCACGATACAGCTCGAGGTTGGAAGTAAATCGCTCTTTAGTTAGCCAGCATAAACGTTGTTATCTCATCGACTCTCTATTCACGATCGAAATTTAACTTTTTATATACCCCTCAATGCCTTTTGATTTTTTTCTTATTCGTACATGTGGGTTTAATCGTTAGAAGTTGCTCTGGTTATGCGACGAATGATAACTGGTCAAGCTCTGCCTGTTAGCAAAACGATGCAAGCAAAAACAAACCAACTGGTTTATCCTAGCTTTTCACGAAGATATCAATATATTGGCAATCCTGAATGTTTTGGCGATATTACAAATCGAAGGTCACATAACGTTACTTCCAATGTCACGTTTGTTCACCAGTTTCCCTGTGCTGATATATTGTATGCTTTATTTGTTATGCATAAACTTAAACCTAAGGTGTACGCTACAGCAGAAGACCTCGATTTATCCGTCCGTATTTGAGAGACTTGTATAACAGAAGACTTGCTCAAGGCCCAGAAATTTATCGTCCAAGAAGCGATTGGTTATGCTGGAATCGCGACTCGGAACTGACTGCATTTTTATCCAGAATCGGCGAAAAGATAGACAAAGATCTCATTGAGGTCATTATGACGGATCAGTAATTACACGTTTATTTTAATTTCGTTCGTACTTTGTTTCGAATCGTAGGTCATACACTTCATTCTGGTCTGTTGAAAAGAGTAAATCAATTAATAACATAATGCAGAATAATATTGAGCTAGCCAATTTCGGTAAGGCGTTGATAATTACCGTTGATTGCATGTTCATGAAAATGTCATATTGATATGGATATGTACTCACTAAACTCAGTTCACGAAAATTCGAATGAAAAGATGGTATCGTTAATTTATAAGATACCTTTATGTTACCTAATGTATATTTGACAAACCAAAAATTATTACCTCATATCCTAGTCACCGATTTCACAAAGTATGTCGTGCCGAATAGATGTTCAAAAATGGGTCTACGAAACATTTTGTCTTATCTTTGGTTTTAAGTTTTACATAATACTAATAGCTATTGGACGCCTTTTTAGCCAGTATATTAGGTATGCGTTTCATGATGCCTACAAATATACCTCAGAATCAGGTTTTGACCCTGTAGATAAAGAGGTTCTCCGTCATTGTTTAACATTTAGTGGTGTACCTCACAAGTGCATAAGTCTTGTGAAAGCTGTTTATTAGAATATAACTTTTTGAGTCATATCTTATGAGAATCTAAATTACCAACCTCAAGTTTTCGTTACAGTTGACCCTTATACCTATTAACATTTAATTGCTATGCAGGTATCCTCCCAGAAGCTACATTTTCATCTAAATTTTCAAGAATCGACCTCTTGGTTGATGGACCACTTGTCTGCTTAAAATACGAGGACAATATACTCTTGCTCGATGAAAATGCTGATAGTATTCAGTTTCATAAGCGCTTAGAGTAACAATGCAAGCACATTTCGTGATGTGACTTAACAACTGATTTACATAATTGCTTACATGTGTCATATGAGTGAAAAAGTTGATCACTTCTCTTATCTTTGAAGCTTCGTCAGTCCTGGTGAGTCGGCGTTTGGTGAAATTTAGGCACGGATTCAGAAAGCTCTTGGTTTTTGAGTTTGTAGGTATGTATATACAACACAGTGCCTGACTCATGTGAATCGTTCCAAGTTGCAACACCTCATTAGTATGATGAAACGAATACCAAATTAGTTAAGGTGGTAGTTCTTTCGAAAAAAGCGTGAACGTATAAGATATTACAGGAAGAGAAAAATGGTGTGCAGAAAGGTATAAAACAATTTCAAGCTGACAACGTAAAGTAATACAAAGAGTGAATACACCTGAGCCACTAAGATCGATTCCGGATCATATCATTACGCGTCGGAATAGTCAATGTTTGGTTATATATCCCAACCATATTAGTCTATGAAGCTTCACAATCCAATCAACTGATTCATTATCCTTCCACAATGCCCAGAGTCTAACTTCATCATTACTTACCCATTGATTTTAATTCAGGTGTGATTAATGTTTCGTAGATATGGGTGATGAAATACTGGTAACCTATCAATATCATCTCTTAATGGTTGCGTTACATATCTGTACAGTAATGTAAGACGGGTTGCTGTGAAAGATACTCACCCTTTATTTAGCAAATGCATCACATGCATGCTTGGATTGTTGCTCAGTCCTATCAAAAGACTGCATTTCATCAGAATCTTCACCAAACATGACCGTTTCACCTGCATATTTTAAGCATACATGTGGATTTCCTGATAGCAGGTCATTTCCTGAATATTCAGACGGCGAGAGCATTCGTTATTCATGGCAGTAAATCTTTTATGAAGTTAAACGAAAATTGGAATAGTGGACAGCCTTAATGTGTACCACTTAGGGTTAAAAGTTCAGATGACAGTTCGCCACTAAATCTGATTACCAACTTCGAGTAAAGGGCCTTCACAATGTTTATGCTTTTTTAAAGTACACGTTTAAATAAAAGATGGTGCCATAGTACCTCACAATCTATAACGTCAAGTGCCGCTTTCTAGTGAAGAAGAATCACTATTATCGGACGTTGATAAGTATATCAAGGTCCTAAACGTATGAAATGGTAAATATCTGATCAGTACAACAATGACCAGGTCTACAACTAGGTTGAATTTTTTCACATTTGCATTATCATGAGCCTTAGTTAAGAATCTGATACTTATTGTTGCTAGTGGTTTGGACATCGTATTAATCAAACCAATTCCCCTATGACTCTCAAAATGAGAATTTTAATCTTTTATTATACACTGAGATGATTAGCGGCCTAGGCCAGCCATATTGGATTATGCCCAGCTCCTAGACATTCGATACAATACCAGTCACTCTAACTGCTAAAATCAAACCACTATTTTTGAGCACCTCTAGAGCTTATCCATCCAAACCTTATTCTCTTTCTCGTTTTGGATTAATTATGGCTTTTTTTGACTTCAGTAAGAGTCCATAGGCTGTTTGAAAATTATGGGTAGCTTTAAATTAGCTGGTTGCCACTTGACCTACTTTTTAAAGTGCTTCACTCATCGTTCTAAATGTTTAGGCTGAGAACAGGTGAAAACTTCATCTTTTTCAGAGATTGCCTCACTAACACGTCTTTTTAACCCCAACTCTTCATTTTTAGTCAGGCAGCGTCGCTGTTCAGCCAGTTGTCTGAGAGAAACATTTTACTGCCGTGACACCTTTGTACAGTCTACAGTACCATTTCGCCCTCGTGCCTTAGGTTTTCCGCTTTTAGTCTTATCGCTCTGTAGCCGACTTACCTGACATGATTGGATCTTAAGGAACGATTGTTCCAGATGGTATGTCCCAACTGATTCATCACGTTAGTTAAGCCCGACCACCACGTGATGAAGCATCAACAATCGGGTTTGATTTTTGCCAACTTAAAACACTTGTGGCGTAAGCGGGATACTCGCCTTTCAATGAAACGGTGAGTTTACTGCGCAAAAGCCCCCTCAGTATTAATCTATAGGTAAAAAACATAGATTAATAAATTATAAGGTATGCTTAAGGTCTTTGATCATAGACGTCTTAAGAGCACCGTTTGAATAGCACGGAATGACTAGGTAAGCAACATTAATGTTAGCCACAATGTTAGAGAAAGATGGATGATCGGCCAATGAGGATATGATCATTTATCGACTCAGATGTTTTGGGTATCTAATACGTATGCTTAACCACCACCTACCTTGACGTAGGATGAAAAAACCTAGGGACAGTCAAATCTAAGCGTAGAATCAATCCATTAAGTCGTTGACTGTCGGTGTAAGCCGCGTTTTTAGATGCAGACTACGTGATTGGGGTTTGCGCAGTAATCGCAATCAGTGGCTGGAGATATTAACTCAGATACATTCACACTCCAAATCTTAAATCTGATTATCCTATCATCTACAACTGTTAACTATGTTATGGTACCAACCTCGTTAATTTGACGTCGTCGCGCTGTTGTGGCATGGTAACTTGAACCTGTGCTCATATATTCTGCGTTGTACTCGATTGACTAACTGACGTTTGTTGGACATTTGTAACAGTCACTAAGCGTACCTAAATTACTAACTTTTTTTATTTTGACAGAAGCTAACATGAAGTCTGTAGATAAAAATTACAGTCATAGTATAGTACAGAGTTGAGCTTGGACGATACTCACTGCTCACAAGGAACAACCATCATGACCAGCCATTGTCATTTGACGAATCCCGGAGCCGACCGAAATTCCCACATTGTAATAACTATGTTTTAGCGATCGGGAATTATAAAATTACATTTAAGTAAACTGATTTCTAGCACAACATAGTAAACATTATGAAGCTGAAAGTGTCAAACGCTGTATAACACACAAATTAGACCTATCCCCGAACCAAAATAACCCAAACTAATACTAAGGCAATTTGCTTCCCTACTTAAGGTTCGAGATTGCAAGTTTAATGTAGCCGTATAGATAAGTTAAGGTGTCCTTACTTTTTTTAACGTATAGGAAGAAGAGTCCTTACAAAGCTTAAATAATATTAACAAAGAAAAATCTGCATACCCTTCATAACATTATTTTTTTGACACAGCGTTTATTTAAAATAACTATCTTTTGATTAAATAAAACTGGCTATAAATTTATGAGCTATATTAGGTTATTTGTACACTTAGATTTCCAAATATATCCTGATTGACTAAAATTATTATTCATGCCGAACATTTTAAGAAGTATTCAAGTTCATCGCTACATGACACTGTTACCAATTTTATTAATTATCTGTCGTCCAGAAATATCAGCAAGCAGTGTCATCCTTCATGGATTATGGCTAAACTCTCATTATAAACTAATAAGATCACTTAATCGTTTTCAATTATATGTCACAATAAAGACGTTTTTGATACAATGTTGAGTTATCTAAACAGTCGAACTAAGTTTTCATTACTGATTCAAGATAAACTACTTGACAAAATCCAATGACAAGAACATTAAGAATCTAATGAGCATAAGGGGGTTTCAAGTGTTTTCGTCTCATAGTAGCTGTATCAATTTTGATGGAACCCTGGTACATTCTGTCTACTATAAAATGTCGGATACCTACACCCCAGTGTTGGTGATGTTATGACCTTGTTTATAATAACTGAGTTGTACAAACTTGTTTCGATTCTTTCTCAGCTCAGTAAAAAGCAGGAGCAAATTGGTCACAGTTACGCAAGTAGAACTTAGTAACGGGAACATCATACGGAAAACTTATATAAAGCGTGATGATGACTAGTTGTTAAGGCCAATTGAAATGTCATGTTGGTTAATGACATTTAAAGACGAAGTACTATATGTAGATATGAACGTTAATAATTGTATCGTATGCCGGTTTTTTGTTTATTTTGTAGGTTTTTCTATCACCGAAAACTTTTTATCTGCTTTTCTACGCTCAGTGTATTCTCAATTTCCTGAAGAGTGGATTACGACTATTGTTCAGTATTTGAAGTCGACCTCTGAACTTGCTTTTATAGCTGGTCATTTAGGAATAAAAGATATTGTACTCTATAGTGATCAAGTGGATTATTCAAGCACTAAAATCATATCAGCTCCACCGAATCCAGATATATTAGCCAATGTACTTATGGCTTTAGTCGGGGCTCTAGCAAAGGATAAGGTAATGTTTCATCAGATAGACTTGCCTCATTCATTCTGCTTACAAGTGATATTCATCTGTATTTGACTTCACTGCTTTCATAAAACTTAGCATTATAAGTTGTATATTTGGTTTGGTGATTTAAAAATAAGAAACAAATCTTTGTTTACGCACGTATATGCCAGGGCTTACGTTGTTTACGATTGATTTACATTTAAAATCGTGTTTTAAATTGAGACAGTAAGATTTCTAAATGATACTGCTAAGGTTGGGCTCATAGTTCTCAATAGAGGTGGTACGTTAACTGCTACGATCATGAACCCTGTTTAATTCACAAGGTGGAATTGTGTTACACTTACTAGTTCACTTCCTATCTTAGCCGAAGTTGTCAGTTTGTCTTTTCTTCATGCAGGTCTTGTTCATTTCTATGTATTTCCACCGAGTTAATGTGTTCGTGTTTGGGTGGAGTTTCATTGCGTAAATTGCTGTATTCGTATACGACATTCCATTTAGCTCTCTCAATTATAATTACAAGCCAAGTTTATAAATCTTTGGGACACATTCTACAAGCATTAGCGGATATTTGAGATTTGAATAAACTGCACGAATGAACGAGAGCCTGAAATCAGCATTGATTAAAATACCTAATATCAGGATGATTACCATAATCACACTGTATCATTCACTGCTAATCGAACTTTGATAATCGATTAATGCAATGCAGGCACTGACTTGTCCAACTCCAGTGATTTCCAATTCACTCTAGAGCTTCAAGAATCGTATCTGCAAATAAACTTCGATTATTTCATGCACATAGATATTTGTACATTAAAGCGCCGAACAGTAAAAAGACAAAAACTGAAATGGTAATACAGTCAATTAATAAATAATTATAGCATGCAGTAAAAGATAACATTTAATTGCAAATAAAGTCATAGGTATCATGGTTGACTGGTATATCCGTTTTATTTACAGCTACATTTTATACTACGGCATCATGTGATTAATCAACCACCTTCATACTTTCCACTCAGTCCCAGTGTCGGCAAACAACAGAAGTCGATTGAATAACGTAAACCATTATCAAGTCCTCGAAATCAGTGACACCAATTGTCATAACACCCGGATACGTTGACGAACGTCAGTATTACTGACATGGTATTTCTAGAGACTATCAACAACCCTCTAAAGACCGTATCTTGATAATATTAATAAAAAAAATATCTCATAAATTAACTTAACCGCCTGAAACTCTTTCTTCGTACACTGTCTGCCTATCCTATGTTTACTGTTATCTACAGGTTTCAGTTTCATTCATTGATTTGTGTTAAATTAGTCGAAGTATATTTTGATCCAATAAATATGCTTATGTTTTATGACTTAGGTGGAGAGGGCACATTTATTCATTCGGGACTTTATACTGGCAAGACTTACTGATTTAGATTTAACTGAATTAATTTCGATTCCCGAGCCGTTACCTCTTTTACAAGGTATACTAAAATCTGAGGGGCGTGGCCCACCTGAAACTAGGTAAGTTGATCCTAAATAGATTATTCTAAAACATTCCTGAGCCCAAAAAAAGATTATTTCATTTGATTTTTTTATATCATCACATGTAGAAAAAAGGTCACACAAAAACACATTTAGGATTTGTGCGTGTAATCTAATTACCTAAGTGCTAATTTCATATATAAGGATTTAAGCTTGATCTTTAATTCAGTTGTTCCACCTTAATCATCATTAGAATTGGTATAACATACATCAACCCAAATCTCCTCACAATATCATCACTGTAAGGTGAATAGCTAAGTAGTCGTAATAATTATAGTACTAATAATAATGAGAAGGACTATGCATAGATAGTGTATTTCGAAAATTAAGGAAGAGGTAACGAAATCCATAGTACATAATCATATTGAAACTAGAAATCTATTGGGAATTAATGAAGTGAAATGGAAGCATCTGCACATCACGTATCAATTTATATACATATATATATATATATTTCTCCTGATTTTTTGTTTGTGGAATTTACATGCAGCTTGCAAAGAGATGTTCGGAAGTGTTGTGTTCTCCAAGTTTGGTGGCTTAATCGTAGACTGTTTCAAATTATATATTGATGTTGTCATCTTCAGCCTAGGATATGTAATGCTTTCAAAAACTTGAATTGTATTCCAATTTATTTATAGGCATTATGTACGCTCACCTACCGCTTAACTTGACGCACAATGTACATAGTGTAGAGATAGAATGAAGAAAACTAGAGGCGGCCATTTCAAAACATAGTATCTGTCCTTGAAGTCATTAACTTTTAATCTGGAACCTCTCGAGTGATACAGACTCCTTGTTTGACGTCCACGTAATAGTCATGATCAGTGGTGAGAGACGTTTGGTAGTGCATCTCGGAATTGGTCAAAGTAGAGCAGGAGCATCAATTATATCCTCTAGATCATAAATTCCTGTATTGTTTTATACACACCTTTGTTTTGTTCCTTCTTTTTAAACTATATTGTGACACTAATCTTGTTAATTTGATCTCGTCGTGCTGATGTAGAATGAGAACATGAGCTAACACACATATATACCAGACTTTAATTTGTTTATAGCATGATATATTTCTAACTACATTTAAACATAACATTACCATACGAACAATTTATGAACGTAAATATAATAACAATTTATTTGATTACTTCTCCTTACAGACTACTTTACCAATCAAGTATGAATACTGTGCTTGCCTGTTTCCAAGTCGGTATATACAGCGATCGTCAACTTATTGGTGAAGGTAAGCAACCAAATTTTTAGTGTCTAATATGTACATATAGGTGTTGTATTCCTTCAACATTTTTGCAATGAATTTATTTAAGTCGAAAATGGTATACACATGAATTGTACTATCAACAAATGATGTCTACTCTATAGTTACATTAACTTCAAGTTGATGCTAAGGGACTGTTCGAAAAACAGTTCACATGACAGACCGCAATGCTTTTGGTCGCAAATTTTGAGCTTATGCGCAGTTTTCGTAAGACTAGATGAGAAAGTCTTCAATATATAAAGCATCAATGCTGGTACACTAAGTGAAACCCTAGTAACTTCATTCATAAACATTTATTGAGCTAGTTGTGTGGTTACTCAGATGTCTGCAGACTCCGTTTGAAATTCCTGTACTAAATTGTAACATAGCATTTACCTCACTTTATCAAACGATCCAATAAATACATATTAACCTCATCGTACTAATGCGCTATCAAAGCTTGAGCTAATGCACATTTATGGCAGGCTGTATGTTAGCGATGACCGATTAATATAAGTTTTACTGGAAATATTAAAGTTATGACTCGACTTTTAACTTCGGTTTCTATAACTGGATAGTATCATTATCTTTTACGCAGACTGTAAGGTTCAAAGTCCAGTAAATAAGCTTATACTTCACATATTAGTTACATTATTCATGCACTTACGGGAAATAGCATATTTTAATGTGCGAAACGCCAACCAACTTGTTGTTAGAACCAGTCACTAATTGTCCACTATTAGATTTGTCTCTATCTCCTAATTTTAGAAAAATATCTACTGAGCTGGATTTGGTAGGTGTATGTGTGACTTAACCATGTTACAATCAGTAATCGGGTGATAATCAAAAGTATTGCACCACATTATCTACACACTGAAAATTGCAGATGTTTTCACTTGTGTACATAACGTATTGAAAACAGATAGATCTTAAGCTTTCGAAGTACTGATTGTTTGCTAATAATTCTTATCTTGCTAATATGTTTTTTCTTTGTCTGTCATTAAAGCCCCTGGTGAGACTCTACTAATTGCAGAACAGGAAGCTCTACGACAGTCAATAAGGAATTTCTTCGGACTAACAGATAATCGACCACCTATTCCAATACATGAAATCTTAGAGTCCCTGGATCTTGAAAAGTTTTCTGAACCAAATGTTTCACTTAATTACTATTTGGGGCTAGCAGTTGATTATGCTTAATAACTAAGTAATCAATAGTCCTTTTCCGAATTGTATAATTGTACATAGACAATAAACTAGCTTTTTATTTAATGCACTAAGTTATTTTGTATTAGTCCGTAATGTCGATCACTTATTTACTTGTATTTTAAGATTTACTGAATAGCATGCATAATTGTTATATACGTCCACGCTAATATTAAACACCTATAGCTTAGTGGAGTAGGTACCACTTATTGTCAATCTATTCGAAAGCAAACATTGTATATGTGGACATTTTAAAAGGATACTTCGCTCTACAGTATCGTTCAATCACTGGGATGTTACTTTGTCTCCCTCAGGATAATTAATTGTAGCGCATACACAAAATGTCTGTAGTTATAGTTTGGGATTCTTACTACTCATTACTTTAAACCGTTAAATTTACCTTTCATTACTGATCGTGTCTGTAAAATTAGTAATTAGGTTTTATGCTCAGATTCATTTTTATCTCAGTATATCCTAAATAGGAGAGCATACTATATTTACATAGTAAATGAGTTGCATTATGTTTCCCATTATGCATAATGTGGTTTTCAATAGTCTCATCTTACTAATTCTGAATGCAATCGTAAACAACAATAGGACCGTCAGTAAGTTATTTTTGCAACATAATAGGCCGCCGTTATCTTTTACGATTACCTTTAAGACTGATAATTACTTTGTCGTTATATACTCTACTATTAGGATTATAGTATAAATCAGCTGAAATATTACTTGAATCGTTTTCTAGTGTAACTCATTTTTCAAGTACAAATTTATTATTACAGCTTCAGGCTACACTTTGTGTGAGG
Organism: Schistosoma japonicum; assembly: GCA_025215515.1. Taxonomy (NCBI): domain Eukaryota; kingdom Metazoa; phylum Platyhelminthes; class Trematoda; order Strigeidida; family Schistosomatidae; genus Schistosoma; species Schistosoma japonicum. The sequence goes on along the minus strand of CM046063.1, from coordinate 12,033,973 downwards.
GATAGTGATACTATGCGATTGTGGAGGAAAGTGACTAAGGCATTTAGGCTTTCAGTCGGCAGGTCACAAGTCCGAACCCCTCTCCTCTCATTTCAGCTTTGACGACCGGGATATTATCGAGTCTTCACACAATTAATGTGAGACTAAAAGCCGAGTACATAATTCTGTACTTAACATGAGTAAGTTCGCCCAAACGGGAAGTGCATTAAGGGCTCGAACTTGCCACTTGTAGGTCTAAAACCGATTGCCTTATACAAAATGGATAATAATGTTTAATTCCTTAATCCTGAGTACTAATAAAAGTAAATTCCATTTGAGTGTAGATGTCGACTTTGATTATTTCACTCATCAAAAAATCGCAGCCGCTTTGATATGTTGTGTAAACACAGTACTGATGACGTGTGATTTGATAATCAATACAGAGTTGAGTACCGTTTGTGCCAATCACATGGCTTCGTATCGAGGTATTGGTTCATTCACAACTAATCAAATTCCGCTACTTAGCATGACTTACCAACGCAAATCCCATGTCGCTACTTTCTTACATTTTCCGAACTTCGATTTTCAAGAGACTTCGCATCATATATTGGCTAACTCAGCAAGGCTATTCATTTACATTAGATTTCATATGTTGTTCCTACAACTTTGTTTCCAATCTTAATGTCTTTTGTATGGTAACTACCCTTTTCTAGGATAGAAAGAGGACATTCGAATAGGTTGACAATATTTCTCATCCACTTCGTAATCACGTCTCACCTGGCTGCAAATGATATATATCGAAGTTGCGTAACTTTCCTACATAAGCCGATGCATCGTCCCATACAGTCATACGAAATAACGACGTAGACCAGCCGGTTAAGGTTGAGATCCGATTGAAAACATACGTCTTCAAAACATTGTTTAGCGTGGGTTGGTTAAGGGGACCAGGTTTATCGCTTATCTCGAGAGTTCTACAAGTAGTGATGAGGATTTCGGTCGACGGAATGCAAAGTTGAGTATAAAAGTTTGTCAACCTCGTCAATATACGTCTTATTGATACGCAGATTGGATGTCTACCGACCTAACAACTAGAAGCAGTTCCTTCCCTGTCGCACCGATGTTATTAAGCATGATGAGGTTGCAAATATTAGTATACAGGCATCTTCGATGGATTACTTAAGATGAGAACACTAAGCGAATAACTGATACTTAGCGGTTACTGTACAAAATACTGCAAGCTACTTAATAAGTTTCAGAATCTTAATCGACTGAAATGTTTGGGATGGGCTATATTTTTTAAGTTACTGGCTATTTCATGGTACTTCCGGGTTGCAACGTGTAATTTAGAGCTACAGGAAATTGTTGAGAATCGGCCAGTAGACCAGAATAAATCCTTTTCTTAGTCTTTAGTTTTATGTAATTTCTACATGTCATTCATTTTGTCTGACATTTACTCCTTATTCCAGATTTCCAAAATTGTTTGAATTATCTTCATAATGAGTCATCTGATACGGTAAGATGAAGAGTAAATTAGGTTTTTTTCGATCAGTGGCACTTATTTTCAGTTTACAAACAAATAGAACACTCCCCTTGACCTTGTGGCGAAAATTATACGTTGATTGCTGAAACTGGTCTATTAAATACTACTCAAGAGTAAAAGAATTATGGAACGTTTAAGGACTTTCACGACCACTAACTCCGAAAAATATAAGGATGTTACATAAATGAAATCAGTGGATCAGAATATTATATAATATAAATAAATTAGTATATACACGGATATTATGCATATCTAAAAGTAACTTTTAGTTCATGTCAATATCCCCTTCACTTTCCGATATTGAATCAGTCTCAGTCAAATCTTCAGCATCATTAGTTGGTTGTATCTGAGGCTGACATAGATTAATATCACAGCCATCAGTCAAATTGTTTATCTTATCCTGAAGTTCGTTCATGTTTTTATTTCGAAAAAGAAGGAGCCCCTCATATATAAGATGTGCAACTTCCTCATGGGAATTGTCTTCACAAATAATGTTCAACTCATCATCCAAATAATCTTCCAAAAAGTCGGTAATTTCATCCTCGTGTTTTAATTTCGTGACGACTTGGGGAAGATTTTCATACAATAATCCCACTTTATGTTTTGTATTTGGGCCTCCAGACTCCTGACTTTAAACCAAGGCGTAATGCTGTCCATGAATCCAAAATTTTCCTTGTATACAAATTTAGTAGATCCATGTGCACTTCATCTGAAGATACCGCACGTACTAACTACTCACTAAAACAAAGCGGGAGTTGTCAGTTTAAGTTCGATTAGAACAGAAGATTATATTAATCATTTTAATCGTGAAAACAAATATCTTTCACTTAATCTAACTTTCTTTTGGATGTGTTGACAGATGTAGTTGCAACTGCTTAAAGAGATAAAGAGATTCACTTGTTGATCATTCGATGGGAGAATCATTATCCACCTAGCAGATGACTGGTTCCCGAATTATGGACCTTAAAGAAGTTACCTTTTAATTTTAGGAGATAGCAGCACAAGTACTTATTAACTACTGAAACCAATGCTTTGAGTAGAACCATTCAATCAATAATTAAACTGTCGATTAGACCAAAAATCTAGTGAATTCCCTATAAAAAATATAAATGACGTTATTGTTCGCGACTTATTTTCGATAAGCGAATGATTCGGTAACTATTTTTTCAGGTGCTACCCCTCAAAAATAATAGCCATTACGACAACACTATCCATCCTAACTTATCTACGGTTTATTTCACGTGCTTGTATATCAAGTGGCTTATCAATCTTGTATTCACTTGGGTTCGGCTTGATATTTTAAATTTTTACACTAGTCACAGCTCCCGAAATTGAGTAGGATTCTTTCAAAATCAAGTGGTTTATTCTTTGTTAATATCTCTTGATTTTCAGCATCACAATTGCCATCACTACTTGTTAGGACTCCTGACATCATGACGAACCTAAATAATGACATAAATTATGTGACTGAAGTAGAGGGGGCGTAGTCTATTCCCAGCATAATTAACAGTATTTTTTTCGAATTTGGGACCTACTACGCAGACAATGACCCGGAATATCAAAAACTTTGGTAGGTTTGTAGCTACTTAGGATGAATAGTTAAGAGTTGACTCCAAAACTTATGTATACACTAAAATAATTAAGCTTAAGTATTCATTCACTTCCTTATTCTTCATAGGGCTTGTATTTCGTATTATCTTATATTGAATGTTAAGAAGCATTGTGTGTTTAAATGACTAGCATATCGCTCCACTATCTCTTGCCCACGATACTTAAATAAAGACCTATTACCAAACATTCTGGTTTCTTCTGGTAAATAGAACGAAAAGTAATTAGGTGCTAAAGGTTAACATTTTTACTAACTTTGAAGCCGACAATTCTGCTATTAGGCTAATATCGTATCATTAAAGAATAATGTGTAATATATTTCATGAAGTCCCCAGGGAAACAATGACAATTTTTAAAGCCTGTAATATGCTACACGTCCCCTGATATTCTAGAAACTAGGATTTAAATTCTAGTAAGCAAGTTTCCACTTCGTGAGATCTTTCAACGTCAAGTGTTTTATTAACTCCGTAGATAATATCAGGCTTATTGCTAGCCATAAGCACATTAAGATAGTTGCGGACGAACTGATTCTTCAAAGAAAGGGAGTTAGCCACTCTAATCACATCACTCACTATGACAACGTTATTATTATAGAACTAATACATGACTCAGGTTTTTGATCTTACCCAAAAATATAACACCTTTCACTGTTCAATTGTGAGTTGCAATCAAATAAAAAACTGTGACTCGCCCTACAGCAAGCTAACCAAACTTAGAGAAGATAAAGTGTAGATTTAGGCATTTCAACAACCCACGTATCACCAGAATATCTGCTCACTCCCAATTGTACCAGTAAATACTAAAATACCATTTTTACCCTCCAAGGATGCCCTTATTATAAGAACATCACTCTAGACCCACTAGATGGTAAATAACTATCGTAAATCAATCGAATAATAACCGGCTCACATATGTTTATGTATAGTGAGCTAGAAGGATCTGACTACATATACCTGCGCTGCTTTAAAGGATCAAGAGAGTCCGAACTGCAAACCAGCAGAAGTATGCAATCCTTACTCATAAAATTACAGATGAGAAAAAGCAGGACTCTTCCTATCGTTGCTGGAATCATACCATTCTTTGAAAACAGTATCACGCTTGAAACTGGCCAAGGTTCCGTAAAAGTACCTATAGAACTAGGCCAAGCTGTAAAGTATAAGTGGCATCAGCGGACTGACATTTTGTACCTCGCAGTAAATACTGGTGAGACGTATTTCGTTGCAAGTCAACAACTTTCTGTGCAGTAAAGCACTACCAATATTGGAACAGGATAGAACAGACCTACATGGTACGTTGAAACCTGTTCATCAAGATCACCACACCTATACCGGTGACTCCTTATCTTCTTTTATCAGCTTCATGTTCCAACCAAGTTCATGCCCACCATCAATAAGTCTCCATTAAACTTCTTCGCATTATAATCACCACGTGTTGCTTAGCATCAACTATGTGGCATATCATAGCAACGTGAGACTGTATAATAATTACTGGAAACCTGTTCACAATCAATCAGCTTCTTTGCCCCTATCCAGCCCCTTTCTTCATACCAGTGAACTTAGGTGATACCTCAATTAATAACTTAGCCTTTTTGTACACGCGGCGTAGCTTCGAAAATGTCTGCTTATTCGTTGTTCCAACATTCCCGCTTCAAACCTGTTCCTGCTTGACCTTTGTTTAATATACATCACTATATAAAGGGTATCGTAACAAGTACCGAGGTGTTCTTTCCCAATCCCGATTTTCTTACGACTAACGTACTATCACACTCATCGTCAGCCTTCGTTGATAAGGATAGTAGGTCTGGTGTCTTGTACATATCTTTGCATTTGAATTCCCAGTGTAGATGCAGCTTGTCCTTAAAATATCGATGGAGCTGATACCACTCTTTTAAGTAGCTCGTTCCATGAATTAATACGTTAGTATTATGATCCTGATTCGTCCTTTTCGAAACTTTTTTTAATCCGTCTCAAGGAAGATGTCACAGACATTGAATACTTGCTACACTTACGTATAAGTGACTATGCTTTGCTAGACTTCACTCTCTCCACTATTACAAATAATGATAAGTCATCTTCAGCCAGATTAAATGTATGGCAGGCGAATTTCTAGGCCATTATGCGGGCAACATTTTTAGTTGATTGAATGGTCACCTCGGAGTCTTCTATAGAAACAGCACTGGAAACCTGCCCTGTGCTTTCCATTGACGTTACCACACTGCAGATACCATGGTTGACACCGCGTAAAACTATAAACCATTCTCCAAGGTATAATGAAAGAGTGTAGTCCTGTTTTATTGAAGAAAAAATGTGAGATATATTTGGGTTATTGGGCACAATTGAAACTAAGCCTAAATACCAGAAAGCCAAAAACTTCTGTGCCTCTGAACTTAGAAACGCTGAGACGATCTACCGGAAACAAGTTGTAGAAAGCTTAAAAGAATGTCAAAAATCCTTGTTCCTTCATATCGAGTGAAGAACGAGGAGACTATAGACTAACTTTATCTAAAAGCAGCCCAACAACACTTGTGAAGGGTGATTGTGATAAAGCAAAACTGTTCACCAAATACTTTGGCAACACACACAGTAGTGGCACCATATGCACAAGAAAACTTAATTTCCTCAAACCGTCGGCATATAAACAGCTGAATTACAGGAACTTTATTTTCATGAACTCCTAAAAAACTCGATGTACGGAAATCTATGGAACTCGACAAAATGCATCCTCAGATACTGAAGGGACCAGCAATTATCATCTTAAACCCTTTAAGTTTAAGATTTAATCCATCTGTAATTCAAGATACATTGCCTCGCGACTAGGAACATGTCATGATGAGCCGTGTCTTGAAGACAGGTGTGCAGTATTTATCTGAAAACTATCTCCAAGTCAGCTCAACGAATGTAGTTGTTAAAGTTTTAGAGAAAGTAATCTCGAGACAACTTCTGTAACGTATTTTAAAAGTTCGATTCTCTCCAAAAAGCAGCTTTGGTTCAAAATGAGTTACTCATGCCACACAAACTTACAGGTAGCAGAAGGAAGCTGGTATACTTCGAAGGATCGAAAACTCCCCATTGATGTAGTTAGCATAAACGTTATACAAACTTTCGACAAAGTTCAACAATTTAGACAGCTGCATAGGTTGCACAACATTAGAATTAAAGAAAATTTACTTATTTTGAGAAATGTAATTTTTTGGTTAGGCTACAACAAGAGGGGCGTTTGAATTCCAAATTGCACGGCTGCAAAATATTGCATAGTGGAGTGCCACAAAAGATGGATTTTGACCCGATGTTTTTCTCTTGTATGCAAATGACTATTCCAATCTGTTATGAACATCATTCTCCATGTAAGCTGACAACATTATGATATCTTGAGTATTGTATCTTAGCAGGGATGGCCACTATTATCAATTCTGTTATCTGTCATGCTATATCTTACAGCTTGCACCCAGCCTTGCCTAAGTCTATTACTCAGGCACAATAATCCAACTTATTTATCAAGAAGCCAAATAGTCACTCACACGCATGTATTACAACAACAATAGCAACCAATAAAATACAAGATTTATATATAAGATCTAGCCTTTGACTCATATATCTGTCACACAGTATTAACCAATTGCATGTCTTCATCCAGATATGTCAGTGAGCGATAAACAGTAAAAGGTGATTTCTCAGTATTCTAGAAAGATCTGTAGATACTAGAAAAATGATCCAACATTTAGCGACTGACGGTAAATGCCCCTAAAATACACCAAAGAAAAGACAAATTTAATATTGTTGTACAACCTGAACAACTAATGATTTAGCCCACACGTACGAATAAGAACAAATCCGAAGACAGTGAGGGGTGGAGAAGTTATATTTCATCGTGAATAGAGAGCTGATAGGATAGTAACGTCCAGGCTAGTTAACCAGAGAGCTAGTTGTTTCCCACGTCATGACGTGTTACTTCGTGCTCTGGAGGTGATGCTTGACCGAGTGCCTTCAACTAGTCGTGTCCACTTAAACAAACATGGTCATCATCAATCATGAGAGCTTATACACCTATTTACTCACAGGATTATTTACCGCTACACTTCAAAGTGAACTTTGATGTATGAAGACACAAGTATATTCACGATAAATAAAGTTGTGCTCCCTGTCGTGCAGACATATATCAATCTGGGAATCACAACAATCCAATAAAGCTGTGCAAAGCCGACAAAACTTCTGAATATCGCATGTAATACCGGAGAGAAGAATATTGTGACAAACCAACCTTCGCTGCAGCTGAACACTAACAAAAACATTCTCGATGAAACTAAGCGCCGTTTGCCTAACAAAGCAGAACACATCTCCAATGCCGCAATATATTGTCAAAATACACCCTCAGTCCTAAAATGGGCTCATTCTGGCTACTCGAATCTGAAGTACTCTTGCACCGGGAAGTATGTGATGAGTGTCAACATAAAACACTCGTAGAAAGCATCTACAAGATACATGTTAATCCCATTCAGCAAACTTGTTACATCTTTGCTAATAGCCCTGTACTTCCTTTTAATAACTTCATATTGTCACCTAATCTGCACTGACAACTAATAAATCTCCTTCGAACTCAAGCTCTACCTTAATTTCGCCATAGTTTATATTGTGATAGTCTTCACATATTTCGAGTTTCAAAGGGAGATAAAAAGAGAAATGTTCGAACAGTAGGAGGACATGATCACTATTACTTAGTGAACTTAAAATTTTCAAGTTTCAGACTTGACTTTCGCCATTAGTGAGGACAGTTTAATCTAGAGGCACATTCACTGACCCCTCAGCTGCTACATTAAGTTGAGTTGTTGCTTAGCCAATGATCAACCAGATAGTACCTAATGTCGAATACTAATTTGAATGTGTGATCTGGCGAAGAGATGGGAGGACATTAACTTCACCCGTTAGTAGATTACGAGGAAAATTTAAGTGAAGAGCTATACAGATTGCCTAAGGTAAGGACTTGTTCATCAAATCGGAAATTCAGGTGGTCTATACAGAGCCCCAACCAAACATAAACCACAACATAATTCACACAGGACGTTGTGAGGGGTAAGTCTGAATGGATAATGGTTTCAGAGGCACTTCAGGGAGAGAACATACTTAGTGTCACTCCACCCCCTCCCTGATGAATAGGATCTGTTTCTACGGGACACTTAGAAGACAGTCTTTTGATTGCGGGATTGTTAGGATTTACCCTTGGGAGTCCACAAATGGCCAGTCACTGGAAGTAGCCGTGATTATCTCTGTGTGAAAGTAAATAGAAATCGCTTCCCTTACGTCATGCGAAATAACAGATTCTAGGTTTGAATCATCGTTGGGGATAGGAAAAGTCTTAGTAGAAACTCTTAAGGTTTTGTAGAAACGACTATATCTTGAATCCATGCCTGGTTACTATAGAGTTTTTGGGTAGTTAATACCTGAAAAACTGGAAGACCTAGTGGAGAAAGTGTTCATCGTTCATTGGACTTCTTCCTGTATCATTTTCTTTTCAGGACCACAGGTACCTCTTATGACCACGGAGCTGATTGCCGTTCGGAAGGACAGTGGATGAGGCTTGAACAGCTTAGATATGATTCCTGACAAAAATAGGAGTAAGTATGAGTAAATAGTCATGATTGGAGCTAGAAATGGTGGGTATTGGAGTGCTTGAGTTTGTGTTGCCAAATATTATCTGTTAAGTAACGACAAGGGACCTCAACATGTTTGTTTCATTACTCCCTTCTGCTTTAGAGACAAAGCCTTCGGGATCTCTGCCTGTTTAAAGGTAGTTTTTTAAAGGTTTTACGAGCCATTTAGATAGTTGGTGTTCGAGTGCTTTCGCACATGTACTATTTGTGAGTTGTTTGCTTAAATAATCCATCTAAATATTTACTAAGTCTGACAAAATCAGTTCACATCATTCCTCCTATGAGTTATCGATGCATCACCTTCCATACACTTCACAACCTTTCTCATCATGGAGTTTGTGGTACTGCTAGGCTGATTACCCAGAGATTCCACTGTCGAAGGTGAAGAAGGACATCAATAAATGGACATGCTTCTGTGTGTCCTGTCAAAATAATAAAATGACCTAGAATGGAAAATGCCATCTGGCACTTTCTTAATCCTCGACGCTTGATTCGACCACGTCCATCTTGATCTGGTAGTACCTTTACCAGAATCAAACAAATTCTCTCATCGTCTATCATTAGTGAGCCAATTCAAACGATGACCAGAAGCAGTCCCACTGAAAGACATAACCAGTGAAACGGTTACTCGTACTTTCGTCGAACGATGAATAGCAAACTTGGTTGTCCATCACTAACAATGACAGATCGTAGATGTAGTTTGAATCTGGATTGTTACACTCTATGACCAAACTCCTCGGAATCAGGCGATTCCGAAAAACCACCTTCCACCCATAATCCAATGGACTGTTGAAAACATTTCAACGACAGTATAAGGAATCACTTTTAGCCATGAACGTTCTTCAGTGGACCAACGATTTACCGTTACTTTTACAAGGGATTCAAAGCATTGTAATGGCAGATGTTGAAAGCCGTGTTGCCGATTTAGTCTACGGAACCACACCTTGACTCCAAAGTAAATTAGTGAAGACGAGCTTCCACCTCGACAAACCAGGGTCTTAACTCTAACGTAAACTGGATTATAAATGTTATATGTTCAAAAACCAATTCAAAGCCTGCAACAATCGACAAAAGTTTCTATCCAACCCGCATTAAAATATAGTACATACGTTCTTGTAGATCACGACGCTCCACGCCGAACTCTCGACGCAACCTATGAAAAGGTATACAAGGTCTCGACGTACTATTCTACAGATAAGAATGTCTTCTAAGGAAACGTCGGTACTGACCACTTCGACGTAGCTTATCTAGAAGATAAACCTCCTAATGTCAACTAAGCTACAATACTCCAGAGATTTTTCAACGAGAAAGTCAACACTCCGGATTCAAAATCGAACAAATAAGAAGGAATTACAAAGAGCTCCATAACGCCGTAAGCTACACGTTCATGTTGAATTGTGATTCCCAGAACACCATAATGAATATTTCACCTATTGAATTTTTTTAATTTTTCCCTCTCAGAAAATCAAAAAGCTTTTTAAAGATAAAATTAAATTCGTTCTTTATATTTTACTTTTAACATTTTACATATTTTTACATGTTCAGAAACATTAAAATAATAATATTATTCATATGGTGTTGTCATTATTTATTTCGTTTATACAGGTACATCAAATTGCTAAATTCATTTCTTTTAATAAAAAATGCACATTCTTTGAAAGTTCCTTTTTCAGTTTAACAGATTGTCTGAAAGCGAAAAGAAGAACGTCGAAGTAAAAGAATATATTTTGTACATTTTTTATGCAACGACACCATATCGTAAGCACAGGTGTCCAGAAGCTATACAACATCTCAAGCTGCCGATGTCTCATACTTTGGGTTTTATCTTTTGGCTAGCATGTCTTAGGGTCCTCACGAACCTAATAGATGAAGGGGAGTGAGTTACAGCAATAATTGATCCCCTGAATAATTAGTTGTATAGGCTCTCATGATTGATGATGACCATGTTTGTTTAAGTGGACACGACTAGTTGAAGGCACTCGGTCAAGCATCACCTCCAGAGCACGAAGTAACACGTCATGACGTGGGAAACAACTAGCTCTCTGGTTAACTAGCCTGGACGTTACTATCCTATCAGCTCTCTATTCACGATGAAATATAACTTCTCCACCCCTCACTGTCTTCGGATTTGTTCTTATTCGTACGTGTGGGCTAAATCATTAGTTGTTCAGGTTGTACAACAATATTAAATTTGTCATATACTGAGTGCACTTCACATAAATAGAAAGCAATTTCATTTTTGGGCCAAAGTTTGGATAATGCAGTCAGCTGCTTTTCAGTTGAAATTATAATAGACGACAGAATTAATGAATCGCTTTTTCAAATCGGTGCATTTTCGAAGCACTTGCAAACAAATGTGCTGTGAATTCCCTAAAAAGAAATAAAATGAAATTAGTGTTCATCAAAATAATTCCCCCATTCATCGGCATTTACCTGTCGATCTCGTTTGTTCGTAACTCGTAAGTTTCGCTTTTAGTAAAGACCTTATCATCTTATATATAGTGTTAGTCAGAGGCAAAATTATCCAAAACAGCAGGCCTATGGAATACTGGATATACTCCTAATAGCACTATAATAGGAAACAGGTATTAATCTTCTATTCCGACACCTGGCACTTAATTAAGAACAGTCAGAAGGGAGAACACACAGCAGCTTAGCATGAAAACAGCGTACAAAGTGGCTTAAGTCAATGTTACAGAGTTATTGGTTTTACTTTTTAAAAATGTTGCTAAGTATGTTTATTAAGAAGCATACTTATAAAATGTCAGTACAGTTATAATGCTAATAAACTTCTACAAGATTAAGTGTTTTTTCAAGTTACTCTGCAGAATGCAAATTATGGATAGTTTATTTCATTGGTTGATTATGAGTTCACCTTAAAGAAAACTATGTAAAAAATTTTCAGCAGAGTTTGCAATCATGTTCAATTGACCAAGATCAATTTATTGGTTTTATACGGTATATTTTTTCCCCGGTTCCTTTCCTAAGATGACGAAACGTAGTTTACATCTAGTAACAAACTTGTAAATCACATGCTACAGTAAAATAATAACAAACCACCTGTTATTCCAAAAGTAAATTGTCCTCTGATTAAACAGGAGATACAGGACTTAGCGCAGCTAATAGTCATGCAAAGTATCTTAGTATGCGTATATGGCTTAGAATATTTTTGTTGGATAGCGTAAATACCACCAACAACCGATTTCGAAAGAACACCTATTAAACGTTGACAACTTAGTGTTGAGTACGAAAATGGCGCCTACAGACAACCAATAGTTAGAAGGCCTTCCACACACTCACCGGCTCTATTTTTTAATTATTCTGATGCTCTTATGCACAGTGCAGTAAGTCATTTCAGCCACCTTAAGAATTCAATTTCATGTATTAAATTTCACCATATTCCTTGCACATAAATGTGACTACCATTTCATTTAAGTGTTACGAACGGTCAGGATAATAAATCCTTGTTTGTCACGTGTTTTGTCTCAGCTCATATGCTGAGTAGATTATTGTTATAGGCCGCTGGAGACGACTTCCCCCTCTTATCCCCTTTATAGGAGATTTATTTGCCCTCTCCTAACAAATTTAGCTTTATATATTTAGACAACTCTACGCACGCATTTAGCTCGTCCACAGCTATACAACAATTATCTACTAACTACGGTAATTAACGATTAAACTGTAATAACATGAATTTTAGAAAACAGTGTAAAAGAACAGAGTCTATTTTTCAGCAACGTAAAAGAAGTGTACGTAACAACATGGTCGGATATATTCACTTCGTTTCAGTCGTCTTTAAGTTGTAGTTGCTCTTACATTTGTAAATTGTGAAAGAGCAAAAGTTACAGCCTATCTACGTAGGTTAATTATAGTCTTATCCATATTAGTAAAGTAGTTTAAGTAATTATTTATGGTCAGCGGCTGCCTATGGTCAACGTAAGAAGCGTACACATTTATAATACTGTTTAGTATGGTAACGAATGTAAAAGTATTTCTAATAGGGGAGTACATTGACTTGCGATGGTTTTGCTTTGATATTTTCGTTTATGCACTCTGTCACGAAGATCGTGGAGGTATTAATTTGTTGTTATGACAATTTCACCCGCGATTTCATTTTTTTCTGTAGCTCTAATGAAATAAGTTATCATACTAGCTAGAAATAAGAGGATCAATCAACACATCTACACTTGATTAGTTTATAAAATCCGAAGTTGGTGGCCTTTGCTTTATTTGTTTTTCCTAACATTAAATATACTGTCTCTAGATCTGACATGGACATAATTCATCAAAACTTTTAAAGTGGATTTGATGTCAATCAACATTTTTGTCATAAATTTTGAGCACTGCAGTTTTCATTAATAATATATACAATTGCATCCCTCAAATGTTCGTTTTTTAGAGTATCATCAAATAACACCGACTTTTCTTCGGTTGCCAGAGAAAACTCAAATTGTTAGTTGCCAGTTGGTATTGTCATAGACTTCACAACTTTAGTTTCTCTAAACTAATATAATGAAATAAGTTGGGGAACCATTTTAGTATTCTTAATTATTTCATCTACAAGTAGTTGTTTTACAGTATAGGATTCATTTCTGTTCATGTTGGTAACCAATTCTATCAAATTTTTTATACCTAACTGTAATCCTAATTTAGCGATTGATATTAGGGAAGAGGAAAGCACTTGTTGATTTGAATGTGCTGCAAATTAAATAATTTAAGGTTAGATGTACAAACTTAGCAGTAGGTAAAAGTGGGCTATTACTAATGGTGTGTGTGTTCGGATAGTTTGATGGGATGCGATCCGACCGCGAAACTTTGACTTCTGTTTCAGTTTATATGTAGAGACCACATACTAAACGCGGTAAATTCCTTACTGCTCTTTACTAGTTTTTAGTAAAGGTAATGTATCCTTACTAGTGCCAGCATAACTATAAATTTTGCTCGGCTTTAGTTTTACTTTACCAGCCTCGTTTAACCATCTACCAAATAATGAACGATCGTAAACTTACTACACTCGCATAACTTGTTGCATTTTAGCAACTTGAATGTCCTGCCTGCTTCGACATCCATATGTTTGGTGTTGTAGAATGTTCTTGAATATACATACGGAGTCGGATAGCACCCAGCTACGGAGGGCCACCAGTATTCCTTCGCCAAACCTCTACTACTTCTAAAAGAAGTATTAATTTGCTGGTTCTTATTACTATATATGATGAGCTGTTAGTCAAAAGTATGTAACAGTGGAACTACGACTTCGTAGTCAGCTGTGATGATGAATATACACTAGCACAAAATAGATGTTAAATGTAACTGATGTCTCGTGACCGACTGTGGAATAACGCAATTGTCCTATGTTGGATGAGGAGATCGGTTTATTGAAGAAATCTTCGGAATCTTTGTACGATCGAAAACGGAATATTATGCTGTCTACTATTTGATAAACTAATCCCGGTTTTCCTTTGGCTGTTATTACGTTGTCAGGATAGGACTGTATTGTAAAGCCACTAAAACTGATGACTTCTCATTTTAGATCCACTGTTATTGTGTGGTAGGTTAATTCAGCAGACTTCAACGGCTGTCTCAGCCTCAGTTCACGATGTTTTCTCAATAAACCTTTGTGCTGCCAGCTTCCCTACTGCAAAACCGGAGTTCATAGACCTCCGGATCCTAATTATATAGGATTCAGACGGGACAGATGAATCTGAGTTTACTAGCCAATTTTCAACGTCATCTCCAATGTACTGAACGAAATGGATGTTGTAAACGAAATGATCAGTTCCAGTAGCACCTTTCAAATTCAATAACAAAATTCTTTAGATCGATTTTGCCCTCCTGGTATATACTAACTAATACTTCGGATGTGATAGCAAGTATACAACCGGCAACAGTCGATGGAAATTATGGTACAATGAGGGTCGTGATACCTCTTTTAAAATGACTGGGTCTAAATAGGGCAGAGCTAGTCGGCACTCGGTTGTTTCCCATCTAGAAGCTTCTTACAAAGAACAACACTTCCTCTGAAACTCATTTAATGCCCTACAGTGGTCCGCTAACTGTTTATCATTTGCAAGCTTTCAATTCTCTCGACCTAGTCCATTTATACTTGGGTCCATCCATATGCTAACCATGACACCCATGGAGTCTAATGGGATGCTGCCTACTATGTCCATTTGTAATTACCCAAGAAAGATGCAGAACAGTATTAAAGTCCTTGTGACCTACTTTGTAAACTGATTTTATCCCTCTTCGTTTATGTTTCATTGGCGAAGACCGCTCTGTTGTTTACTCTTAATCCAACAACCGAGCATTTATCATAGCTACGGTGACGTTATGTCCAATGATTCCCTTAACGTCCGCTCGATCAGAAGCATTACATCTAATTGATTTCAGGGTGATAGGTGTACGTTTACACACCTTGTCTATCAGCATGCCGTTGGCACGCATCTCATAACTCTATAATGAGATCTTCAAACACGTCCTCTGTGTCAGTAGGTTTCTTAGCTCCACCATGTATCCCAATATTAAATACATCACTTATAAAAACAAAACATATGCGTCTTATTATAGGCCATAGTTACTGGCTCAAGCTCTCTGATAATGATGAGCTGTCGTAATTAAACTGACTACATACATGCTCTATAGGGCTGTAACTTAACTATCATTCTGTGTACCAGGTTACATTCTATTTCAGTCCATTATGATTATAAACTCCTTTATCAATCAGTTTACTGCTATAACTATCAATATTTCTGAGGATGTTTTGGACAGTCGGCAAATATGGAGCTGTGCGACTAAAGAAGCTGAAAGTCGTGTCATCATCAATAGCTGTTAGATCGGTTATAAACACCATCTCCATTTTTTTATCTGTTTTCAGCTGACACATAGTCACCGGATATTCCAGACCTCTTATAGAACTTTTGTCCTCATTCATATAAGAAGATTGATTATTATTCAACTATTAAGGTACTGTTACTACCAGATATTTGAGGCTTGCAGACGATGGTTGTATGATAGGAGTGAATTCGGCAATAATAGGTGTATATGTATCATCTAAATTCGTAGGTAATGTTAAAATTCATTATTCCCTCACTGGTAGTGGATAACCCGGTGACTTCCAGGCTAAATGAAGTGATATCGTTAGAAAAAAAAAACTAAACCAGGCAACTTTTTACTAAGTCTGTAAAGTGTATCGATTGCAACCGATGTTTTAGGTTGTCCTAGATGTTCTTACTCTCTTCACTTTGATATGTGGTGCTAAGTTAGTAAGCTTATTAATATAGAGACAGTATTGAGAGAAAAAAATACTATAAACTCACCTCCATGGTGTGCTCACGTTAACCATTAAAATCAATCATTCCCTGTTTCTCTGTCCCATCTTTTAGGAATTGTAAAGTGTGGTCACTGTACACGGCATCTCACAGTAAATTGATCTCCCAGTGATTTTCCTTCTAAGGGAATAGTCGGATATTCTTTGGAGAAATAGTAAACTAACATTACTGAAAACAGCTGTCTCAAAGTTTGTACGTTTGTCTTCAAAATACAACAATATCTGTTTCCCCACTACTTACAAACATTAATTAATTTTTTTATCGTTTGCTGATAATTATTGTCAGTTTGTTTCAGTTTTATTTTGGAGAACATTTTAAACAAAATGAATAATAAATGGCATAATATTGCAAGATTGATTAATAAGTTAGATGGACGAGTAGTGGCTATTCCTAAATGTCCAGCAAAAACATTTCTTGGATATCCATTATTTTCAAGCAAATCATCGTTCGACCAAAACAATGATCTAGAAAGCATACAACTGCGGTCTAGAAATCAAATATTAAACACAGAAACAGATGATATTCGCAGAGCACGTTTACTGTATCAAAGTAGAAAACGTGGAAACTTGGAAAATGGAATTCTGCTAAGGTAGGTAATGACGTATGATTCTATCTTTTCTTAGTTTATCTATATTCCTTTATTGTTATTTTACGTGGAATACAATTATTTAAAGTTACACCAAGATATTAGTTTATCAGTAAGTTTGCTTTTTAGTTTTCCACAGTTAAATCTTTGATTTGACGACGGTCGACATACTTTGGTTACCTCACATTGACGATCCTATTTGTTGAAATAATTCAATCTTTATCTATCAGTTTGGCGTAATGGTATACTATAACCTGAACGATGACCATTCGGATTTGTTAAGAAATTAAACGGTAAATTACGCCCATGTATGGATTTTTCGATTGAGTCGACCGTTGTGAAAAATCATGTTTATATACCTACTCTCATAATTCAGCAGATTGATTAAAGCTGTCACCATTTATCATCATTGCTACTCATCTCTGATTATCGCTATTTATTATCATCAGCTAAAATAAATCACAAATTATATATATATATATATATATATATATATATATATATATATATATATATATATATAGCTAACGTATACCTTTTGTGATTTTTAACGTAATTTTATTTTGAAATCCCCAAATAGTACATTTGCCGCTCAATACTTAAACACAATGACTCATGAACAGCTCATTGCCTATGATGATTTAATCAATTTACCTGATAATGAGTGGGATCTTTACTACTGGATTACAAGTAAGATTGTTATTACTATTTTTTCCTACAAGTTTAGTTTCCTTTGTAAAATAGGCTAGGAAATTATTTGCTTTACCTCATTGTTGTATTTAACAACACTTAGCTGGGATAAATATGAAATATGAACGGAACGTTTAGTCTCCGTATAAAACATCCTCCAATTTTAAACCATATCACCCAAAGTATCTAACGATTGGTTACGATTATAATGCGGACCTCAGCCAAGTAGTCTACACATTAACATGGCTCAGTCTAATTGTCAACGACTTCATGGACTGGTGCCATGTTTCGGTTTGGCTGCCCTTACTCCTACATCAGACAGCATTGCTCGTCGAGGCGAGCGGTGGTTAGGCATACATAATATGTCCTAAACACCTCAGTTATTGAAGACTGACTACTTCATCAGTCGATTTACCATTTACTCTATTTCTTACTCGGGTTCGTGGGTGCACACTTCTGATTCCCATACTAGGACAAAACAGCTGTTTATTGCTCTCTGGTTTTCAGTGGTACCCAACTGAAATCAGTCTGTAATGAATATAAGTATTCTATCAACTAGTTCTTCCTATTACCCAGTAGTAATTAGATAAACTTTTTTGTTCAACGGGTTACCATTGTATAAAAAACTATCTATATCATTTAAAAGTTTCGTAAATCTCCTACTTACCACTCAACCATTGTTTAGTTTTTGTTCACCATATTAGTGATTTTAGGTTAAGCTGACTTACTCTGCCATTGAAATGATTTTTGTGGATATTTCTCATTAAAAAGATGCTCGTAATTATGTATTTATTAATACTCTTGTTAGAAGTGAATATTAAATAAATGATTATTAAAACTTTTCATTTCTATTTTTTATGTATTATCTATAATATTGTTATAATTACCTTGTATTTATAGTATTGTTTCTTACAATTAATGCTCCCCCTCCCTCACCCGCTTCATATTTGTTTCCCACTTAACTATACAAATTTGCATGTGCAATGATGTATATACTGTACAAAGAAGCTAAACAAGCCCCGGAATATTTCCAAACAGACGTACTACAACTTCTTCAAGAACACTGTCAAAATAGGAAGAATGAATTAAGAAACCAACAACCTAGTTTGTACTAAATTATTTTTATTAGGCAGTTTTGTTTAGAAATTTTTTGTTTTGTATCTGCATTAATAATAAGTTTAAACATTAACCATGACGATACGAAACACAAATCAGTTTAATGTTCATTTACCCCCCGAATACCTATTGTATAACTTGGTTTTTTCTTCATGTTTTGTATGCAAAAAGTATCAAATGTTGATGCTTTGAATCATTTTATGTGTAAATCACTTTTCGGAATACATTGAAAAAATTGCTTCGTAGTGTATTTTCACAAAATTCATTCATTAAGATAAAGTTACTAATAATCACTGGCTTTTATTTACTTTGACGTGTATGACAAGTATTCATAGTGTTTTTGATAGAGTAATAAAAATAGAGAATACTACTGTTTGTTATGTTTTGGATTTACTGGCCAGAAAAATGCACATACTCTGTGGGAAATTTTTGAAAGACTAACTTACAATGAGCAAGGTGTGTTGCTCACATCTTCACCTCAACGTCAAATGTATTACACACCAACAATCATTGTCACTCCACTGAACAGGACTGTACTCTGAAATTGTTTGCTGAAAAAGAGCGCACCTGAAATGTTTATTAATATTCTAAAGGCTCTACACAAATACCGAGCAGAGTCAGGGTATGCAATTACCTCTCTTCATCGTTCCAATCCAGCACTAGGGTTAGGTAGGATTGCTCGATTTTATTATTCTTCTTTGACCTTGTCACTGACAACCTTCTAGAAACAGCTGTAAATTAAGTACTTAGTGTAGTCTCTTACCCGGAGAAAGACCTTTTGATTTTGAGTATGTTGAGCATGTCGTCTTACTGTACGTTGGCGTGTAGGTTGCACTTGGTTGCAAATTATTGTCTGTAAGTATATCATGCATTCTGCATCTTCTAAATGCAATACATTTATGCAGGACTGAAAAAAGTCAGTATCTGCTTACACTGTTTATAGTGCAACGTCATAGATAGTCGAACGTCCATGTATCTGGGTAATGTAAGTGCTGGTGATGGTAGGACAGATTTGATCAAGCTACGCAAATTGAAAGCCATATCGGATTATTCTAATCTTCGCTATCTGTGACATCTTTATGATGTGAATCTGACTGTTAAATGTCGGGTTTATAGGCTTTCAGTGAAAGCGATTGTTATGGCGGGCACTTAAAGAAGATTGGTTATCTTATAGAACTGTTTTTTCTGTAAACAATTCATTATTTTTGGTTGTATACAAAGTAAGCATTTTATTATTATTATTGCGACGTTGCTCTTATCCTATACTACTGTTTAAGGCATTAACTGTTGTTATATCATTTCTCATTTATGAACTATAGTTAATCGACTGCATATACGTTACCCCAGTTCACACTCACTATTACTCTTATTTTGTATTAATGTCAGTTTTCTAATTGATTTATGATGCGGTCTGATTTTGCATGTATATAAAGGCATGATTGAAATAAAAACGGATTTGATCTGATCTGTCTGTTTGACTCATAAGTCGTTGTTTTTTCCTCTATTCCGTTTGGGACTGGTAGTCGAGGAGCTGACGTGTCTGTACAGTGATTAGCGATTATCAAGGTCATTATATATATTGCACCAAAACATAACAGCGATTTTGCTACGGGCTTTGGAAACCTGGTCTTTCTGAAATGAGGATCTATGAAGGATGCTAGATCCTCAAAACAACAGATCATTCGAAAAATCAAGTTATAGACTCTGTATTGTTTCTTGATTGATTTTAATTACAATTAACTTAATCCAGTGTGATAAGTTTAGTTATAATCATTGTATCGATTCAATTGATGAATTAATAATTTTGCTGTAATTTTGTTAATATATATACACATAAGTTGTGTGCTGTTCGTTCGTCTTCCGGGCTGCTTGTGAAATTAAAATTTTCCTACTCATTCTGGGCTTCTTACTCTAGTTAGCTGGGTTTGAAAGCAGAAAATAGCTTAGAATCGTTCATTTTCATTGTGTCGCTGTTCACTGTTCTTTTTTTGTCGTATCAACATAATATCTTAATTCCGGAAACTAATCATGATTTTTGATGACCCTGTGTCACTGACGGATTATTGATATCCTGTAGCAACATCATGTAAGTAAGTAACATCAAGACTCAGTAATGCGTTTTTAGGTTCAGTGATGATATTCTGATATATATTACTATTTTAAAAAGCTAACTTCGTTGGATACGACATATTATATGAATGTTTTCGAAGCGGCTTCTATATTGCATATTGTTTACCGATATTTAGAATGAGTGGGAAAAGTAGCTAGGTGGTCAGTTTAACACAATGTCAATCCAACACGACTTTCTAGTCAGTGCAACTCAGTGGTTTAGGACCTTATCATATGTGACCCAGAATAAATGTTAGTAGCAATCCTGCTTCAGTTTTCTATTAAACCTCGTAAAACCTGGTTTTCCTCAGTCAAAAAAAAACTTTTCTGAATTGTATTACTATGTGAACTTTATCTCTTATAATGCGATTTATATAATCTATTTTTAAATTCTGCTTTTTTCGATTATGATATATTTCCTTTTTTCAGTTTATTCTAACTAAATCATGTTTTTAATTGTGTAGTGCAAACATTTCTGGTACCTCTTCATACCATATTTTGTTCTTAAATAATAACAATAACGGCCTGTTCAAACATTTTGGCTGATGTTTTTCCAACTGCCCAAATATTTTGGTCGATTATTCTGTTTTAGATTTGTTTAAATTCTATGATGTTGAACTCAATCTCTATGTACTTACACAGCACTATAATGGATTCACTAAAAGTGTTAGTATATTTTCCTAATCTGTTCTTTAGAGAAAAGTATAAGTAAATATATTCTGTCGGCCAGTCATAAACATTGTAGAACCTGGCACATATGCACAATATATTCAAGTTGCCATATCCTATAAGAACGTCGAGATCAAATTCACAAGATTACCACGAAATGTAATTCACCAAGAAGAAATGAAGCAAACGTTTGTACGGAAGAACACTAAAACTTAAGATCTAGTAGAGCATTACATGTGAATACATTTGTGCCATTTTAACCGATTCCGAGCCATATCACATCCAATGTCTCCAGTCACTTATTGCGATTATCAGGCAGTCTGCACCTACCAACATAGCTTAGACCAACAGTCAGTGACTTCATGTACTAATGCTATGTTTTGGTTTGACCGTTCCTAACTTTCATCCAGTTCTATATTCAATCATCTTATACATAATAGTTAAATAAAATAGTTACCGTGACTGAATTTGTTGGAAACTTTTGTAATTTTAGCTCGTTGATAAGCACTGACTTAAAAACTTACAAAGGATCTTGAATAAATTATATCTGATTACTTCTTAGACAGAAAGTCGTTGCAGTATTTTACAGCTGGAACTAAAATTTGATTACCGTAACAAAATTTATGGTACTGAATAAAGTTATTGTAATTATTGAAGTAGTGAATTTACTAGCATTCATATATATGTCTTTTTTCTCGTCACTCATTGTAGTCTGTTTTTGTCCCTTTGTATTGCACCATGTGAGACAATTAATTTGACTGTGTAATTTTGGTGGTTCATTCATGAATCTCTTATTTTCTGACTAGTTAACCGCATCTCCCTAGGCTACGAATCTCTAATGAGAAATTAATCGGTTGTACATAGTCAGCATCAGTATGTATCAGTGTATCATTTAAATACTATTAGTTTAGCAAACTTTTCGAATTTTATCTACTGGGATGCAGGTACATCCAACCGATGAGTCCCAAATAGGACGAAACGCGCGTCCTGAATTCCACTTGCCAGTCACAATACAAATTAAATGATTTTCTGTTACTGTTTGGTCCAGTACTTGATATATAAAAACGATTGTTTTCATTCAACAAACAGATTGGTCTTAGCTCTCATTCTTTGGTGCTTGTTCTCTCTATCCATATATCTGAGGTAGGCCTTAATTGCCCAGGCATAATGCCGGCTAGTCACCGTTTCCCAAGTATATCAGGTCATAGTCATAGCTCAAGTCCCATTGGCTGATTTCCTCCAGGCAGTCACTAGCAATATCATTACAATATGTTACTTTATTAATTATTGAATAACAATCTTACTGTTTAAATAACCCACTCCAAGTCGATAGATAATTTGCATGCTATCGATATAACTGAGGTGGAACTCACTAGTGTCACATGTTTGAAGATAAAAAGAAGATACAAAAGGGAGTCTCGTTGATTGAAGTAGCCAGAGTTGAGAATTCATAGTCTACAACTGTAAAAGCACGTATAATTTTATTAAACATTTAACAAGGAATAAAAGTTATTATTTGTTAGAAAGTATTAATTATGTCAAAAATGAAAACATTTCAGAACAAAATGGCTTAGCATTGCAGAAAAAACTGGTACAGAAAAATAAAAATAAAAGAAAACAGGAGTTAAAAACTAACAGATTATCATTATCCAAACTCATTTATATTCATTATTGCATCTAGTAAGAATATGAAATAACAGTAAACGTATGATTATACCCAATTGGAACTATTATTAATCAAGTTGTTATTGAAGAAGATGTATACATTGTTGGCAATTATTTATAACTTTCAACTATACGATATTGCGAGATAGGTAAATCTCACTTTCTGAATGAGTGAATGCAATTTATTCATCTTCTTCCTTTTTGTGAACCAAATCAACATTCAATATGTAAATGAAATAGAAAACAGAAGCTAATGAACAATATGTAATGATTTATGTATGTTTGTATGGAACTGCTAGGCAACTATTGTTACGTAATCAATAGGCGAGAATTTTGAAAATTAGTACTAATTACAATTGCATTCAAACAAAAAGGCAATAACAATGTAAAATGTCAGTAATTTATACGTTGGTTTAATTTCCCAAAACACATTACAACGACTAAATCAAATCAACAAGAATAATACCAAAATATAGTTTACCCAGAAAGAATGACAATAATGGAATCTAGAAGTAGATAAATAGTGAATACACCTGTCTAGCCGTCGTTAATTTTGAGGCATGTTATTTATTGTCTCAAATCACTGACTGTAATTCTTACGCGGATACCAATCAGGTAGCCTATATCAACCAACTTAGCTCATGTCAGTGGTCAGGGACTTATGCTGTACTATGGTATAACTACTAGTTTGCTTCCAACTTACTACTCTAGCCAGCATTGTCCGTTGAAATGAGCGGCGGTTGGGATTGTGTAAACGTCCCAAGCCTCAGTTGCTGACTATGCATAACCTCACCAACCGACCTGTCATCATTTCTCAATCAGTCGATCCAGAATACGTGAGCAATGTTTTATAGACGTTTACGATCAAAGACTTACCAGTCAACCCATGTCTTCTGTTTCTGTATCCTGTGTTCCATGCTAAGGGGTTAATACAAAGTGGACTACTTTACAATATACTCGTCCTTTCCATGAGATGGATATCTCACCACAAGTGACGCAAGTTGGTAACAACCAAGCCAATTTTCTGCATCTGAGCCGAAATTTTTTCAGATACCGACTCATTAGAACTGGCTAGTAAACCTTTCAATATAAATAAAGTAGTCAGAAAAATCAAGTACCTCACTTCATATTATGAATGTAGTTGTAGACTAGCCTCGGGGTAACGTTTCACATTTACGAGAGAAACACATCCCAAGTATGCTTACATAGTTACTCAAGGCGTTTAGGAAACTGCATGTTGTCAGTCTGCTGAATAGAACTATATGGTCGATATGAGCCCCCTGATTGAAGATTCATATTTGAAATGTTAGATTAATGTGTAATTTTTAGAAAGACACTTTGATATAATTAAACAAAAAGAGATTATCGGCATCCCAGGAAAACACTACTTGAAGTTGGTAATTCTGATGATAATTCACCATAAACTCTGACTTGATCTATAATATTCGAGTAGAGAGCCTCCAAGAGTTCGTGTATTTTTGAGACACGTCTTTTAATGACAAGCACTGTCACAGAACCTCTTTGTCTGTGTTAAACGCTGCATTCAAGTCAATGAATACACTATAGTCGTTAAGTATGCCTGTGTTCTAAGATAGGATGAAAGGTGAGTATTAATCAATGAACTCTAGTTCAGGTTTAAAACTAGCCTTGTTTTCCCGAGTTTGTTGCCTTCTGATTTCGGATGAATATTGAGTCAAATATTTTAGACATTACATTAGTCAAACTCTCTCCTCTGGTGTTTGCTAATGTGAAAAGGACAACCGTTTAAGTGATGTTTATTTGGCGAAAACAGGGTAGTTCATAAAATATTACATACATTACTTCCAAGCATCAATTTGCACATCCTCCGCGTTGTCTGGACTGTATCGTTTATCAGCCTGCTTCTCTTGGTTGTTCTCGATTGTCCTCTGTATTTTGATCATGCTTCACTTCTTTCCCTCTCGCAACTCGTCTCGTCTGCTGTTTACTGATTCTTCCCGATTTCCTTTGGCGCTCTGCTACCTACTACTTATTGATGACTTATAAGTAGTATCCACCACGCTCGCCTCTCCATTTAACTGCTGTGCTCGAATGCGCGCCGACCTTCTTGCCTCTGTGGTCGCTGATTGTTTCTGCGTATTTGCTCCATCATTCCAACACATCCATCTTTGCAACTGACTTATGTTTACACGCTTCTCTTTGTTGTCCTTCTTGATGGTGTATACCGGTCCACGCCGAGCGATGACTGTATACGGGCCCTCCCATTTGGGGAGTACTTTCTTCGAGCCTAGTCCACTACCCGTTATGCTCCTCCGTCCTCTACACTTCACCAGATCTCCTACTGAAAAGTGTCTCAGCTGATTCCCCCGATGCTGTTCTGATCGTTTAACATCCATTTCCTGTTTCCGTTGTATGTTTTCCACCGCTTGTTTCCGCTCTTCCTTCCATTTCCTATCATTCCACTTTTGTGACTAGGCCAGGCGATGTTGTTGCCTGGCAGTCGTGGTCTCCTTCCGTACATCAGCTGAAATGACTTTTTTGTTGTTCCTTGATTCGAGGCTCGATGTGCTAATAATATCATCTGTAATTCCGTTTCCCAGTTACCCCCTTTGCTGCCAACCACTCTTTTGGAGTGTGATTATTTCGTTCAGTTAGTCTGTTGGTCTGAGGATTATACGGTGTTGTTCTGACACTTTTGATACCTAACTGCCCAAGGCGAGATGTGAACTCCTCTCTCTCAAAACATGGACCCTGGTCGGTCAATATCATTCTCGGGATGCCGTGGTCGGCGACGATGTACCGCATCACTGCTTCGGTCACCGTCTTTCCTCGTTGATCAGGAATCGCCACAGCCTCTACCCAACGCGTAGCATGCTCGGTCATCACCAACACGTACTGGTTACCGCTCGATGTCTGGGGAAATGGACCTATTACGTCCACTGACCACAGATCGCCTACTGTCGCTACGGGGATGGGCTGTAACGAAGTGCGTATGCATTTATCCCCTTTCATTAACTGACATTGGGGGCAGGCGAGGACCTATCTCATCATGTCTTCTTGCATTCCTGGCCAGTAGGCACTCTGTCTCAGGAGGTCAGTGGTTCTTGCGACGCCTGTGTGTGCTAGTTGGTGGCATTCGCTGATTAGTTCATGTCGTAATGGCTTTGGAATTACAGCTATCCAGCTTCCATCGTTGTCATTCCATGTTAACACTCCGGCTGCATTTAATCTTAATCTGTCTTTTTGGCTTAACAACGTCTTTACCTCTCTGCTGAAGTGCATTGATTCGTCATCCACTGCTTCAGTTAACGCTCGTCTCACCGTCCTAAGCGTTGGATCTGCTTTCTGGCAACGAAGTAGTCTTTCTAGGTCTGTTCGCACTTTGTTGACTCAACAGGCTACCTCCGGTAAGCCAGCGTCCTCACACGGTCTTGACAGGTAGTCAGCTATTACGTTTCGGCTTCCTGGTATGTGACCAATCATGAAATCATATTCTTGCAGGCGTAGTGTCCATCGTGACAATTTTCCTCGGGGGTCTCTTGCCGTCTTCAACCACTGTAGTGGCTTGTGGTCGGTCTCGATGTGAAATGGCTGGCCTAGCAGATACGGTCTCCACTTATCTACTGCCCAAACGATCGCTAGACACTCTTTCTCGATGGTCGAGTACTTCTGTTTCGTTGGTTTTAAAACGCGGCTGGCATATTCCACTACGCCGTCATCCTTCCGAAGTACTGCCCCAATGCCAAAATCACTGGCATTTGTGGCCACTGTGAACTGTTTTCCACGGACCGGAAGTCTCAATGTCATCTGCTTCACGTTTAATAGCTGCTTGATCCGATCAAAGGTTTTCTGAGCCTCCTCTGTCCATATAAATTTTCCACTGCTTAGTAGTTTATATAGTGGTGCAGCGATCTCATTGAAGTTCTTTATAAAGCGGCTGTAGAATGTTGCTCTTCCTATAAACTGCCTAAGTTTCCTTTTCGAAGTGGGTGCCGTTATGTTCTGGATCGTCAAAATTTTCTCGGGTAACGGCTTCATTTCACCATCTACTTTATACCCCAGCAGTGTGAAGTTACATTTGGCTATCTGTGACTTCTTCTTATTGATTGCGCAACCCAAATTCCTCGATTCGTTTTAGTACTGCTTCTAGATGTCTTGCGTGGTCTCTCTCTGTTTTACTGTAAACCACCAAATCGTCCCCGTACACCTCCACATTCTCAAGATTTCGTAACAATAAGTTCATTAATCTTCTAAATGTGAATGGCGCTCCCGCCAGCCCAAATGGCATTCTTCTAAAATGGTACTGTTTGTGACCCACAGTGAAGGCTGTCTTGTACCTGTCATCCGCTTTTATCAGTAGCTGCCAATACCCTGACCTGAGGTCCAGTACAGTAAACAACTTTGCTTGTTGTAGGCGATCCAGGGTTTCGGCTACAGTTGGCATTGGGCATGGCTTCAACTCAGTTATGCTGTTTAGCTCTCTGAAATCGACGCAGAATCTATATTTTCCATTGGATTTCTTTACTAGCAGCACAGGTGAGTTGTAATGGCTATCAGCCTTTTCAATTATTACGTCCCGCAACATCTCTTCCACTTGACGATTTACTTCCATCTCTAGATGAACTGGTATTCGGCGCGCGTGGAACGTTGTCTTCTTACGACTGTTTACAGGGGATTTCATGCGTGACCTTATCACAATAACCATAGGCCTCTCCGTCGTCGGCTCCCGTACTTTGTTAATAACTTATTGATATTTTCTATGTTCTCTTGCGGTAGGATCGCGGCTTGTGTCTTAGCTATCTCGCTGTTCTCATGTACGCCGAAATGCCCATACACACTCCAAAAACTGGAATGTCATCATCTGCTCTCTCGAGTCGTCGTCCAACGACGGCAAAGCACGACGCACCAGACTCGTTAGAGTGGTGGCCAACACCGACGGACCACCGTCTGGGGCCAGACGCACGGCTCTGAACTGCTGCTACGCCAACTCCCTATTTGCCGGACTGTCGAACTCAGACACCAACCTCCTCACCACATCCTCCCGCGTGGCCCCACCGCCAGCCAGCTCTACATCGTCAAGCACCGCCCTCGCACACCCCCGCAGCAGGGTCCCGAGGACCGTCAACTCTCGCCCTCTGTCCTCGACGCCAACCAGCTCCGCTGAAGGAATGCCTCAACGCTTCCGTCCTAGAACTGTCGTGGCCACGGCTGCTTCATCCCATGCTGATGCAGCGAAAACAGAGTAGGTCATAAAATATTACATACATTACTTCCAAGCATCAATTTGCACATCCTCCGCGTTGTCTGGACTGTATCGTTTATCAGCCTACTTCTCTTGGTTGTTCTCGATTGTCCTCTATATTTTGATCATGCTTCACTTCTTTCCCTCTCGCAACTCGTCTCGTCTGCTGTTTACTGATTCTTCCCGATTTCCTTTGGCGCTCTGCTACCTACTACTTATTGATGACTTATAAGTAGCATTCACCACACTATGATTTACTACTTGTTTAATGAATGTTTGTTAGTTCTGTGTCAGACTATAGACTGTGAAGTATTACCGTTATTTGTTCATTAAGACAGTTGAACCATATTAGAGGTAGTTAACACAAAGCCTAGGTACTGTTAGGTAACATTCATAAACAAGGTATACCTACTAGTTCATTCTGTTGGATTCGAACCAGTCTCACAGTTTATGATAATTATCATTAAGTCATATGGGATGCGACAGGCTTCCTGTATAACAGATATTTATATAGACCTAGTCGCTACCAATGCTATCTCACTGTGCTATTTATTGCTGTTTACCTATCAGTTTACAATATAACCACTAATCTAATTGACTCGATCGATATAGTTCGATCTGCCTTACAACACTGATCACTCATTACTCAACGACCAATCAACATATAGTTGAGTCAGTTCTCTCTTTTCATACATCCCAACAATGTTTGGGTAGCTAGTAAAAACCACAAAGCAGCTGGAAGCATCTCATTCAATCACCATTCAGCAGAACTTCTAGAAGATTCAGGATGGTATCATCCCGATTACACAATCTCCTGCTCTCGGATCACAATAGTGATTTCTGGTCAACTAAAAACTATAGTTAAATATGATGCCTTGTGCATATTTGGTGCTCACTGAAGTAAAATCATTCTCTCCACTTGTCTTTTGATTTTCAACTTCGGGAAATCGGAGATCCCAGTTTGAATAGACTAGCACACTGATTAGTAGTCTTAGCACCAGATTTATCACAATCAATCAAAGATGGTGAAAAAGGTATTTTTGTTTACCGTATCAGACAGCCAAATAACTTACTTGCACTAGACAGATATAGTAGTGTAGTATTCAAAGCGTAGAGTAATTTCCTCATTAATCACTTCTCAATATTGATATTATGCAAAAAAATCATTTATGATCATATCTGTTCCATGTTAGATATTTAATGATGGTCACCTGTTTAATCTACTTCTGATATTTGATTTTACCAAGTAGTAAATAACTGTGATCAATACATATTCAGTTCACCTCTCCTCAACATTGTTTTCAATCAGTAGATAATTTTCAAAGTAGAGATTCATTCTAGCTCCTAATTTTTAGTTTGCCTTAGTTTCGAATTAATTCAGGTCATTCATACGATATTTTCTTTTAATTATTCAGTCATAAAAGTTGGTAACAAACATATCGTAAAATAATTTTGACAGAATTCATCTAAAGTATCTAAAGAAATTAATCTCAGTAAAGTTGTGATGCCAAAGCCTGCAGACAAACGTTTCAGATTGATCTAGGAATAAGTTGAAGAGAAAAGCACATTATTCTTGCATAAGTTGCAAATTAGTACTTTGCCACTATTATAATTAGGAGGAAGTTCCATTTATTTATTTGTCTACTGACTGAGAATTGTGATAGTTCTGTCCCATGTTAGGCTGAACATGAAACATCCTCCCTGTTTTGAATTTCTTACGGTCGATTTAATCCAGCTGTTTTCACAGTCACTAATTTCACTAAATATTATACAGACCGTAATTGGCATTCGAATTTATCAAACCAACAATAGTTGGATAAGTACAGTTTGGGCATTTCAAGTTTCACGAAGTAAACGTGGACGATAGTGGCCTAAAGTTAGTTCAGTTAACAGGTTTTGACGGTGTTATTTTTTGAGCATGATGAATTAGTTAAGATTTTATTTTCGTTCTGAACAAGATCATCCACGCCTACTTCATGGTGAAGCGAACTTTTTCCAGTTGGTAGCTAACGACATTTTTAATTAACCTTTTTCCCTTAGTTCCATAGATTAGATATCCTTCGATGTGCCTGTTAATAGCCAATTTATGTAGGTTGTATGTTGGTGATTATTACGTGTGATACCGGATTTTTAGAATCCAAAAGAAAGCCCAGAAGCATGAAAAAAAACCCAGGCATCGAATTCATAAACGTAGACGACAGAAGTCAGAGAAAGTCAACAGGAATTTAAAAACACACTCAGAGAGTCAGTCACAAACAAGTTCATCAGAACAAATTAATATAATGATTGTAGGATAACTGAAGAAGCCTATTTGTATATGAAGTATCCCTATATGATGTCCAGAACGATAACAAAAACTCAATTCAATTGTGTTTCTAAGATTACAGAATATGGCTATA
This sequence comes from Schistosoma japonicum, assembly GCA_025215515.1. NCBI lineage: Eukaryota > Metazoa > Platyhelminthes > Trematoda > Strigeidida > Schistosomatidae > Schistosoma > Schistosoma japonicum. The sequence goes on along the minus strand of CM046063.1, from coordinate 12,003,419 downwards.
AATCTCCACTGGAGATATAATTTTCTTTCCATCATTTCAGTTAATCGATTCCTTAACAAAATCTTTTAATGAACGGTTGACAGTTATTGATACAAAAGCAGATGATATAAGCCCTATTGAGACATACCTGGTCCGTTCTTGTATCTAGGTAACTCTGACCTACTTGTTATGTTACTTTTTCATAAGTCTCATCTCGGTTAGATAGTCTAACAGGAAACATTAGACATGTGTTTCGTTGCAGTGTAACATTCCATATTGGTAGAGATCATTCACCAACCCACTAAAAATCAAACTCAGGAATTTCTTGTCGAGCCCTTAAAGTTTAGACCATTATGTCGATATCTAGTCGCTTACATTTTTGACGCCAATCGGTTCACGATATTGTTATACCTAGTTTAATACCATTTGGTAGGTAACTGTTCTGTACACGACACAGCTGAACCTCATCGGTCACATTCTTACTGGAGATCTAGGAATGCTTCTTAAAGTCAGTTAGTGGTAAGACTATACTTTATGTGTTTCATGTTAATAAATTATTTAAATATGCAATATATGAGTAAATAAACAAACACTCATTATCGTAAACTAATCAGTAATACAAGTAACTTATTCAAGTGGAGTATTGCGCACAAACCTACCTCAGTTATTGGCGATGGTAAACAACCCCATGGTAGGAAACTGTGCTTTGATATTTTTAACTCGTTATCACTTAACAATGATTCACGAAATGCTGTTCTATAGTTAATTGGATCATTAATAAGTTCATGAATATCATCATTATTATTGATGGGAGAAGTATTTGACCATGAATCTTTATGAACAGTGATTGGTATACAACTATTCTCATTATCATTTCCATAAGAATAATAACAATAGTTCTTATCATCGAATGAACTCACTTCATTTTTATTTGAATTGATCATATTACTTGATGACTTTTCAATAGCGTAATTCGTATTACGTAATTTTGGTAATTTCTTTATAGGTAATGAGAGTTCACCTTTATCAATAAATAAACTAGTCCTGTGACTCTCATTTATTGTCGAATAAATTGATTCAACAGTCGGTGCTTTAAAATCATGATGACAGTTATACTGAGGTGGTTGTTGATTAGAATGATGAGAAATTCGACAACTGGAATACATTGATTCTGGTGAAGTTGAATTGTGAAAGAGGTTGTTTGTCATGACTAATTGTTCCTTTGTGCTCGTATCAGCCACGTTATTTTTATTGCTTATATCATGTCTGGTCTTCCTAGTATCATCGGTTTTTGTTGTTTTAATATCGACGTTGTTTGAATTGGTTATATCATTAAGACTTTCATCATTATGCATATCGATGATCTCATTTGAAGTTGTTGATGATGATACAGAAGTCGCCTTACATATTGTTTTATCTGTATTTTCCTGTGGCAATGACTTTTCAGTTTCCATTGTATTTATCTGCTCCTCTGATTTTACATGATTTTTTATAAGCTGCGGAGGTAGAGTTGGTACTGATGACAACAATGCTTTTGATGATAACTTTCTATTTCGACAACGATAAGAATGAATTGAACTGTTTGTTTCACCAGATGACCTCTAAATTTTATTGTTGTTAATTTCCATGAAAGTGAAATTCGATTCAGAAAACCGATAAAATGTATAACACAAAACAAACACGAACACACATTGAAAACAATTACACACTACAACTAAAATTAATTAGTTTATTCAAAGAACAAACTGAAATACTACAGACATTTTTGTTTTGTAGATAGATGTAAATTTTGTTAAAACTTTCCACCTTGACATCTTATTCCTCATAAATGAATTTACCAAGTTATGTTGATCTTATGATGTTCCCCCTTTAGATTTAAAGCTGTATGATAAATAGCTTAGTGATAGCAGTCACAGATTGTCAAGCAGCGTCACTCGGATTCATTCGTCGGTTTCCTTAAAACATGAAATGCATCCTTCTAAAGGATGCCGACTAGAATGAAACAAAGGTCAAGCCAGCTTCCTTTCCGATAATCGCCAATCACCTCCTTATGTGTTTCACATAGTAGACATATGTTGACTCTATTTAGTAGCAAAATAATTGACATTTATAAAAGTGTTATGCTGTACTGACTACCTACTGGAAACTAGAAGTTTTACATAATCCACTAACCCACATGGCAACTCCCTGGCACTGAATCTAAATAAAAACATGGAAAATCAATTTGAATATAAGTACGTTCAGTCGGCGAGTTTGAAATGGAGTAAAACATTTATGTAGCGTTTGCGTGTTGATCATTGCTCCATGCATATATTATAGTATCCCAATATAATTTAATACAAACTAGCTAATTTTAGCAACGCCTATCAAAATTTGTATTAATCATATACTGGTTAGTCACTAAATGATGATCTATGTCATATTCACTTTATCTTCCAGTTATGAACGGATCTAATTATAGATTTCAAATTGTGAACCTGGACGATATAAATTCAAATTCTACAGATAACATCGATTTTTTGAAGTTAACAGATATGCCTTAGTGATGAGTACAAACTGTCATAAAATTTAGATCAAGAGGAGTTTCTTAGTGACTTCAACTACTCAACATTAAATGTTAGAAAAAATCAACTAAAGGAAAGTAAAATAAGTGTTTCTGAAAATTAAAATAAAAGAAAACAATGTTGTGTAATAGTTAAAGTGGCAGATAGTAGAATGTAGGGCATAAATCCTATGGATTAATTCTACAAACTTCACAAAACTCCAGAATAAACGCTATTAATAAAATTGATTTATCCTACGATGTTAGTTATTCGTAGAATAAGAAAATACACTTGAACAGTACTTTAAGCATTTAATTCATTCTTTCAAAGAAAGAAAAAATAATACTTCTATTCGAAAATGAAATGTTTGCATAGATCTACCACACAGTAAGATGCATGCACTAATAAGATGGACAAGTAACTAAGAAATATTGTTAAGTGATTACGAGTTAATGAATATTCCAGTATAAGAAGACACTCTTAGTCAACAAACATTATTTTTACACAAAATGACTAACTGAGTTACTTAAGTAGAGTAGTAATGGATCAACCAGTTATAAGCGACGTTTCAGAGTGGTAGCAACAAAATAGATACTAAAAAGTATTGGCTTGGGGAATATGATTCAATATGAAAAAAGACGATTAGTGGAAAAACAAAATTAATTTCTCAATTCAGGATCTAGAAGGAGATAAGGCGTGAACGCATCTATGCAATTTTGTAAGTTTACAGGCCATGATGACAACAAATTCGCCATTTTAATTCCATCATCTCAAACCAGGAAGACCACACTTATCAATATGACATACTAACATCCAGTGCTATTTTAGAAAAACGTCATAATCTGGTCTTGTTATATCGTGACATAATCGAACCTAAACGTAGACTAAATTAACCAACTTAAAATAACTTCTCATTTTGTTGGTATTAAACCTGACTGTACGATACTAATAATTGTTTGTATTAGTAGTTAGTAAATGAATGCGTTGACCACTTCACTTATTTCGGGAGCCTCATCAGCCTTGAAAGGTCAATATCTGACAGAATCTCACTTCAGATTCAGAAAACTTGATTGCCTTTCAGCAACCTACTTCACTTGCGGCTTAGGTGAGATATCCGTTTCTCAACTAAAAAAAAGAGTGTACTTCCCAGCAGCCGGTTCAGTATTAGCATCTATGAGAGTAACATGAGCTACTAAAATAGACGATATGCGTAGGCTGAAGGACTTTGATCATACTTGTCTTCAAAGCATCGCTTGCGTTCGTCGAATAACTGGGTTACTAATTCCGATGTTATGCAAACATTTCTTACAAAAGATAGCCAATCATCGAATGATGTTGTGATTCTTAATCGACTAAGGTGATTGGGACATCTGTCACATATCCCCGGCCACTACCTGCCTCGTCGCAAGATTCTATATGGTGTTTAAGTAAATTGGACTACACGTATATATGATCATTGAGTCCTAATTTGAGACATGTTAGCAGACGCAAACTACCCGGTACATGTCTACATGATAATCGTCATCAGTGGCTGGAGATACTGGACGACATGTCTCAGAATCGGCAACACAGTCGTGTGAATCTATTTACTCTCTAGCTTCTTCTATATTGTAAGTTCCATTGTCTTTTATACACACCTTCGTTTCACTCATTCCTGCTGAACTATATTGTGGTATTAATATTGCTAATGTGGTAACTTGAACAGTTGTGCATGTATCAGGTTCTAGGTCGTATACGAAATTATTTGCAATGAAACTGTATGAAAAATTATATTGTTCGTCTTTTCGTTGTCCTTAAAGTGATGAATTGTTTTCTTGATACATCGATTTTATTTTAATTACTGCTAAGTATCAGTCAACCTTCGAAATTTTATGGAATCTTCTTATGTTACGATTTTTTTACTTTTTCAACATTTTCACAGACGAAGTTGTGTAGCAACATATTTTCAGCTATCTCCATTCATGTGGACAGTTTTGAAGGGATTCTTAATCAGGAAGTTCACATTGCTGATAATGTCTAAAAATTGTATTCTTCAACAAGAGTGAGTATCGAGGTGGTGAGTATTGAAATGGTTATCTAACAATACAATATAGATGTAAATCCAATGTATCACTATAAATTATTATAATTGAAAACCAGGAAGCAACAGAAAGTCGATAGTTTTGTCTTCTTCTTCATTTTCTTCATAGAAATGTGGCTACATTGGGGTATTTGAAGCTGTTGCATAAAATTTAAAGTGGTTTATTGAATGGCACGTTAGTCAAAATTATTATGTCATAGAAACGTTGGTGATGATTTGCTAATTTCTGTAGCATCCACCAAATACATTAGCTTATTTTAAACAATCAACCTTGTTGTATTATATCTGTTAATCTTCATCAAAATGTTGCTCGTGCTAAATGTTCTTAACTAGTCATGTAAGTTGTTAGATTTAAAGCGGGATGCAGTTTGTTCAATCTGTTGAAGATGCGTGCAAACGAATTGGTAGTTTTGTCATGCGTCTCAAAATAAATGAATGGGACTATCTTGATGAAATTAGTTGCATTAATCGTGATAATATATGTAAACAAAAGCGGTTGGGTCTTGAACTTTGTATCAGCTTACCAAGAAAGACATTGTTCAAACAATTTCAAGTTGTTAATAGTGTTTTACTATAATAGTGCGCTCCTTCATGATGCTTACTATTTCGATTGCCAAAATTGAAGTCCTTCCTTTTGATGCTCACTTTTTATACTTGCCTTTATCAAAACAAACCTCCAGAAAGACAGACAATAGAACTTAACAAATAAATCACCTTGTTCAGAGAACAAAACAGTATTAAAATTATCTTTTTGATCTTTAAAGCGTTTAACCATTGTGCAATAAATCTAACAGGATAAATCCACTACTTCGTTGAGAATACTTAAACCAACACTAATAAACACTATTTTTACGAAGTAAATAACTATAAAATAGTTAAGTGAATTGTATGACAATATACACAAAGTGTAGTTCAACTGCTTACCTGTGACTTCAATAAATCACCTCTAAGTTCGACCACCGAGGGTGGATTATGGTCAGAGCTTTCCAAAGCACGATGATCAGTCGGATCACAATCACTATGAATAAAAACAAATAATAAAAGTTTAAAAAAGTTGTAGACATTACATTTCAGGTACATTTTGGTGACAAGTGTCAAACAGCATGAAACTTAAGTCAACCAGGGTTTTTTTTACTGACTACTTCTGATCAACTAAGTGTTGCAGTTGGAATAATTCAACTGGTGTTAATATACAAACTTTCTTCTGATTACTTGGGCAGTTTCGCGATTTCGGAGCAGAAGATTACATTTCGAATTTAAAAGCGGAAGTATTCTATAGTACAGTTAGATCTTGAGTATCTGTTTAGTAAGCATCTATCGAGAGACTTGTAACAATATACATCTTTTGTTTGATTTGTACGAAATGTCTTATGTCAAACTAACATAGTATGTACAGTTTCAGAAAAGATCCATCTTTTTTCATTAAAAGATGACTTCCTGCAGAAATAACTGAAATGCTTGAAGTTATCTGAAGAAAATAACTGTTGTGTGATAGAAATTAAAACATGAAAATAAAACAGAGTAGGTTTAATAGAAGATACTTTCGTTTCTCAGAAACTGTAGCGCCTAGGTATATCATGAGCTATACATTGGAGATGTTCATATCTATAAGCTGATCAAATTTAACTGACAAGCATCGACCTTTCTTTGTGTATGTCGAAGAGATGTATTGAGGAATTATAGACAATCGACAGAACACTTTTATTAGTGATTGTAGATATGCTTGCTTTAAGAAGACACAAGGGGACAAAGTCCAGACAAGACTCTTGTACAATCTCCGGGTTTTATCTGTGTTTCATTTAGTAGTATTGATGTGATATAAACATAACAAAACAAGTTATTGTTATCGCTAAGCAATGAGTAGAAGACCAATCGTTAAGAAGTTAGAGGAGGGAAGAGATAACTGTTCAAAATACAAATTCGGAATCTAGTAGAAAGTCAAAAACTACCTGCTACGAACAGTCTGAATGACAGTTTGTCATAAGGTATGTAATAAACAGGAATATCCTAGTTGGGAAATTGCAAACAGTGTTATGTACTTGTTGATTTTCACTATAAGACAACGTTAAACGACAAATCGACTAAAGAAGATAAATGGTGTTATCAAAGCAGATACTGTAACGCACAGTTAGTTATGATTTTGAACAAAGTAATAACAGAAACAGAAGTTAACTAAATCATATATTTCACGGTCTTCCTATAGCAACTTTACACCAAAGAAACAAACATATTAACATTAGATAGATCATGAACAGATAGGTTGATAGTTAGTTAGTTGCTTTGTGACACAACGAGTCTTACAAGGCAAATGACTAACACAGAGTACTATTTATTGTAAAATTATTATATAAATTTTGTTGTTATATGTACCAAATATTTTGTTACTATTATTTTCATGTTTCTTTCCCCTTAAGCTCCCACTTGAGGTATTAACTATTCCCATGTCACTTTCTGTTCATAACCTGCAACTAATTGACGGCGTACATCTTTGCCCAGTTTCCAATAATTACTTATTTTGTTTAGTGTTGATGCTAGCTTTTTTTAATTGGTCTGTTGAGTGGTCAAGTTCTGCATATATATAAGCGAATGACTTCAATGTGTACTTGACTTGGTTGTTTGGTGTATTTACATTATGTTCTTCTCATTCCGACCTGGGACTAATAAGTATCTGGGCAGGCATTCGTCCATCGATTAGACAGTCTTACTGTTATTTATTATTGTATTAGTACTTACATACAAGGTTGCATCAATAATTTAATTAACTGTTATCCGTGTTAATCAAAGTTTACGACGTATCACTTAGTTGATTATTTAGTCAGTTGGTAATGCTTATACTTGAAATCTATGATTTTTGCGAAATTAAAATTTATTCAACAATTGTAAATCTATTTATTTTATTATTTGATTTAGTTTTAATGATACTCCGATTACAAAGTAAATACTATTTAGAGAGATTTTCGATCGCAATGTGATCACGAAATTGATATGTTGAAATAGCATAGAAATTATTCTAATGATAAATAGCTAAAATTGTTCAAACTAATCGTTTAACACACCAAAGTAACAAAGATGAATATTTCTTAAAATACACAAATAAGTAAGCCAAAAATGTTGTATTGTAATCGGTCTTCAATTTACTGAAAGATGTGATAATTATGGTAGATTTAATTATGATGTTGCTAACTAGACGCAAAATCCGATTCCTATAAAACTTCGGATAACCCCAAGCTAAATCTACACTGTGACTTGAACACAGAAAAAAGGTGTGAAACACGAGATAAACGCCTTATTCTATAGTAGCTTTCTTGTACAGAAAAATAAGTTTTTATAGAATCACAAATGACTTTGACTTTCCGGATAGTTTGAGAACCCTACTAAATATAGTAGCAGTATGACCAAATATCCAATCAGAATAGTGGCACGTGATTCTATATTTTCCAGATATTTCTGCGAAGGTTCAATTCAATGCTGATTGGATGAAACGTTTCCTGGCGGCTTGGACTTCCGTAGACTTTTCTGAGGGATATTTCAGGACTCCCTAACAGATGTATATTCATATTCACTGTTAAAACTAGTTGATATGAAGCAATAGCCAACCAAATAACACTGAGAGACTAGTGACTATATTATTGGTGTGATCTGGTTCTACCCAAACAGAATATCAAGACTATGGTGGACGCAATGTAAATATTGATCAAGTGGGTATCTCTATCAACTCCCTAAACTACTGGGAATACCAAAAAAAGTTAAAGGTCTCCAGCCGATGGTGGTACATAGGATGATAGATGGATTTTTATCGTGTTTTTGAAAATCGATCACTTAAGTTAAGAGTTTGAGCGAATCGCATGCAGTGACATACTTTCAGGTCAAAGTTCTAAAATTACCTAATTAAAATGTATTTAGATCTTCCCGTTAACTTGTCATGGACTGAGATTGATCAGTCTCTGCTGGATATGGGTACATTCGAGTGACGAGTCCTAAATAAGACGTAACGCACGCACTGGATTTCGATCGACAGCTGCAATCCAATTCAAACAATCAAAAATTGTCATTTTGAATTGAAAAAGACCCAACGTTTCTGTGTAAACTGTGTCATTCATAACACTTTTTACCAGTCTTTGAGTTTATTTAGCTAACGATTTGTACATTTGAGTACTTAATATTTAATAAACATTTCAATTTAAGCTGTTAACTTATTTACGTCACTGTTTCTTGTTACTATATATATATATATATATATATATATATATATATATATATAAAGGCTGAGCTGCAATCAACGCGTCCGTAGAAGGTTTTAGAATTGGAATTCGCTAGTGATTCTGGTTGATTGCAAAAAAGATCAGAAAATAGAAAACGTCTGTTGAGGATTTCTCATCAGGTGATGTTTAAAAAACCTTTAATTTGGCTAATTCAGGTAAAACGTTTTTAATTATTAGTTTACACGCAATATTAGTTTAATAATTCATAATAAAATCGGGTCTTGTAGAGTTCTGACAGACCTGATTTACTAGACTCTTGATATAAAGACTTTCTAGTCAATCGCTAAACAATTACAATTGCTTCAATTACGTTGGAAACAACAAGGCGAAACATAATGTCTACTTTTATTCACTGTCTAGACAACACCATCAACGCTAACTTCAAATAGCAGGAAGAAATGAAGGCTGAACGATTAAGCCATCTAGTGCAGAGAACATAACGATACCAAGATCATCTACCAGAGATACAAATCTACCTTCTTATCGTGAAATTAAATAATAGTAACACAACTCTTATTGTTACTCGAAATTGGGCCTCTAACAATTAAGCTTCCAAAAGAGAACAACATTAATTTCTCCCCGAATGTCCTCACCAGTATACGTCTCCATGTTTCAGGTACAGACATTTATGATTTTGAATTACTTTAATTTGTTAAAGTTTTATTTCTAATAAATACATTATCAATGAAGATGAATTAGCTGAAATTAAAATGAATGCATAATTAGAAATCTGATTGTCAAAGTTGAACTAAAGATAATGTCTAGTTCAATAATCTTCCTTATTATACGACTAAAAGACAATAAATAAATCATTAATCAAGAATACTAGAATGGTGTACAACCATTTAACATAATACAGTTGAAAAAACAGTTTAATAAGATTTTGCAGCTCTTCACTGTTGGTTTTCATAACTGAAATTAATTACCCTCGGTTGTTATATAAGCATTCTGGACAGATTGTTTTGATTTACTATGGATAAAGTTTGTGTCTACCAAGTTAAGTATCTTAATGAAAAGGAAAATTACAACTTTTGGATCTTAGCGTAAACATCAACACTGATATGTCATGACAAATCCTGATGAAAACAAAACCTAAGCCTTAGATTTTACTGCTAACTGCATACAAAGTACTTATTCAAGAGAAAATACTGAAAGTTACAATACTAAGAGACGTCTAAACTTATGTGCAATCATACCTAGACATCATTCGTCCAGTCGACGAACTCCTATACATGGAGCCTCCACCATCCTGGCAAGACATAATACTTGACGCTTTCCACTTAGTTGCATGGGCTGCATTCTCCATAGTTAGTAGTGACCTAGCATAGGATGTATTCAGTGATCTTGCAGCTGATTCATGTAGTTTATTCACTTCATCGAATAAATACGTTAGTAGCTGACAAATAAAAACGAAGTAAAATAAATTTAAAGTGTACATACATAATAATTCATATAATGTAACTTGTCCATTTCTAAAAAGTAGGAAGTTGGTGGATTATAACCTGGGATAAAAAACTTTCAACCACCATGTTAAATGATTAGATGCATATGGCATAAATTATTAGCCTCATGTTTTATGACAATTGAAGTATATGAATAAGCGTATTTTCAATGCTGAAGAAATTGATTTTACTTATGAGATTGGAATTCCTGTCAACGAAGTAAATTTAGTTTCGATTTGTCAGACTTGTCGTGAATGAGACAATTCTCACCAATGATAATAGATGATCGTCTAGCTGCATGACAAGTTTACAGAAGTAGGAATTTTACCATTGGATACCGAGCTTTTGAAGCAGAATGGGGGGAGGCATCTAGGGTGTAAACTAATGACAAGTTCCGTACTAGGAGAAGACAGCTGTTTGGTGCTCCCTGATTTTCAATGGTACTTTACCAACATCAGCCTGTGACAAATCCAATCACCGAAATTCAAAATGTTGTCACTTAACTACAGCAGCAAATACTAGTTACCTGCAATAATGGGTTTTAAATATCCTGTTGATTATCCACCGTCATGTCATATCGAATACAGTACACCCCATAAACGATATAACTGAACTTGTATTTTATAGATTAAGGTGAAGAAAGATTATATTTATTTATATTATTATTATTATTATTATAAAACTATACACTTTTTTCTAATCGAAGCTAATCTTTTATAAAACATCACTAAGAGTGATCCGAAACAATAATATGAAGAGAAAGGTTGGAATACACGTCTTTATAATATGTAACAGGACACACAGTGGTAAGAGTAATCAAGAATAGGAATACACTAAAACAAACAAACAGAAGCGAGGATGAGGATTAATTTAGTATAATTAAGTGTCCAAATTTTGAAAGTAGGAATACATGTAATGACGCAACCAGTATTTAACATGTCATTTCAGCCCGAGTCACTCAGCCTCACAGATTGTGACGCTGCTACAAAATTAGTCAGGTCGTGACCAATATATTATTGGCCACTACTAAGTAATTATTTCATCAAAATATCTTACTTGTACAGTAGGCCAATTCCAGATCATACATTTTAATTGCGATGTCTTACACTGGATAGTTAGTTGGATGGGATTTGGATCCTACGGATGGTATCGATTTTCTCATGACTGTGTGTACCATTTGCTAACTCTTAGGAATCAGGATTCCCTTCTGACTGCTCAACGTCAAAACATGATCCAGATAATGTTAAGTTACACAGACTTCTACTCACGTTGAAACCTGGTTGATAGAAATCAGTCAGCGTCAAGCTGATTGGACAACCATGATATTGGTCATCATGATTCAGCGACCGGTCAAATAACTCAAACTTGACAATTTGATTTTCAGAATTAAAGGAAAATATACAGCTATTAAAATGTTTTATGTGATTTTAATTTATTCAATGTCGTCTCTAAAATTCTCTAATCGATTGAATGTGATTAACCAATATGTAATAAGACAGTTTTTACTGTGATCAATTTATATCATTCGTAAACTAAGGCAGATAGTTGTTTTCGGGAAATGATAATGATGACGATGAAGAGGAGGAGAAGGAGGACAATTAAGATACCTAGTTGTCACTTTACGTAAATACAAAATAGTTGATTAAAAATCCCCAGATTTACTAATCTAATATTTTAAATTCACATATCACTTCAGTTACATAATAGTTTTGTTGTGTTTTTTATATCTTCCCAAAAAAGACAAAACCTAAGAACAAATATCCATGTTTCTAAGCGTAAATATCATTTATTGATTTGGTCACAAGTATTAGTCCAAGCAAAAAGATCCTGTAAATTAAAATTACTCTATCTCAGGGGGAAAGTAATATTTTAAGAATGTTAAATGGTATCTGAGTAAAATGTATATGTACATCACTGTCGCATAATCAACCCATCCTTATCGTACATGTTTGAAGATGATTACATGGTTACCATTTCGAAAATGGATAAATAACACTATTTGGCTTTAACATGGTAAAGATAATCATTAAATTGTGTTGTTTAGGAGGTAGAGAATTGTAAAACAGAATGAACGTAATATCCAGTTAAGATACTTTTCTGCTCATATTTCATCTCAATGCTCTATCCAACCAATGGTTGCCTGTTCGAAATCTTAGGCTACCACTTTTCACCAAATATCTCAACAAGTTACTTTTTTCATCTTTATTTTGTTTTGATTGCTCGAACATGTCCCGAAATCGGATTGCGTACACATGCACCTTTATAAAATGTCTATGACCTATGGTGAGTAATTCAGTTATATCTAAGGGAAGGCATCATGGTAGCTAATAACGCGTTACTGAATAAACTAAAGAATATGAACATAGATAGCTGGATAATCAACTGGCTGTACTCCTAGTTCTCCATATGAGAACAAAGAAAGTGCTCCACTTATCCATTAACGTAAGTTCATGTGCCTCAAGGTGCTGTTCTTTCCCCTATTCTTTTCTCATTTTTCTTGAATGACTTGCCCTCTTCTATGAAAGTTACCTTTGTTAAATATGCAGATGATCTAACAATTTGTATACCTGTTTCTTCTTCATTAAATTGTTGTGAAATAAACTGTTTCTTAGCAAATGTTGAATGATGGTCTAATTTGAATGGTTTTCAGCTTAATCTCTACAAACGCCAAACAGTCAATTTCAGTCTAAGACGTAAAAAGGACCTAAATGCTTTTGTGAATTGCACGATGTTTGTACAGTTGGAAACTCTACAACTAAGACTATGTCGAATGTTACTTATCTTGGCGCAACTTTTACTTCTGATCTATCTCGGTCTCTGCAAGTTATGCTAACATCAAATACGGTTTTTTCATATAATATATTATGTGAAGCGAGTATGTTGTTTTGACATTACCAAGCACTTATATTTTTTGACATATATATATATATATATATATATATATATATATATATATCATTTTTCAGATGTGTACATGGAAAAAGAGTAACTTGTTGAGACACTGTATATTGAAAATTCATATTGTCCTAAGCATACTATTCAATAAATCTATTATTGTTATTATTATTATTATTATTATTATTATTATTATTACTAAGTATCAGGTACCTAGATCATTTAGTTGTAATAAAGAAATGAATATACAATCTACTATTCTTATAAATATTGGTAACTAGGATCAAAGCAGGAAAACTTCAGAGTTAGATCTACTGAAATCCGACTAATACTGATTTTATCCTTAACTACAATAGCAAAAATTAACAACTACATGTAAACTATAGTCAAATAAATGCAAGCACCTGGTATAAGAAGAATCAAGGAAAAAATGCATAGTGACAGACTGGCATCATAACTTTTATCGAAAAGTGTTTATCAATCTCATCAAAACGAACAAAACTAACAAACAGTTCATTTCGTCATGTATTAAAAAAAGATTAGAAATTACAACTAAATTGTTGATGCTTTTTGTAACAGACATAAGCTAATAAATCAGCGAATTTACTTCAGTCGCTATTATGATAAACAAAAAAGAACATCATATAGGAAGTAAATTGTTCCACCTATAAGAAACATCATAATTGGTGAATTGATTATACTTTTTAAATTTGGTTAAATGAACATCAAGTAGAAATTAAACGCCATGACATTTTTTCGCCCATATCTGTGAATGCAGACAATAGTCGACAAACAATCGATTAGAAAGACTTTATAGTCTTGAAACAGAGGAAGTACAAAGTAGGCCGAATAATTCCCAAGGGCTTGAAATTCAAGACAATTAGTAACTGACAAAGATGTTAAACCACATCCAGTTTAGTGCCCAATTAAAAAAAACTATCTCTGTCAATGCTGTTACCTTGACATGGTGGTCGACCTCGCTCTGATGAACCGATCTGGTTAAACTGACTAGGACAATCATCCTTTGAGGTCCTACAATACTAGGCAAGATGGTCGAAGAGGAATAAGAGTAAAACCAATATACATAGATTCCGAGGGTGTAGTCGTACTTCCTACTGTAAAGAGGTATGATGGTAGTAATGTATTACTTTTAGACAACCAGTATGACAGCGAAGATTCCCTCCGACAAAGAAAGAGTGGGGTTGGAGACTGTTGGCCCTGATAATGTACATATCACCTTACTCCACGAATTCCCATCGCAACTGATAAGGCTTTTCTATGTACAGAGCGAAGGTATCAAAAGCTACTCATAAAACAGTTGTGTATAACTAGCCTTAACCAGCCATACCTTGTGCACTGCAATTCACACTTAACAATCATCAAGCCAAACCTCAATCTTCTTTTCAAGTACCTAGTGAAAAGTGACCATTTCACGGTATTGACAACCGTGGAGTAACAACCGACCTCACACCCTCAACAACACTTGAGATCACCCTGTTTAGAACCAAATTTCTTCTTCCTTAATGTTTATTCTGATCATAATTACAACACTCATTTTTCTGCCAGTTTTTCCATACACTCTACAGATGCCAGTAGCTCATGTTCATAAAGTCCTTTTTCAGGTCTCCTGAAACCTCATGTTAGACACTTTGGTGTTCAAACTCTGTGACCATTCATCAACTAAGGTGACTGGGACATCTGTCACATATACCCGACCACTACCTGCCTCATCACAAGATGTTGAATGATGTCGAAGTAGGATGGACGACAGCCATGACAACCAAACCGAAACATGGAGCCAATTTATATGATCATTGAGTCCTAATTTGAGACATGTTAGCAGACGCAAACTACCCGGTATATGTCTACATGATAATCGTCATCAAAGGCTGGAGACACTAGGTGACATATCTCAGAATCGGTAACACAGTCGTGTACATCTATTAACATTTTATCTTTTTTTAAATCATAAGTTCTATTTTTTTCACACACCATTTCATTGCATGCTGTTGACATATATTGTGATATTAATCTTGTTAATAAAATTTAGCCACGCCAATATGGCAGCTTGGACAGTAGCGTGTATGTCAAAGATTCTATATTGCAAACTACAAAAAATTATATTATCAGCAATCCAACTAAACGGTAGGATAAGACAATTGGATAAACCATAGCAGGGAAATTATTAACAATAGTCATTCTAATTTAATATCAACAAAACAAGTTATTAGTCACTTGGGGAGGAATTTTTGTAGCCACTTCTACCCGTTGTTTGTACAAATGACAAGGTTTAAAATGACAGTGTCAGACTAAGGACCAAACCACTCAATGAAAAAAATGCAACTTAGATGTTATATATACCAGTAATGGAAACTGTAATACTAATTGTCATTTTAAGTTAACACAGAAAAATACTTACAGGGTATATCCGATCACTGAATTGCTTATACGTTGATACAAGAACAAATAATGCATCACAACAAGCCATTGTACCCCTTAAAATAAGGAATTACGTAGTAAATCTCGAATTTCAGTTACATTTTGAAATAAAATGAAGGAAGTAAAGCAAGTTAATGTGAGTAAATTAACTATCGAAGCTAAATCACTTGAACGAACGATATTTTCAATTGAATTAGGCAGACATTTAATGATAAAAATTAAACTGATCTGGGTTGTAAAACTTCGTAATCATAGTACTTTTATGTATAGTGTACCATATGTCTACTAATAACCTGAAACTTATACTGAAATCTTAGGCTCTGATTTTCCAGCATGTTGCTAAGTAATTTAAATATAAATCCAATAAAGTGAAACTAAAATTTATACACTCCATTTAATACATTTGAATAACAGGGGGCAGCATGCAGGATGACCAAAATCATAATCTTATTGTACGCACTATAACTTATAAATACACATCTTTCCACATGGTTCATATTGATATTTGATGACCTTACAGGCTGATGTTTATCCTAGATTAGCTCACATTTAACTTATATCGATTTGAGGAGGGATCGAGAATTTAGTCAGGTAATCACTAAGTAAATAACTTACTTTTATCCTAACAGTCTATGCTAACAATGTTCTCTTAAAAAAAAAACAATTAAAGCTTCTTTATAACTGAACTATTCCAACGAGAAAATATATTACTTCAATTGTATATATGGTGACATACTACACAATATTACTAATTTTATTTAGAAAATGATATCAAATGAAAAAATCTTACTCATTTTCAACTGTATTCATCTTATTCACTAAATTATGTGTTAAGTAATCATAGTCCATTGATGATGCTCTGTAATTAATATGTGCCTATCATTGGAAACAGAAGGAAATAAAATTTAGGTGGAGCTGGCGGAGGGAGGAACATCTTTACATGGTTATCTCTATTTTTTTTAAAGAGATGTTTATACTAATCTAAAATGTTAATTTTAAGTTGAATTGTGACAGGCAAGCTGAATTTTTTAAGGGATATAATTTTCTAGTGTTCCTTGAATCAGACTCATGTGTTTGGAGGTAGGTGTTTTGTCGCAAAACCTGAAAGTCATAAGTAAAATTTTTGATGAGGTTACAGAGCCCGAATTTAAAACAATATGGATATGTAGTGTCACCTGACTTCCACTGTTTGTCTAGCTAAATCCAGCCTGTGATAAAAGTAAACTGAAAATAACATTTTTGGAGTGAGTCTGTAGCTTGAAATTATGAATGTGAGATATAAGTATATAATGTTGAAATATCTCTTCAAAACTACAGGTCCTGGATGAATAACTTGATTCACTCAACTCTTTTTGATGTAATTTTTACTTTACTTTTACTTTACGTGCATACCACTGTTTTTGTTAATAAAAGAGTGTAAAGCTATACGAATTTGGCTAAAAGTCCTAAGGTTTGCCTCAGTCTGGGTGTACTACATCATACCGAATTAATGGCTAAATATTTTGTTCTGGTTTATTCGATCCTATCCTCTACCCAATAGTTATTCTCCTTTGCATCCTTTTTTGACTGTCTGACTTACCGATCACATTTTTTTAAATCATCGCTATATGAATTACGGCTGAGATTATCTGTAACGTTCTCAGTAGATATTATGATCAGAGTTTTCAGCAGTAAATCAAATTTTCCGTTCATTAAGCGAGTGAGTGCTGCAAATTATGGTGTAATTTTCATTCAGTATTTCATTCTATGTAAAAGTTCTACTATTTGTTTGTACCTTCATCCAGTATGATAGACTGATGTCCAGTGATACATTCGTAGAAAAGAACAAAGGATTACTCCGTAAGTCTGAAATGAAATACTTGAAGAAAGTCACTCTATAATATGCACCAACCATTCACCAAATGAATAATAAAATATCCAATTCACACATTAAACACATTGTGGATGACCTCATTCAGTACTACAAAGCCTAAACTGATTTTACCAGAATAATCCATTTATGAGTAAAAAAGCAATAGAACGTTTAAGCCAATTTATTTCTCTTTCAGTGTATCGAGGGAAAATCTATTGCGTGAAACACCTTATGCAACATAAGGATATTTAAAACGATAGTAAAAAACCGATAAAAAACACCACTGGAATACAATCACCCACCACTGTGTAAACAGAAATAGTGCTCATCTGGATTACATGCTTATATGTTAATTATACAAATTCGAATAATGGATAAACTTGAATTTCATGACCTGACATTCATTCTGTTTGAGACTTGTCATTCGGAAATATTATCTGTCGCAGCGAGATTTAAACCTGTTATCAAGCTCTTCAAATTCTAGACTACGTAATCACACTGATCATTACCTAATCGACATCTGTGAAATGTCTGTCTCAACGAAGCTGATGGAAACTGGGTTACAGTTTTAGTGGAAATATTATAACTCCGGGGTTGTATATGTTTAACTGGTAGTCATTAAGCAGACAAAACATACAGTCTATTTTACTAGTAACCACTACCTCAATACAAAGTGATTACTGGTTCAGTCTGTCTAGGCACTACAATATTTCGTACTGAAGACGATGCACACACACACACACACTATATATATATATATATATATATATATATATATATATATATATATACCATATGATATTTGAATGAACTTCCACTATAGTTAAAATAAATAACGGAATAATAACTTGCTTTTTCCTTTTTAACTGAACTTCGACCTCGAATATGAGTTTGATCAAGATTACGTTTATGCCGATTTACACGTTGGGCTGAAGACTCCAATTCTCTTAGTTGAGGCTACATATATATATAATTTATGTACAAAAATGAAGAAAGCATACTGTCAAGTATTTTTATGTGTTAAAAATAAAATAAATGATTTTTACTAATACAACTCCAAATTGAATGAGTGTGTAGGTTTTCACCCATGGAGTAGTTTAGCTTTCAACTAGTAAATTACAAGTTTTGGTTCTTCCCCTGCCACCACCAATTATTTTGGTTTTGTCGGTAGGATGGCATGAACAGCCCATATACAAACAGCATGACTCGAATTTAATCGTATTAACCTGTACTCGCAAATTTGCTTACAACAATGTCTGCTGATAAAAACGGGATTATATTACAACTTTAGTAATTTGCCTGTAAATGTGTTTTGTTAGACTCTAAAATTATCAAAGCGTTCATTTTGTATTTGAGACTTTGGTCAAAGGGTCGATTGCCTATATAATTATAGTCGATAAAACAATAAAGTATTATCAGTGACTCTCAAACAGCAAGGGACAACATGGTAATAGAAATCGAGGATAATTACTGAGTATCATTAGATAAAGTCTCTTTACTCATTTTTACTTGCTTTTGCTAGTTTAGTTGTTGAAATGAGTAACTAATAAGCTAGAAATATGAAAATCAACCGTAAAGATTATTACTTCCGACACATTATAAGGATAACTCGCAACTGAATACATAACTTTGTGCTTTGGTTCTGGGAGTAGATTTACTAATTTATAAATTCCTGGAACCATCTGCTCTGATCGCATAATATAATCTCATCGATTGAGCAAGTAGAGAAATTATATTTTTTGTAGTGAATGTCTAATAACTAATGACCAGTTTCATATTTATCTGGTTCATAGAGATGATTTTGTTTAATCCGTTGTAGCGAACTGTGAAACTGTGTGAAGCTTGTTCAAAATCTTCAAGAAGCATCAATTCTTTAAAAATTATCGGTAGGATTTGCTGATATGTGTTTATTGTCACAAAATCTAGGTCAGCCGATGTATCCTACTGAATACTTCCAAGCATCTGACTTTACATCGATAAGCTGCAACTTTTTTTATTCAGAACTGATTGTGATGAGCATAGTGTATTTTTCAAGCTCTATGAACAATCCAGAATTCATTCACCTACACTAAAAATGTTTTTACTAGTTTACAACAATTATGTTTTAATTCAGGAAAATCAACTAATTGTACTGAATACATTTTTTTATTGTCAATTATAACTAATATACTCAGTAACTTGCAATCATGATTATCAATTTTTTACCAGAAGGGCTAAGCAAATGGAATAACACTAATGTAATTGTTTCTATCACGGAATAATATTTTCTGAAAAACCACTGAGCGACTGGTGTTTTTACGTGGCTGAAAACATTCATCATTACATTTCGCAGATCTCTCCTGAAAGCCTAGAAAATAATAGCTATGTATTCACTAGCGTTTTACCTGGAGAGATATTTCCCAAGATCATAGTGAAAATGTTGTGACCAGTGAATTTAATTATATCGGAAATTATGAAGGTCACCTACTAATAAAATATGATGATTGAATGTAATAACACAAACTGAGTGAAGTTGGAAACAACAAATGACAAGTATTTAATATTAAAAATAGTTTAATCAATGCAGAGTCCCAATAGTGTCAGTTATGACCTCTTACTAAGTCATAACTTAGCACTAATTAAGAATTAAAAATCCCTATGCGTTGCTACTTAAGTTCTCATGAACTTCAAATTGTCAAATTTTGCCTATAAGTCGGTCAGTTATGTGCGACGTAAATCCTGTGCATATTTGCATATAGCCTCAAAACTTAAGAAAAAACAAAAAGTGGATGCATCTAAAACATCATGACTGGTTTTGAACCACGTTATATGGTATCTTCAACTAATGATTAATACATTTGAGTGAACTCCAACCAAGTGGTCTTTATCTGCCAACACGACTCAAATAAACAGTCAACAACTTATTGAGCTGGCGCCACATTTTAGTTCGGTTGTCCTCCCCTCCTCCCATTCCTCCCTAACCCTAATCAGAATTACGCGCAAGGGTAGTTGGTGATTGGGCATAAGTAATGCATATCCACCCACCCTATTTCATCAAAATCAAGAATAAAACATGCATAAGAAAAATGATTCAGAGTAACGCGATGAAAACAGTTAACTAGTTTTATACATTTTGTTTGTCGTGGAGGTTAATTTGACCTTGAGATAATTTCTACTACATAGTGACTTCAGATGACAAATCATTAAAAGATGACTAGCGCTAGAAAGTTATTTCTTACGTGTTTAATCTTATTATCAGTAGAAAGCCATTACTCTACTGAATATTGAACCTGGGACTTTATATTCTCAAGTGAAACATGTAACTTTTAGACCAATATATCAAAATTTGATAACTCACAATCATAGTCCCAATTATTTTACAAGATAGTGTGACAACTAACTAGTGTTGTCAATAACAACCCTTTCCTTCTTTTTCCTGATCAAAATAATTTAAATACTTATCCTAGTGTTAATCGCTAGTGGACATACGATCAACGTATTTTTTTATTTGCTGTTCGCACTATTTCAATTTCTGAAGACCCTTTACTTTGAATAGACTTCCTTTATTAAAACAAACATAAATAATCAATTATTAATATAATTAACTCCATTTTATACCTTTTGAATTATTTATTCTATAAATTGATTCGAAAATACTTTACAGATGATCTCTGTACAATATTAAAATTCAAATTATTAAACGTGACAAGCAAATTACTATCATGAGTATAATTCAGTATTGTTAACCAAAATTTTAGCCTTTTATCAAAATGGTCATAAATGCATTTATATCAAAGAAGGAATTCTATAAAAAATATTGTGCAATAATATCATTTAAACTAACCTCCAAATGCTTATATTTTGCCATTTGCTTTATTATAGGTTCTGGTAATAGTTTATTCAATGTGTCAGTTAATTCATAATGAGCACATTCTAAATCCTTTTCATTGTCAAAATAAAAGATCAACATAAGAGATCAGTTAATTCTCAAATACTTCTAATTAAAAAAGCGAAAGTAAACAATCTAATGAAAGAATTAAAATACCAGACAAGTTAGAAGTTAAAATATAGGGCACAAATAAGTGAATTATAAACATGTGTTTTAAAAATAAATTAACGTTTTTACAAGTAGATACAAGTTATATTGATGCATTAATGCATTCTTATTGTTTGATTTGCTTAATTAGTGAACAAAACATTGTTAATTTGTTAAACAGCGTATTATCGGGGTTTTATAATAGAGCGGATGTACTTATAAAGTCCACCACAATAAGATATACATGGATGGATTTATACCAGAAATGAAGCTCTTATCGTCAAGAATCATCATTAAGGAATAATACAAGTTATAGAGCAACTAATAGTTGGTTAGCACTTAAAGTTTAAACCATTTGGATTCAAATAAAAATGTATAACTTTGTTCCTTAGTCACCTTTAACTAAATAAGGTTTCCACAGTTCTTGTTCAAATTGTTAGCTAATTAGTCCTACTAAATAAAACTTATGGGTCAAGAACGATGTACTGGTTAATTATTTTAGATTTTATTAACGTTAACTACCAGATTCCTGTTCACATAATTAAAAAAAGATAAAAGTTTTTAAGGCTGCAATAATAATAAACATGAATTTGGGAAGCTTAAGAGTTATTTTGCAATGTTTTTCTAAAGCTGTAACTTGTGTAGCACTGTAGATGAAATCCAATTTAGTTTTAATACATATTTTCGGGGTTTCTTGATTTACTTGTAAGTCATTATATACGTAACTATCAGAGGACTTTTAAACATCTCTGGAATTACTAGGTACAGCAGTTCAAATATTAATCATGTCCACTATTTGTTTTTTTGAAACTATTGCAAAGAGAAAAATTATCAGTCGCAATTAAATCTCAAATTAACCTCATACTTTCAAACTAATTTTAACTATTAACTATATCATTAATAACGATTTCCTTCAGCAATCGTAACTTACACGTATGAAAGGAAAGATCATGCTGCAACATGTAGTATTTGAGTTCAAATATTGAAGAAGTGCTTTTAACACCTCACTTATTGCATTCGTTGACTCTATAGACAAGAAAAAAAGAAGAAAGAAATATTAAACAGTTAAGGTCTAAGAGGAAAATATATTTATAGTAGTAAATAAAACCATAAACTAAGTAGTTATGTTAGTATTAGACATTGACGTCTTCTATGCTATTTTTTATAAACACTACTAGATATAAATGCTTAGCCATCCATTACTACTAGATCACGATTCGACATGCTGTGAAAAACATCTTTTTCCTTAAATAGTTAGTTGGAACGGTGCAACCTAATCTAAAATTTTTCACTATCGAATAAACCATTATCTTCATCTACTATAATTTTGTCTACTTATCAACTGGCGGTTAATAGTTAGAAATACACTAAACAGATAATACGTAGAAAGTGAATGCATTTTAAGTATGTTCATGCAAAAATTGACTTATTTGCGGCGAACATTAATTAAAGTTAGATTTAGCAAATAAAAACAACTATTTCTTATTGTAAAAAGTTTTCTATAACTCTAAGAAGTTATGATTGTACCACACGTAAACATAATTGTCGCCATCTCTATAGTTACAATATGGAATTAATTAAAAATAAATCTCCTTGGTTTACATTTTGATAAAAGAAATTCACGCTAGTTGAAAAACATGCAACATGTTGGCTAAAACCAACTTGGCAAAATATGTGGTTATATAGTTATTTCTTAAGTTGTATGGGCCTTGTATAGCACACAACTAAAACAAACAAATATATTTGAATTATTGCTAAATGTTTAAATAAAAATCAACTAAATTCATGTTTCCTAGTAGTAACTAATAAAGAGTTGCCTACAAATAATCGAAACTTCATTCTATTAAGTGACTTTGTTTAGTGAATGAAAAACCTTGAACATATATACACCCAGACATTCAACACTAATTCAAGTATTGTCATTTGTGTATATAAATGCATATATACGTGCATATACTTAAAAAGTTCCGAACCAGTAAGAAGGTCTGCACTGCTTTGATTAGAATACGTGTACCGATTTAAAAAGTTTCAACCTTTCTGCCAGGTCACGAAGATTTTACTTTCTGAAGCATGTTTGACGACAACTGATAGCTATAGATAGTTACCGTCAGTACATACTAAAAAAACCCAGATAGGATCAAAGAATATCAATGTCAAAAATCAAGATTACAATCAAATGATTACAATACGCGCTTTTATATTCCATTTTTATGTTTTTTCCTTATTTTCCTCACATGGTGAAAAATAAATATGACGAAAATTTTACAAAGTATTTTGAATTGCGTTAAACAACTATTTGTCTTTCACTTATATTATAGGAAAAAGAACCAAAGATTGAGCTCTTGGAACTTACTTTTATTTAAAACAACTAAGTTGCTTATTTCCCCGGAAATAGCTGTCATCAGATGCTAAGAAGCAATTATGGTACGACAGAAATATGGTTACGTGTTTCTCTCTAGTCCTATTCACTAAATCCCCAACGTTAACATCTTCGATTTCAATAACTTTTCTTCTCTGAAAGTGAATAAGTTAATTAGAATTAAACATACGAAATTTTTAAGCAACTTCATCGGAATTCAGAAAGGTACGTCATAAATTATCACGCAAATCAAGGACTAGGTCAAATGTGGTAAGTTGTTCAATAACCAATAACAAATATATTATAACAAGAACCGGCTTTGTTATTTAATTCCTGTTTTTAGATATTTGTTACTAATGCCGTAGATTTTGCCTATTTCACCTGTGGTCTGTTAAACTACTTGGAGATTAATAAATAACATAGAGCGTTTGTTATCGACTCCATCAAAAAGTCTGTACAAGCGATTATCAATTCCCTTAATATTGTTGAAGTTTTTTAGCAGTGTTCACTGAACTCATCTTCGGTTCAACAAAGATCATAATAAGTAGTTTGTCCAAAATTATCGATTCTTCAACTAGTGGAATTGTATATGATTAAGTAGTTTCCAGTTTTTTTACCCAAGGTTCAACTTGAAGTTATGTAAAAGTTAGATAACTTTGTTAATCAAAATTAAACTGTCTTACTTGCCTAGATTCTCATTTTTGTAGTGCGTTATTTGTTTGGCAGCAATACCGGCTAAGCTAAACTCTGCAGGTAAACGTCTTTAAATGACCCTGAATTGTATTTGAACAATAAATTTAGCATTCGTAGATAAAGATACACATCATTGTGGAAAACAATAAAAGTGTTTTGAAATTTTCTAAAGGTTACAAGGTTGTTAATATGACCCGCGAAGTTTCAAACACTGGGAGAAATTTATTGAATTAATGTAATAATACTAAAACTATACATTCTACTCAATTTGCCCCCAAGTAATATCATTCCTTGAACCTTAATAAGGTCTCAGAAATTCTCTTAGGCGACACCAATAACTTTTGATATTTTGTGTGTTGACACTTGTGCCTGAATCCATAAAATTCTTTTGATGAATGATTATACGGCAACTCATAAACACGAGTGACGATGCCAGAGTAACAGGTAAATGCATTATGCATTACGCACGCGATATAGAAGTATGTCTGAGTTCTGATTTAGAAGCTCTAAAAAGCGTACTTTCTTTACTGATTTCCACCAAAAGCCATAACAACGCAACATAAGCACAAGTATTCTGGAGCTAATCAAATGAATGGGTAGAGTTAATATTTACATAGGTATTACAAAGGACGATCTACCACTCACACTTATAAAAGGATTATGCAAAAAGTACATTGACGTCCATTAAGTATAGTGAGTAAACTGAGTTTTCTGCACACATTCAAAGTCCCCATCATTTCGATAATATAATAAGAAATAAAAGTTAATGTGAATAATTTACTTGCCTCATCTAAAGAGGAAAAATTACCATTACGTCGTAAAAATGAATCGGTTTCAGGAATAGGTTATGGTAAATTGTTCTAAATACTTTAAAATTAACCGTTAAAGCAAAAAACTTATTTCATGAGATGCGATTTTGCCTGTAAGAAGCATGCGAATGTTTGAATGGTGGGCTGTTAATGTTTAAAAAAAACTACTTTCTACATATGACAAAATCTCCTTGTTTGTGAGGTGTAACCTGCCTTATGTTTACCGCTACATACAATGGTTTCTACGAAATCAATCAAACAAAAATAACGCATGATTTGCTTACACATATACCAATCTGATTCATGCACATAACATCTAGTGTGCTGTATCTACCAATCACGGCATCTTTCTACAAGGATAACGAGATCGCAGACTGATGCTTATAATGTTAATACATAATTAATGACAATTAATTCTACACGTACGTAAGCATTTACATAAGCATATTCTCATCCAGAAATTTTTATATTTTTGTCTGAACTTCTTACTATAATTATACTTTCATATGAATATACCCTCTGTTAATGTTTATTTTTCACAGTTAACCATGTTAAAATCCTTCACACTGATTCTCAGCGTCAGTCAACCTGTTAAAATAATAAGCACTCTTGATGATACGATTGATACACCTTGGTTATTAAAATTAGAACAGCTATGTAGTATCAATCAATTGCGCTTTTTCGTTTTGCTACTTGCTTTCCTTTCTTATTAATTTTTAGCAGGCACTAAATCGGTGTACTGAGTATTACGACGAGTAGTTACTCCCAATAGCGAAGAGTATATTTACTATTGGAATATGATACTGATATGCTGTCATTAACCATCTTCTGTACCGCTTTGTAGCTGCTCGACAGTTAGTGCCACAAGATGATATCTCGTACCACGAACCACATATAACAATTTTCAAATAGTTATTGTTAGTACTATGCTAACTCTCAGTGTGTAAAGTTTGTATATCATAAGCTTACTTCTTTTTGTGCATATTGTATGTATGTTCATATTTTATGTTTTCTCTTGTAAATGGTCCCTTTCATATATCATCATGACCATGCTTGTAAACTAAAAAAGGATGTACAAATTAATGATGGCGCATGCAGTGCTGACGATGAATTTTGTTAAAATGAATCGATTATGTAGACAGTTGGCGTGTGCAACAGCTTCTTCAATAACTATAAACAGTAGAACACTATCTACCGACGAGTTAGAGCGGCAAGTCATAACAATTCGACACAACAGAAGAAACAGCCCAGGAAAACAACGACAAAGACCTTTTAAATGTGATATACTGCCTTCTTTCTTCAAAACACCACTTCGAGTAGTTGAATTGGTTAATAAGTGTGTGATGTACACACAAAAGCAAGTAAAAGGAAAGAAATGATTTTCTTAGTTGACATATGCGCGGCTATATCCTAAATAGATGTAGAACATTGGCGACAGATAAGGACGAGTTTGTTGGCAGTAAAAGCCATAAGAGGATAGGCTTTAAAAATTTCAATAGTGTCAGATTGCTGCATCAGAATCGGTGATTGCGTAGTGCAGTGTCTATTTGTAATGGTTAAAGGTATGTAGCACACGATACTGGCAGCAGACTTTCTCAGAAAAGTGGGGGGACGGTTCGTAACACAGAGAACAAAAAGGTAAGTATAAAATAAGGTTATTTCAATATACATGCAAATAGTGAGATAGCAAAGGCACAAGTGATAGAGAAGAGAACAAATATCGATAATGTGGTAGCAAAATACAGAAACCTGTTCACCGAAAATGCAGTGTCCTATGAGTATTTTTATAGAGTGACGCATTAAATCCCTATAAAGAGTCATAGAAGACCACATTTTACACGCATCGAACTCAAGTTCATCCAGAAACAGAAATAAATCGTCAAGTTGAAGAAATGTTGCGGACCAGAACAATTGAAGAGGCCGATAGTCATTACAGCTCACCCGTGCTACTTGTAAACAAAACGATAGAAACAAAAGATTCTGCATGGACTTCAGAGAACTAAACAGTATAACAGAATTGAAACCAAGCACGATACCAACTGCGGTGGAAATTCCAAATCGCTTACAACAAGCAAAGTTATTTACGGTGCTAGATCTCAGGTTAGGATATACCGATAAAGACGAGTAATAGGTACAAAACAACTTTGGTTGTGGGTCAGAAACAGTATCAGTTCAAAAGAGTGCCATTCGGACTGCCAGGCGTGCCGCTCTAATTCAGAATACCGATGAACTTACTACTACAGAACCTTGGAAATGTCGAAATATACTGAGATGATCCGGTAGTGTATAGTAAAATTAAGTAACGAATACACAAGGCACTTAGAAGCAGTTCTCGAACGAATTTGGGAGTTTGCGCTGTGCATTTATTATAAAAGGTCGCGGATAGCCGAAAGTAACGATAGGTTGGTGAGGTATTGTTGTGACTCGTGGTTTTGATTCTTTTATCAAACGAGAAATCTCTGTCATCAATTTATATCTCGTATGGGTTAGCCACTTGATTCGGCTCCTAAGCTTTAGTACAACTCGCAGGCTAAAACTACACTTCAACGTGAACACAAGACAGAAGGCAGCAAATAAGACAAAATAACACTTTACTGCAAGGTTCCATTATGTACAGAAAACTAGAGTATTTATAGTATCATAAATGTTTTTGGACTTCTAGAACTTTTCGAATCCTGCTAAACACAGTATTAGTAAGATAACTATCAAATCAGAGACTTCTCATTGTTTAAAATTTTCTGATAAAAAGCTATATGCTTGCTGAATGAACACAATGTATCCTATTGATTTCTACGCCTCTTTAAAGTTGTTTAAGAAGATTTTTCTGTTTTACCCAACAGGTATAAGTAGTAGACGGTGATGCATAGCCGCTAAATAATAAAATTATGACCATGAAGAACATAACGACACCCACCTCGAAAAGGAAGTTTGGGCAGTTTATGTAAAGACTAGCATTCTACACCTGCTTCATAAGAAACTCTAACGAGGTCGCTGCACCACTGTACAAAATATTAAACAATGAAAATTTTGTATGGATACAGAAGATACAGAAAACCCCTGCTCAATAAATCTGCTATTAGATACAAGGAAGATGACTTAGAGACTACCTGTCTCTGAAAAGTGGTTCACAGTAGCCAAAAACGCCAGTGATTTTGACGTAGGCGCAGTACTTTGGCAGGACGATGGAGTGGTGGAGTATGCTATCCGTGTTTTAATACTGACATAACAGAAGTACTCGACCACTGAAAAGAAGTGTTTAGCAATTATTTGGGCGTTAGACGAGTGGAGACCGTATATATTAGGCCAGCCATTTTACATTGAGACTGATCACAAGCCGCTACATTGGTTAACGACAACAAGAGTTACTGATGGAAATTGTCACTACCCCTGTAAGATTACGATTTTACGATTGGCCACATACCAGGAAATCGAAAAGTAATAGCTGACTACCTTCCCGACTATGTGAGGACATTGGCTTATCGGATGTAGGATATGAAGTCAACAAAACTGAAACAAACTCTGAAAGACTAGTTCGTTGTCAGAAATCTGATTCAATTTTTAAGACAGTGAGACTGGCGCTAGCTGAAGGAGTTGACAATCAAGCCTCACAGGAGTAGAAGCTTTACACCTAAAAGCGATTAAATTAATGCGACTAAATTCTATTTGGAGAGACATGATGAAACTGGGTAAGTCCAAACCATTCGCATAAGATTTGACACCATCACACACCCATGCGTCGCAGAACCAGACTCTGAAAGTGATAACCGATGCAAGACTAGAGATTTTATGCTTACATGTCTAATTAAGTATAAGTTCTACGCACTTCGTTACCCTTATCCTCATAACAATGTGATTGTGAAGTCTTTCCTCAGGATATCCACGGTACCGTACTGTTATGATGCCGACACACTACGAGTTGGATGGGATCCGCGGTGATTCCTTATCAACTAGGAAAGACGTTGATTAAAGTAGTGATGCAGTACATTGTGGCTGACCACGGCGTTCCGAGAATGGTATTAACTGATAAAGGTCCATATTTCGAAATCAAAGAATTCAGGTCGCGGCTTGGTCAGTTGGGCATCAAAAGAGTCAGAAAAAGCCCTATCATTTGCAAAGCAACGTAATAGCAGAGCAAAATATTCACACGCTAAAAGAATGGTTAGCAGCCAAGTAGGGGAGGAGGGTAAATGAGAGTCGGAATCGTCTATGATATTGTTAACATATGGAGGCAAGAAACAACAAATAAGTCGTTATTTTAATTGATTTACGGAAGAAGACCATAGCTCCCAGGCGACAACATAACCTATCTGTTGTGTCGCTAGATTTTTGAGGGTTTGGTGAGCGAACACTATTACCGATACTTGTACCACAGACGTATACCGAAACTTGTTCCCTTCCCAGCCAGCAGCTATTACAAAAGACTAAGCTAGTAGGAAGATTATATTGTGGAGCTAAAGTGAGACGAGAGAATAGTGAACCAGCAAACCAGTGAATTTATATTTTCAAATACATCGATTTTTTATATTAATCAATTTACAATGATTATTCATTAAGTGAAATCAATAACATTTAATTAATACAATGAAATACTGTCAACTGTATTTTTAGGGATTATGAATCATTAACACTATCCTCAACCACAGAAATGAAATTATAGGGAGTAAAAAGATGAGTGGAAACAAGTGGTGAGAACAACGGGAACGGAAAATGGACGTTAAACTATCAGAACAGCATCAAGGAAAGTAACTAAAACACTATTAGTGGATGAGCTTGTAAAGTGTAGAGAACGACAAAGCATAACGGGTAGCGTATTAGGCTTGAAGAAAGTACTCTACAAATGGTAAGGTCCGTACAGAGTCGTCGCATAGCGTGGACCGGTATACACTGTTAAAACAAACAACGAATAGTCGTTTGTAAACATAAATCAATAGAAAAGATGGATTGATTAGGACCATGGGGGAAACACATAAAAAACAACCAGGGACAACGAAATTGAGAAGATGGCGAGTATACAAGCACAACGTTTAAATGGAGAGGTGTGTCTCGTGGAAACTACTCAAACGTCGTCCATAAGTAGTAGGTAGCGAAACGCCGCGTGAAAGTAAAAAGAATCAGTAAACAGTATATGAGGTGAGTTGCAAGGTGACATGGAGTAAAGCCTGATTACAGAACCTAGGAAAAATTAGGACAACCAAGGGAAGCAAGCCTGCTACCGAAACGGCTCGAGGAACACAAAGGATGTGCAAATTGATGAATAAAAGCAATACATACATAATTTATGATGTTATCTGCTTCACCTAATAAACATTTGCTTGGTCCAACCGGTTATCTAACAGTAACAGTGTTAGTATTATTGACAAGGGTTAGATATCGAAGATAAGATTTAAGATAATATACACATACTATTCAGTAAACAGAAAATTATGAGGAATTCAGAAACTCAAACTTTGTAAGAGGACAAGGAATGAATGCCCCTACGCCATTGCCAACGACCTTAAGCCAAATCATCAATAGTCTCTGACCATTGGTTACGATTATCGCACGGGCCCCAACCAGGTAGTCTGCACCTATTAACATGGCTCAGCTTAATTGCTAATAACTTTATCGACTGATACCATGTTTTGGTTTGGCCGCCCCTAGCTTTTTTCTAGTCTACCCACACACCAAACTCCGCCCGCAGCTCTTTTAGGGTTTTTGCCGGTCCCGAACCCGGGTAAAGGAGGAGGGCTGGGCATAGGGCTAGCACCCCTATCCCGTAAAACACAAGCTTGCTAAAAAAACGCTAAATACATTAAACATACTTAACCATTTTAACTCCACCCTGGAAGTGGAGGGAATCTATATGACGCTTCATGATGAAAGCCGAGGCTCTTCGGAAGTCATGAGGCCGATGCCACCACTTCTAACAACCAGAGCGAAAATGCTTATAGGTACATGGAATGTTCGGACAATGTGGGAGACCGGGAAGATCACCCAGAAAGCAGCAGAAATGAAGAGATACAAATTGACTGTGCTCGGGATCAGCGAAACTCATTGGACTCAAACTGGACAGAAAACATTAGTCACTGGAGAGGGGCTACTATATTCCGGGCACGAAACGGAAAATGCCCCGCACACCCAAGGAGTTGCTCTGATGCTGTCTAAGAAAGCGCGCAATGCATTTGTAGAATGAGAACCACATGGACCCAGGATCATCAAAGCATCTTTCAAGACAATGAAGAAGGGGATTACAATGAACATCATCCAATGTTATGCACCCACCAACGACGGCAACGACGAGGACAAAGATCAGTTTTATGATAGGCTGCAGTCAATTATAGCGAAGTGTCCAGGAAAGAATCTGACAATTCTAATGGGGGACCTAAACGCCAAAGTCGGAATGGACAACAAAGGAGAAACAAGAAGGCAGAAATCAACAACAGCCGAACTAGACCAACGAAAACCAAGGCATAAAGTGAATTTACAGAAGCAAATAAACAAATAAAGAAGAGCATTAGAGCCGACAAACGGAAGTATATCGAAGGCCTTGCAACGACAGCGGAGAAAGCTGCAAGAGAAGGAAATATAAAAACAGCTATACGACACAACGAAGAAACTGGTAGGTAAATATAGTAAACCAGAACGACCGATCAGGCGCAAAAAAGGCAAGCTAATCACCGAGATTCAAGAATAAAGAGACAGATGGGTCGAACATTTTGAGGAACTCTTGAATAGACCAGCTCCACTGAACCCACCAGACTTCCAAGCAGCATCTATAGACCTACCGATAGATGTCAATCTACCAACGATGGAAGAAATCAAGATAGCTATCAGACAGATCAAAAGTGGGAAAGCAGCAGGATCTGACAATATACCAGCCGAAGCACTCAAGTCAGACATAGACATAACGGCAAGGATGCTCCACGTTTTATTCTAGAGGATCTGGGAGGAAGAACAGGTGCCGGCAGACTGGAAAGAAATATACCTTATCAAGATACCAAAGAAAGGAGATGCGAGCAAATATGAGAACTACAGAGGGATCACACTATTGTCAGTATCAGGGAAAGTCTTCAACAGAGTGTTGTTGAACAGAATGAAAGATTCAGTGGATGCTCAACTTCGAGATCGACAGGCTGGTTTCCGTAAGGATCGGTCATACACAGACCAAATCGCAACACTACGGATTATCCTTGAACAATCAATTGAATGGAACTCGTCACTGTACATCAACTTCATCGATTATGAGAAGGCGTTTGACAGCGTAGACAGGAGATCACTATGGAAACTTCTTCGACACTACGGTGTACCAGAGAAACTCGTCAGCATTATCCGGAATTCTTACGGCGGACTACAATGCAAAATCGTGCATGGAGGACAGCTGACAGATGCATTCCCAGCAAGAACCGGTGTCAGACAAGGCTGTTTGCTCTCGCATTTTCTCTTCCTTCTAGTGGTTGATCGGATCATGAAAACCTCTACATCTGGGGAGAAGCACGAAATTCAATGGATAAGTAGGATGCAACTCGATGATCTGGACTCTGCGGATGATCTAGCACTTCTATCCCATATACAACAGCAAACGCAAGTAAAGACAACCAACGTAGCAGCAATCTTAGCATCAATAGGCCTGAACATACATAAGGGAAATAGCAAGATCCTCAAATTCAACACCTAGAGCACCGACCTAATTGAACTTGATGGTGAAACTCTGGAAGAAGTCGATACCTTTACATACCTGGGGAGCATCATCGATGAACAAGGAGGATTCCGATGCAGATTAAGGGCAAGGATCGGCGAAGCAAGGGCAGCATTCCTACAGTTGAAAAATATATGGGAGTCCAAACAACTGTAAACTAACCTCAAAGTTAGACTCTTCAACTCGAACGTCAAGTCAGTTCTTCTGTATGGAGCTGAAATGTGGAGAACTACTGCAAACATCCTCAGGAGAGTACAGGTATTTATAAACAACTGTCTAGGAAGAATATTGAATGTCTGTTGGCCGGAAGCCATCAGCAACAGCCTACTTTAGAAGAGGACAAACCAACTTCCAGCTGAAGAGGAAATCAGGAAACGATGTTGGAAATGGGTAGGACATACATTGCTGGAAATCATCAGACTGTATCACGAGACAAGCACTAACTTGGAATCCTGTTGGACAACGGAAAAGAGGAAGGCTAAAGAACACCCAGCGTCGAGAACTGGAAGCGGACATTAAAAGGATG
The DNA here is from genome assembly GCA_025215515.1 of Schistosoma japonicum. NCBI lineage: Eukaryota > Metazoa > Platyhelminthes > Trematoda > Strigeidida > Schistosomatidae > Schistosoma > Schistosoma japonicum. The sequence goes on along the minus strand of CM046063.1, from coordinate 11,969,850 downwards.
AACAGTAACTGGGGACAGCTGGAAAGGATTGCTGAGGACAGAGTTGAATGGAGAATACTGGTGAGCGGCCTATGCTCCTCCGAGAGGGGTAACAGGCGTAAGTAAGTATGGCCCACACCAGACAGTATTACTTGTTGAAGTAGGCGGTGGTTCGGCATATAGAATACATATCCTAACTACATCAGTTGAAGAAAATTTACTAGTTCATTGATCGATTTACCATATTCACCTAGTACTCTAATCCTAATCCAAGTATTGCTTACTCGATGGTCCCAGAGAACACGAGCAATCCTTCGAAGACATCTACGATCGAATACTAGAAGCCTATGAATATTCACTATCTTAAATGGTATATTTCACAGATAGCGTAAAACATTCGAAAGATAATATACAGTGATGCTGATCAACATGATCTTCAATCCAATCTAAATGAATCAGCTCAATGGCCCCAACGTTTGGCGTTAGAGACTAATTGCAGTAGGAAGTGTACTGATGCAGCGTCAACAATATTCACAGCCACAATATAACCTAAATAATCCACTAATTCTACAGGTAAAATGATATAAGAACTAAGTAGTAACTTTAAGTTCACACTTGCGAACCCCTTCATACCACGACACAGCAGCAGCCAGAGGGTTTTGAGTGTCACGGTTACTACATAGAGCAATCAAATGTTTTGATGAGGATATGTTACGGATTTTATATCCTACGTACTTGACACCTCATCTTGAGTAGTATATCTGAGTGAATGTCACTATCCTATTAACGATGTCAACGTGCTTAATTGAGTTCAACTGGTAAGTACTAAGCTAGTAAACGGGCCTTCAAACCTGCCTTGAAATGAATGATTATGGTGTTTAAACCATCTCCCTTTATTTTATTGTAGAAAATGGGGTGACCTGATATTGGCATTCCTGTACTCTAAATAGTGAATTGCATGTTTCAATTTACGCTAACTATAAAACTAATAATTTCAGAGGTCATCACAAATGGTTCAAGAACTGAGATTGAGCAAACCCAGGATGGGGTCCCGTTATTTACATCGAGTGGTCAGCAACTGCAAAGCACTACCCGTACAAATAGTATCAGCTTTTTCAAAAACCTTGATATTTACTTAAATAAATACTGCAAGAATTAACACACACCGTCAGACCTATTATCCTTCCCATTAAAAAGTGAGGACGTAAGTCTTGAGGTCATACAATGTTTTTCTGCCCTTCCAGTCAAGGTCGAGTCCAAGCCCCACTGTTTGTTTTCCCACATGGCTACGTCCGTTTCCAGGTGTTTCTTTTGCATCTTGGGCTTCAGCTGCTACACAATGTACAAATCCAACATTCAAAACTGCTATCAACCGCCCGTGGTCTAATACTTCAATGCACAGAGATGTGTTATCTGTGCTTGCCGCTGTTACTAAGACAATCAAAGATAATGGAGGAAAAGAATCACCATCGGAATACTATGCAGCCTTGGTAAATAGAATTTCATGAAAGGTCATTGCCCATAAATACAGTTGACCCTTATGAGTGAGTCATCAGAAAAGGCAGCTGTTGCTTATTTATTGAAGTTAACCATGTCTAAAGCGTAAGTTTACTTCTTATCTATCTGTCTCTAGTATTCAGGACTCACTACTGCGTAAAACATTCGGAGAGGCTGCCAAGACGCTGATCAAAGTCTTGTCGTCCCACAGTAGCAGTACCGACTCTTCTCTAAATAAATCCGTAACGTTTTAAATCACATAATTCATTCTGTAGGTTTTAACATGCCTTGGAAAACTTTTACGAGCTCAGTCATATGACTCCTGGTCAACTGATTCTGTCCGTCATATATATCGTCACGTATTGCGTTTCGTGGACAGCGAGAAACCCAGCATCCGCAGGTCGTCCCACTTAGCAGTTGTCGACATCTTGGGGTCATCGAACGTAGTCAGTCTTACTGGTGATGTAATTTTCCATCCCGCTTGCCACCAAACTCAGGAACACTTGTGTTCTGTTATTCGTCAGGAAATGAGGTATGCTGTGACAATTTAAATGTGGCTTCTGTTTATTACCATTTTGTATTTGACCTTGCATATCAATGCAAATACTAATTTGCCGTAATATTGATTTTCCTTAACCTTTTCGCTCCAATTCATTAATGGATGCCACTATTGTTTCAGTATTTATTTGTATATCCTTGCAGGCTACGTCACTATAAGCCTTGCTGTAATAATTACTCTATCTGTTTTCCCTTCAATTTACTTTTAGTTGTTTCATCGCTGATCTCAACCATAAAGGGGTCTTCTCGTTATGGTTCCTCCGTGTTTAGTAAGACGTAACCAGACTCATGCTCACTTTAGACAGTGTTTAGTCTAAACATGCACTCCAGGACAAGTGGCATTCTTCTGCCAAGTCTATTCGACGATAATTGATAGCGCTGTTTTTTCGGGTCCATCGCTGGATGATATAGAGGATGGTCATTCGTATTAGACAATGGCTTTTCTTATGCTTAACGTATATGCTTACTAAAAAAAAGTGTTCGTCAGAGTATCGCTACACCAGACGATCGCCATCATCTGTTTGCTGACCCGGGCCGCAATCGAAGTGTAGCCAATAAAAACAAAAGCTACGGCATACGTCTTTCACTTTCCGAGCTCTTATGAAATCGTTCAATCAGTCATGATATAAACGATTGTCGTAAAGAATCCATTCAATAAGGCCTTTTCTGCCCTGCACCTTCCGTAGGTAGTATAAATGAGTGGCACGAGATTATAGGGTGTTAGTTATAAAGACCTGTTGCTTGATTTAAGGTCAAGTTTGTACGTTGAAGGCTTCAATGTGCAGTTTCGATAGACTCGAGATAGTATTTCGTGAACTAAAATCGTTGGTATTATTGGCACATGTAAAGGGAAATCAACAATAGAAATTTTAAGTTCGTAGTTAAAGTAGAAAAAGTGTAAGAAATTTGACTAGTAAAACGGAAATCTTTAGTGTTGTTAGATTTTCAAGATCGGTTATCAACTCCCGGTTCCCACGCTGTGAAAGGTTTCTTACTAAGGTACCTACGGAAAAAAAACTGGGTGATTAATCTTAATAATTACAGTACCCAACGGATAACTGGTCACACGGGCTTTCTGTGGGTGGTTTTTGTTGTGTTAGCAACATACTTCCTATGGCCTTGCCGCTTATCATAGAAATCTGTGGAGTAATGTGAGGGGCGCGTTTTCGGTCGTGACGCTTTCCAACTCTATCCTTTCTTTGTTAGAAGGTCTCATCACTGGTTGTTTAAAGGAAACACTACTGCCGTCATACCTCTGTACAGCCAGTGGTACGACTTTGCTCTCGGACTTTGTATTTACTGGTCTTAATCTTACGGCACTGCAAGCTACCCGCCTGGCATGATGGGACCTTAAGGGACGATTGTTACACCCAGTATAGCTTGTTGGTTCATCACGATAGGTAAGTTCGACTATCATATGAAGATGACAGCGAATCACTAAAATGAAGAATGATAGTAGCATTGAATAGGTCTTTAAGGATGGTGGTCCAGTTTTAGCAATTCATTTGACTATTATTTTGGCTAAAGTCTTGTAGTAATTCCATCTGACTAGGTTCTGATCACTGATCACCTCAGCCTATAAGAAAAGTCCAAAATCGTCTAAAGATAACAATAGAGGAATCGGTTCAACTAAGAGTTTTTAAAACACTAGCTCCATTATTTGTTAAACGAATAAGTCTCGTAAAGTAAAAATACTATAAAATTATTTTGATTCCTGACCTGAACGTGGTTGTGTCGACCACATATTCACCACACGTCGGGTTTCAGAACATAGACATACTTATGGACGTCAGTCCATGACGGTTTCTCTTGACTTAAAAGCAGCACTTTACTTCATATATCGAAAGATTCTATGGCAATTTCTTTCATTTCAAAGCCGTGCTTTAGAAGTACATGAATACTGTGGAGGCCCTTTATTCGTCGATAATTAGCGAACTGTCATTTGATCTTCTAATTTCGAATGGTATCCATCATGGCTGTCTACTATCATAAGTTTTGTTTAATTTCATTATAGCAGTAGGTACTGCTAGAAATAACGCTTAACCAGTCTGATAGAGAACCTCCTCTCCTTTTGTATTAAAACATCTAAATATCGACTGTTGCAGATAGAAGTAATCTTCCTGGGGAATCGTGTTGCCGCAGATGGAGTAGGCACAGAGAGAAAACATGCGCCATTGTTAACTAGCCACATGCGAAATTACCTGAAGACGTTCATACTTTTCTGGGGCTTGGTTCTTATTACAGACGCTTTGTTCGTGATTTCCTCATCATTGGCGGCACCTATTGACACAAAGGATGGAAATTCTTATGGACCATAGAGTGTCAGCAGGCCTTCTACCCCTTAAAAGCATGTTTGACCTCCCTCCCCATACTAGCCTTTTCGGAGACTTCCGTAGATGGGGGGTGAGTTTATACTTGACAAGGATGCTAGTTCATCGGTTATTGGCACAGTTCTATCACAAGTAGCACGAAACGGACAGGAGAGAGTCATCGCGTACGCTAGTCGATGACTAGATAAGAGTGACAGCGTATCTACGCAAAGTACCGACTACAGACCACTTTGACTATCTTCTTTCCTGCTTAGATGACGATACGACCAAGAGAGCAACAGCCAGCGGTTTCGCGGCGAATAACTCACCAACACTGAATTGGAAAATTTTAGATGAATGTTATTCTTTACCCATGGAAACGCAGCAGGTGTCTTGTGGCAATGTTTGTCCCTAAAAGGCATACCTCAAATAAACATAAACCTTATTAAGGCCCTCTACTCGGTCACCACCGGTCGAGTCAGAGCATATGACTAATTGTCACTAAAAATTTCATCCTTAAACGGAGTTTATCATGGTTGTTTCTTATCCCTATTTTTATTTATTTATTTTCGTCATGGATATACTCTTAGAAGTCTCATTCACGTCTTTTAACGTCTGGGGAATTAATCTCCTTCCAGGACATCCTCTCATCGACTTAGAATACGCAGGCGATATAGTTCTATTTGCTGAAGACGCTGACAACATGCAGAGTCTCCTGAGCAACTTGAGTAACAATGTATGCATATTCGTGATACGCTTCTTCCCTTCTAAATGCAAAATGTTGCTCCAGGACTGGCCTGCTTTTTCATCTAGATTAATGATATGGAGTGAAGTAACTGAATGCGTTGAACACTTCACTTACCTCGAAAGTCTCATCACCCCTGGTGGGTCGGTGTCTGACGAAATCTTAGCATGGATTCAGAAAGTCCGATTAGCATTTGCCAATTTACGCCACTTGTGGCGCAGGCGAGATATCCGTCTCAACAAAAGGCTGGGTGTACTACGCAGCAATCCGCGCCGTCCTAACATTTATCTGCGAAACTTGGGCCATGAGAACACAAGATATGCGTCGACTTGAGGTGTTTAGCTATAGAAATCTTCGTAGCATCTCTCGTATATCATGGAATAGTTGAATAAGTAATGTGGAGGTTAGACAAAAAGTTCTTGGGAAATATAATAAATCTGTCGAAGAGGTCATTAACTTTCATCGATCCGAAATGGCTGGGACATGTGTTGCGCATGCTTGACTGCCGCCTGCCACGTCGCGCGATGTTGGTTATGGTCGTAGTAGGATGGAAAAAGGGTAGGGACCGGCCAAACCAAAATATGGCATCAGTCCATGAAGTCTTTGGCTGTTGATCTAACCCATGTTGGTAGATGCAAATTACCTGGTTGGGGTCCCCGTGATAGTTGCAATAAATGGCTGGAGACATGACTCAGAACCGGTCATAGTGACGCAGGTGTATTCACTCCTCAACTTCATCTAAATCTTGAATCCTATTATTAGTTTCTGCACACCTTTACTTCACTCTCCTTTCTTGTGTTCTGTCATTATGTTACCTCTGTAATCTTGTAGTGCTAATGTGGTATGGCAACTTGAACCTATGGGTGTGTGCCCGGTTCTACGTTGATGATGATAATGATATAGAACACGCAGGTGAAATAGTCCTGTTTGATGAAAGCGCTGATAAAATGCTGCCTTTTGATAAAATTGAGCAACGATGCAAGCATGTTGATGATGCGTCTGCTAATCAATGACGTGTATGCTGCCCATCGGTTCATCCTGTCTTACTGTAGTCATTAAGAGCAGACGATATTAGTAGGTTATCGGTTTTCGTTCGTAGGTGCCTTCACAACATTGCTAATGTTTATTGGTAAATAATGTTGAGGATAGACAGTAAATCAGCTAAATTTGTGGATCTTCACTAATTTAGGGGTTTGCAACATGTATTTCTTATGCCCGTCTACCTCTTACTTTAATATCTAATGCTAATAGTCGTTGGAGGATGGAAGAAAACTAGATGGTCCAAATTAAAATATGACATCAGTCTATTTAGTTACTTGCTATTGGTTTGAGTCGCGTTGCTAGATCCAGATTACTTAGTTGTGATCTGCGCAATTGTCGTAATCAATAGTTAGAGATTCCTTGACGGCTTCGGATCGGTCACAATGACATAGGTTCATTCACCCTGTCTTCCGTCAAATAATGAGCTTAGTTATTTTATACCTTCCCACGAATCAATACTTTTTCTCAGAATCATATTTCTTATGTCCACTCTGCTTTGGTGCTCATCTTACTATTGCACTCTAAATCTGTGTATATATTTGCCAGATCCTGCGTTATATGTGGCTGACTATGGTCTTCATCAACGACTAAATCACAACAGTAGTCATTTTTGCCCATGTTACGTCAGTACATTATGAATACTGTGTATTGTTATTTTTTTATGTTTTTACTTAGATTGTCAGTTTCACTTTTACACATCATTCATATAGCTTATTTCTAGTTCATTCATTACGTTATTCCTCTACTCCATGTTCATTTTTAATAAATTGTGCACTTTCATAAGACGAACTGCGCGTCCTGGATTCTACTATCATATACTGTATATTATCACTAGTTTCATCTATTTCGTATACATGTATAGTAATCGTGTATACCGCAGCTATTCAGATGTTTTTGTCAGATACTTTTTATTTTTAATTGCAAAGCCTCATTAAAAAGTTCCAGAAAATATGTATTTGTTTAAATTGTTTTTAATTTTCATAAGGGAAATATCCGTTACTTTAATTAAGGTTGTATAGAAGTTTAATTTATCTTTACTCACTACTGTTTTTGTTTTAGACAATTATTGTCCTCACTGCATACAAAGGATATTGATTGCACTCGTCTCCTGCATTGTATAAATTTACTAACTTCGATAATTCCTCTATTCCCTTCTAAAGACGTAAAGTTGGCTTGTGAATGTGTCCTTGAGTTAGCAAATTTCCCCAATCCATTGGTAAATATATCATTTTTAATTTATTCACCAGCCAATATTTTTTTATTTTTCATCTTGTCTTGCAAACCTTAATAAAGTACCATATTCAAGTACATGCGTAATATATCAAATATTGAATGAAGTAGTATCAATAATAAGGCATAGTTGAATCGGCACCATTCATAATTTTTGATTGTCCAAGTGAACTTAGAGCTAAAGAATCATGGCACCGATTGTATGTTGAAGATGAACCTTCAGTTTTTTTCTTTGTTAGCCTTCTCATTTATATCAGCTTCTTCTGTTAGGATGAATAATTATTAGTTTATAATAACTCTACTACTGAAAATCGTTTTTTTTGTTTTTCACAACTCACTAGGTGTTAATAAAGTTCTAGTTTTAAATGGTTGCATTGTAGTGAAGCTTTCATTATTGAAAAGCTTTTCTTATGTTTGTCGAAAATTCTAAACGTATATAATGCTAACTGTATTGGATTTTTTTATTGCCTGCAGTTTGTTCGCATTTTATACAACCATACTTCAGCATTCATTCATTTTAATTAATGATTCTTTTTCGTTTCACTTTTTATAATCATCACTATGCTTTATCTTGCTTTTTTACGCATAAGGTTGTAACCAGAATGTTTCATAGTTTCAAAATAATGTTCGATTCCAAGCCATCGTTAAAAACTTTGCCGATTGATATAGCTGCACGCCTGTTAACAGCATTTTATTCTTGTCGACCTAATGATCCGAATGTATTTACAATATCCTCTACAAATGATACATGTACTGGTATAGATGCATTAATTTCATGGATGCAAGCACTTATCTCGGGATGCACATATTTATGTAGCTTGTCTCTGCTAGCTATGAAAACTGAAGATAATGAATTGAAGCAGACGATTGGATATATTGGACGATTTAGTATTCAACAATTGGCCAATGAACATGTAGATCGTTTGGTTAAAACATTATTGTCTTTTTTGATTTCTACTCCACTCCCACAGTTAAGAGAACCAATTACTCAGAAGTTAAATCAATTGTTTACTGAAGTCGTAGTAAGTTATTCATTTCAGTAGGTTTTACGGTGTAATATATATATATATATATATATATATATATATATATATATATATATATATATATATATATATAATCTACTCAATACTTTAGTTGGTTAATTATGAAACTTATTACATAGTCAATCATTTACGAACAACGTAGAACCTGGCACATATATATATCAGTCCAAATTATTACGTCATATCAGCACGAAAAGACGAATTCAAGTAGTATTAACATCCAACGATCGCGAAAAATTTGACAGAATATAGTTTAAGATGGTAATAATCCGTGAAGAGAAAGTTATGAAATACTTTCAAAGTCCAGGATCTGATGGAAGATAAAGAGTAAATGCAATTGTACTACTCTGACTGGTAATAACCTGCGTCACTCAACGTCGTCAACCATTAGTTAAGATAATCACGCAGACCTCAACACATTATAAGTGAGTTCGATTAACTAAATTGAAAACGTCTTCAGGTGATCTATACTTTAATAATCACTTCCTCATCTACGAATCCATTGGTCTATGATCAGGAAAAGTCGGTATGCTGCTGTCAAAACTATCAGACAAGTGCAATATTAAAAGATGAATTCCTTGTGGAATAGTGTGTTTGAATAACGGCTTATTAAATAGGGATGAATCAATGGTTATACAGCTGGATAATTGACCTAAGCATTCTGAAGCGTAGATAAGCTACGGGAAATTTCATATAGTTTAAAAAAATTTTTCTGCATGAAGCTATTACTTGCTTGAATCTGTTAGCGTTATCCTCATAGTTATTCTTATAACATTATCCGTATGTGATTTGTCAGTTATTTTGTATTTATTCACAAAATACTAGACCAGTTGTAACATTATGGGAGAGCATATAACTGTGACTTGGATTACATACTCATATTAAAAGTAATATCTTAACTATTCCTAATTATCAACCCTCATACGAGAACTGACAAATTTTTAAACACTGCTGATAATTGATTACAGCGCCAAATCTGGCACAGATGTGTATTGGTCTGATATACCACACCACGATTGCACAGCAAGATTAAATTACCATGGCGTATACTCGAAGCAGTAATAGTAATGGCGGTAGTATCAGTGGTAGTAAACAAAAGTTGTAAATATGGTATATGATCCGATAAGAAAGAATAGATTCCCATGATAATAAGTATAACAATTTTAAACCCATAGTCTAAGAATAAATACGGAGTAAATCCATTTGTTCTATTGTGTTCTGTCATGTCATCCTGCGACTCTACAATAACTGAAAATTATGACATTTTGGATTAGTCCAAATAGATAAGATCATTTCATTTAGTTTCTACTGTTGTCTTAGATTGTGCATCTAAAAAATAACTAGTGAAATGTAATTTTTATCCGTATCCCCTATTGATGTAACTGTTCCGTCAAATTACCTAATATTACAAAATAACAGTGTCTAGTATCATGTATTTATAATCACCTCTTCAAAGGCTACTGTACTTAATAACGCTCACTAAGTTCATAATATTATCAACTGTCACATAGTAAATGCATTTGTCTACGCATGGTTACTGAGTTTCATTTGCTTTGAGGATGTTTTTTCCAAAGTTGACTAGTCTTGGAGAAGATGTCATATGATCCATTTAAAACAATCTTATTTATATTGTCCTCAACTATTTAAAGCTTATTGATTTGAAATCATTTTGGATGTCTTTTATCTTTCTTAATATCCAAAGTATCAGTCATAGTTCATAAGCCGATTCCTCTTTGAAAATGTTTTAGCAACCAATTTCTACACAGTATTTATAACATCAGTACACTCAATCTTTTTTGACCTTTTCAATTTCAGGATCCCCAGTTAGTATCATGTCAGTTAGCTGATATACTTCCAGATTTTATTCCTAGTGTCCTGACACATTTTATTAATGGTCTGCAGTATACACACTATGAAATATGGCATCATTTATTATGCCTTATTGGTCGATTTATAATGATTATCTCTAAAGTATTGCCTTCCAATACAACACTCTATCCAACTTCTTTAACTGAATTATTTAAAGTGATTTTACATTTACATGATTGTTTGGTTGATGGGCCTAAAAGTTTAATCAATCTTATTCATGTTGATCCAGAGAATTTCTCTTTAATCGGTTTAAATGATTTGGGCGAGAAAATTAGTCGATGGATTGGATAGTGTCTGTTTACTAGCTATTGAGTATATTGGCCCAGAATTAATTTTACCTGGAAATATATTCTCATTGGAAGCAATAATCGAGGAGTTGTAAGTTCTTTTAAAGATGTAGGTCGTATATACATTCTACTTTATTCAATAAATACTCAGACTTCATTTCAAAAACTTTAAGGCTCATGAGTCTTATTTCATTGATAAGAATCCTCATTTTCTAAACGCCCTTTCTATCTAAGTTTTCACTATTCAAATCATTCCTAAAAACCAATAGTCAAGCTCTTCAGCTGCTTTGTATTCAACTTTCGAACACGATCTCAGCTTTGAGTTTTTTTCTAAAATCATGCTCACAGATAATTTTATAATAAATTCAGTTTACCAGCAATCATTGATACTAAGTGGGCAATCGAATAACACAACAGACCACATACTTCATATTTCCTCCTTCAAAGTAGGCCTATGGTTGTCCTGACCTTACATTATTTTATCATTCTACACAGTCCTCACTGGAACACATGACCCACCTTAGAAAAGCATTCTATAAAACATCATTTCTACCAAATGCCACTCAGCGTTTCATGATTTTCCTGCAGAAAATTTAGCTGTTCAATTCTCATGTCTATTAATCATTCTGTATATATTTTTTTGTAAGTTGTGTAATTCAAGGATTCATTTGGAAAAATGCAGTCATAATCTTTTAGTTTATTCATTTACATAGTACAACAATGATTTTGAAAGACGGATTTTGTTTTTCTAAACATGAAATAGGCTCATTTTTATTTATGATCTAGCTAGGAAAAGCTACTTGTATGCATATACTTGATCTATTATTATAACATTCAAGCGTGTATCTCTTTTAGGTTATGATACTTTTCTTGATAATTACAACGTTCATTTTCATAGTTTTGATGTCTCACATTATAGAGTACCATTGTAAACTAAGAGTCGCTGTATTACTATTTCGTCATAGTATAAGGATTCGCAGTGACACTGCATCTCCACGACCCCACAAGGAATAGGACTAAAAAATTTCATTTGAAGAAGTGAGTGCACAAACTTCCAATCATTGAATTGGCACCTATTGCTCTATATTTCTAACTTCAGTAAATTTTCGATATTAAATTTTTGGTTAAACGAAGCGACTATCTATTCAGAATCTCCAAAGTAAACGATGTACTTGTTATTAAAATTACTTATATTTTTCGATTAATTTTGTTGTCAACTAACACAATTTTCTCTACTGCTTTTTTCAATACATTTGGCTTTTTAGAGAGACTGGTAAGATCGCCTTGCAAAGGTCTTGGCTACTACCGCTGTTATCACGTGCAGTACCACAGAAACCTACTGCACTATCAATATTTAATAAATACATCCTTCCATTGGCTGATAGAAGTGTAACTGTTGCCAGTATACACTCAACGACAGCCTTATCGGATAAATCAAGGCCTCCAAATAATACCTTAATAACTTCATCAATCAAAGTCGCTTGTCAACTTTGGTCTTCATTAAGTCTATTTGTGCATCATAGTCCTACAGATTGGTCAGAATTATCAACTGGCGGGTTAGGATGTCGTTTAGTGAAAGAATTAAATTCTTCTCCTGCATTGAGACCAATTATTTTGCATACGTTTCGTCGATTAGCCAAATTGGCTGTTAATGATGGTAAGTCTGAGTATTTTTATTAACAATATGTTCCTTTCAAAATACAGTCAAACAACTTTTATTCCTATACACACTGGTCAGTATATCCTTGTTGATAATTTTGACCTGTTTGCTTCACAGATTTAGTTCACTTTTAAAGGTTGTTTAATGTAACTCACTACATGCTTATGTACTCAGTTTTTAAGTTACACCTTGTGCATGTGAGAACCAGTGACATTACCCTTGGCTGGACAAACCTAATCATAGTGGAGTACGAGTCCAAGACCTACAGTAAATTATAGGAAATGAATAATTTTCAAAATATTATAGCTAAATAAGCCAACGATTAATTTTTGAACTACTTATGTACCGTCGAATCTGGCACTACAAAACTCACATTCTGAATAGCAAATTTTTCTTTATATCATCAGTCAGTTTAACCTGGGAATAAATTTTTGGCATTCTGTTTAAGGGAGAGGGTTGAATTCAGTGTGATGGATGACGCAGTATTGAATAGAAACAGCATAACGGGCGTTGCAAAACAAAGATTATTAAAGTAGACAAAAAAAACAGTGTGCTTTTGGTTTTTATTGGTTCTCTATTTCACCTGGGATGCTTATTTCCAATTCTACAGTTTATACCATCTGGAATGTTTATCATCGTGGTCATTATTATTATTAGAACCCCAATCACGCTCTTTCAGTTTTCATTCAATGCATAGATCTCTTATTTTCTTTTTTCCAAAACGGAAAGATTCAGCTATTACGATTATGCGTGGTGGTGCTAAAACTGCTATACCAACCATGTTATCCGTGTATGAGTCTCTGGATACATCTACACAACACTCATTAAAGCAAAAAATTCAAGCTACTTTATCATATTATCTGCCAATTCTATCACCAAAAGTAAGCATATCAACTAGTTAATTTTTTATTTTTGAAAATGTTGCGAATGTCTGTCTGTTGAAAGTTAGTGTACAGTTTCGTCGCACTGATTAATCACTGAGTAGCTACATAAATGTTATGTTTATTCCGATCTTTAATACTGATCGAACTTGGTCGATCGAGTCGCAATGTGCCCACTAATCTAAATGACTCGACATTACGTATACTGTATGTTTGATGTTAGAAGGTTGGAAGTACTCAGTATGAGTCTCCTCAAGATTACAAGCAGACCCTCCTGGAGAGTATCAATCTCAATCGAATTGGTTGTCAATTCCTAATACTTTTGTGCAAGAAAAAATTGGGAAAAAGTGAAAAATCGACAAATTAGAATATATGAATCCATAGAGTCATTGGCTATTGATGTAAACAATATACAAAGTGCAGACTTCCCGGTTGAGGCCCACTTGATACTCGTAATTAGTGGTTTAGTACGTTGAGTGACATAGCGCAGTTGAATTTATTCACTGTCTACCTCTAATTCTAGAATAATGCATTATTTCCAGCAATCCATCCTTACATATACTTACTATTTTTTGACTGAAATTTTCATGTTTGAATTTCCATTACGTTTAGCGTTCAGTACACCCTCCCATCAAGATCTACGGTCGTAATTATTGACCGATATTGAGCGCCGAAACTAGCGCTGCTCTACAAGAAGCCATAAATGCTTCTTAATTGTACACTTGGCACACTGATTATTTGTAGTTATCCAAGAGAGATCATTAATGCTGTTTAAACAGTCATGTTAATTTATCTGGTTGCATTTTCTTGAAACATTGGCCCTCTACAATTTCATAACTAGGAATTTTTTTATATACTTTTGCTTTCAGATGATTAGTTCTTTAACAAAAACCTCTATGATCAAGTTTGAAAATACAAAAGAGTAAGCGATAGTTTACGGTAATAATATGCCCCCCTTTTATCACTAAGCTGTAGGTGACAGTGTTCTATTCGTGAAGATGCCGACATTATTTAATTCCTCTTTAATGATTTGAGTAACAGGGCAAGCATTTTTTAGATACGCTCCTCTTCCTCTATTTCACTCACAACTGGTCTGCATTATAACCTAGATTAATCATAAGGAGTAAAGTAGTTGAATGCGTCGACTACTTTTCTATTACTGGAAGTCTAAGCAGTTCTGGCGAGTTACTGTTTAACAAAATAATCACACCGATTTGGAATATTTGTTTCACTGTCACCAATTTGAACCATTTTGGGGTGTAGACGACATGTCCGACTCCCAACTATAGGACGAGTATACTTTACAATAGTCCACTCTGCAATAACCTCTGGTTATGAAACATGGACTATGAAAATAGAAGATATGTGTAGGCTTCATATCCCTTGATTATAGGTTCATTTGAACCACCACTTGCGCATCGTGAAATGACTGAGCAAGCACTGTAAGGTCATGCAAAGATGACAAGTTGGTTGTGACATGTATTCTACATCCTTAACCACCTCCTACCTCGACGTACGGAATTAGTTAGCGTAGAAGTAGGCTGAAAGCGAACTGGATGTAGCCGCACCAAAAATGGTATCAGTGCTTGAAGATGTTGTTATTAGGTGCTTACTACCTGGCCGGGGTCCATGCAATAATCGTGGGTGACATAGGTTGAAATAAATCACCGGTGTATTCACTTTTTATCTTCACTCTTTATCTTCTATTTGTCTTTTATGTATGTCTTTTAATTCTTTCTTGTTAATGTATATTCTGAAATTCATTGTATTACATTGATGTCATCGTGCTTATTTGGTATACTGAACTTAGGTTAACATACATACTTGCCAGTTTCTATGTTGTTTACAAATGATATAAATTATTTGGTACTTAAAATGACACTAGAATTGTCTATTTAATACCTTAAATTAACTTTTCTAGTCACTCTCTTCTTTATCGAAATGTATATACCTTTAACTGCTTATCTTGTATTCTTTCAGACCAATTTATTTGGAAATCTTTCAAATCTTAATTGCATACAATTCTGTTCAAGAACTAGAACACAACGTAACAAGAATTAATGAATATTTACGGGTAAGCATATATATATATATATATATATATATATATATATATATATATATATATTATATAGTTATTTGTTATTTATTTTTCCTTTGTCCAGTGATGCTGACTAATATAGAAGTAGGATAGAAGAAAGCTAGGAGCTACCAAACCAAATCATGTAATCAGTCCATAAAGTCATTGACTACTTGTTTCGGCCATATTGGTTGATGTAAACTACCTGGTTGGGGTCCGCACGAAACCACTAACCGATCGTTGGGGATTGTGAGTTACATGGTTCGGAGTCGGTCACCTTTGCGCAGGTGTATTCACTCTTTGTCATTTAAATCGTGAGCTTAAAATTATCTTATGCCTTTCTTGCCACAAACTAGTTCTTTGTCCCCGGACCATATTTTATACGTTCGATTTTTTTCGTTGTTATCGTTATTTTCACTAATCTAACTACTACTTCTACAAATGTAATGTTAATCTTGCCGTGCTGGTGAACTATGGCAACTTGGGTCGATGTGCACGTGCCAGGTTCTATGTTGTACGTACATACATAATGCCATAGTAAGAATAAATCAGATCTATGTTTCTACTGAACAGTATAGCATTCTGTACTCATACCTGTCTATTTTGATTTGAATAACAAACATATGAATGGTGATGTGAAATAGAGCACTAAACTTTCATCCATTAAGTTTGTTGTTTGAACTCATACTGCAATCAGCCATGTACAACATAGAACTTGGATCATATGCGCTTTTGTCCAAGTTGTGATACCATATTAGCACAACGAGTTCAAATTAATAACACAATACAGGTGACCAAGAAGAAATAATAGATAGATGTGTATGAGAAACTAATGGAATTATCGTTATCTCCACTGTGACAAAGTGAATAGATTTACATGACTGTAACCGATTCTGAACCATTTCACCCATAATTTCCCGCCACTGATCACGATCATAATACCGACCCGAACCAAGTAGCCTCCATTAACCATCAATGCTCACTCCGACATTCGGTGACCCCATGGACTGATACCATGTTTTAGTCTGATCACCTAGCTTCCTTTGATCCTTTACCAGTTGATATCTCACTTTGATGTCGGCGGTCGACAATTCACTCTGTACTTGATGTCAATATTCCTTACTCGGTTATTCCATAATATTCGAGCGACGCTTCTAAGACAATTATAGTCAAAAGCCTTTAGCCTACTCATGTCTTCTACTTTATTAATGCATATTTCTCAATCAAAGGCTAATACTGATCGGAGTTCTGCGGATTACACTCATCTTTTCATCGAAAGACAAATATCTCACCTTATGAGTGATGCAAATTGCTAAAAGCCAAATGGACTTCCTGAATCCGAGCTGAAATTTCATCAGACACCTTTCTACCAGGATTGATTTGATTTTCGAAATAAATGTAGTCAGCATATTTAACTACTTCACTCCTTATAACTAGTCTAGGCGGTAATGGAAACCAGTATTGAAGTAATATATTGCATTTAGAAGGAAAGGAACGCACCCAAAATATGCTTGCGAAACCCCTACCTACGTAATTTTCTCCTTGCCATTAATCATCACATGTATTATTGAGGCTTACAGTATCAAGTACATGAAATTGTGGTATTTACCCCCCTCCCATGTATATTATTGTTGGTGGGAAGGAATAAATCATGCTCTGTGCATGATCATAATGGCGCACGCTCATTGGCTATTTCTAAACCAATCAGCCCAATCGGATTATTAGAGGAGACTTTAGAAGCTTTTCATGTAAATACCACAAATATATTAACGTTTCTCTAATTGTGAATTCCTACTCCTAGTCTACCCTTGTTATTTGGAATACAATTTGGTTCCTGTTCAAACGTGTTCTGATTTGGGGTCTTGTTGAATGTTCAGTGTCTAAAAGTATTAAGCAGTAGGAGTAGCTGGATCGTCATAAGCAAGAAGTTATAACAACTATGCAGCTTGATCAACGAGCGAAGGGACATTACAGTGAACTGTTGAACTAACTAGTTAGTTTCCTGCTATGTCGTTGAAATTTATGTCACCTAATCATTTTCAAACAAGCATTAAGTATCACTGAACCACTGGACATCCGTTTCACCATAGTGTGAAACTCTTCACCCGCGTCTTTAACGAGTATCTTACCCAAAACCTTCAGTCTTCGTGGCGAAGCACCTAAACCGTTTCTATGGATTTAATCCCGATTGAGGGTGTGGGTGCGCACTTTTAATGTGTCCTAAACTAGGATAAAACAGCTGTCTAGTGCTTCCCGGTCTGTAATAACCAATTTATGTTAAGAATTTCAAAGTAGTTACTTATTGGTTCGTTTGCACAATAATAGATGCAATCACTAAGAATAGATTACAATCTAACTCTCAGTGTCTCCCTAAAGCTCTTTAACATTGTACCGTCAAACAACTGAGCACATAAAGTTGCATATGGTTTTTCTTTGCAAAAAGTTGTCTATTAGCTTCGATTTCTTCAACTATTGACCTCAATATTCTCATCCCTTTAGGATGTACAATTACCAAAACAGTTGAAAAAAACGTGTGTGTCGTGTATTGGAGAATATTTGCGCTGGAAGTACTAGTCAAACAGATGAATTTCTAAATAGCGCACTTTGATGATATCATTCACATTATTTATACATTAACAAAGAAACCAGAGAATACTTTAGCAACAACAAATGAATCATCAAAAATTAACAAAGATATTACTGAAACAATTGAAACTAAGTTAACTACACTATCTGTGTGTGATATGAAATCTGGTAAACATAACAACAAATCATCATCACAACACTTTATACCATGGAAATCACTTTTACGCTGTATTCAACATTTATTCAAACGTGTACTCACTAAAGAATTGGATGCTATTACCAATACTAATCACTCTAACGAGAATATGACAGCTGTGAATAATTTAATTGATAATGACCGCTTAAAAGAATTTGCCAATATGTTTCTACCTGAAGTATGTTGAATAACACGTGTTTATTTCATAGTTAATGATGGTGTCAATAATCAATTTATTGATATTTGAATATTAACTATGCACTGATTGACCAATACCATCCGAGGTTATCCGTAATATTTTCAATGTTCATTTTGTGTATTGTATCTGGCACTTGTTTATCATGTTTCCATTTATTTAGTAATTGAATGTTGCATATTCGAGTGTAATTTTCATTAAAGATTCCATTACCTGTCAAGGAAATGTTCGGTGTAGCTTAACTTGATTTCACAAATGAATAACACAAGTATGGTAAAACCTATAAGTCTTGAAATAAATATTTGATACAATTTACACTCGTCCACTAATTGGTAGAAATTGTTGGGTTTAATACACTTATTTAATATTGTAGATAGTCTAATCCTCGGTGTTCTACGTTGTCAGTTGAGTCAGTTTACTGAATATAAGCCTTACTTTACCCGGGTTGATAACGCTATCGCAAACAATAAATCTAATTTTGTCTATAACTTAAAGTTTGTTTCTATAAAAGTACGATTAAAGTTGAATTTTGGTTGGTAAGTGAAATCTAAGACACGTTTCATTCTGTTTGCAACTCATCGGAGGAGGTGATTATAGTCAAATGATAAAAACTTACCATGGGAACAAGGAAATTGCGTGAAATGCATTTCAGTTGGAAATATAATAATAAAAAAATTTTTTAGACTGATGAAAATCATTTAACTTTTGTGAGAAGTCTAATAGAAACTGTTACAAAATCTTTGACTTTAATCCCAATAGGTCTTAGGCAACTGATTTGTACCATCTTTAGGATCTCAGCCAAGAAGTAATAAACGGAAGGAGGCTAGTCCGATACAGATTTGTTTCATCCCACTGTGTTATGTCATAAACTGACCACCTCCCAGTTTCGACAAATATTGGACAACGTGAAAGTTGCTGAGGTAACATTCGTAAAGTATAATGAAACCGGTGAAACCTTGGCCTCAAGATGATATCAGGGGAGTTACCTTCACCATTTTCTAACAGACATTCAGTCAATCAGTCAGTTACAACGTAGAACTTGGTACATGCGTACATCAGTTCAAATTGCCATGCCTCTATTAGCAGATAGAGACTAACAGACATTACCTAACTCTCGTATTACTAACATTATGTCACTGAATGTCAGCAATCCTTAAGTGGTAACAGTGGTTGAAACAGAGTAATGCCGAACATCCTCAACTCGATAGTGACCATTATTCACAATCATAGAACAGCGATTGAGTAGCATAGCTCAGAATCGACCAAATGCTTTCACTGTTTATCTTAGCTTAAGCCTATAGTCGTTTTATACCTTCCTTTCTATGAATTAATTCTCTCCGTGTATCACACTTTATATGTTCACACTTTATTATATATTATTTCGCAAATCCTGGTGGTTTGCAGCGAGTACTCATCTCTAACCTCTGATTGTAAATATACCATATTCAATTATGTACCACCTAACTAAATCTCCCTTCTAATTAATATGCTTGCTAGCAGATATTTAACGTTTCCGTAGACAGAACTTTTTGATTCCCTACCTAGTCTCATCACAACTTTTGATATAAAGAAAATGAGTGTTTAGTTTGTTTACCACATCAAATATAAACTTGATCTGTGTGTCGACCCTACATATCAAACGAAAATGACTCCTCTATGTACTAGTTTATATAGATAAAAATCTTGAATATTGGTTTTCTTAAACTTTCGTAACACCTTGCTAAACCATTTCCCCTCTCATCTGTTTGCATATGGTAGGCAGAGACTTATTCGTTAGTGTTGGCAGGTTAATTTCCATAAGCTGTTAGAGATATGTGACGCGGCTCAGAATCGTTTATTGTATAAAGACTCATTCACTGTCTACCCTCCTTCATATCTTAAGTTTCTTTATTCGATCGTACATATTTTCTTATTTTCGTCTTCTTACTATCATTACTGCTGCATTGTTTGAACCCTTAGCATTTATCTTTTGTTACTTACGTCTATCCATATTGATATGGCCTACTAAATTGAAACAATACATTCGTGCTTACCTCTATGTTGTTTATGACTAATTGATTATTACGATGCCATTAATTAGATAAAATTAGCCGTCCAACAGATATTTATCATCTTAATTTCCCTTATATTTATCTGTTCTCTCATTTTTCCAGATATTAACATGTTTGTGTGAATTAAATCAAACGGTAAGGTATTTAGCTGGGCAATTGTTAATTAACCTTGTCTATGCATTTGCTGGTCAACCACTATGCGATAAAGATAAAAAATCCATTTTCTGTCGATCACAAAGTAATCTCGCGCTTGACACTCGCAGCTCACATCCACCTACCATTATGAATAATATCATAAGTGATGATACCGACAGTGAGGATGAGGATAATAATGATGTTCAACTCAACAGTAAATCAACTTATTCCTCTTTAGGAGGTTTGACGTGTTCTGATGGGATGGAAGATAATGATGATATTATGTCAACAAAGTCTATGCCACGTGGTAGTCCAATGTCTGAACAAGTAAGTGTATTTATTTAGTTGTAAGCTGACTTATATTTCATATTGTAAATAAATGATGTTGTTATCAGACGGTAACTATAAAACTATTCGTTTCCTGAAAAGTAAATCTCTTGTTTCAAACTTGTTTTACTTATTTCTTTTTTAACAACCACTTAGTAAATATCAATAGGCTTCACACGAATAGTGTAACTTTAAGCTTTGAGTGTATTAACATGGTACTTAGTAAATAATTTACACAAAATTAATTATTACAAGCTGAACAGTATGATAGTTTCAGTAATTGTTATCGTACATGTAGTGTACTTGTGAAGTTATACGATAACCTCATAGGATAAATGATATTGAAGACCTAAATTGAGTAAGAATAGATGATTCGATTAAACTGACAATGATATACAAGCTACCTATCAATACAGTAAAATGCAGTCTATTGTATACCTGTAACAGGTATCAGTCCTGCTATCCGATCAAAGACATTAAGATCCTGCGAATGTTCGGCTCATGAAACTTCTGTAAACACTGGCAAATAAATATTTGTGCAGGCCGAAATAAAATTAGGTAATGTCCAAATTTACTGCTTAACGATTAATAATCAATTATCTTTACCATTAAGCCACTGTTTTATTTAAAATCACTGTAAGCATTCTCATATCGTGTTGATGGTTAAAACTAAATTTAGGGATGTGACTTAACGGTTCGTAAATTGTCCGTTATGGATAATCATAACCAATATGGATCGATTTACGAAACCAAAATAAGCCAATCGGGGTCACCTACTTTTACTGGCTATTAGCTAATCGAAACAGTATTAACAAGCGAATACTGTTTCGACGAAAAATGGTACTATTACGAATGGTATGGAGATTCTACATTGTCATTAAATTTATCCCATAGTTCGGCCTGCTGGTCCCAAGCCCAAACAAAATGGAGGGTTGGGTATGGGGTTAGCAACCCCATCCCATAAAACAAAGCGCTAACCAGTGAAAGCCTTTTAACCATTTTAACTCTGCCCTGGTAGTTGAGAGGTGTGTTATAACGCCTCATGATGTAAGCCGAGTTTCTTCGGAAGCTACGAGGCCGATGCCCCTTCTGACAACCAGAGCAACAATTATTATAGGTGAATGAAATGTTCGCACGATGTAAGAGACAGGGGCAGACATGCAAATAGCTGAGGAAATGAAAAGATACAACCTGAAAATACTTGGAATATGGGAAACTCATTGGTTACAAGATGGACAGCAACGATTATCCTCAGGAGAATTGCTTTTATACCCCAACCACGGCAGAAGAAAACACCTCACATACATAAGGAGTAGTAATAATGTTGTCCCAAGAAGCATGGAAGACTCTTATTGGATGGGAACCTTATGGACCTAGGATCATTTAAGTATTCTACAAGACGAAGAAAAGGATTACAATGAATGTCATCCAGTACTATGCATCCACCAACGACAGCCACGAAGACAAAAACAGACCAGTTTCATGCGAGACTTCAGTAAATCGTCGAGAAATACTCATCAAAGGACCTGACCATTTTAATGAGAGACTTCAACACCAAGGTTAAAATGGACAACACCGGATATGAAGTAATCATAGGACCACATGGACTGGAAGAAAGGAACGAAAACGGTGAGAGGTTTGCGAACCTATGTGCCTTCAACAAAGTGATTATAGGTGGCACCATATTCTTCCACAAACGTATACACAAAACTACATGTATTTCACCGGTCCACATTACGGAGAACCAAATCGACCACATCTCCATCAATAAGAAGTTCGGAAGTACCATGGAAGACGTAAGAACAAAGAGAGGAGCTGATGTAGCTTCAGATCGCCATCTGATAATAACTAAAATCAAACTGAAGCTAAAGAAGCCTTGGACAACTGGAGCAGCAGTATTACAAAAGATTAACACAAGCCTTCTCCGGGATACTAACAATGCATCAAATTCAAAAAAATTCCCAACAAGTTTCAGGCATTTCACGATCTAGTAGAAGAAGGTGGAAGGACGACTGGAAAGAGATTAAAGAAACAATAACTTCAACATGTCAGGTGGTTTTGGGTCGCAAGGAGCACCGCCATAGAGAATAGATTTCTGTTGGTACTCTGGACAAGATCCAAGAAAGGAGGAGCAAAACGTTAGCAATTAATAACAGCCGGACAAGAACTGAGAAAGCCAAGAAACAGGCCGAATACGCAGAAGTCAACAAGCAAGTGAAGAGGAACATCAGGTCGGATAAACGGAAATATGTTGAGGACCTAGCAATGATGGCGGAGAAAGCTGCATGAGAAAGAAACGTAAGGTACCTATGCGATACAACGAAAAAACTAGCTGGGAAATTCAGTAAGCCAGAACGGCCAATCAAAAACAAGGATGATAAACCAGTCACTGAAGTGAATGAACAAAGCAACAGGTAGGTAAAAGACTTTGGAGAACTCTTAAATAGACCAACCCCACTGAACCCAACAGTCACGGATCTCCCCACAAACACCGACCTACCAACAGTCGAAGAAATCAAAATGGCCATCCGATAAATCAAAGAGGCAAGTCAATGGGCCCAGACAACATTCCAACTGAGTGAGGCACTGAAGACAGATATGAAAGCAACTGCAAAAATACTCCACACCATATTCAGGAAGATTTGGGGGGAAGAACAAGTGCCAACAGACTGGAAAGAAGGGTACCTCATCAAGATATCAAAGAAAGGAGATCTTAGCAATTGTGAGAACTACAGAGGCACCACCCTTCTTTCAATACTAGGGAAAGTCTTCAACAGAATGTTATCCAACTGAATGAAAGGTCCAGTCGATACCCGTCGTCGAGATCAACAGGCCAGATTCCGTAAAGAGAGATCATGTATCGACCAAATTGTAACTCTACGGTTTATTCTTGAATAATCAATTGAATGGAACTCACGGCTTTGCATCAATTTCCTCGACTACGGAAAAGCATTCGGTAGCGTGGATAGAAGAAGATTATGAAGCCTTCTACGACATTATGGCGTACCTGAAAGATAGTCAACATAATGTGGAGTTCTTACAACGGACTACATTGTAAAAATGTGCATAGAGGTCAGCTCACAGATTCATTTGAAGTGAAGATCGGTATTAGACAAGGCTGCTTACTGTCGCCCTTCCTCTTCCTGCTGGTAGTTGACTGGATCATGAAGACTGCAACAACTCAAGACACTTGGGATACAGTGGACAAAATCGATGGAACTAGATGACTTGAATTTTACAGATGACCTAGCTCCTTTATCCCACACACAACAACAAGTGAAGATGAAGACGGACAGTGTTGCTGCAGCTTCGGCAGCAGTAAGCTTCATCATTCACAACTGAAAACGCAAGATCCTTCGGTACAAGACAACAAACGCTAACCCAATTTCACTTGACGGAGAAACTTCGAAGATAGAGAATCGTTTACATACTCGAGCAGCATCATCGATAAACAAGGAGGGTGTGGTCTGTGCAGATGTAAAGGTGCGGATTAGAAAGGCAACAGCAGCATTTCTACAATTGAAAAACATCTAGAACTCAAACTAACTGTCAGTCAACATTAAAGTCGGAATTTTCAATACTCATGTGAAGACAGTTCTGTTGTATGGAACTGAAACTTGTAGAACTGCAAAAATCATCCTTTAGAAGATGCAAGTATTTATAAACAACTGTCTGCGTAAGATACTTCAGATCCGTTGGTCGGATACCATCAACAACAACCTATGGTAGAGAACAAATTAACTTGCAGTCGAAGAAGAAATTAGGAAAAGACGTTGGAGGGGAAGTTGATAGGACACACATTGAGGAAATCATCAAACTGTGTCACAAGACAAGCACTAACTTGGAATCCTAAAGGTCAGAGAAAAAGAAAAACACCTAAGAACACATTGCATCGGGATTTGGAGACAGACATGAAAAGAATGAGGAGCACTTGGGAAGAGCTGGAAGCCTAGGACAGAGTTGGTTGGAGAATGCTGATCGGCAGCCTGCTTTACATGGTTTAACAGGGATTGATTGATTACACCGTTCGTTTATTTGTATAAAGTCCCTCTAAATGTAAATAACGTAAAATTCAAGCATAATCTGAGTGACTTTATAATTAGGTTGGTGGATAATGGACATCCACTAGACAAAGTGTGATCATTTTCCAATAAATGTTGTTAAACGCGTAAAACTAGTTGATTCAAAAAGTTAGTTGTATTCATCGTGTAACATTACTAGTATATTTTTGGAGTAGAGAATTCCCGAATTTCATTTCTATTCGTGGTATAATTATCTGTAAGTTAATGGTTTTGAGCCTCATTACAGAACAGACAGTTAATATATAACCTTTTTTCTGGAAATGTGGTTTACAATATTCTCATTGACACATGTAGCTAAAAACCATAAATGTATATGTACTACACAAAAATTATCCAACCTGAAGTGTTCCCTTTAAAGATATTGAAACTAATTTAATAAAAACAACAATTGATTTTAGTTCAGGCAGTCTCAAATAATCTGATAGAGCTAAATGAAAATATCTCTAACATTGTTAGTTTACAGGTTTTATTCATTATGAATGCAATGTATTTTGCATCGCTGTTTCCTGAAGCTAAGGGGAGTCGTTTTAATACTTCTGACTTTTTTCACAAGGCTTTGCCCTGTAATATCTTTGTTTTGGCGTTCGTCCAGTATAGTAACGCAGCAAATTTCAAAGCTAGTGACAATTATTGAAATAGTTCTTTTTTCTTTGTTGCAAGTGCTCTTACAATCGGCTTATCTCCAAAGCATCATCCTACTTATGGTTTCCTGGACACTGATGTTAACAATAAGTTTCCAATTTTCAGAAAATGATTGGCTCAGAATTAACACTTCTACACTGGTTTTTCAATTTGAGCTTCTATTTCCCTTTCTTTTCTAAGATATGTCGCGCCCTGAATCTGGTCCTATCACGTTTATGGCCATGTCTACCACCACATAATCGTTCTGCTACCAATGCAGTTGAATTAGTTCTGCAACAATCATCCGCACGTGCAATCTGTTTATTAATGAAACATAGACGTTTTAGACAAGCGCTTATATTGAATATTAATTCTGAATCTGAATTAATGTGTCAATTAGTGTCTACATTGTTATCTGAAGTGAATTTAATTAGTCTAAATTTAGTTCAATCATCTCAACGGGTATTAATTCGTCTTGGCTTACAACTTACTCGTTCACTAATAATATTCATCAAAGAAGGTTCTATTAGTCTGGCTTCTGTGGTAAGTTTGTAGTGTAAGATTCGTATGTTTTTTTTTTGTTGTCTTAAGCAGTATACTATAAAAATGCATTTTAATAAAAAGGCTATTAAATACACATAAATATATTCACATTGCACTATATCTCTCACCAAATATATACTATTCGCGTAATTCCTCACTTTTAGTTCGAAGGTCTCAAGTGCTTATAGTGGTATGAATGCGGTTATCACTTACCAGTTGCCCACACCGCTAAAGGATCATTCACGGATATCGTAGAACTTAGCACATATGCACATAGGCCAAAGTTATCGTACCACATTAGTACGACGTGATCACATTTACAAGAATAACATGATAATATAATGTGACAAAAGAGAACAAATCAAAATGTGTACGAAAGATTAGTGGAACTCAAAATCTATAAGAAGATAAATAGCGAATACACTTCCATCTCTGTGACATTGAACCAGGCACATGTATGCATCGGTTCAAGTTGCCATACCTCTATGGCACCGCAAGATTAACGCCACATTAGTAGTTGTTTCAATAAAAATAATAATAATGGTAACAAAGCGTGTGAACATATAGAATATTGTTCTGGGAGCGTGGAAA
Organism: Schistosoma japonicum; assembly: GCA_025215515.1. NCBI lineage: Eukaryota > Metazoa > Platyhelminthes > Trematoda > Strigeidida > Schistosomatidae > Schistosoma > Schistosoma japonicum. Next base: position 11,943,340 of record CM046063.1, on the reverse strand, counting down.
GAAAGTTATATAATAATTTAAAGCTGACGATTTAAGGGAGGACAATGAGTGAATACAACTGCGCCACTGTAACCAATTCTGAGCCATGTCACTCAGTGTTTCTAACCACTGGTTATGGTATTCGCGAGGACCCCATCCAGGTAGTCTGCGGCTATCAACATGACTCAAATCAGCAGCCAGTGACTTCATGGACTGATGCCATGTTTTAGTTTGGTTGTCTCTAACTCTCTTCCATCCCGCTCCTATATCAGCCAACATCGCACGTCGAAGCAGACAGTGGTTAAGCATACGCAACACATGTCCCGATCACCTCAGTCGACGGAAATTCACAACCCCATCGACTGATTTACCACCTCCACCTAACACTCATCGTCCAACCTCGTTATTACTTACTCGATAATCCCAGCTAACGCGAGCGATGCTTCGAAGACATCGATGGTCAAGAACTAATAACCTCCGAGTGTCGTCTACCTTTAATGGCCACGTTTTACACCCATACAGTAAGACAGAGAGAACTGTCGCGCAGTACACACTTCCCTTCGTTGAGAGACTAATATCTCGTCCACGCCATAGGTGACGTAAGTTGGCAAAAGCCAAACGAGCTTTCTGAATTCGTACCGAGATTTCGTCAGAGATCAACTCATTAGAGCTAATCACACTTCCAAGATAAGTAAAGTGGTTGATGTTTTCAACTACTTCACTCCCTATATTTAGCTCAGGTGTTGACGAAAGTTAGTCCTGGAGCAATAGTTTGCATTTGGTGGGGGAAAAACGCATTCCGAACACGGCTGCATTAGAGCTTATTGCTGCTAAAAGATACTGCATCTTATCAGCGTCTTCGCCAAACAGGATTTTGTCATCAGTATATTCTAAGTCAATAAGTAAATCTCCTGGTAAGAGATGAGTTCCTGAAAAGTCAGACGATGAAAGTGTAATTCCCAGAAGTAAATCGACTATGAAATTAAATAAAAATGCAGACAGTGAGATTCCTTAACGGACACCATTTGAGGTTAAAAGTTCGGATGATAGTTCGTCATAAGCTGTAGATGCCACAGCTGTTTGAACATCTCGTCAAGCAGTATCTAGTTAGGTCACATCTTTATAATTGCCTAAGTGATTCTTCATTTGTTCCTGGAATTCGCTCTTGGCTGTTTCGTTGCTGAACTGAATTCTAATGGGTTTTCCTGTAGTAGTTTTTCTTCGCGCAGTAAGATCCAAGCAAATGCGTGCTCGTACTATAGCATGATCAGAATCTATACATGCACTCCAGAAAGGTCGGCAATCTTCTGTCGAGCCTCTCCAACGTTGACTAATGGCGATGTGGCCTTCTTTGAAGTCCAGCCATTGAGTAGAGCCAGGAGGTCTCCTATGTTTGGCGATGTCCCTCGTTATGCTTAAAGTTCATGTTTACCAAAAATAAACTATTGTCTGAGCAACGTTGTGACAGGCGGTCGCCGTTCTCTGAACTGGAACACCCACCTAAATATCTTTCAGACTGATTTAAGCGACCTGTTTAAACGTTAAAGTCACCCGCCGTGAGTACTAAATCTGAGCGTTTATCCCTATTAAGAAGTTCAGAAAGTTTCCTTAAAATTCTTCCTTCACTTCATCCGAGCTGCAGTCAGTGGTAGTGTAGACAGAAACAACGAAAAGACAACGATGTGTGTCCCTATCTTTCCTGAGTTCTTAGTGAACCATTTATTTGGGTGGCACATAAGCGACTGTTGACAGGAATCCATTCGAGAAGTGCCTATTCTGCTCTCATACTTAGTGAAATACCTACACCGGCTAGCCCACGAGAAGTTGTTGTTGAGTCGCCAGATAAACGAAGAGTGTACCGCGAAGGTTGTTCACTTTGATTAAGTAGGGTCAAGTGAATGACCACACTAGGATCCTTTATGCGTGTTTCGGAGACACAGTATACATCAAGTGACACGGGATTCTTATGTCTTAGCTATGGAGGCTTGCTGCCCTATTCGACACAGGGTTTGTACATTGAATGCACCAATGATACACTTGGCGCTTCATCTTAGTATACTCGAGTCATTATTTTTTGTGCCGGAATCGTTGGCAGTGATGACGTCGGAGGAAGTTGAAGAGAGGGATCTAGGCTTGAAGATAGGGGCAGGATAAATATTAGAAATAGAAGAAGGAGTTTGATTAAAATGACGGTGGTCTTGTATATTGTTAGAGGTATGAGGGCAGTTATCTCTTCTCAGCTGCCCACACTGTGGAAGGGTTCTTTATGTACCTGAAAAGCGATTGAGTTGGGGTTGGTCTGAAAGACCTAGGAGCGTGACTGCAGTGCCCAAGGAACAACTGCTTGGGGCAGGCCACACACAACCTTTTTGAGAGAGGTTTTCGTAGTTGTTGCTCCGTACTTGTTGGGGCCTTACTGCAGGAGACGGAAATCCGTGGAGTAAGGTGAGGTGTGCATTTCTAGGTTCGAACATTTTCTAACCCCACCCTTCCTTTGTGGAAAAGCAGCATCAATTTTATGCTGATTGCCTGGGGGAAAACACCTCACTACCATCATGGAGTGTACCTCAACTCCGTGGTTGTAGTCTAGTATGTTGGAAGTCGAACATTATATATTGTAACCAGATATTTCCCAACAATACAGTATGATTTTACTAAAGTATTAGATTGTAGCTTCCCTTATTTAGGTTCAGGCAGTTGGTACATTGTTTCTATTCATGACCTTCCACTCAATATCTTTTTTTTCGTAGTATCATTCAAAAATCTAGACGATTTTCGTTTGTATATGTTAACATTGTTATCTCACTTTTTACAGATTGAAACTTTACAATCCGTCCACTCGTCGTGCAAAAGGCCATTGCGTTTTGTCGTAAAATCAATATTAGAGAAAATGATAAAAACTTTTGGGTAAGTCACTGATTAGTCACGCTTACATTAAATGTTACTTTCATAAATACAGTGGTAGAAACTACAACTCCCCACATTCATATATCAGTTGTTATTGTAATATCAATGAATTGATGTTTATCTACCTGTAATAACCTAGATGTGCAAAACGTCACTAAGTCTAGTTCTGCACTATATTAGTAAGACCTGACCTCTCTGAGTTTATAAAGTTTGGCGATTCTCTGTTTCGTCATTATTTTCTTCGTAATATTGCTCACATTCAGTACTAACAGCATGTCAGTAATGCCGAGGTTCAGTAACGCATGTGTTCGGACTCAGTGATAATAACTCAATTAGTGTCATTTTACTGTGTTAAGGGTGGTTTTGATAAGATGGAGTAGGTGTGACCCAACAGCCCATGAAGCAACCGTCCTCTTTATATGCTAACTCTGTACTTTGAAAGGCCTTATCTCCAGCAATAAAAATCTCTGAGGTGAGGTCCAGTGTGATATTGCTAAAACAAACCTAATACCCTCCATCCGATGTAGGAAGACATCATCGCTGCAGATGTTGGTTATCATACTTCAGTACAGTTTGCAGTACGACCTCTCTGTGTTCAGTTTTAGCACTCCCTAACTTGTGTGATTTGGTATGACTATAATATGAAATTCTGACAATAATCAGCTGCTGAGAACCGTATCATATATTTTGTCATACATACATTTGCAGAATACTTTGAATTCAATGTATTTCGTTGCATTCTCATCAGCTACATATATGCTATTGATTTTAGATAACTCAGACTATTAATACACCTGTTGATTTTGTCAATTGAATTGTATATCCGATAACATTAGATTATCTTAGTAGTGAAACTGTAAAGAGGTTGAATTTAGAGTATTTATAAATAGATTAGATGAATATTCTAGAGTTTAATTACATTATGTGAAAAAGACGTTAAAAAATAATCCAAAGGGTCACGTACGAATGGGAGTTCTAGTAAATAGTTGAGAGAGTTCGATTATGTAATTATGAACACTGTTGTTATGAGTATGTGAATAAAGGAATAGATAGAAATGTAAAAGCATAATTTATAGGCTCTGAAAAGCTGTCATTTAGTCTAATAAGCCTCATTTTAAATAATTCAACATCCATAAACGTATAGATGTTCCTCAGTTCGTTGCTAAGTAACATCTTCATCGCTAACGATAATGATCACTATGATTGTTATTTGGATTGCATATTATAATTGCCAAATTAAGATTACCCATTCTATTTCAATGTGATTATTGCTTGTTAAGTGTTTCCAACTTGTGCCAAATATATTTCAAATCGTACATTCTTTCATATCACCCTGACTTTCTACATTTTTTCTGTGTTGAAATTCTGTGTTTAGACGTCAAGCTATCCAAGGTTTACTGAATGTTGAACATCAGAAAATGGTACGTAATTCTGCCAAACTAATCGCTCGCCGAGAACGTAAAGCTAAATTGCTTGATCAGAAGTCAACATCAAAGACAACAACATTGTCATCATTGAAAAGTTTAGGTGGTCAACATAAGTCCGACAGTAATTCTGACTATAATTCCAGGCGATCAATATCTAATGATGTTAAGAGTATACTTTCATCGATTCATGATAAATCATCAGTAACATCGTTCCCAAAACGTGTACATATAACTCGGTATGCTTTGTTCATTTTTTATAGCTAACCTGATGCTGTTAATTTTGTTGTTGGTCATGCTTACCAATGGAAAATATCCTACCATTAATATGATATATTACTATGATCTGTTGTGGATATAATATCACTAGTTGCTAACGGATCTTTAAGAAAGACGTTGTATATATCTAATATATCGTCTAAGACTAAAGGGATTTAACTAAATTTAGGTACACTGGGTTTCGAACTTGTGGCCAAGTGCAAACTCAGTATTTAAGGGAAGAATGAATACACTAGTCATTGCAACTGATTCTGGACTTATGCTACATTGTAGTTTAGCCGATTCTAGTTTTATTCCGTCTTACTCTTATACCAGCTAACATCGTTCGTCGAGATTGACAGAAGTTCATTCAAAATATGTACTCCAATCACCTCAGGTCAATGAAGTTGCACAACCTCAACAATCGATTTAACATCTTCCCCAAACATCTTTGTCTAATCTTAGCATTCCCTACTTAGTGGTTCCAATAAATGCAAGTAGTGTTCAGGAGGCGTTTATGATAACATGCTAGTAATATACAAATGTCTCATACTTCTAAAGGCCATTTTCGCTTTACTGTACTGAAATGACAAATTACCATCTATCAAAAACAGGAAAATCATACGAACATTACTATAAATTGGCGGTTAAAACTCTGTTATCAATCTTTTCCAAGGGTGCACAAGAAATGTCTTTATAGCAAATGAATGCATAAATTCATACATTGTTATTAATTCCTATCCGGGAAATCAAAAAAATCCTATGCTGGTTTATCATAATCGGGCCTGATGTCGACAATACTCAACACAATTGATATTAACATCGTATGGTCACAAACTTTGGTTGATATTAATTATTTTATTTGCAACTAATGATAAGTATATGTATCCTTCTATTTCATGGCTAAAGTATGGACGAACTCTTAGCCTCTTCAAGTGATGACGAGGACAACCGACTTCCAAGTAAATTTCAGTCTGATCGTTCTTCGATACATTCACATGCTAAATCTAATCGAAGTCAAGTTAAATCAACCCGTGAAAGTTCGTCGAAACATCCAAAATCTCTAGTAGAAGAGTTAGAAAATGCCAAAATTACTGCTGGGTTATGCAGGCGTTCACGTAAACATTTAAGTGAAAATGGATCTTACAATAATATGATGGATATTGATGATGATAGCGAAGATGATGAAGCGATCAATATGGCTCTATGCAAGAATCCATTTAAATCAAAGCATCAAGTTCGTTTCGTTGATGATACAAACAGTCATGTTTCAGCGGCTCGGAGCCATTTATCAAAGCGTTCACAGTTAACTGGTCTCTCAGCAGCAGCATCACGTCGTCCAATTTCCAGTGATTCTGATTTATGGCTTGTAGAAGATCCAGATGTTGCGGAGATTTTAGACTTGTCTGATCCTAAATCATTAGCACGTCATACAGCATTTGCACCAGATTATGTAACAGCCAAGGCAATGGTCAGTGTTTTCCGAAATTCATTAACTCAACAACAGTCAGAAATGTCTACCCCAGCATCAAATGAGAATGGACGTAGTCAACCTTTTCCTATTATTGATGGAAAAATCATTATTGATGCACCATCTGGTGAAAACCAGTTAGCGATGACTAAACCAAATAATTTAGGTAAGTATGCAGTTGTATTGTGCTAGATTATAGGGTAGAATAATCTTTTCTCCTTCAGCTAATTCTATATATCGTTGAAATTCATATTGCACTAGTGTTTCTATTTGAATTTTGCTAGATCTCAGAACAATTAATGGATAATATTAATAATAACCAACCATTATATATTCCACTGTTTTAGTCTGTTATGTACAACATAGAACTTTGCACATATGTACATCTCTCCCAGTTGTCATTCCACATCAGAACAGCAGGATGAACACGAAATTAGGAAAAGTTGTAGTATAAAAGATTGATTGAAGAAGGTACTTGAAAATTTCAAAAGTCACGATTTAGAGGAACTATATAAGTGCATACACCTGCTCCGTTGTGATCGGTTCTAAGCTAATATCAACCACTATCTTCACTGTTTAGTACTCCTTGGATTTATCTCACTGAATTATACTTTTCGAATCATATCTTCGCTCCCTTATTTTCTGCATTACTGCTAATACTTCTATTATCGTTATCACTCTTGGATTTGAACTGACAGTTGCGTCTCTGTGCTGATGTGGTATGGCGACCTGAACTGATGTACGTACGTACGAAGTTCTGCGTTGTATCTGTCTGTCTGACTCCTTGGATTTTATTCTCCACTCGACTTGTCCTATATCAAAATGAGAATCGGTTAGGAACAATATTTATATCCCGGATAAATCCGAACAATAAACATAAAGTGAGTGATGTATATTTATAAAATTCCAATGAGTAGAAATTGAAATTTCAGACGTTTCGTGGCTTAGTGCAAGTTGCTTCTTCACAGAAATGAATAACCGAAATGAATTAATACAATAGAGCAAATCAGAATCAAAATAAGTTTGTACAATCAAAATGCGAGTTTTGATCGTTTCATGTCAAGTCATTTGGGTTAAGGTGGTTTGAAGTGAAACATGTGTGCATGCATATGTTATTGTAGCACGGATACAGAAAGCTCGATTGGCTTTTGCCAAGTTGCGTCACTTATGGCGCAGGCTAGATATCCGCTTGCTAACCAAAGGACGAATGTACCGTGCAGCAGTTCGCTCTGTCCTACTATACGGTAGCAAAACATGGCCGTTAAGAGTAGAGGACATTCGTAGGTTACTGGTCTTCGATCATAGGTGTCTCCGAAGCATTGCTCGAGTATCGTGGGACAACCGAGTGAGCAATGCTGTCGTTAGGAAATGGGTTCTAGGAAAAGAGGGCAAATCAATAGCTGAGGTATTGAAACTTCATCAGTTGAGGTGGTTGGGACATGTGTCCCGTCTCTAGATAAGCGTCAGACTGATTCTGTGGTTATCACAAGAGAACTTTAATTCTTTCTTTTTACGTAAGTACTAACTGTGAATCTTCTTTTTGAATCAATAGAATGGAGTCTCGCAGATGATAATGACGATGGTGATACTGATACCAACTTACAATTGCCGGCTTACTTAAATAAAATTGAGAACAAACATAGAAAACAAAAACATATACCAATTCCTGGTCGTATTTATGCATCAAATAAAGCGAAAGGTGATATGAAACGACCCGGTCTACCAGAACCTTTTGCATATGTTCCACTTGGAGCTGGTATTGGTAAATCTAATAGTTTAATTAAAACTCAAAAAATAACACCACTTGAACGTCGGCGTCTTTTACGAGAGGTAGGCATGGGTAAACAGAAACGAAAACGTATTCAAATTGCCGACGGAAAATTTGGGAAACCTTTAAAGAAAACTGAATTTAACAGTGTTCATAAGAAGCCGAAATTTTCAAAAGCTAACATTTCACGTAATAATGTATAAAGTGAATAATTCTAACATTAAAGAACGTTTGTGATCATTTTCTTTATCCTCTTATCATATTGTTATAATTCCAATAAATGAATTTATTTGATTATTTAAAATTTTACGTTTACTTATTAGTCAGTAAATTTTTTCTCAGTTTCATTTGCATTCATCGAAGAACTATCTGCTTAATGGCGCTCGGAATGACCTTGCAGTCACCGGGGTAAAACTAACTAATCACTATGACTGCGACATTATAAACTTGGAAGCGATAATTGGTTGGAACGATATCTGAGTGACCAGAGTTTTCTATAAAAGTATGCACAGAAAAAACACCGGGTAATAGGATCATAATAAGGTTTCGATAATTCTGAATGAAAAACACAACAATCATTAATGTGTCTTTAAAATGCTTACAGTTTGATCAATATAAATATCACAGTTACTGAATTGCTTGAGTTAGATTGTGGCTGAAAAGCGGAATTCAAGACGCTCGTCTCATCCTATTTGAGACTCGTCTGCTAGGTGTACCAGCATCCCAGTGTTGATGTTCACACTGGTATTCAAACTCAGTTCTTTTCGTGCCAAACACCACTATGCTACTGAGTCCAACGTAAACAATGCTTGTGAACTGTCGCTATATTGAGGCAACCTGCTCAGGATGTACATATGGCAACAGAGACTGATCACCTGGAAGGTACTTCTCATTCCAGAGCATGTGATTATTTAATTAGAAAGTAGTAGTACTGAATCAAATGTTGCATTTCAGAAGATGAAATTTATTCGTTGCCAATTCCTTTTAAATTTTGAGTAAAAAGTCTCTAAAAACAAGTAAAAAGCGAAGTTGATAAACCAGAAAAATGTTGATTTCAACCCTAATTTATGGTCAGAAAGTTTGTGAGACAGCCGGTAAAAGGTTAGATGAAGTACCAACCAGAAATTATTGTGCGACTGCGTTTCTACACTGAATCGGGGATAACAATACATATACCTCTTTCAACGGAAGAACGAAATGTCAACCTTAAACTTTTGTAAATTTGTGTTCTATGGTAAAAATAAATAAATTATTTCAAAGGACGGCGGATGTCCAATTGAAATCTACGAAAAGATCCTCATTTATGCGTTTAGAAAAAAACAAAAGCATCTAAGAGATATTTCTTTTTAAATAATTTACCAACGAAGCTCTACACAATTATATATTGAATTTGCAATAGAAATCATTACCGAACAAGTGATACTGTGCCACATGATAATTTAAAAGCGTTTATATAAGTAATTACGAATGCCAATGGATGAGGTAAATATAGTGTTCGAAAGCATAGAGATAATAAGTGAGTAAATTGGCACGACAGACTACATTTATTGAAAGAATTGATGAGGTTACGACAGCAACTGTTATTGTCAGGGCTGTTACGTAAGAGCTGAGCGGATGTCTTTGTTCTGTAAACATCTAAAGGCAACACAAATTCAAAGGTTATCAGAAGAATCAAAATTGTGTTAATATTGGAAGGAATTAGTGTAAGAAATCATTTGTAAATCATCCAGGTATTGGATATTATGACGACCAGGGTAGAGAAACAGGTTGTATAATTTTATTATGTATGCACAAGCCCGACTGCAAAAGATGGGTGCCATTGACTTCCGCCTTATGTAGAAGCAGTATGTATAAACCATGGGATTCGGTAAGTGACTTGTAAGAGCTTTTTACGTCTTGATGTTCTCTGTCAATTAAATGTGTAACTACAGAGCTCTTTACTAGCCATAGTCGTCCTTTACTTATCTATGCCGGGCGATGTTCGGAAATTATGCGATGAACTTTCCGAATCGTGCCCCAAATGTAAATGATTCCACAAGCGTAACTGAATTGGTATATACATATGCATGAAACTAATTCTGCACATTTGTCCTTATTTCTTTTACTTATGATAGGGTAGTTGTGGAATATAAAATGGAACTTGACCGAAGTAAACATCTTTTACAGAGCTTTTCTATTTTGTTACTTAATAATTTCACTGATATTATCATCGAGAGATTGTAATTTTTCTTGTATCGTGTGTTTATTTATCAATTCCAATGAATATTGATTTTGTTACTATTGTAAATTATATTATTGTATATTAATGTAGTGCTTTAATGAAAAAAACTAATTAAGAAGAAATATTTCTTTGCTTGTCTTTTCTAACTGAAAATACTCCGGGCAAATGTTCTGAAATAAAATCAAACTAATTTCTAGACCCCGTTATAAGTTAGACTAAATATTAAATGCTCTTTCAAGCTACCAGTGGTAGTAACCGGTGCTGAAGGAAAAAATAGATTAAAGCTGGGGGGTACCAAACCAGACGAGCCATCAGTTTGTGAAATCAACTACCACTGGTCTGATGTAAACTACTTGGTTAGGGTTTGCAAGATTATCATAGACAACCGTTGAAGATCGTGAGTGATATCGTTTAGGATCAGTCATAGTGGTGCAGACACGTTCACTTTATTTGTTCGATTAAATCATGAGCTTAAAATTATTTATACTTTTTTCCATGAACTGATTCATCCCCTATCCTTTATCATATTCAATCTTTTTTACAACCGCTGATGCTATTACTGCTTCTACTAATCGGGTGTTCATCTTACTGTTCTAATGTGGTGTGGCAACTTGAACCGATGCATTTGTGCCAGGTTCTACGTTGTATATGACTGAATGGTGGTCAGGCTTTGATGCAATTATGGTGAGTTTCCAATCTATTACTTTCAGTAGTCTGTAGCTTACAATTGGCATTCATGGAATAAAAAATCCTTCCCAGTTTGATTGTGGTCTCGTTTTTAAAGTGAGCTCACTAAATGATTACCATTCAAAATAGTAGCGTGCTCACACCAGAGCATGGTCCGAGTGAATAAATTCATCGAATATGGAGCGACAACCATTAAATAAATTGTCAGTTTTTGTGCCTTAAGTCAACACTTATTGAACGTGGATGGTTGCCACTTATCCAGTAACGGTGTTTGGCGTTTTTAACACTTTCCACTGTGAAAATACAGCATTTCTGGACGTTCATGAGAAACTAATTTAGTTATAAATATTTCGGCCCCGAATACAAATTTGCTTTTCTTTCGACCAACCTTCAACCAACTTGTTCATCATAACAGGATTATATGTAATACATGTATACCGCATATTTGCAGAAATATCGATGGGAGTTTAATCGCCACCTTTTGTAAGTTTTAACCATTCTAACTAGATCACAAGTTTATTCCAATTACACACAGAAAATATGCTGGTAAAATCTCTCATCTCAGTGATAGACATAATTTCAGATACTCGTTAAGCAGCAGGTAAAGAACGTAATGACTACTTAAAAATTGACTGAGTTAGGTACAATAAGCACAATCCAGTCAACAGAATTTGTTTGGCGATTTTAGCTGAATAATATCACAAATAATCATGGAGTGGCCAATTCAAATACAAGATTTTAAGCCCTCATTGACCAAGATATCTGAGAATCGTGCTACATATCCCTACTCACAGCCTACTCAGCAGTTTCTAGGAAGCTTAAAAGCAACTGAATTGTAATGTACCACAGATCTATGAAGTTATTGGTTTGTGTCAATGGTAAATACGCACTCATCCCCTATTTTCAGCCATACTCTTGAATCTTACTAATAATATTTCCCACTCCTCGACTTAAATGACTATCTTTGAAATGCATTCTGAGTGTTCCCTCCTACTAGTATCACTACGAATGTTAGGTGATTAAACGAATTCGGCAGGAAACGCTACTTCATCTAGATACTCGTCAAGCAACGCACACATGTAATTTTAAGAAAAGTTATGCATCTTGTTGGAATGACCTACAATAGCCGTATTAACCAATCACCTACGATATTTAACCATGCTATTTTACCAGATAAAAGGACTCCCGTTCTGGCTTGTAATTTTGTTTTCGATTTTAGAATACGACTATCTGAAACTCATCGCTAGTTTATCTCAAAAAAGTTTCTGAATCGCATAAAAAGTAAACAACTCGGAACTAAGCAGTTAGAATATATATATTGTATTTCCACCACATGCGCAATAAAACAATTGAACAGTTTGGTTTATGTACATTACAAATGACTTGACTGTTAGACTGTACATAAGAAAAAATGATCAGTTTGGAAAACTACATCTGAGTAGGACCACAACTTCAATTGCATAGTTTTTTAATTCTTTTGTTGTTAACCAAGTAAAATTCTCTTTAGAATGCATATAAAGTTGAACTATGTACAAAAAAATTAAGTTGCAAAAAGTTATTGAGAGGTAATTAGGTTAACCTTCATTACTAATATTTAACAATCAATTCGGTTTAACTTGGCGGAGGGGCAGCTTGTTTATCTTCCAATTTTCGTTTAATTAACGCTTTGAATTGAGCTTGTAATTTCGCTTCACGTTTAGCACGTTCAGCGTGATTAAAATGTTCTAAAGCACGTTTTTCATCAGCTGAATATATCTGATTTTCTTTTCGTAAACGTACAGCCTCCATACGACGATGACGACTACCTGACATTACATAACCCTCTTTTTCAAATGATTCAATCTCTTCTGAGGTCAAACCAATTTCACCACGACGTGGTATACGTTTACCTTCGGCAATATATGCTGCCATTGCTGCACCTTCACCTGGTAGAAGGGCTCGACCATAATCTAGGGGGATAAGGCTAGAATGTTCAGCCGTAGGTAATATTGGACCAACAGCTTCTTCCTCTTCTTCTTCTTGTGCACGTTTAAGTTCCAACTCACGTTTCTTAGCTTTCATTTGTTTAATGAATTGTTTCTTTTCATCCTCACTATCTGCCTCAGACTCAGATTCAAAAGATGACGATGATGAGGAAGTCGCAGGAGAAGAGGTAGAATAGGAAGAAGACCTGCGATTTATGTGTTTATTTTTCCGTTTTTGTTTTTTAAGTTTGCTACTCCTTTTAGTGCCTTTTTTATGTTTTTTGGAATGTTTGTGTGACCTATGATGATGATTGTGGTTTTTATGTTTCATATTTTTATGCGAATGAGAAGATATATGATTGTCTGATATCTGCATATCTGTTGGGAGACTAGGTCCAAAAGTCTGTCTAAAAATTGCATCCTGGTTATCATCGGAATCAGAATCCTCCTTAGGTGGGTTTGACTCCCATATCTGAGCATTATTAGAAGCACCAGCACGTTCACGCATCTTACGGCGTCGTTCCCAGAATTCTGTAGTTTGATGATGATTAAATTCATTGGATTTACGATAATGACCCTCATTTTCACGATTGAATGACGACGATGGAGATTTTGATTTGGAATAGAGTTCATTACGAGAACGCTTATCTCTGTAAGAATGCCGACTATTTTCGTGACTTTTATGCGTAGAATAAGTATTATTTTCAATTAAATTTTCAGAATAACATCTGATGGGACTTGAATTTTTGGATTCCATGAAAGGAGATCTATCGTATCTTCCATGATTAATCGTCACCATATCTTAAAACAGAGAAAAACGAAGGGCTTAGGATTACTAATAAATAAAATACCTCATTTGAACCTGGACAAAAATTTGAATATCTAAAACCATCATAACCCAAAAATATATCCACTTTAGACATTAACGGACAAACGTAATTAAAACACCACTACTTGGCATGAAGTGCCTTAAGTAAATCTGATAATGAGGGCTTAGTCTGATAGATTCTTGGAAGATTTACACGATCAACAGTTAGCAATCAGATGTATGAAGTAATTTTTAATCCTGTTGATTTTGTGCAAAGTATTTTGCGTACAGTGTGCGATTTTATAATATAAATGAATATTTTGCTGACCAATCCTTCTGTTTTATGGAATCCACTTATTTCGGACTTATGTGAATTACGCGAACTTCTAAGTAGTCATTATAAAAACAGTCAATTAGGACAATCAGTCTATATCCTCCCAATCAACGGATTCCATAGAAATTTTGTCAGTTATAGAACTACAATAGTGATATCACCACCTTAATATTAGTCAGAGTAAACTTTTCCACGAATTTTTAGTTTTTAGCATTCGCCTGTTGAAAGATATACGAAAAGCAAAATATTTGACGATGGTAACACTTCTACGATCACTGCGACTAAAAATGAACCATGATAAAAAGATACTAAAGTGAAGAGAAGGAATAAATTAGTCATATATTAAATAGTTATTCTGTAAACCACCCCAATGTTTCAAGAAGGTTTGTTATATTTAGGTTATTTGTTTAAATCTCTACAAGTAGGCTATAAAGTTCAACTATAACACGTTATGAAACTTAAGAAGCATGACATTTCTGCACAAGAAATTCCAGTTGGTGCTACTCAAGGAATCACCGTGATGTGACTTAGTAAAGTTTTCCGATAAGAGAAACTTCTTTAAAATGCGAACATGGTGAAACAACTAGGAGTAGTAAGTGAGAATTCACTCGGCATTTGATTTGTAACTATCTCAGTGAATCCTTCTGAAATACGTGGTATTGTACGGAAACAGCTTAGGTTATGTCGAACTTCTAAATACTAGTCTTAAACAACTTACGATCCTACCACAAAGCCGACATTTTAACGAAGATTATGGATCACCAGACGTCAAACATAATCTACTACAAATACCTCACTCCGTAGAAGTGTCTGGTCTACTTAGAAACAGTTAACGAAATGAGTAACCAATGAACTTAGAAATTAAGTGCCAATATTCATGCAATACGAAAAAAATTATCTTCCACATCATAAACCTTACTAGTCTGTCAAGTCAATCTACGGAAGTAATACCTACAACCAAACACACCGCGACTCAAAGTACAATTACCAGTCTTAGTTTTATTCGGACAAGGATGCGAAGTTTGTATTAGTCCTCACTGTTTAATTCTTTCAGTTGAGCCATATACTTTTTGAATTTGCCAACAAATTTAGCTTTAGCTACGTGTTGCGGCGAATATTCTGTGGGAGATTTGGGATCATTGGTTCTATAATTATGGACCTTTTTAGAGTGTAATTGCAAATTATATACCACGGAGGTCAAGATGAAGGAACAAAAGTGTCAATACCAAGTTGATTATGAGGCATTTTAGAGACGCAATGTAATGAGTGTTATTTTGGGCGGCTAAATAAGAGTAACGAACTCTCTAAACAGTATCTTATAACACATATTTCAATTATTCTAACTGTGGGTAATGTAAACATTTCTTTTCTAGAATTGTTACGCTCCACTTGTCCTAGCCTCCCAATTAGTGTATTTACTCTAAGTATATTTTCTCTTACTATAAACTACAGTTAATTGGTTGTGTCCAAGTTAACCCTATCCACTACCACTATCTCCTTCGTTCTGTGTCATTGTTAATTTTCTTATTGGTTCGCTTTGTGGTCTGGTTTTATGTATATATGAAGAAATGCGTAAAATATAATTCGATTCTGCCTGGTTGTTATATCTGCTAGTGTTCTTCTATTTCCTGGCTTGGAACTCAGTGGGCATAGAGCAGATGCCCAATTATCGACTAGGCACACGTAATCGGCTTTCGGCCACCCCACCGAAGTCCCACGCGTCACAACAAAAAGTAACCTTCCGTAGAAAATCTGAAGATCATTATTCCAATAAGGAAATGTGACTAAAGTGATGCAAGTGATGTTTGCTTGACAAAGATTACGAAAACATTGGTATAGACTAAGAAATTACAATACCAAACAAGTCACTGTTACACAACTGCAGGAACACCGGACGTATGTTTAGGCTGCAATATGCATAATTTTCTCCTTAGTGGCACAATCAGATTACATTTCTGAATTCTCCGATCTCAAAGAATTTATTCAGTATTCGAAGAAATTTTTGAGTTTCACAAAATGTATAGTCGAAGTAATTTGTAGGGAGCCGTCTTGTGTTTCAACTTCGGAACTGAATTAAAAGGCTCCACCGATAAAGCATAGATTAATTACCGATAACTAAACGTGTGTGCGCAAACAGGTGTTTCTAAAAATGATAGATTTGAAAAATCGCCAGAATTCTGATGTCAGTGCAAACTGGTATTTCTTGATGGGCATTATTCTGAGTACTGCTATACAGTTCGTTCTTTAATCGGTGCCCAAAATTTTCAAGCGGTCTAAAATTCAATCCAACTACACTTTCAAATTACTGAGGCTAAAAAGATACATTAGACGCAGTATGAAATGGCTGATAACGATAGCTTTTACAAGCTTTAAAGACAGACAATAAAACGTCAGAAGGAAGGCACTACGAGAAAGTAAACAAGAGTATCAAAATAAACATGTCAATACATCTGTCTCTAAACCGCAAATATCGTTATTTCCTTACGCTGCTTATTTTGTTAACCCAGAGCTGAAGTCTCTCAGTTTTTGGATCTAAGCGGACCTACTAATAATGGTGCCGATGCTGCGAAGCTTCTGGTAACCCAATATAATATTACGTTCAAACCGTATCCTTCGATTATACGCAAAAAAGTTAGAATTCAGGAGCTACCAGGATTTTCATAGATGATTTAACTATCGGAAGGGCTTTTCACAAACTGGAACGGTTAAACAAACACGCTTTCCTTAGCCTGAACAAAATTCTTCCTCCTTATTCTAAAAAAGCGAATCGAATTTTCGACACCTATACTCAGAAAACTGTTCATACATCGATTTTGTTATGGCATGGTTTTAGAGAAGCGAAAGCTGGCTAAAGTTGCCCAAAACAACAACCTTGCAAAATTACTGACATATGGCTCATTTTCCAATACCAATTGGAATTATGAAATCCTTAGTATGCGACCATTCAAACGGCTATCCCGAATCCACCTCCAAAGTATGACTTTATTATAAGTAACTTTCTCATCACATATGGACTAGAATCTTCAAACAAAATAACAAAGTCAGTGTACTTTATCTAAATTTATCAAAAGCCACTGACCGGCTTAATCAGGTTTGCACATAGGGATTAGGCCTCCGCCTCTGGACTCGTGATTACTACGTCAACAAACGGTAATTTAAGGAGCGGTTAAATTGCTCATTCCCTCAGGCTGTCGAATATCACAGTGGTGTTCCCTAGGTTTCAGTCCATTCCTCTCTCTAATCTTTATTAGCGAATAGCCCTTAATAAGCAGTCTCCTAAATATGATAATAATCAGACTAGGAAAAGAACTCAGCTGTTAAAAGGATCACCTAGTACTTAAGGGTGATCCAGTTCAAATTCAAATTACGTGGATAAATATCGTCGTATTTACAGATTCATCAAGTAAAACGTTGTCCATTCACGGCACACGACAAGTCACACACGCACTTCAAGTATTTTTCCCTTAAGCTAGTTCACAGTAGCATATAACTATAGTTTTATAGTTCTTAAAGACTTTAAATCGACCATTAAATGTGACACTAATGCCTCCTTAGCCAACTCTTTATATTTATCTCTGAGGCGCGTTTCTGGCCAGTTTAAAAGTAGAAGTTTCTATTTAATTTTTAAAAATATTATCTTCCATTAGTTAAATAATTTAAACATTATGTTTCTCCTTCTGATATCTCAGAAAAGAAAAAAAAATTCTCCAAAGAAGAACCACGAAGATTGTTCTTGAACACATAAACGCAAATCAATAGTAGACCCCTACCACTTAGAGAATTGGTGCCTAAAGGAAACCATATAATGACATAACAATTAATTAACACTTACGGGCACACATTAGAACACCTATTAAAAGTGAATTCAAACAAATTTAGCTGGATGCTTAGTCGAAAGTTAAAATATGTTGCAGGGATGTTTAATGTATATATAAATGCAGCAACTTAACAATGTTTAATGTTTCCGCAACAGTTTAATGCTTATATGCAGAAAATATATAACTTGATATCTGTTACTGTTTCGTAGAAATAAAACATGCAAACATTAATACTACATATATATATCTTGTTCGAAACACCCAAAAACTGTAGTTGTAGTGCAGAAGAGCGTACTGTAGGTACATTATCTTTTTATTAAAAAAATTAAAATTCATAATCCCTATCTGTTGAAGTAGTCCATGTAAATTCAAGTATACTCTTAAAAAAACTCCACTTTTTCTGCAAACACCTATTCATTTTTATATGCCTAGGTCAGTAACTGGTGGAATCAATTATCCATTCCTACTAGACACAAAAGCCTAGGAAGGAAATGATTTTTCTTATTCCATCTACAACTATTTGAAACTACTTGAATCAGACATATTGAATTTTAGATTGTGGTAGTACTGAATATGAAATAAAACGGTACGCCAAGGTTAAAGTTGGTTGGTATCGACGTTCATATTTTGCTTCACATGTATCTTTGTAAAGAGAATTTCGGTAAAACTACACATTGTGGATGAACTATCAATGACCTTTAAACACCTTTTAACTAAGAAAAATGCAGTGGTAGATAAAATCAGTATTTATTATGAAAAACGATAAAATATTTAAAAAAATTACACAGGATACATTGTTTTTATATGATTTATGAATTTTTGAAGGTTCGAAACTGGTTTATTGAGTTTAAATTCATTATATGAGTGATAAAGATATTCATTCATATGACTCCATATCATATTGTTTCTAGATGTTTTATGGGGTCTAAGAAACTCCTTTAGGCGTGACCAGGATACTTCGATGTTTTGTGTATAAACGCCCGTACTTGGATCATTAAAATTTCTGTCGGGAACTACGACATGGTGAACATATCCGAGTCTACGAAGAGGTCAGTAAGCTGTCTTGTCGTCATTATAAATTAGTGATCCTCGTAGAACATACAACTTGATTATTTGTATTAGAGTCTTCGCAGTTCGATCTGGGACGTACTGGAAATATCCCTTTCCTAATGTTCAGTCGTAAATACCAAGAGCTTACCATTAACATTAAAGTAATTAGTACTTACCCATTCAGTTTTTACAGATCTTCCTCTATTATATTTTCTCTTTCTAATAGCTGTTTCGCCTATTTCAACAACTTTTCTAATGCCTCGTAGAGACATTTAAATGTTTTTTAGCATTCCTGTGGATATGTCTCTACAGTGCTGAAACCATTGCACTGATGATACTTCGCTAACGTTTATAAGGGAAGCCAGAGTAACAGACAACTGCGATACCCATAAAACGACTAACATGCCTGTTTACCTAAGTGTTAGTCTGGATTGGCTAAAGAAACTGCCCGTTTTTATTGATTTCTTACGCCAGCAACTATTACAGCGAAAGGTGACTCCATCTCACGTATCTGTGGTTGGTGTTTGAGCCATAATAAGTCCACAATCATGAATCAAATCTGTACGAAGTAATCCGACAGCTTGTAGATTGGTAATAATAACATCCTCATAAAAAAATTCCAATCAAACAATCCAACGTTAGCATGTTAAACCAGACAAAGTAAACGACCCCATATTCTACAATAAAATAAGGGAAGGAGGTTTAAACACCTTAATCATTCATTTCAAGGCAGGTTTGAAGGCCTGTTACTAGCTCAGTATCTGCCCGTTGAACTCATTTAAGCATGTTGACATCGTTAATAGGATAGTGACATTCACTCAGATATACTACTCAAGATGAGGTGTCAAGTACGTAGGATATAAAATCCGTAACATATCCTCATCAAAACATTTGATTGCTCTATGTAGTAACCGTGACACTCAAAACCCTCTGGCTGCTGCTTCGTCGTGGTATGAAGGGGTTCGCAAGTCTGAACTTAAAGTTACTACTTAGTTCTTATATCATTTTACCTATAGAATTAGTGGATTATTTAGGTTATATTGTGGCTGTGAATATTGTTGATGCGCATCAGTACACTCCTACTGCAAATTGTCTCTAACGCCAAACTTTGGGGCCATTGAGCTAATTCATTTAAATTGGATTGAAGATCAAGCTGATCAGCATCACTGTATATCATCTTTCGAATGTTTACGCTATCTGTGAAATATTACCATTTAAGATAGTTAATATTCATAAGTTTCTAGTATTCGATCGTAGATGTCTTCGAAGCATTGCTCGTGTTCTCTGGGACCACCGAGTAAGCAATACTTGGGTCAGGATTAGAGTACTAGGTGAATATGGTAAATCGATTAATGAACTAGTAAATTTTCTTCAACTGAGGTAGTTAGGATATGTATTCTATATGCCGAACCACCGCCTACTTCAACGAGTAATACTGTCTAGTGTGTGGGTTGACTAGAAAAAGTTATTAGCAATTAGGCTGAGCCATGTTAATAAGTGCAGACTACCTGGTTGGGGCCCGTGCGATAATCGTAACCAATGGTCAGAGACTATTGATGATTTGGCTTAAAGTCGTTGGCAATGGCGTAGGTGCATCCATTCCTTGTCCTCTTACAAAGTCTGAGTTTCTGAATTCCTCATAATTTTCTGTTTACTGAATAATATGTATATATTTTCTTAAATCTTATCTTCGATCTCTAACCCTTGTCAATAATACTAACACTGTTACTGCCTCCACTACTCTGGGATCTCATCTGACAATTTCATCTTTATCTACTATTTGAGTCATGGTAACTTGAACTATGATACGCACGTACAAAGTTCTACGTTGTAACTGACTGACTTTCGTTATCTTGAAATAGGAGTGTTAATAATTTCGGCTGTCATGGCAATTCATTAATGTAAAGCTGTAGCGAAAGAGGATCTAAGATAGTACCTTGAAGGACATCCGTTAATACAAGCTTCCATACAGATAGTGTTCCATTAACTCGTATTCTTTGTCTTCGCTCATGTAGTAAGTTATTTATCCAACTTTGAATTGATTGTGTTATTCCGACGTTTGATAGATTTTGCAGCGTAGGATTCTTAATCGAATGCTTTGCTGAAACCTAATAATATTTTATTTACGACCAGTCTGTTTCTATAGTTGCCATCTAGTCCTCCCTATCAGTTGTTAAGTTAATAAGGTATAAAAGTCGCTTACGGAACCCGTGTTTTGTGATCACTTGATTTAATATTTTATCTCGGATTATTTTTTTCCAGTATTTTAACTAATGCACTAGTTAAACTGACAGATCTATAGTTGGATAAACTCTGTTAAGAATAGGTATGACGATAGCATCTTTCTAATCCTTCGGGAGTCGAGTCTTGGAATGGGATAACTCTGTGAGTGGTTCCGGAACGATCTTCAAGAGTGACGATAACAGTCGAGAGCCTGTCCCATCAGGACCCTGTGATCTACCTGGTTTTAGAATGCTAAGACAATAGAAAACGTTTCTCATAGTAACAAGGACTGGCGCCATAATAACTACTTCGGTCGTATTTACGGCATACATGTCGACGTTAGTGTCCATACAGTAAATTTTGTTGAAACCTTCTGATAGTTGTTCAGCCTGGGATAAGTCTGGGTCATCTAACACAGTCGGATTCTTCTACAGTAGTAGTGATAGAATCCTATCTCTTAATTCGTCTCATAATATAAGGAGACAACTGTTCGGGCAAGTGCGGCTGTCCTATGCTAGCTAACTTTCGTAGGTTGTACGAGATGCATCAACTATTAATTTACAAAGGTTTCTTACTCTCAGTGCTCATGCCTAAAAGTATCATAATCCGTTTTATGTACGAGTCCCAAAGTTGCTTTATAGATCACAGTAGTCCCTGAACGTTTTTATTAGTATATGGGAGGTGATGTGACAACCTACGTAGAGTTGATCATGGAATAAACAGGGCAGTTACTTTTTTGAATGCGTCTCTAAACCTACACCATAATTCTTCATTCTAACGGCTTTTAATTACCAACCTCTGTGCTGTAACAGTTCGATTCTTAATTTCCGTGATATCTTCACTTCATATGTCTGGACGATGTGGAACCAATTCTTATCTAATAGCATAAGTCTTAAATCTAAAGTGCAGGACAATGTGGTCGCTGTTAATTAGTGGGGATAGGAGTTTAAGATCTATAACTTCGTCGTGATGATATGTAAATAGAGTGTCCATGAGTGATAGTTCATGGTCTAGTTCGAAACATCCCTATCCTGTGATACCTTGTATTAAGGCACTAGGGTAAACAAATTGATTTAGAATACTCAGTTTAGGTAGTAGTGACTAATTTTTTATTCTTTTCCTGGATGGTTTTAAAATCACGCTCCAGCCTAGAAAATGATGGATTATAACCCGTTACGATGCACTTAGATTTTTCTGAATTTAATATTCTTCAGCTGGTGAAGTGAATGCTTGCTTTAGGTTTCCTACTGGAATAGCAGGCATCCTTGCTCCTGCTCTTTTTAAATATTTTTTTCATAATACACCCATAAAGTATCATAAAGCATTATTATCACATCTGTTCACATTCAGAAAAATATTGCTTCTTAAATATGTTCACTGAAAATATTATGAATTTTACTTGGATTTTGGAATACACTATGCTGTTTACTTGGAACGACTGGGCAGGCGACTTGTGCATTACAAAATTATAAGTATGTATTGTTGCATTAGCATTAATATTTGTGTTTAATGCTAGAAGTTTAGTGCCTGAGTCCTCCAAAAGAAAGTTCATCATTTACTATGGCCTAATAGTTCCGAGAAACGATATTACGTTTTTTTTCACTACTCCTATCAAGTAATCTTTCGCTTTTCAAAATCCCTTTAAAATACTAATTAATCCATTTAATCTAGATTGAGTAAAATTAAACAAATGAAACATTGTATTGACCATTTATTACATCAGTTAGTATAATATTGGCTCTCCAACTTAATTTACAGAAAAATTAATTTTAAGCTCGAAGTAGTATATTTTATTTTACATAACATAATAAGGAAACACAAACATTCAGTCAATAGTAAAAGTTATGTTGTTGATCTGATGACAGTTATTTACAATGAAATCAAATTATATAGATCATTGTTCTTTTTTATGTAGATATATAAATTTCTTCAGAAATCGAAAGACGATCCATAGTTTTTCGCCTCCATGAATAAGAAGAAGTCAGCTGATGTTAATATCATTCCTAAATCAGATATTCGTCAATTGATCAGAGTTGCAAAGCCACAAACTCAACGGATTATTGATCATCCACATGCAAGATATAATCAACTTGGTCGGATATCATGTATTTTATGCGGTATACAAATCAAATCGGAATTCGCCTGGACTGCACACATTCTGAGCAAGTCACACAAACAAGTATTTACTGGAAAAACGAATCTTTATTTATTTATAATTATTATAGAACGAATCACGTGGAATTCAATTGCTTAGTAAGCGTCCTAATGCAGAAACTAAACCGAGTGACGAGGTAGTCTGTAAGATAGAAAAAGTTGAAGATAAGGTAGAGGTATGCTGTAAATGTTTCTAATAATCTATATACTTACGTGTTATAAAGAAAAAAACAGCTGAGAAAAATTCTGATTCCGACCAACACAACAAAAATTTGCCAACTATAGCTTCTAATGAAAAGATATGTGAAAAAAATCCTGCAGAAAAGAAGATCGAATCGCGATCTCAACTCCCAGAAGGCTTTTTCGATGATCGATATAAAGATGCCAAAGTATGATATCATTTGTTAAAACTTTCGTTATTTTGCACCACTTTATAGGTTCGATGTGTTCCGTATAAGGATAAAATGGCGGAAGAGTTGGAACTTTTCCAAAAAGAAATGATTGCTCTAGAGAAGGTAATTTTTGGAATTTTTGTTTTACTCTTTATACTGTATACTAAGTTAACGCATACAATAATTGACAATAGTTTGTCTAATAGAGCGCGAGTTACATGTTTTGTGTGAGGCTAGTAATACTGATTGAATTTCACACCCTGAGTTACTTACAATGAGATTTAAACCCAACAACTCACTGATCAAGTTCTTTAAACCAGTAATCCATCGTTTATAGCTTTTAACCTATCAACTTAAAGTTGAATACTCAAATCATCGATACAATCACTTCTTTATTCTTTTTTATCTTGCATTTTTCCACGTTCATAGCTGCCTTTCTAAATGTTCATGCGTATACTTACTAACTGAATTACAATAACACATATACTTACTCTGTAATTCATGGACAAATTAAATTTAACAAAGTTATATTCATTATTCTTGAAATTTTTTTGGTACATATTAAAAAAAATATAAATTATTATTGTTCCATCTATTTATACGTTAGTATTGCGTTTAATTTTAGCACTCAGAAGAAATTATGGAGAAAGAAAGTGAAGTAGCAGTATCTGAACGAAATTTGGCTGAAATAAATGAACAAATGTAAGGCATTATTCTTTAAAACTATATGTTTATTAAGAAATCTCATTATTGTAAGTATTAGTTTTATATTATTAATAATGATTTGTATTATCTGGTTATTGATATTTTGGTGTGAAACTTGGAATAAGTCTGCGTTGGGATAAGTGTATCCTGGGCGGATTGTCTCAATACAATCATTTTATAACAAGTTTTAGTACACTTAGGTTGTTAATAACAGTTGAATATATGTCATGCGTTTCGCCACTGAGTAGCTACAGGAGTTAACATGCTGTTTATCCAACTTCACTATAGTAATCTTATCACTTACATGTAATAATATTTTACAGAGTTATTCAATTTTTTGATCTATGAGTCCTATTAAACTATATAATTTTTGACCCAAGCAGCAAAGGAAAAAATGAGAGTGCTGAGGTCTTGTAGAAAGCTTTGTGAGAAAGATCAAATAATTATTAAGCATGTATCACGTGTCTATATATAAGTTATTGTATCCATCTGAGCAAAGTTGTAGGTAGTCAATAAGTAGCTTAGTTACAATCACATGTCCACACTTGCATCTCTTACGTGTCCGTTAGATAATATTTGGTTTGTCTGACTTTACTGCAACATGTAACTTATCTTGACCCATGCATGTTTATTACTCATTAAACACTGCACATGAAGTTTCTTAATTGTAATGGACAACTTATAATATTTATCTGTACTCTAATTTCAGTATTTTCATTTATTTTTGCGACTTATTATAATATTCCTTCTTCTTTTTGTTTTGTACTACCTCGTGTATACACTAGTTTTTTGAATGACTTACGTTGTTTCAAGATATAGTGCTTGATTCATTATTTTAATCTCTGATATTCCCACTATATATTGTTTCCTGGCATATAACATGTATTATGATTTGATTATTATTCTCTTGCTTGATTGTTGCATAATTTTACCTCGTTTGGAATCGAATAATTGTATTTTATTATGATTCTGGTTTTGAGTCCTTGCGCCACCTGCAAAGTAAACAGTGTATTCGTTTGTTTTTCAAAAGGGCAAACATTTTGAAAAGCCGTTAGCTGTGTTTTATTCAAAGCTTATGAATTCGAATTTGAAGATTAACAAAACGCATCGATTCTCAGCTTAATGACCCACTTTCGAGCCACACAAACCAGAGCAACAACGCAAAATAATTTTCAGTTGGACGTGCTGTATCCTCCTCCCCTTTGATAAATCAACCCATTCTTAACTATCGAGAAGATAAATGAAAAATGTTACTACCTATCTAGCCGAAGATGATATACTAGAAAATGGATGGGTATTTAGAAAACTCTTTAAATTGACCCTGAGAACCATAGAGCTAATTTCAACCACAAGCGAGTGTTTTAGACCTTCATCCTCGCGCTTTTCAATAAATCTGTTTCTTAACTGATCCATACTGGCATTCCAACTGATCACAGATAATTTCGAAGTATGTTCACTCATAATGAAAATATCAAACTACTAATGTTAACGCTAAGGGTAAGCTTCTAGTTATACCAACTGATATGAATTGGGACTCATCAACTCAGGCTATTGTAATATGTTTTGCATACTCACAGTGTTGGTAGTTGCAGACTACTTGGTTGTGGTTTGCACGAATGCCGAAACCGATGGCTGGAGACTGGATGACATCATTGAGAATCGGCCACAATAGCGCAGGTGCTCTCACTCGTTGTCTTTCCTCGAATAGTGAGCTTGAAATTATTATTTTATACCTTTCCTCAAACTTGCTCTTCTTCCTTGTACCATATTTTATACGTCTATATTTTTTTCTTATTAACATTCAAGTAACTATTACTTTTATAAATTTCTTGTTGATCTTGCTGTACTACTGAGGTGTGACAAGTTGGACCGATGCACATATATCCCAGGTTCTGTGTTGTAGATACATTCATACATGCTTGTGCACAAATAGAGAGTTTCTTAAACAAAAGCAATGTGAGTGAGAATACTGTCCACCTGAGGTTTTTATAAATCCTTAGCATATTTCCTTATTTCTTACAGAAATTCCTAAGCCCAGGAATTTGAATGTTTCTTTCATATTCGATTATAAATTTAATGTTTGTATAAGTTTCATCAAAAGCCCCAAAGCAGCTGGCTTATGTAATTTATATCACCATATATGGTGAATGTATCATCCAAGTATCTTCTGCATAATATTATCTCATCGATGGTAGGTAATTGTTTTATTCTTTCTAAAGTTGATACAAATATGTCAACAAGAATCGGTCCTAACAAACTTTCCACAGACATATCATCTGTTGAATTTAAATCGAAGTTTTTAACAGCTATTTCAATTATGTCTTTGGTATGAATATGCGTTCTGAATACTGACTAATGATGTCACTTTTTTTCTTCTAATGAGATGTTTGTAATGTTATGTCGTAGGAGAAATATTTAGTCCATTTATTGTTTCAGTCAAATCAAAAGTATCCTTTAGACGATATATAGGCAGTTGTTTATGAATCGGTCCTAGTTTATGGTAAGTCTGATTGACCATGCAAATAAATGAAACCATTAGTACACTATATTTGTGCAGTTTAGCTTGTCCATATATGAATGGTAGACGCGGTCAACGTGGCTCCAGATCACCGTGTCTCTACATCGACTAAGTTTTAATAACTCTTTAAGTTCTTTAGTTACCCGATTTTCTAGCCTTTCTGTCTCGCCTTTCTCTAGTATTTCCATAGTGACATGTATGATTAGTATTTTTGTTACTCTTTGTTCATTTAATTATGAACATAATTCAATGGATACCATCATATAAAGTAACTAAATCATCAGTGTGTCAACGACTTATCATTCCTGTTTAACAGTTTAGCTGTTTTGATCGATAAATCTCTTTTCATATTATGCAATCGAGCCACCTCGAATAATTTTTAGGAACTATCACTATTCATTTATAAATATTCAGTTAAAAGTTTTTATTTTACTTCCATTGCAGTCTTGTATATTCCTTGATAAGCCATATGTATCTCCATTTACAATTATATAAACATAATGAAGTAACTGAAATTCATTATCTGTATGTTGCTGACGAGAATGCAACGAAATACAACGAATTTAATGTATTCCGCAAATATTATTATTCTAGCTTTATTTATAGTCGCGAAATCGTTAACTGTTGAATTGTCCCATGTTAATTTGTATAGGCTTACTGATTAAGGTTCAAGCTGTATTTTTATATTACGTCTTAACTTACATAAATCGGTTTTAATGGCACAGATACATTCATTTAACTACATACTTGGTCAATTTCCACTACCATTAATGTCATTATTCCTGTATTAATACCAAGTTTAGTAATCCTTGCCAGTGGATCTCTAAGACGTATGAATCGATGTATCATTTGTTAAGGCGACTAAGTACCAGATAATAAGTTGCATGCTTGAAACCAGCTCCCCTCCTACTTTAGTTTTGGCAATTAGGTAGTATCATCAGCTCTCACATTTTTATTGAAACTCGAAGCCAGTTATAAGAATACCTGTGTTCTGTAAGTGAGCGAAACATCATCACACCTCGACCAGTGCTTTTGGTTGTTTACTACTGACCTTATAAGAATTAGTAATGTATGTTATCATTATCATTCACATTTCCTCCACTTTTGGTTGCTTTTTCTAGAATGAATATTTTCTTGTAGTTTGTCTGTAGTTTTTAAGAACCATTCCACGTACTTCAGCTAGGTAAAACAAACGATATTGCTCTCCTGTATATGAATAAAGCGTAGGTAATATCTAGGCATACATAATATTGTAATTAGTACATGGATAAACTAATCAATGTATAGTTCATCTATACAATTTATTTTATTACTATTTCCCTTTCACCGAATATAACATATTACTTATATCTACTTCAATATTGATCTCATCCTTTTTTTAGAATGAAATGGGAAAAAATTAAACAACTAGAAAATGAAAAAGATTTATATGAAATGCGGTTAAGAAAAAAACTAATTGACAGTAGTGGTATAAATCAGTTGACAAAAACAATCGAAAATCATAGGAACATTATGAAAAAAGAAGAACAATCCTATACAGAAGACGATGACGATGAAGATAATATTTCCGATGAATTAAATGATTTCCGAACAAAAAATACAATTTAAAAGAATGGATGCAAAACATTGCTTGCTTCTTTATGCTTCATACATCTACATACTCTAATGTTTCTGTATATATGTATGCAGTGTATGTAAAATGAGCATATTGAATTGTGAAAAATATTTTGTATATATAGAAATAAACTACTTACAAGTTTATAAGTAGCAGTATTCACATTTTTGCCATAAAGTGTACCAGATATAAGCTGATGAGAAAGAATGATATACACAAATAGAAAGTTTACTTTTACAAATTCATAGATTATTTTATCATCTTATTAGAGTCCCTGCCATTCTTTCGGCGTTTGCTTTAATAGCGCTGCCGAAGATTCAGTTTTTTTCCACACAAGGAAAGTAATTTGAGGTCGACTGGTATATAACATGATATAACTAGGAGAAATGAGCAAGATACAATGAGGAATTGTGGTCGATCATACAAAAAGATGGATCGTGAAAGGCAAACAGGTGTATGAGTATAAAGATGGATATATATCAATGGATTACGGAATATAATGTTGACGTATTCATCGGGAGCTGTATGTAATGTATATGTATAAATGTGTTTCTTTTCCATTTAGTCGATAAATTTTTGTGGGGATTCTATCGGCTTCTCATATCCAAAGTAGATACGTGAATGCATATGTCTTCTGCCTAAAAGGTGGTCAATCTGACGCGTAAATCCAGCATCGAAGACATTTTCAGCCAGTTTAATTAATGTTCCATTGTTTTCTGTAAAACTATTCATTAAGTTGGTATATCGTATCCTCCACTCAGGATTCTCACTTGGTATTACTAAAGTACCGTTCTGTTAGCAGATTGAAAAGAAATAAATAAGAAGTAATCATTTATCACATATATCACAGAGTAAATTAGAAGTATTGGTATTGTCCAAGTGTTCATGGCGAAAAAAATGGATAAAGATCGGCAGTCATTTTTGACGTTTTGTCTCTGTATGCATAGTGCCGACTACTTCAACGTGGATTGATGGCTGGCTTAGGAGTCGGTCCGTAAGACGTTATAAGTAAGCCAGATTAAAACGCTGAATAAAATAGCCCAGAACTCGCCGTTCGCTATTTGTCTACCCCTAGGACCTGAATTTCAAACCTTTTTTGTACTTTCTATTTATTCTTTCCTCACTATACTTTGTCCTTTTACTACCATTGATATTATTATTACTATGGTATTGAGTTTGGTTATTTCATCTTACTGTACTGATGTGGTATGGCAACTCGGAGCAATGCATATATGAGTCTCTCTTACTGTGGTCGCTCTCAGTTAGATCATACATTTTTGTCCTTAGTCTTACCTCTTCCCCCCAACCAACCTGTTTAGCATGGTAGGGCCTGTTAAAGTCTAAATATTGAATTTGAAGGAAATTACACTTGGGAACTGTATCATCGAAGGCAACAGCTAATGTCTTCCATGTAGAGAGGGTTAATCATAAAGTTAGGATACGTAAGTATCCCAGTCGACAACAGTTGAATTATAGCTGGGAAGATTATAATTGAGTGCTGTGTATATTGTTGAATGTTAATTTCATATCGTGAATCAGTCCGAGTTGGACATAAAGGAAGCCCTGAACAGTCCATTAGACCTCTGAATCAGCTCCCAATGGTTGATATTTCTCACTTCAATTAATGCGCGATATATGTGCGCGACCTCACCCATTGCTATCGGTGAGTAACTACCTCACACTCGACTTAGTTGAACTTCACTGGTTACATCTCACTATAACAATTAACATCAGCTCACTAGTGACTAACTTCTATAGGTAATTCCTAAAGTTCTAGTGAGAAGACGCAATCGGTGAGGTTCAACCATGTCGGGTGTGCGACAATTACCTACTGATGGTAATGGATGAAGTCGCGCACACATCGCGAATTGACTGAAGTGAGAAATACAAACGTTGGGAGTCGGCATAGTAGTCTAATAGTTGGGCGTCAGCCACGAAGCTTGAAGGTCCTGGGAAGGTTGCAGGTGTCTACTGCTGAAGAGTCCCGTATCAGGACGAAACCGCTGTCTAGTACCTTCTGATTTCCACTGGTTGCTTAACTCAAACTAATGCGTGACATCGAATCAGCAGGTGGTTACGTAATTTTCATCTTCACGTGCATACTGATACTACTTGCTCGCATAATCTGTAACCGTATTCGATGACACTCTTTACACACTGTTCGTGACCAATTCGTGTGTGAATTTAACTAAATATAGATAGAAATATTAGTACGACTGGATGAAATATATGATGTCTTATTATTATTCTGTCGATTTCTTGAATCAAATGAAAATAAAGAAGCTGGTACGCACATCACATGCATGTACTACACATATCGACCTGGGTTTTTTTCGTTCATAGTTTCTCTTAAAATACAGAAAAAGAATTCATTAAAACAATGAGTAAGTTTGTTTCTTGGTTTTTTCATCTCGAGATTATCGATGAAATGGTGTCCTTTCGAAGACTAGCGAAGGATAGAGAAAGTGCTGAACACATAAAATAGCTAACTATAATCTATACTATAATTAGTTAGCTAATATTTCACTCTGATATGAAATATAATAATGATTAGTACACACATACACACGCTGATAGGTGACAGCATTTAATTAGAGGTCAGTTATAAACAACTTGGCACAAATGTAAGTTAGCTTAAATTCCCATACTACAATATCAAACTAATTGGATTGATACCGAAATATATTTCAACTAGAAGGAATGAAATAGTATTTAAGAACAATGGAATTAGAAAAAAATAAAGAGTGAATGTGATCGATTCGCAGACATGTCACTCAGTATCTCCAACCACTGATCGCTACTATCGCGTGGATCCCAACCAAATAATCTCCATCAACTAACATGGCTCAGACTAAAAGTCAACGACTGCCGTTACATACTAGCGTCATTTTCATTACTGATGTTATTTCAAGCTATGATGTTTACTGTTGATTGTGTTTTCCTTCTAGCATATCAAGTTGCGTTACATTGGTATATTCCTTAAAGTCAGCTGTGGATAACTCCGGGCGCTTGAAGTGAAATTGGCACTCAGCTTATAGATGACAGAAAAGTGATAAAAAGTGCCACGTACAACATATTTATCTACATGGTTTTGAGTGTGATTCTAAATATCAACGTGTGAGGATACAAGTGCATCTAGTTGTGACGATTCTTAGGTAGGACGAGATGCATGTCTGAAATTCCAATACTATATACACACAAGTAAGTAATCTTTGATAGTCATATCACATTACTTGCCTTTTCTAACAATTCTCTTATTCGTTTCATTCGCCGAATAGTTGGTTGAAACTCAATTACTAATGGAATAGTGAAATTATCTGATCTCGGACGTACACGTTCAATTAACATCTCTTCATAATCTGTTTCATCCCAATTGACAAGATGAATTTTAGTTTTACCGAAATAATTTACAATTAATTCATCAATCTGTAAATATAACAATAAAAAAAATAAACAAGAAATGAAAAAGAAATTGAACTGAAATAATTTACAATCAAGAAATGTTTTGATAAGAACGTGATGTCACAAATTGATCTGGGTTAGACAGCCACTAAAGATCAAGATGAGCATCCAGGATCCTATCAGGGGACGGAGCCCGAGATCGTCGGGTTCTATGGCTAACGTTTATTCGCTAAACTACTGAGTCGGTATGCTACTGCTAATATCTCAAACTTCAGTCTAACTATTTTAACAAGTATTTGTGCCGAGAAAAAATAGTCCAGCGTCATGTAAATAAATCGACCAATTGTGGTTAGGAACAACCTGCTGACTACACTCTTTTGGTTACACTAATAAGTTACACATGATTCGACTGTTTCATATGTGGATTGGTTCAAGTTGCCACATCACAACAGGACAATCTGATGAAATAATCAAAGTAGTAGGACAAGTTGTAGAAATATTGGGCTTAAACGAAATGATTTGAGAGGTACGAATGAATTAGGGGGAAACTTAAGATGTGAGGGAAATAAATATTTGAATGTGCTATTATGATGTATTCTGAGCTACGTCACCCAACATTTTCAGCTATCAGCCATAACGATCCCGTTGATCTTAATTCAAGTAGTCTGCACCGACCAGCATAGTTCAAATCAATAATGAATGATTTCATAATTTCGGCCGCTCCTAGCTTGTTTAGAAATAAGTAGACGTCTCATGTCAGATAGATCGTAGTAAGACAACTGTTCAAGGTAATTGAAACACTGGATAGTGCTTTCATCCTAGTGTGAGACTCCCTAATAGTAGTGCGCATCCGTGACCCCACTAGAAATAAAACCAAGGATCGTCAAACATCGGTGTGAGTTATCCCTCACGTTTAAAATGATTAAACTCTACTAGTCATGAACTCTTATTAGAATAACTAAAATTACCTCTAAAATCTGGTCACTAGTAACCACACAGTGATTTTAAAGTTTCACAACATGGATTGACTAGGAGGAAACTGCTGTCCAATATTTCCTAATTGCTTCAATGGTTAGCTAATCAAAATCAAGCCATTATGTGAAACGTTAAATTCAACAAAGTTGGATGGAGTTTCGGATTTGAACTTACAATTAACGGACTGATAGACGAGAATGGAATAAAACAATTAAGTTACTGACTGTTATGCATAATCGGAAATGAAAATGTTTAGGATGTTTTAACTCGACACACTATAATAACAGCAATCTACCCACTACCCCCACCCTATCTACGCTCCCATTAATTATAACCTAGAATCAACAGTTTAAATAAGATGATAAAGTAACTGTTTGTTACACAGTTTAAGATGTAGTGTTTCATGAGATGGACATTTAATTACATAACATATTTACTAAGTTCTTAGCATTATACACAATAGTTACAATTGATAATGAATGATGTTAAACCATCCAACTGTAACTAAATCAATTCATGTATATGATTTAGAAAAGAGAATAAAACAGTATTCCTATTTGTATAATCACGTAATTTAGGTATGATAATCCATTTACACTATCACTCATAAATTTCATGTTTGCTATTCTATTTGTCTCTCTCGCGCGCAAAATTGTCTCAAAAGTTCAAATCATATGATTTTTGTGATAAATGTATGACTTTATGCATACTTAATATATACTTATATAAATGAGGGTAATCTTATTCAAATATTCAATATTACAGATATATATATATATATATATATATATATATATATATATATATATATGATTTAAGGTGATACTCGTTATGGAGAAAGCCAGAAAAGAACATGACCAGAAACTTCAGTCAGTCATGCACAACGTAGAACAGGCATATATACACCTATGTTCCAGTTTCCACACACATTTTTTAATTGGTAAACCGATATTTTGCCTACGCCATAAATGACTAAAGTTGGAAAAAACCGAACCAGCTTCTGAATTTGTGGTGAGAGTTTGTCAAACACCAACCCAACAGGGCTGATCAGATTTCCAAGATAAATGAAGTAATCGACACACTCAACTACTTCACTCTCTTTCTTTACCTTAAATGCCGATACAGACCAGTTCTGAAAAGATGACTACCACTAAGAAAGGGGAAAAATGCATCTAGAACATCCTTGAGTTGTTGCTCAATGTTTTCAAAGGACTCTGCATTTAATCAGAGTCTTCGTCAAATAGAAATATGTCATCTGAGTATTCTAAGTTATTAAGCAAATCTCCTGATAAGATACCACTCTCTATAAACACACACAAGGAATGCGTTATTTCTGGCAGTAACTATATAATGACATTGAACAAAAGTGAGGATAGTGGATAGCCTTAATGAACACCATTTAATGTTACAAGATTAGATGACAGTTTGCTATATGCTCTAACCCGACCGATTTTCTTAGAGTAAAGAGCCCTCACAAGGTTCATGTGCTACTGAGGTACTCCTTCCAATCAAAGACAATGCCGTAGAACTTCTCGATCAACACAGTCAAATACTGCTTTAAAGTCAAGAGAAACCACTTGTCGAATGTCGGTAAGTGTACTTATGTTCTGAAACCTGACGAGTGGTCAATATTTAATCGATACAGCCACATTCAAGTGTTAGACCAGACTAGTCTCTCCACATTTGTAGTTCATCAGTCTTAGCACGTCGTCTGACAATTATTAAGGCTAATACTTTGGACACAACATTAGTCAAACTGATTATTTTATTGTTATCACAAGATAATCGGCGATCGAGGCCAGTTATATAGGATTACATTCAGCTGTTAGGCTTTAGATAAAATATCAGTCAACCTAATTTCTAAAATTGGACCACTATCCTTAAGAACCTTGAGAGTTAATCCATCTAATCGGCTGAAATACACTGATTTTTCTAACCTTTTGCTTCAAGTAACTAATAGATGCAATCGCTGTTTCCACAGCTTTCTGTATAACCGGCCAAGCTACAAAATGGTGAGCCCCCTTGTCATAATTGTCTATGTGTATCTCCAGCTTTTCCTGAAACTCGCATTCGGCTTTCTATTCACTGATCTCAACTGTAAGGAGTCTTTATATTGTGGCTTCTCCGCGTCCAGTAACACGCAATCAAACGAGTCATCTCAGTAGACTAATCAGAGCCTAAACACGCCCAACAGTCTTTTATCGAACTTCTCCAACAATGACTGGTGGTGATATGATCTATTTGAGTCCATCATTGAGTCGGTGCAAATAGTCGCATTGTTAGACG
This sequence comes from Schistosoma japonicum, assembly GCA_025215515.1. NCBI lineage: Eukaryota > Metazoa > Platyhelminthes > Trematoda > Strigeidida > Schistosomatidae > Schistosoma > Schistosoma japonicum. The sequence goes on along the minus strand of CM046063.1, from coordinate 11,908,381 downwards.
ATGGCTTCCCTTCTTCCTAAAATTACTGCCGTCTAGAAATAACTGGTTGTCTGGGTAGAGTTGCAACAGACAATCCCAATTATCTGTTTACTGATGTGGAACACTAAAACACTCAACCAGGTGTATTTCAGTTTGGCTTAAGCTACCTATTTGGGCACTAAAATCACCTGTTACGCGTGCTATGTCTGGATATTTAGCTTTCTGTAAGAGTTTAACAATCGTTCTGTGAAGTCCATCTTTCACTTCATCTGGGTCGCAATCATTAGGATCGTAGGCATAAATGACAAGATATCAACGATGCGTATACCCCTATCCCTCCGATATTTTGCTGAACCATTTAATCCAACAGTATATAAGCGACTATGAAAAATGATCTATTTAAGAAGCCCTTCTTCTGCTCCCATATTTTGTACCTGCACTGACCATAAGACGAGAACCTTGTGCCGGATGACCAAGCGAACGGCTCTCCATATTGGTTAGATGAAATCAAGTGAATGGTCACACTAGAATTTTCTATCCGTGTTTCGGAAACAGAATTTATCAATGGTACAAGATTCTAGGGTGTCAGTCAGGAGAGGCCTGCTCCCCAATCTGACATGGGGTTCGTACGTCGATGACTCCAACGTGCAGTCGGCAACATGACTCCGCCATTTAAATTTGGGTTTGCTGCTCATAGTCTTACTGCACTTTAACCAACTCGCCTTGCAAGGTAGGATCTTAAGGAGCGATTGTTCCAGCCAATATGATTCGATTAGTTCATCACGACGGGCAAGTCCGACCACTACGTCAGAAAAGTAGCAAAGGTCGGGCTGTGAACATCAAGTTTATTCACAAACGCTGAACAATTAATCTACAGGGTTGGTACCTAACGATAGTCATTTCGAATTTCAACCAATTATTTATGTCGCACCATGATGTTAGGAGGTGGGATGCAATCACAAAAGGAAACCATGGACACAAGTTTGATTCTAGGCGGCACTCATCATGAGAGCGTATATCTCAAACTTTAAAATTGGGTGACCTAGGTCCCAACACAGCATGAACCATCATTTCCTGTATGATTATAGGCACTCCTTTCTAACACAAACAAAACAGTGCATACGATGTCAAGTTACTTTGGCTATTCACAATAAAGTAACGTGATCATCGATAGAACTCGATCAGCACTAAGGACTATACAAACGCAATATTGGTTACTAATCTTTTGTCAGTTAATGTAACTACTACTACTTCCAAAAATTACTGAGTTTCGGGTTGCTGAATCATGATTTTTAGTAACCCCTCCCTTGATTAGAAGAGTTATATATATATATATATATATATATATATATATATATATATATATATATATATATATATATATATATATATATATATAATTATCTGAATGTTAAGCACTCGTGACAAAGCAGATTTGTAGATGAAAGGTGCTGAGTATTCTAATACTAAAATTAAACAGTCGGGCAATTTTTCTTAGCTTTAAATCGTTATCAAGATAGTGTGAATCCATGATGTCAAACTTCGAAAAATTAAACACTCTGGTTCTTATTTCGGCATTGATTTATTTTTCTAAAATAAATTTAAGCAGATGGAAACAGGATGTATCTCTCTGTGCTGACATTATGAACTCCTTCGGCAAACAATAACAGCGTTGTCACACATGTTGAACAATTTAATGGACAAGTGGATACATTAGCTTAGCGAATAACACGATGTTTGAAGAGATAATTACGTTTTCACTGTTCGCTACCCAAGTGTGTTGTATCAAACGGTTTTGGTTGTTTCTCTGTTCATTGAGTGGATGAACATTATTAATTAGATTCTGATTTTCTTTAAATACTTTTCACAATGCCAGATTACTTTACTGTAATAGAATGCAACAAGGCTATGGAGGTGTTTATTACGTATGTCCGGCCACTGCTTACCCCCTCTACGTTAGATGACTGTCGTAGGAGTAACATGAAATAAGGGGCCAACTAACCGAAATTTGGTATCAGTCCATGATGACGATAATTATTGGTCTGAGTCATGTCGACAGATGGGTGCTATCTAGTTGTAGTGTGAGCGATTATAAGTAACCAATCGTTGAAAACGCAGTGTGACATTTTAAAATCCACCATAGTGGGGTACGTGGATTCGTTTTTTGTGTTTCTTAAAATCCTGAGCTTTGAAATTTTTATATACATTTATTTCCATGAATTTCTTATTGAGTCTAATCTTTTCTATTTTATCATTAGTATTACTACTACTTCTGTTTCGGTCTTCATTTTATAATGTTAACAGGGTATAAAAAATTGAATTGATGTAAATTATACCAAATTCGACGTTGTCCATGACTGACTATCAACTTATGACTGAAACTGTTATTTCTTACACACTATCTACATACACCATTATTTTTTTCACAATTAAATTAACATTTGAATTGCATTCCTCCTCTCCTGATTGATCCCCTGAAAGTGACAGAGGAGATGAACAGTCCTCTCTCCCTTTCGAAATGCTGTCACACAGCGATGCGTTCACAGGCTTTGTCATAGAAATCCCAGTCACTGCCTTCACTTAGCATGGGCTGATTTTTACGAAACTGAAATGAACATCAGACGTACAACGATTAATCCAGATCAACCGGAGCATAGGTTCCAACTAAAAGTATAAAGCTGTTTGTTCACGTGAGTAAGGAAAATGAACTCTAGGATTCTGGCGCAATAAATGTCGTACGACTTTATTTCGGTCACCAGCTACTATTGTCTTTGCCATTAGACTTGTAAATCAGTCTAAAGGAGTGGTTACCCTAATAAAGTTTCCTGCTTTAGTATGGGGTTCCGGCAGTTTCTTAGCCTACACACAAATGCGATTATTACTAATGGAGACCAGTTCTCATAAGCTGAATTATCCTCTATCTCTCTCAAAGTTCTGGTGAAGGATTGATTTACTCACAGAATTCTAATCTCGTGGTTTGACCCACCCCTCCAGAAAATGAAATCATGAAACAACCTCGATGATAGATACTTGCATAAAGTAAAATAGAGGCCAGTTTTAAATTCATTACTAACGACCCACAGAAAAGATCTTTATTTTCTTCAACAGCACAATAATACTGTATTATTCCTAAACAAGTCAATTTGGTTATGTGTTTAACTACATCCATCTTCCATAATCATAAAACAACCTGATAGTCAATATAAATTACGCTTGTTTCTTTTATTGGTGTATACAAGTATTACATTTTAATAGCAATGTAAAGAGTTGATCTAATATAATGCACGAATCTACCAAATTCACCTACCTACCTACCTGCATACGTACTAACTTAGGTATTACAAAATAGTCATCCAGTTAAATGTTTTGTTTTCTCATGTGATGATGATACACTGCATTGGTGTGGTTTATTTTTTCAGAAATTTCGTTTTATTTCGCTAGATAGATATTTTTTACACCATTATTCATGCGTAGGATCAGTATAAATATTTTTAAGTGATATTATCTTTATGTGTCGCAATTAGAAATGTGATTCAATCGGGTGATCCACTTCCATATATTATATACAATCTTAAATATCTCATAGAGTGTATACTTAGTAAATATAGTTATTCTACCAACAATTAATAATATAAGTAATAATATTTCTAAGTCATGCATTGAACCAACTCAGTTTTAATTAACAACATCCGAGAATAATGTAAACAATTTTAGATTTCATTCAGATAAGTCATAGTCATAAGCAACGTATAACTCAGCACATATATATGTTAACTCAAGTTCCTACACCATATTAACAAGATGAGATCAAAGTAACCACATTAATATCAAAACATATTTCAACAAGTATGAATTAAAAGGTACGTATGAAAAAATAATAGAACTTAAGATCTAATAGAAGGTAGAAAGTGAATGCAGCTGTAACAGTGTGACCTATTCTGAGCCATGTCATTTGAGATTATTGTCTGTCAGTCAGTTAGTCAGTTACAATATAGAACTTGGTACATGCGTACATCAGTTCAAGTTTCCATGCTTCTATTAGCAGATAGAGATTAAATTGTCGGATCAAATCCCAGAATAGGGGAGGTAATAACAGAGTAAGTACTGCTGGGAAGGTATAGAGATCAGAGATAAGATTTGAAACAAATGAAACAAGTGATTCAGTAAAGAGATTATTGAGTGAACCCAAACCAGGTAGTCTTCACCTACCAACATTGCTCAGACCAATAGCTAACGATTTCATGGAGTGATGCTACGTATTGGATTGTCCGCTCCTAATACCCCCCGCCCTACTCCCACACTAGCTGATATCATTTAGCAAGGTAGGCAGTGGTTAGACTTACGCAAAACATGATGATTAAAAGCCTGCAGCATACGCATGATTCATTACCAAGAGTTTGAATAGAAATGAATTATTAGAATACCTTTACAAGTAAATGGGATCAGTCTTTTCCTAATGACAACAGACAATGATATGGTTCTAAATAGTCGGTTATGGTTACCCAATTGAGTTTAACTGGCTGAAACAGTTGTTTATTTAGATCCTACTATGTCAGATAGGTTGGAAAGTGATAAAACTAAAAACAAAGAATTCATACTATGAACTGTACTGAAATGTAACAGCCAGCATCTGCAACGATAACGTCTTTCCACAACAGATGTAGGGTATTAGAAAAGGGCTTCTTCAGCAATGGCACACCCCACCACACTCGAGGTTTTCCATTGTTGAAGATAAGCCCTTTATAAGTACAGAGCTAACATATAAAGAACTCATAAAAAGCAGTTGTCCCATAGGCCCTTGGATCGCTCCTCACCCAATTTCATCAAGACCACTCCTAACCCAGTTTTATTTTCAGGTACTTCAATAAGAAGTTCCTTTCAGTGGTGTGAGCAACTGGAAGGGACAATTGCCCGCATACCTCTAATGGATTAGGTTTGATTAATTGTAATGTCCTGCTTAATGACCGATAATTGACCATACTGTAATCCGGTGTTGTGAAGATTGTTTAATGTTAATTTAATATCACGAATTGGTCTGAATTAGACAACCATTGATCACCAAGAAGCACTGGACAGCTGTTTTGTGTCGGGTGTGAGGCAGCCGCCCACCGATGGTAATGGGTGAAGTCACAGAAACGTATCACAAATTAATCGGATTAAAATTTTTCAATCGTTTGGAGCTGGCTCGGTGGTCTAATAGTAAAGCGTTTGCCACGGAGCCAGAGGGTCGTGGGTTCGTTCCTGACGGCGTTGTAGATGCGGATTACTGAAGTGTCTTATGCGAGAAAGCTGTTCAAAGCTTCATAATGATTAATGATTGTCTGATTCAGACCGATTCGTGGCATTAATTTAAAATGACTGCATTATTTGTCACATGTAGACACTTATCAACCAAATGATTTGTGCATATAACTCCAGTGAGTCATGATCTCGTAATTTATGAGCTTCTAAGGTGGAAAGATACAGTATATTGTGAACAGTACTCGTCTAATCTTCCTGATACTGACTGGTAGATTGGAGAAATAACTAAAATATCGTTTGAGATATATACCTTTTAACGCACGCACTACTACACTCATCACTAAGCTTACTCGCTTACCAGTCACAGATTCGTACACCAGGCTTCGTATCGTACTCTAAGTGTGACGGTTAATGGTACCGATTGCCCTAATTAAACTAGCCGAAGCGTGGTTAGAGCATTCAACCAAGTGGATAAAAGTAGAATGCCCTAACTACTAAGACACTCCTGTACTTATGAATAAATCCATGTATATGAGTACATATATAAATACATTTACACACTACTTACGTCAGTACTGGCAATGATTAAAGATGAATAATCAATCACTCCAGGCTTCGCTATCATAGCATAATCTAGACACGGAGAGATATCATCTGGTAGTCCACAGATAAGAATTTTTTGACGGGGATAATCTGCAAAATGGGAATAAGAATGAATACACATAAACAACGAGTAGGTTAAGTTCCACAGTTTTGTAAAGCGAAAAATGGCTTTGACTATCTAGCATATTGTTAAGTGAGTTAGATAAACAATTAGAATTCACTTCAACTAGAGTTTAGACATCGATCCAATATATTTGAATAGCTTAGCAACACATTTGTAACTAATGTCACAAAGAAGTATAAGGGGTTCGACAAAGTTTCAGTGTTTGTGGTATATCAAAGTCATTGGTACCAGTGTGCTAATTGCGCCACACGATTAATCTGTGCTATTCAGGTTATACAGAACTTCACACTTAAAATTCCTAACATGAAAGACTTGCTTCAAGATATCAATATACAGTCCGCTCTTCTCTAAATATGTAACCTGCACAGATACGCACCTACAAAGATTAATAGTGTACAGTAAAAAGTCGTCGGTAATTTAATGATCAATGGAGTCAATATAACCTGCTGATAATGATTTAAAATTCGTGAATCCTGAAGACCATAAACTTCATCTCGAGAGGAACTATTGTGAACTTATAAAATAAAACAACCTGATCGACGGAACTCTGTCAGTACTAAAGGGTTAGACAAGCACGAAATAGGTAATTATTCAGGGATTGATGAATGCCAATATCTCAGCCCTACAGGCGATCAATAAATGGTTGGATAGCATAGTGGTAACGTCTCATTGTGAAATCGAATGAAGCGAGTTCGAAACCTTCCTCCAGATACATCATACCTAGTACTATACAGCGAGAGCTTAATCTATAGTTCACTTAGTTGGTATCCAATGAGGTTTACATTTGCAGCATCATGAAATACTGGTCATACAACCAACGCGTTCTAGGTTTAATTTAGTTGTAATAATGATAAGTGCGCACTGTTATATAAGTTTAAAATGAGAATGAGTCAATTAACCAGTATTATTTTTAATGTACAGTAGTTTTCTGAATAATCCCACTACATGACAATAAGTGTCTCTTAAAATATTATCAAGGCCACAAATTTTTACATATTAAAATAATGGTTATGGATACAATAACTTATCGATCATTAAAATCAGTGCAACTGTTAATAATCAGTGAAAAGATGAAACTCCATAGTGAATTGCAAACGAATCGATGGAAAAACAAGTAAATAAATAAAATATATCGACTATTGATTATTCTCATGGTCATGATTTCATGACCTCTGTGTATGATGTACACAGCTACATAACTTATAATAATTATAATCCAAATATTATCCAGTCTGTAAGTTTACCAAAGGTGGATAAATGCATTAAACCATGATTGATTTTTAATTATTAATTTGATGAAAATCTATAATCACCCTTTTCTATTGTCAGGTGAGCTTCTATTACACTTCGAACTAAGGTGGAGGGGGTGGAGTTAATATCAAATGAATAGCAATCGAGTCAAAATAAGCACAGTACCAATTATATTAATCAAAAAAGACTAGCGATTAGAAATGTGGTTTCAAAAGATGGGATGAGATTTAGAGGGATGATAAAGACCGAATGCATCTGAGTCGCTATGAACGATTCTGAGCCATGCCACCCAACATCACCGTAATCGTTTGGACTCCAACAAGGTAGTTGGAGCCAACTAATATGGCTCACATTAACAATTAGTGATTTTGTGGACTGGTGCTACATTGTGGTTTGGCTGTCATTAAGTTGGTAAATATTAATCAAAGGTGAAAGGCGACTCAATACCCACTTTGGTGATTAATGATTCAATATTAATAAACACACTAATGCATTATTCTACATACATATGGTTGCTAATTAAAAATAATTATTCTATCTCAATAGTGTTATGTATTGTAGTAATAAATAGTGACGGAGAATCATCTTATATGCAACCATAGTTAATCAGATTAAACCCTTACTACATAACTTCTGGATAGCTTTTCACTAAACAGAATCTGATATAATCAACATTGCTTAGAATGTCATTATTCTTTCTTGTTTAGTTGTTTACTAACTTAATCTGGATAAGTGCCCTTAGCATCATTATTGTGCTTACAGTCATAAAAGATGTACAATTATATCTGTTTAAAATGACAATTCTACCCTGGAACACCTTACATGTAAATAATTGAGTGCTGGTGAAAACACGTGACTATGACATCATTAGTTTAGTGAAGAAGTAATTTAGTGAATTTCATTGTTTATTAAAGAAACAAATTTAATATCATTACTGGACACGACTTATCTATAAGCTAAATAATGTGTAAATAACTGCGCTGCGGATTATAATTTATATACAATAAGTGACATTTCACTAGTGGGTTGTTCAGGGAAACAGTTGAAGTTACCTGTAGCGCTTTAAATATTCGCCGCGTCGTACTAAGTGAGTAAGTGCTGTATACTAGATGGAAATACCATTGCAAATGTAAGACTTTGTCACTTAATGTTTGAAAGGAACATGTCCACTGTAGCCCGATTCGACATGCCGGATGAGAAACATAAAAATAGTGAATGTTTAAGTTTGAAATGAAATCCTAAATGAACATCAGATTCTAGTATGCTATGAAACACTTACCTACTGAATGAACGTAAATTCAGTGCTACGCCAGCACCAGCAAAGTCACGAGAACAATACTAATAACTAATAAGAGATAGAGTCCCGTTGAAAATACAAGCAAAAAAGGCTTCACTGTGCTAGGATAATTAATCTCATTTACATGAAGTTTATAATAGAAAACGATAACATAATTGTCACTAGTCACTGAAGTCAATATTCCAAGATGGTAACTTTCAAATACTCAACAATTGTACTGACATCAGTGAGTTTGAAGTGTAAATCTCCACCACTTCATTTCTTGTATTGTGTAACAGTCAATTAGTAATGACAATAAACTTCATATTCACTACACACTATTCTATACAAAGCATCATTCCATTAAAACTACGACGACTAGAAAATAATTTACATGTGTAGTGAACAAAATGTTTAAATTTTAGTATTACCTTGCCCCCCCCCCCACCTACTAAGAACAAAATCGTTTTTATTTACCTACATTTTGTCTAAATACAAACTAGTTTTTTTTTAACTCAGTTCTTTATTTACTCAAGGTCACATAAACTTGTCTGCATGAAAACATAAACAAGCTAAAACAGATAGTCAACTTGAAGGTCTATCTGCTTAAGCCCTAAATGTTTGTACTGAGTGACCTTCACTATTCAGTTTATGACTCATCCCCTTTTTATTATGTTTAGTTTCAGTTTATCATTTAATCAATTTTAAACAAATAATAGACAAAATCAGTTTTGTGTGAATTAATCGATTTCTTAAAGTGGTTGGCTTGATTCACTATATTATTACAATATGATTGTAGATAGTTGGATGTGACTGGCAAGTGGAATCCAGGGTGCACGTTTCGTCCTGTTTGGTACCCATGGGCTGGATGTACTTGCATCCCAACATTGATGTTCACATCAGGATTCAAACTCAATTCGCCTCATGACAAACGCCACCGCGTTCACCAATAGGTTGATGAGTTGAGAAATCTTTTCAAGGTAATCCAACCATAGATATTGTCGGTTAGTTATTAAGAATAAGGATTGAATAATGTAAACAAATCGATCATTAAACATTAAACAATAAATTATTACTATTCCTGATTGCATTATAAAATTAGATTTGTATTTTCCATAGTGAATATGTTAACGTTCTTAACAAGTATGATTATGTAATAAATCAACTGTGTTGTCAACACAGAACTGAATCTGTTCAAACACTTCGATTTTAATGAATTCATACAATCAACAGCTGATTTCTTCAAGAAAATGTAAATACATTTATAGAGTATACATTTTCCCGCATTTGGAACAAATTAACAATAATAATTCTTGGAAAGTTGTAATGATTTAATTATGTGCACCTAAAAGGCAAGAGGCCGTAAACTTTAAACGAAGAACAAGGACATTAACTACAAAACAGTCAACAAGTTGTTTAAATGGTAAGCTAGTAAAGAAATCTAAGACATCTTCTCCGGGACTCGTCAGCTGAGCCCCGAACCACGTAACTTTTGCTTTGAAGGCCGACGAAATAGTCATCGTGTTGAACAAATGCAGTTCTTAATGTCAATAACATATATATATATATATATATATATATATATATATATATATATATATATATATATATAACTGCTTAAAATAATTCGATTGAATATAAGTAGATACAGTATTGAAACCAAATCACCTGGAGTGACCTAATAGATGTTAACTAGAACGAATGACTATTCCAGTTACAAGGTCACTCATGTTTTAGTAGAAAGAATATAACATTACTGTTATCTTATGGCTATAAGACAAGACTCAGTCAATAAAATACTATAATTGGCTGCTGTGGAGATAGTTGACTGTCAGTTTTGATATCACGAAATGGTCTGAATTAGACAAGCATTAATCACCTGGAAGCGCAAACGTATCAAGCATTGACTGAATTCAAAATATCAACCCTCGGGAACCGACTCAGTGGTCTAATCGTAAAGTGTTCGCCACGGAGCTAGAGAGTGTGTCGGGTTCGACTCCCGATGCGGACGTGGGTGCGCACCTTCGGAGTCTCGTACTTGGAGGAGACAGTTGTTCAGTGCTTTCAGGTGAATAACGGTTGTCTAATTCAGACCAATTCATAACATCAAAATTGACAACAAGATATCAGTTTACGAATTTATCTTATTAATCTTACTACCGATATAATCGATACTACCACTGTGATAATTAAAGTTTTCACTCTGAGTAGCTAAAGATCAAATATACTTCATTGTTATCTGTTATTGAACTTATGGTCAGGAGATCAATTTGGAGGGCTTTCTATTTAACGATCATACAAATCAAATTTATACCAAATGTATTGTCAATAATTTCAATTTTGAAAATAATCGCTGTAGACGAGGTTTACGATGAAATCAATTTTTATTAATATGGAAAATAAGTTAGAAGGTGTACGTACGTGATTGTAAATCTTGTTAGTTTTAGTCAGTCACTTGTAAATAGCGTAGAAAGTGGCACACACGTACATCGGTTAAAGTTACTAAACCATATCATCATGATGAGATGAAGTTGCCAAGACGAATATCATAGTCGTAAAAATAGAGATAATAAGGTTAAACAGTGAATTTAATGCAAGGAAAACGGACTTATAATCTAAAAGACAAAAGGTGGAACACATCTACGCCAGTGAGACAGATTCTAAGGCATGTCGCCCACGTTTAACTACTGGCCACGATAATTGTATGGGCTTAAACTGCGTAGTTCGCATCTGTCAACATAGGACACTAGGTAATTACTATTTAGCGATTTTAATTTGCTATCTCTTAAATTAACTGAACTCCAGGTGGATAAAAAAATAAACAGTTTGGAAGTTGGAAGTAACATATAAGGTAATTGTTGCATGGTAAATCGTTAAATTAAAGACTATTTCCAATTCAAGTAAAGCTAAGACTTTCTCCTAAATTCAAGTTATATTCAGCATGTATAATTTAGTTTGACTAACAAAATAACTTAGCTAATTAAACAGAGTATATTATCAACTGGGTTTAAACTGTTATACTTCACGTAAGAAAATAGAATATCAACATATAGAATGAGAATGCACACATGAAACAATCACTGCATATTCAAAGAAGATTACTCAAAATTTCTACCATCAATTTGCCCACATTACATAGGCTGAAGTCAGTCTGCAGTTTTCCACATGGATTCAAACAAGCACTTCTGACTCACTACATGAAGGTTATCATGGTCAGTCACTAACGACGTAAAACCTGGTATATATGGCCATATATTCAACTCACTACACTATATTAACTCGACAAGATCAATACCACAGTAGAATACAGAAAAAGGATAGAGGTGTGTATAAAATAATAATGAAACTTATGATCTAGATGAAAATAGTGAGTTAATACTCTTGCATCACTGTGATCGATTCTCAACGTTGTCACCGAGTATATCCAGCCACTTATTGCGGTTATCAAGCAGACCCTAACCAAGTTATCTGCACCTATCAATATGGCTCAGACCAATAGACGAAACTTCATCGACTGGTGCCATTTTTTGGTTTAGCCACCCTTACTCTTTAACCATTTTACTTCTACCCCATCCAACATCGCCCGAGGAGGCAAGAGGTGGTCAAGCATACGCAATACATGTCATAACTATCTCAGTCGATAAAGGTTTAAGACCTCTTCAGGTTATCATAGCATATTAAAGTGTATGTTGATTAGAAATTCTGATTATATTTACCAGTTGCTGCAATCGTTTTTTGTTTATAAATTTGTTATCCTGCTCATAAACTTTCCAGTTAGTTTACTTTCTTTATTCAAGACCTCTATGGCCTAATCGAAGAAAGATATTCTAGATAGACTAACCATTAATCCTTCCCATTCTTCAACTAATTATCATAACAAAAAGTGACATTAACTGCTGCATCATTAGTGAACGAAGAGTAATTATGACTACTTTGAAAGCAATTAACAACCACACCCAAATTACAATACTGCCGTTCATTAATGAGTCACCGAGTTCAGTTAGAACTAAGCTTCTACTTCCCTAAAATATATATCAATCCACCAGCAACAATGTTTCTAATGATAACATAAAAATGAAAAAGAGGACAGGCAACTTACTTGTAAATGATGACAAGGATGGTGAGGGTAGTAACGGTACCGTTGTGGATGCTGTAGAGAATCGAGAAGCAGTGTTTATTGAATGATAATCATATTTATAGTTTGAAAATGATCTTGCTGAATTTTGTGTACTAATAATTAAATTTACAAGGAATTCCACTTCAGTTTGATCATACATGTTATTGGATATTATTCACGTCTATTTGTAATGTTATCAAATCGATATTGGTTTGAAAAGTAAAATGTTCTCGGTTACTTTCAACAAGTGTAAAAAAACAGTGAAATAATAAAGATCAGTCTTGATAGTAGTAAAGTCAAGATATGAATTCACGTCATAGTTACATTAATGAATTCATTTATATAGTGAATTTATAGCCGGATTTGTGTACTCGATAAATAAATAAACAACTGTCTGTCCAATATTAACTCAAATACGATAACCACGTGAATATGACTCTTAATGGTGCTAATCAATTTGTGCATGTCTATCCAACATGTCTATCTCACTAGTCTTTTTTTTTAAATGACAACATTGAACAAACTATCTAACTTAATCACTTTCATCTGGTTGGACTCTATTTCTATGCACGTGAGTGTGTCTACCTATCTACAATTTGTATGCTTGAACATTTTAAATCAATGCAGAAAAAAAAGTGGGGGGGGGAGGAGAAAGTAGTTCTGGTACAGGTAGATGTAATGGTGATAATACTAGTAGAAACGATAATACTCAAATGGTTAGTACTATCACGTAGATGAATGATGACCAGGCTTTATCTTGGTATTCCTTTTTTTTATTTGTTTTAAAAGATAAAGGTTATACCGAAATCGTATGACATTATTAATATCATTATTGTCTTTTGAGGCGAAATGAAATGAACATTGTGGTTGGTATGCAACATTATGCCTATCACTAATCATAGTAATGAATGCATGAAACAAATATCTCAAGGTCACTTTAAAAGTCTGTAACTATGTCAAACAATGTTAAACACGCATTATTTGGATGATTAAAATAACTATAACATTCACTCAGTGTGTGATTCACAATAGTAATATCTTAATTTACTAAAATGATTATTGTATAATGGCATAGCGATATCAATTGTAAAATTATTGAAACATCAACAGTAGTCTACATTCTCAGCTCTCAAACCTAAAAACAAAAATGATGCCATCAAGTTACTAATTTACATGTATAACATAATCCTCACTAATTTGGCCCGGAGCCCCTCTAGGGTTGCTGCCGGTCCCAAATCCGGATAAAGGAGGAGGGTTGGGCATATGGTTAGCAATCCCATCCTGTAAAGCAACAACCTTGATAAAAAATACTCTAATCAGATAATCCTCACTCAACATAATTGAAGAATGGCTAACTCATTACTAGATTGGTTCTGTTAGGAAGCTGTAAATTGTAAATTCAATCTATTCAACAGTGAACTAGCCAGGCAGTAACTAACTGATGGCATCGGATGAGTATTACACTTTATTCTGATTTAATTGACTTTAGAAGATTCAAAATATTAAATGTCGACCCACTGAATTCATAGTATTGAACTTGCCGCCCTATAAGTGTATCTATCTCATTTTAGGGTTGCAATCACCTATCGTTGAGAGGATTAAACTTATTAGTCGTAGAATACTTCCTCCCCCGTTTTCATTAGGTGAATAATTCCATTTTATCAACCTGTTGGGAGATGTAAGTGGATTTGAATGTGGAGCTTATGTCATGTGAAAAAGTAGTCCAATCAATTTTATGACATTGAAGTTACATATGTATAGCTCATAATCAAGCATACAAGACAGGATGATCACTCCTTTATAGTAAACTCCATTTATGCAGCAGTATCATAAATGAAATGTTGATTAAACTTTAATGGGATTTTTGAATAATTGGCTTTTGTTATTCCAATTTAGGATATGATACCCGATAAGATTCAAATCTGTTTAGCAGTCAAACATTGCTTTTGGGTTGGAGTATCATGAAACCAACTGTTAACTAGTGAGTGATTATGCTGGAGTACTTTACAGGAATGGGCAAAAGTGATACTTGAAATCACCGCGTCCAGAATATGGATGAACCAATCATCATTTCGATTCATTAACCACCGTAAACCATAGAGAAAACAGTATTTATAACTTAATACCTCATAGGAAAACAAGCATTTATATAACGCGGGAAATAGTAATTTGACATTATGATGGAATCAGTTTTGTAGTGACGTTTTAGCTTTTAAACTACAGAAATGTAGATAGAGAATTTCATCTGTTTGACTGAAAATCTGTCAGGTCATTTTTCAAAGAATTTAAAATTAAAAACTCATTATAGTGTGTTGCATCCCTGCCAACACCACCACCACCACCACACACACACTCCACTGAAGATTTTGACTAAAAGGCAAAGATGTATCAACAGATGGATGGACGTCAATGTGGTTCCATTCTCAAACTATGCTTATATATGGTTTCCACTATAAATCATGCTTTACTGAAGGTTTGTATGGGGAGAAAAACGTTTGGGGAGGGGGATTATTTCAAAGCTCTCTGTTTGCATACATTTTTCCCAATGTTGCACATACTGTTTTCTCCAACCTTATGCGATTTATCATTAACTGTTTGGCTCACTGGGTGTCTCAATTTCTTACTCCCATATGTAGCCTAAAATCATATTCGTAACAGGAAAAACCTAATTTTAACTAAAATTCCTATTCTCTAACCTTAGTACTAATTCTGTTATAATGTCTTGTCTATGGTGAGCATTGCCATTTTAATTCCCCAGCACAATTGCAGTTGATAGCTCGTCTTTCTCTGGTTAATCCAGAAATTTGAAGCTGAAATTTTAGTACCGAGTTTATCAGTTCTTATTCTGTACTCTATCCAGCAACTGATTAGAATCTAAGATTTACAGGTTTTCTAATAAGATCTGGTTTCATTCATTCGCAGATGTTTTCAATGTGTCTATTTGGCATTATGTAACACTGAAATATTGAGAAGTCCAAATACATGTTAAGTAAAAACTTCCTGAAACATATTATTGGAATCTGGAGTAGATGCCTCTTAAATTAACATCTTTGCGTTATGTTATATCTCGGAAATCCAATAGTGAATTATACTACTTAAAAATGCTTTATTTAAACCAGAATAAACTCATTAGAGTAAATTAAATCATCAGATCAAAATGATACATACCCACTTTATGCAAAATATAATCATCATGATGTATATTCACCGTTATGATGTCATAGATTTATCAATCAGACTGAATGCACTACACCTTATTTCGGGTGACCTCATTTTAATAAATGAATTGTGAAGCTAGTTGATGGATAAATGTACAGGTTATATAAAATACTTGATAAGGTGAATGAAGGAGTTACTCCAATTGCATCTCTTATTTTCGCCTAAATATTAAAATGATTAAAAGTCATTTCGTTTCCCGATCTGTCAACCGGTGATTATACATTACACAATCATTTGTATATAGATGCTTGGTAATGTTTTGATTATGTGTATTACTGGTTTCAAGTGATTATAGCGCTTCTCTACCAACGTTACTACTGTTCTGTCTGTTCCATGTTCTAACTGTTTTAATATGTAAATGGTCATTGTTAAAATTCTATTAGTTTCAATCATTCATATTGAATTTTTCTACCCATAGCGTCTTCACATTAACTATATACGTTATGTTTAACAATTTCTTTAATTTCTCTATTCATTTAGCCGGTGAGTGCTACATATCGATCTATTATTTTCGTCAGAGATTTTCTCTCAAGCACTAAGTGTCATCATATTTATCATTCATTCATTCATCAAATCGGGTTGTATTAGATCGATATGTTCATACAGGACAGTTGGGGATTATTCTAGACGCTTTAAATGAAATTCAATAAACGGCATTCATCTATTAAATAGGTGGAAAATTGACTAAAAAGTGGTAGGTCCATCATATTAATTACTGAAAATACTACAAGTAACAGCCTAATTTCCAATTAGTATTTCACAACGAAATAACTTTAACGTGAAGTTTATTCTTGATATGAATTATTATCTTCTAGGACGTTGTTGAAAAATAGAAGACGGTGAAGGGTTATATAGTTTTAGATTTGAATTCTTAAACTCAGAACATTTGATACTTACTTGTGTTGTCAAGCCATTGAATTGAATTTCAACGTTGTATCTTTATTAGCATTCTGCTCTTATGATAAGAAGTATAGTAAGCTAATGAACGTGTATGCCTGATGTTTTGTTGTTTATGATCACTTACAATTCTTACTTGTAATGGAATCCAGTATATTCATTTCGTACACTTTGTTCCCTTTACTATTTTCATGAGTGCAAGAACAAATATTTGTGCAGAATAAGATGAATTCATTTTATTTCGTTGGTTTTTCATCAGCTGCATACAACCTAGAATAATATTTTTACAAAATTAATATTTTAAACAAGTTTTTACATACTCATGAGAATGGATGGAGTTAGTTGAAATCGAGATTACATAAACAAGTGAACATGGCTTAAAATGTTGGAGAAAATGCTGTAACCATATATATCCGATCCAAGAGAAGGTACCTAGAAGGCAAAATAGAGATCAGGGGTCAAATGATTACACAATATGAGGTGGTTGGAAATATTTGAGAATAAAGTGAATAAAACTCAGTTATTAAACTTTAAATGACCTAATTAAACACGAAATGTTGAACTTAACCATCTGAAAAACGATGATCTAACGAAGAGAAGGAATTGTTAAATCTGATCAGAAGAGAAAACTTATTAAAAGAAACTTAGCGAGAGAATAATAACGATGAAAACAATAATGCAAAAGTTAGGTTACCAGGGTAAAGAAAGGCTTATAACCGTTTCTTTTTGAACTCATAAGTTTGGTTTCAATCGTTTAATGACAATTGCTTCGGCATATTTTAGAAGACTAGAAGTTTTTTGTCTATTGAACACTTTAAATGATTGATTAATATCAATTTATTGTCCTGTATCAATTAGATGTTTAGCGATTGCGCTGTTAAATGTCTTTGTTCCTGTGAGTCGTAGATTTTTTGGAACATGTTTATTAAATCGTAGGTAGGCCCTTCTTTCTGTTCGGCTAATGTAACTGCTACTGCAGGTACACGTAAATTTATATAGACAGTTGGCGGTAACATGAGAAGGATACCTGTCGATTTTTGATTGTTTCAGTGAACATGTTGTTATGTATAATATAAGCAGTTTTGCAGCATAATAAGTTCTCTTTAAAGCTGAGCTAAGTCTTCTTCTGATTGTTCTAGCAGCTGATGAGAAACCAACGAAATAAAACGAATTCATTTTATTCTGCACAAATATTTGTTCTTGCTCTCATGAAAATATTCATTTCGCTTGGTAATCGTGATAGTATTTAACCATTGGTTCTGAATCTATCGATCTGAATAGCTAGTTCTAGTCATTTCTAAAAATTATCTGGTCATAATTCATATCTATTAGTCAAGGCATATTTACTGAAGTCTTACTTCTTCATCAGTTAAACTAACACTTTACCATCAGGAATACGTAATTCACCTTAAAATTACTAATCCATTGAACTAACATAGTTCATGACTCATGGAAATTTTCAGGACCAATTTTAAAAATAGAATCAGTTTCATGATAAGTGAATTAACCATTAATATCGCATAACAAACCATCGTGTTAAACTATACTGAGAATCAATTGTTGACTATCATCATAGCAATACCAACCATTTCGCCAAATATAATCATTACGTTATTATTAACATTACCATTATTATCTTTATTGTAAGCTGTAAGGTTAATGAATAAATGGAATATTTTAATTAATAAACCGCAAAAAGTGACCACTTTGATAAAATAGGGTCATTGAATCAAAGTCAAATTGTTTTATCATTTTAAAAGTATTCAGATCTTGAATGATCAGTCATTAGTAGTTGAATGGTTTATCACAACACATCAAGATAAACAATCATTTACTCTGAGAAACTAGTAATGAATTGTAAACAGGAATGTGAATTGATAAAATAACATAGACTTTTGATCTCAATGTGCTTACTTACTTATACCCGTTTCCCCTCACAGAGGAGCATAGGCCGCTCACCAGTATTTTCCATTCAACTCTCTCCTAAGCAACCATTTCCAGCTGTTTTCAGTTGCTGTTCATCCTTTTAATGTCTGCTTCCAATTCTCGATGCAGTATGTTCTTTGGCCTTCCTCTTCTCCATTTCCCAACAGGATTCTGAATTAATGCTTTCCTCGTGATGCAATCTGATGGTTTCCGCAATGTATGTCCTATCCATTTCCAACGTCGTTACCTGATAAGGTGCCCTTCTTTTCAGTCTGCCGGCACTTGTTCCTCCTCCCAGATCCTCCTAAATAAAACGTATGGCATCCTTGCCGTTATGTCTATATCTGACTTGAGTGCTTCGGCTGGTATATTGTCAGGTACTGCTGCTTTCCCACTTTTGATCTGTCTGATAGTTACCTTGTTTTCTTCCATCGTTGGTGTATTGACATCAATCTGGAGGTATGTAGATGCTGCTTCGATGTCTGGTGGGTTCGGTGGAGCTGATCTATTCAAGAGTTCCTCAAAATGTTCTACCTATCTGTTTCTTTGTTCTTGAGTCTCGGTGATTAGCTTGCCTTCTTTGTTCTTGATTAGTCGCTCTGGTTTATTATATTTGCCTGCCAGTTTCTGCGTTGTGTCATATAGCCCTTTCATATTTCCTTCTCTTGTAGAATTTTCTGCTGTTGTTGCAAAGCCTTCGATGTACTTCGGTTTGTCAGCTCTAATGCTCTTCCTTACTTGCTTATTTGCTTCTGTGTATTCAGCTTGCGCCTTTATTTTCTCTGCTCTAGTTCGGCTGTTGCTGATTCCTGCCTTCTTGTTTCTCCTTTGTTGAATTTCGCTCAGCGTCTCAGTGAAAATCTATTCCCTTTGTTGTTGCTCCATGCGGCCCAGAGCCTCTTGACACGTTGAAGTTAGTACTTCCTTGATTCCTTTCCGATTGTCTTCCATAGTAGATTTTTCTTCTTTCAGCAGATCTTGTAGGGCTTGAAACCTGTTGTTGAGAGCTATTTTGAATTCCTTGAGTTTGTCAGTTTCCCGAAGAGAGGCTGTATCGAACCATTGTAATGCTGATACTCCAGTTATCCATTGTTTCATTAGCTTCAGTTTCATTGTGGTAACCACCAGGTGATGATCTTAAGCTACATCAGCTCCTCTCCTGGTTCTCATATCTTCCATTGATCTTCTGAATTTTTTATTAATGCATATATGATCAATTTGATTCTCTGTAGTATGATCGGTGAGACCCATGTAGCCTTGTGTATGCGTTTGTGGGGGGATATTGTACCACCTATAACCATTTTGTTGAAAGCACACAGATTTGTAAATCTTTCGCCATTCTCATTTCTTTCTCCCAGTCCCTGTCGTCCCATGATGTCTTCGTAACCGGTGTTGTTCATTCCGACTTTGGCGTTTCGGTCCCCCATTAGGATTGTCAGATCCTTTCCTGGACACTTCGATATAATTGACTGCAGCCTATCATAAAGCTGATCTTGTCCGCGTCGTTGCCGTCGTTGGTGTGTGCATAACATTGGATGATGTTCATTGTAATCCCCTTCTTCATTGTCATGAATGATACTTTGGTGATCCTGGGTCCATGTGGTTCCCATCCTATAAGTGTATTGAGCGCTTTATTGGACAGCATCAGAGCAACTCCTTGGGTGTGTGGAGCATTTTCCTCTTCGTGCCCGGAATATGGTAGCACCTCTCCCGTGGCTAATATTTTCTGTCCAGTTTGAGTCAATTCGTTTCGCTGATCTCGAGCACAGTCAAGTTGTATCTCTTCATTTCTGTTGCTATTTGGTTGGTCTTCCCTGTCTTCTACATCGTCTGAACATTCCATGTACTTATAAAAATTTTTTGCTCTGGTCGTTAGAAGGGGGGGGGCATCGGCCTCATGACTTCCGAAGAATCTCGTCTTTCATCACAAGGCGTCATATAGATTCCTTCCACTGCCAGGGTAGAGTTTAAATGGTTAAGTTTGTTTAATCTGGTTAACGTTTTTTTAGCAAGCTTGTGTTTTCCAGGATGAGAATGCTAGTCCGATGCCCATCTTTCATTCATCACTTCCATCTCACTTACATAGAGTTGTACATATAATACGTATTTATAAAATTTCTGATCACATAAGATAATATTATGACTAGTTACATTGAGATCAAAAGTCTATATATTATTTTATCAATTCACATTCCTGTTTACAATTCATTACTAGTTTCTCAGAGTAAATGATTGTTTATCTTGATATGTTGTGATAAACCATTCAACTACTAATGACTGATCATTCAAGATCTGAATACTTTTAAAATGATAAAACAATTTGGCTTAGATTTAGTGACCCTTTGTCATAACATAGAGATAAAAAGTCTTTATGTCATTTAATCAATCCAAATTCTTGTTTTGTTTTTTTTTTTTTACTTGATTACTAATTTTCCGGTATAAGTGATTATAAAGATTAATGGATACTGCTATTTTACATCATCGATTGATTTCAGTTAAACAACCAACGAAATCCAGCAGATACTGAACATTGATATAATTCTTCAGTAGCAGTGACTAACCCTGATTGCACTATGAATCAAACTTACAACATTCATGCATAAAATTGCGGGTTTAACCTTTATGTTATTAAGTTTATATCCATTTGCTTGCATTTCTAATATCATCAATAATTAGAATTTATTCGTCTACAAGATATGATAGTGCATTATTTCTCTTTTCTTACCAAACATCTAGGATGCTACATAAAAAAGGTTAGTACTTTCATTGCAACCATAAAATACCGATAAGTCAACGGTGATATAAACAATCGTTCAGAATATTTATTATTATTATTATTATTATTATTATTATTATTATTATTATTATTATTATTATTATTATTATCGTCGTCGTCTTATGTTCCTGTATTGGACACTCAAAAGTCCTGTATAAAAAATGTCATCTATTTTAGAATTCATTCCTCATCATCATGAGCATTAATCAGTAAATCACTATAAATAAATTGAATTAAAACAAAAAGAAATCTTGTTGATTAACATTTTATGTACAATCTGTACATTAGAAAGAAGTACACATTTTCTAAGTTTACCAATATACTTTTTACTAAATAATCACATGAAATATCGAGCTTAGCTGATAGGATGAAACATTCTAACCACTATATACAGGGATTGAAAAACTGTTCAATTGTAGTGTGAGGCTCCTCAGCAGTGTGTACCATTTATTCTGTCATGGAATTCATTCTAGTGCCTTTAGGTCACAAAGTGAATGGCCAACCCTCTGTACCACTTGTTTGGCGTTCAATAGTAGAATCCTCACTTTCGCTAATTTGCAATATAGGGTGATAATCATCCATATCGGTGATAACTATGTCACTCCTAATGAGCCTGATCTCCACCAGTCACTACTTCTCTATAGAATTTTAGGAACATCTAAAGGTGGTACAAGGGGTTAACGGTTTGGCAACCTGGAGACTCTGAATCTAATTTTATGGTGAAATCGAGGTCTCATACTAAGACGAAACAACTGTCCAGTGCTCCTTAGTTTTCAGTTGTACCCAACTAACATCAATTTGTGACGAATACAATCAACTAGACTTATTTCCTATCTTTACAAATCATGCTCAATTCAGTTTTCTAATTAGTTCATTATTCATTTACAGTAATATCATGACATGAATGATTTAAATGAATCACACAATGTATGATCAGGTCAGTATATGTACTTCATTATACTAAAACATGTGTGTACTGATGAAATACATAGGTCAACAGGGAAATAACGTCTGATATAAAACACAAAGTGAGAAAGACATTCTTTAAGAAGAAAATAAAAATAAAAACCTATTTTAAATCATATTAAACATGGCATATTATATGTATGCTACAGATTAAATATAGTTTTCTAATGAACCAAAGGTTATATATGTGTTACCTAACAATGATTCTTATAGACTAAGTATAATTGGCATCAATTTAAGTTCACTGCCTACATGAAATCGTGCATAAGAAATATGTGTTTACGAATCAGATCACAGAATTCATCTATCAGTATTCATACAATGTATTTCATTGATTCCAACTGGAGGGATATTTCTAATATTCTTGCACTGTTTTTCATGCATGAAATATACTTCAATATTAAAACGTATCATAAAGCGTCATTATTTCAACTAACAGTTACATATAATAAATACTACTGATAATGATAATCATTTTGAGTTATTGTCTAAGATAACATTAAGTTTAATCTCTATAGGTATTTTTATGGTTTGTTTTCAACATTTTTAATGCTTAAATAAATGATAAATGGAATGATATATAGATTCAAGGTGAAGTTTGCAGTATGTTTATCGTATATAATAATCAATTATAGATGAAAGCCTGCTATTCTCAATAATAAGAACTGATTCGTTATAGTTGACTATTTCATGCTACATAACATTCTGCTTAAACTTTATTCTTTATTGAAACTATGTGTGATTGAACGAATTCGATAGGAGAACTTGGACCTAGGTTTCATGGTAGATGATAATCACAATCAAAACGAACATGTTAACGTGTTAAATGGTGAAGCAATATTGAGCAACCATTATCTATTAGAAATGGTGACGTCACACCCTCTTGTTGATTGAACCCATCTAACTACAGTTTCCAATGTTATGAAACCGGAAGTTTATTGGGTGATCCTATGTTAGGGCTCTTGTTGTAGAATGATGAGGAATTCCATAGCAGGGTCAAGTAGTCTGAAATTACTACTTTGTTTTTAATAAATCTCTATCTGAAATTATTCAGTGATACAAAGCTACAAATTCAATAATTTCCATAAACTCCTGTACTAATAAGACGAAACTGTTGTTCAATGCTACCTGTTGTTTGAAAATTCTTCAACTGACTCCAGAAAATAGGAAAAAATACTTAATATATAAAATAGCATGTTAGACAGATAGGAGTAACAATTGTCATATCAGTACATGATGCAACCGAAAGGCTATGAGTTTCCTTGAAAATCTGCGACAACTATTCATCAACCATTTACGATTGGCATTAAAATCCAAGATACTAGTTTTATCTTGTTTCGAAATCATCTGCTGAAGATGTCTACGTTTCAGTGTAGATGTTCGGATACTAAAACTGAAGTCCACTCACTGTCTATTGATCCAAATACCAAAGAGTTATTCAGTCAGTCATTGAGTCAAAATCGCCACTGATTCGTTCAACGGATATGAAGGTAATAGCAAGAATACGAAATTTTCAATTATTATTATTCAGGACTGAAAAATGACCAATCAAGGACGATTCATTTAAGTATCGAACTACGGTTTTATTCTCATAGTGTAAAGTTTGAATGAGAAAATATAAAATTGATCATGTGCTTAACGTTTTTGATGTAAATTTAATAATGACTTACTTGTGAGAAAAGAGTCTGCTTCACGAGGCTGGTTTATGAGATTTGTAATGAAGAATTATGACGTGTTCGTGTTAAAGTTTGAATTGGGTTGTCAAGTCACCGGTTAAGATAATGAATGAAGCTTAATGTCTAAGACTTAAGATTAGAGTTCAGGGTTAAAGAATACTTTATAAGCCTAGTCACTGGTTTCGTTAATTTTATTTTTCAAAAACCTTTAAGTTGTCATAAGAATATTAGTTCATATTCATTTCACTTATATGCATCTTCTTTTATTTTCTCTATTAAAACTTAGTTATTACAGTAATCTATTATCTGACTGTTTAAAAATCAATTTCACTACATCAACTTCACTCGATCAAGTTCGTTACTGTTCATTATTCCTGGTATCAACTGAAGTTTGAATAAACTCAAAATTTTAGTTTGAAAAGCGTTCGGTTATCCGGAATATTGTTGTGTAATTCAAATACTATTAGGACTAGAATATTCTAGGTTACATCACATCAAATTTATTCTAGATTTAACATTTCTATGTTAAACTTTAGTCTGTTAATTTTAGTATGTCATATTATGTAATCAAATTATTAATACTTTAGCGATTTATCAGTTCTCTATGACCACATAACATTTTTTAGGTTAATATACCTGTTTCATATTATTCAACTGATTCAATCCGAACTAGTACCCCTTTTATGTATTTATAAATACTCAAAAGGAAACCTAGTAATTTGATCTCTATCCCACGATTATGTTATACCTTGATAAACGATACATGTCCATTAAATTGAAATAGATATTCACAAGCTACGCTGATTATAATCAAGTACCTGTGTGTATCTGAAGAGAATGCAACGGAATACAATGAATTCAATATATTCTGCAGATATAGTCGTTTTAACTTTATTAAAATCCGCTTTGGGGACAAACTATATGAAATATTCAAAGCTGTTTGAATAATGTTATACGATTGAAGATAATTCAACTAATAAAATAGTCATTACAAATTAATAAAGTTCTATGAGTACGATTCGATCAGGAAATACAAACTTCCTTACGGTTGGGGAAATCATCTGTTCAAAAATGAGAAGATAATGAATGAGTAAGAGGCATAATGCAAAATGTGTCGATTTATTGTATACACAAATCATGGGTATATGTGTAAAATATTGGGTCAAATAGATAAATAGATTTCAACAGTCACCTTCTTCATGTTAATACTTCACTCACTATATAAGGAAACCTATAAACACTTATTAAGAAACTATACTTTCAGATTATCGTTACAAGTGACAATGACAATGTAATTTGTATGATACATTCATTAAGTCGTTCAATTTCATTTGATACTTCACATTTACTTTTGGATAATGGCTATAGCAGCTTTAATGATGATTTCAAATGCTTCCATGAATGTCATTAATAAAATGAATTTTCATAAATTAATTAATCAAGTTTGGTTTAACAGATAGATCTGTTACTGTCACCTAATGAAATACATCAAGATTAAGTTAAGTGACCGAGTACAGACAGCTACACTTGTGCAACAGGTATGTATATATGAATAGAATATGTTTGAATGTTCCCGTTCATCGATCATAGATTGAAGTTGATCAATCTCGTTTGCCATATGTGTATCCTCAGCGGATTGCCTCAATATAGTGAGAGTTCACAAGTCTTGTTTCAATTGGTTTGTAATTAATTTCAGTCCGTGATAAATCAACGCTGAGATCAAAAACATTTCTAATTTGTTTAGATATTGTACGATCAGTGCTGAGAATTCCTCACTGAATTTATCGTAATGAATAAAGTTATTGTCACTATGATAATAATTATTATTCTGACTATAACAACAATGGTACCAATTAAAGTAGTATATTTGTCAGTTAAATACATTGGTGATAATGCCACCTAAATCACTTATTGTCAGTCTCATAATGAATTGTCTATTGTTTATTGTCAGTGACCTTCACCTTATAAATTCCATCATTAAGATAAATTATGATGAAACACGACGTGAGGAAGTGATTTCACGGTTTTACAGTTGCAGTTCAATTGAAAGTATCATTGACAAAGTGACTGACTATTTTTTTGTCAGAAAACATAAAAGTAGAATGTCACATCATTTAGAATTCCATTGATTCTTTATCTTCACTTTGTCCGCTTTTCTTCTTGTTGTTGTTGTTGTTGTTAATAATAAACCAAATTGATATTTTCAATGAAGTGAGGTGTTTTCATGGAGATAGATATTAAGTTTAGTTGTTTGTGTTGATCACAGACTGATGATGGTTGGGTTCCACTGGAAACTAGAGAGTACTGAACAGCTGTCTTATCGAATTTTTAGGATTCCTAAACAGTGGGAATGCTCGGTTCCGTCGAGGTGAGGAATTCAAACAACTGGTCTTTATAACTATCTTCACAAAACCACCTGAATTAAAATTGCTACTACTTTGTATGAAAGGAGCATGAATTCAATTTATCAACCAGTTATAAGACAAATTGATTTGCTGGCTATGGCTATCAGCATGAAGACCCACTTTCCTCAACATCGTTAATGGCTACCTTGAACAAACGAAACCGAGACGTGAAATTGACAATACAACACACTATTGAAGATGCATTGACGATAATGCATTCATCGTTTGTAATAATAAGAATGATGGTCCTAACACTCAACTGATTGAGTTGTGGAGTAGCCACAAAATATAGCGAATGTATTTTGTACTTCAAATCGTGTTGTTCATGTGCCGTTCAAATTTATAAACGGATAATGTTGTATGACATCATTTGTTACTCAATAATGATCATCTGTCTTCATATAGTAAGATCATGAGAAGAATTGAGAAAAATATTTCAAAAAAATACTAATAACAAAGCTGTAAAAGCGAATTACTGAGGGTTCGCTTATCACTTGATCAAACATGCTGAGTTGGATCACACGTAGGTGTCAAAGTTGATTATAATAAAGTAGAAAGAAACAATTAGTCAGTCAGTTACAATAAAGAAGAATGTGGAGAAAATGTTCATCTAATCAATTTACTACTACTTCTTCATGATAAATATTACTTACTTACGCCTGTTACCCCTCTCGGAGGAGCATAGGCCACTCACCAGTATTTTTCATTCAACTCTGTCCTCAGCAATCCTTTCCAGCTGTCTCCAGTTACTGTTCATCCTTTTTATGTCTGCTTCCAGTTCTCGACGCAGGGTGTTCTTTGGCCTTCCTCTTTTCCGTTGTCCAACAGGATTCCAAGTTAGTGCTTGTCTCGTGATACAGTCTGATGATTTCCGCAATGTATGTCCTACCCATTTCCAACATCGTTTCCTGATTTCCTCTTCAGCTGGAAGTTGGTTTGTTTTCTTCCAAAGTAGGCTGTTGCTGATGGTTTCCGGCCAACAGACATTCAATATTCTGCGTAGATAGTTATTGATAAATACCTGTACTCTCCTGAGGATGTTTGCAGTAGTTCTCCACGTTTCAGCTCCATACAGGAGAACTGTCTTGACGTTTGAGTTGAAGAGTCTAACTTTGAGGTTAGTTGACAGTTGTTTGGAGTCCCATATATTTTTCAATTGTAGGAATGCTGCCCTTGCTTGCCGATCCTTGCCCTTACATCCGCATCGGATCCTCTTTGTTCATCGATGATGCTCCCCAGGTATGTAAAGGTATCCACTTTTTCCAGAGTTTCTCCATCAAGTTCAATTAGGTCGGTGCTCTCGGTGTTGAATTTGAAGATCTTGCTCTTTCATTTATGTATGTTCAGGCCTATTGATGCTGAGGTTGCTGCTACTCTGGTTGTCTTCACTTGCATTTACTGTTGTGTATGGGATAGAAGTGCTAGATCATCCACGAAGTCCAGATCATCGAGTTGCATCCTACTTGTCCATTGAATCCCGTGCCTCCCCTCAGATGTAGAGGTTTTCATGATCTAATCAACCACTAGAAGGAAGAGGAAAGGCGAGAGCAAACAGCCTTGTCTGACATCGGTTCTTACTGGGAATGCATCTGTCAGCTGTCCTCCATGCACGATTTTGCACTGTAGTCCGTCGTAAGAATTCCGGATGATGTTGACGAGTTTCTCTGGTACATCGTAGTGTCGAAGACGTTTCCATAGCGATCTCCTGTCTACGCTGTCAAACGCCTTCTCATAGTCAATGAAGTTGATGTACAGTGACGAGTTCCATTCAATTGATTGTTCAAGGATAATCCGTAGTATTGCGATTTGGTCTGTGCATGACCTATTCTTACGGAAACCAGCCTGTTGATTTAGAAGTTGGGCATCCACTGAGTCTTTCATTCTATTCAACAACACTCTGTTGAAGACTTTCCCTGGTTTCTGACAATAGTGTGATTCCTCTGTAGTTCTCGCATTTGCTTAAATCCCCTTTCTTTGGTATCTTGATAAGGTAACCTTCTTTCCAGTCTGCCGGCACTTTTTCTTCCTCCCAGATCCTCCTAAATAAAACGTGGAGCATCCTCGCCGTTATGTCTATATCTGACTTGAGTGCTTCGGCTGGTATATTGTCAGGTACTGCTGCTTTCCCACTTTTGATCTGTCTGATAGTTACCTTGTTTTCTTCCATCGTTGGTGTATTGACATCAATCTGGAGGTATGTAGATGCTGCTTCGATGTCTGGTGGGTTCGGTGGAGCTGATCTATTCAAGAGTTCCTCAAAATGTTCTACCCATCTGTTTCTTTGTTCTTGAGTCTCGGTGATTAGCTTGCCTTCTTTGTTCTTGATTAGTCGCTCTGGTTTATTATATTTGCCTGCCAGTTTCTTCGTTGTGTCATATAGCCCTTTCATATTTCCTTCTCTTGTAGAATTTTCTGCTGTTGTTGCAAAGCCTTCGATGTACTTCGGTTTGTCAGCTCTAATGCTCTTCCTTACTTGCTTATTTGCTTCTGTGTATTCAGCTTGCGCCTTTATTTTCTCTGCTCTAGTTCGGCTGTTGCTGATTCCTGCCTTCTTGTTTCTCCTTTGTTGAATTTCGCTCAGCGTCTCAGTGGAAACCTATTCTCTTTGTTATTGCTCCATGCGGCCCAGAGCCTCTTGACACGTTGAAGTTAGTACTTCCTTGATTCCTTTCCGATTGTCTTCCATAGTAGATTTTTCTTCTTTCAGCAGATCTTGTAGGGCTTGAAACCTGTTGTTGAGAGCTATTTTGAATTCCTTGAGTTTGTCAGTTTCCCGAAGAGAGGCTGTATCGAACCATTGTAATGCTGATACTCCAGTTATCCATTGTTTCATTAGCTTCAGTTTCATTGTGGTAACCACCAGGTGATGATCTTAAGCTACATCAGCTCCTCTCCTGGTTCTCATATCTTCCATTGATCTTCTGAATTTTTTATTAATGCATATATGATCAATTTGATTCTCTGTAGTATGATCGGTGAGACCCATGTAGCCTTGTGTATGCGTTTGTGGGGGGATATTGTACCACCTATAACCATTTTGTTGAAAGCACACAGATTTGTAAATCTTTCGCCATTCTCATTTCTTTCTCCCAGTCCCTGTCGTCCCATGATGTCTTCGTAACCGGTGTTGTTCATTCCGACTTTGGCGTTTCGGTCCCCCATTAGGATTGTCAGATCCTTTCCTGGACACTTCGATATAATTGACTGCAGCCTATCATAAAACTGATCTTTATCCTCGTCGTTGCCATCGTTGGTGTGTGCATAACATTGGATGATGTTCATTGTAATCCCCTTCTTCATTGTCTTGAAAGATGCTTTGATCATCCTGGGTCCATGTGGTTCCCATCCTATAAGTGTATTGCGCGCTTTCTTGGTCAGCATCAGAGCAACTCCTTGGGTGCGTGGAGCATTTTCCTCTTTGTGCCCGTAGTATAGTAGCACCTCTTCCGTGGCTAATATTTTCTGTCCAGTTTGAGTCAATTCGTTTCGCTGATCTCGAGCACAGTCAAGTTGTATCTCTTCATTTCTGTTGCTACCTGGGTGATCTTCCTTGTCTCACACATTGTCTGAACATTCCATGTACCTATACGAATTTTTGCTCTGGTCGTTAGAAGGGGGGGGCATCGGCCTCATGACTTCCGAAGAATCTCGTCTTTCATCACGAGGCGTCATAAGCATTCCTTCCACTGCCAGGGTAGAGTTTAAGTGGTTAAGTTTGTTTAATCTGGTTAGCGTTTTTTTAGCAAGCTTGTGTTTTACGGGATAGGGGTGCTAGCCCTATGCCTAACCCTCCTCCTTCACCCAGTCTTGGACCGACAGCGACCCTAGAATTGTTGCGGGCGGGGTTATGATGAATATTGCTTAATTTCAAAGTAGAAAATGATGGTTTACCTGAATGAAATGTAGCGAAATTGCAGAGGAACGAATGATCCACTGATTATTATGCTGACGGATAATGTGTTTTTAACACTGCATAGTTATTTGAAAGGTTTTATAATATAGGAAAGAATGCAAATTCTAGATGATACTGTTATGCACAATTCTAGATGTAATAGATGTTTATTTTTATTTTACATTGTTCTCTGTCTAATACCATCAATATTAGTGTTGCTTTTTTCTCATTCTTAATTGATTAATTTCTCAGATTTCAATGCACACAACTCAGTCATGTTTCTTACAAAAACAACGTTCTATTTACAATTGGTTTTGGTGTTTATCACATTGAAATTGAAACCATGAGGCTAAACAAATCCATTGATAAACAACACTCCATCAGATTAAACATTTTATATTAATGTTAATACAAAATGATACAGCCTTCAGATTGACTATTCAATATCTCCAAGATGTAGAATGTATTGCTGATGCACACTCTGCTTGAACGGTTAAATTACTTTGCTTTTACTAACTACTTCGCCTGAATAATCCAACTCTTCTTTACTAACAAATATTGGCTATTTTGACAAAGAGATAGTTAATTAAGTGAATGCTAAATGTTGAAAGTGTAACATAATGAAAGCTTAGTATTAACTTAATTACGTTTCAGTTAAGCAAACATATTGTTTAATGAATCTTGTGTTACTTTCAAAATGTTACGTTCAACATGATAATCATCTATTTGAATTCGATCTGTCGAAATTCTAGAGCAAATATGTGTATATCAAAGTTATACAGTAGAAATTGCATGGAAACAAGTGAAACAATAAGTAACTGACCAGAAGATAACAAAAATGAGAATATATGGTACGTTACTTGGCTTCAATTAACAAGAAACCGACACGTATATTTTCATTTCATATATTTTATATGTAGACGCATTCTACAAATATGAATAAAATAATGTAAAATGAGAATACGGCTACATTTATCTATCTATCTAATGTTGTCTAATCTTATCTTATCTTATCTAATCTATTTATCTATCTATCTATCTATCTATCTATCTATCTATCTATCTATCTATCTATCTATCTATCTATCTATCTATCTATCTATCTATCTATCTATCTATCTATCTATCTATCTATCTATCTATCTATCTATCTATCTATCTATCTATCTATCTATCTATCTATCTATCTATCTATCTATCTATCTATCTATCTATCTATCTATCTATCTATCTATCTATCTATCTATCTATCTATCTATCTATCTATCTATAAGGGTTACTACCGAATCATTTATTGAATGCAAAACAATCGCTTTTATATATCATTTGCTGGACTATACAGTAAAAGAAAATAGAGAATACATTAAGGACTGGACCTGGAAGAGTTAAAAAATCGGGAAAATGAAGTCATAATAAGAATACAATAATTGGGGAATTAAAACGGATATGAAAACAGTCAGTGAGTCTATAAAGAGCTTGCAATATAGGCAACAAAAATAAAATAATTGCTAAATCTTCAACAAAAGCAGTGTAGCAATAAGAGTCCTGATATCGTGAAGAAAAGACTACTCCGCTGATGTAGTTTGCGACGAAAGGGATTACATGAAGCCTTCAGGGAAAATGGCTACCACATAAAGTTTATAAATAAACATTCTATCTTGAAAACATATAGAAAGGTGATTCAGGTTGTAGATAGAAAGCAGCTTATCATGAGACTAGCATTCAGAGGGGACGCGTCCAGCAAAATACTAACGTTGAGGTTACGCGGTTCCATTCGGTGAACATTTAGCGCGGGAAAACTGCAACTAATGTTTCTACCCATCCTATGGTGATACCGAGAACGAAAGATAAATTACCTAAGCTTGCCACTTCATTTTGTGTTTATCAGTTCAATTACTGCTGCTGAGCAAGTTACATTGGCAGATGCTCAAGGAATTTACTCCTCCGTGCTCGTGAGCACCTTCCGGTTTGGCTAACCAAAGGTGTTTTCAGAAGTATCAACAGTTCAGTTCTAGCTCACCTAATTCAAACAGGTCATGCGGCGAGCATAAATCAGTCATTCACAATAATATTCTGTGTAAACAGTTATCTGCCAAGATCATTTAAACTCAAAGTCCTTAAAACGGCAGAGGCGACAGCCATACAGATAAAGTACGTTCAACCCCTTCTCCTACCATGGTCGACACAAGATCCATTAAACCAATCTTCACTTTAATTATACGACGATTTAATTTTAGTAATGCATATGTATCCTTCCCTCTTGATGTGCATTACTATAATTTAAGTTTACCCTGTACAAATATGCATATTATTATTATTATTATTAATGAAGGTACGCAGAATGAATCTGAATATCACTCGATCTTCTTTCCTAATTTTATTGACTTTACAACATTCAAGACCAAGCAAATGAAGTGATTATGATTCTTTCTACCATTATTGTTACTAATTGACGAATTTTGATTATCACCCACCCCATTTTACAAACTCGTACGTATTCGGTTTCATTTTAAGTAGGATTCAGGTTTTGTCTACAAACACTTGATCTAATCGTATTTTGCTACCACCCCATCTCTTATGTCACCCATATACAGAGATAGCTATTTACATATTTGATTAATAATGTTGTTTATTTCAGTTGTTGTCTACGTTTCACAAGTTATATAATGATTATTATTTCAGCATTAACATTCGTATTTTACAAATAACCTGAAGGGAAAAAATTAGATCAAATTATCCCTGATATCTAAATGATTTTGTATCTACCTTAGAACTGGCTATTCTTGTGACTAATAATTTTAAACTAATAAATGTAGAACTTGATGAGCATTTCTCGAAAAGAAGACTATTCTTCGTTCAAACGTCTTTGAATTTTGATAAACATGGGAATTTGTGAACAATAGTAGTAAGACCTTATACTTACATTTTCCGATGTTTGTTGTTTTGTTTGAGTGTTCTAAAGATAGTGATAGTGTATAGAAAACGAGTGTATAATAAGACCTGTTAACAATGTAGTGGTATTTATACTTGACAAGTTATCGAAAATTTCTGGTTTGTTGATTTCATGCGGTAACATAGAATTTCACTACTAAGGATGAAAAAAATAATTAATTAATGATTCACAGTATCTAAATTATTCATTGTTTAATTAAAATCTATAATAAAGAGAAGAAATAATAACACTAGGAATAACAATAAAAACAACTAAGAACAAACAACTTCTTGGGAGTGAGATAGCTATGACACCGATGACAATGACTGATTATTGTACTATAATACACATTGATAGAAAGTGGGAATTCTACTATTGGACGTCGACCCAGCGGGGCAAAAGGTTGGGCTTCCAATAGCTTGAAGGTCATGGTCGGATCAATAATATGTACTGCTATAGAGCCCTATGCTAGAACTAAACAGGTATCCAGTTCTCTAAGGTTTTCAATAGTACTTGATCAACATCAATCTATGACGAATCCAATCAACTAAATCTAACACTAATCTTCACAAAAACACCTTAAATTAATTTTTGTTTCATTCAATATATATTCACACCAATTATTTGACAATAAAATTGTATAGAATACTGAACAATAACTGAATACATTTACCATCTAGTTAATTAACTCTATTCTACTAAGTTAATTAATTGAGATTTAAGAAATGTCTAGACGATATAATTCCAAGAATTTGTCATTTTTTATCAGGTCATCTTAGACAAAATCATCAGTTTATCATTCATTTAAAGTATGATTTAAATGTAATAGAATTAAGTAGAGATAGTAAAAACAATCATTTAGTTATCATTTTTGAAAATGATTTAATCAGCTGTTCATGATTAAGGTTATTCATAATATTCTCAGTAATCACTAAATTCCATGTATCGAATACTTTCGATTGTTTTCATTGTTTATTTAATAAAATGAATCCTACCTATTTGGTGTATAATGGGGTTTCGGATGCACATTACTGAAGAGTCCCATATTAGGACGAAACAGCTGACCAGTGCTTCCAGTTGATTAATGGTTGGCTGATTCAGATCAATTCGTGATGTTAGGATTGACAATTAACTATCTCCATAACCCCCCAAATTGTAATGAAGTAATACTCAACGGTCTGTTATGTAATATGTCAGTATAACGTAGTTCATAATACATTGGATGTCAATACAACTACAGTAAACGATATAACTCGAAATGAAGTTATTCGTGTAAATTCTACTGTGATATGGCATTATTCATTCAGTAAATGAATGAGAAATTCATCAGAAATTTTAGGTGTGATGTACTTAGTAAACATTGAAAATGTAATAGATGCACTAATCAGTTGTTATGATTAAGAAATAAGGTAGAGACTGTTGTTTAAAATGATATTGAAAGTTTATCCAATGAAATGTATCTTAAGTCGTTGAGGAATACTTTGTCTGTAAAATTTTCCATGAATTGATTCTTGAAGGAGAAATAAATGTTAGTATATCATTGAATCAAATGGTTAATATCATGCTTTCTTAATACATTATGAAATATTATTGAAGTTATATCTGTATAAAATTAAACCTATCTACTCTGATAAATACGAGAGATTATTTATCCTAGTTAAGCTACTTATCTAGAAACATAAGACCCCCAGTAATATTTTGGATTATGGTAACGGAGCTGTGATGTCACAAATAAATGAAATTTTGTGGGCGTAGATAAATAGGAAGTGGTCTGGATTTAAATCTAGTGACTAATGCTTTGAATGTTAACGTATTATCTACTTCGATGCTCATAATTAACATGAAATCACAAACGATTCCTATTGTTTTCATACCTATTAAACAGGTTGACACCATTTAGACTTAGTAGCTCAATGAATATCACATTAGTATTAGGGTTAGAGTACAGTACAGAAATGAGCAAACGCGATACTTGATATTTCCGGGATCAATTTACGAATGAGCCAGTGATCAACTCTATTCATTAACCATCATGAAGCATACAGAAAGCAGTATTTATGACTTAATTGTTCATAGGAAAAAAGCATTTATATTACGCTGAACATAAATGTTTTCTAGGCAAATAAATGAATCATAGATTTTGTAGTGGAGTTGAAGTTGTTAAACGACACAAACGACCATAAAGAAATTCATCTGTTTGACTGAAAATCTGTCAGGTCATTTTTCAATGAATTTGAATTAAAAACTCATTATAGTGTGTTGCATCCCTGCCAACACCACCACGCGCACACACACACACACTCCACGAAAATCGTGACTAAACGGCAAATATCTATCAACAGATGGATGCACATCAATGTGGTTTCATCAACAAACTAACTTTATATATGGTTTCCACTGTAAATCTCGTTTTACTGAAGGTTTATATAAGGAGGGCTTAATAAAATGACCTTTATTTTATCAACGATGCAACAGACTTACTATAACATGACAGCACAATTATTCATGAATTAAACGACTTCCTGTGCCAACTGGGTTATAATCCTAATTATAGCTTAAAATCCTAACCTTACAACAAATTCATAACTGTAAATACTAATAATGTCAAACTACATTCTTAATGCCGAATTCTAGTTTTAGGTAAACAATTTAAATTTCATTGCTAATAATAATCAGTACAATAAATGCTGTTTCTAATCTAATGTCCCAATAGTTTACCTGCGCTTGAGTTCATCAGTGCTGTAAGGAAGGAAAAAACACGCCATTTCAAAGTAGAACAAAACCCCAGAAAACGTTTAGGAAACTATTTCAAAGCCCTCAGTTTTGCAAACATTTCGCCCATTGTTGAATACACTGTTTTCATCAACCTTATGTGATTTGGCATCAACGCTTTAGCTCACTGAGTTTGAGCTAGTTCTTACTATACAACCAATTTCTTACCCCCTTAACGTCCCCTAACATCATATTCGTAACACGAAAAGGCTAATTTTAACTACAATTTCTGATCTCCAGCCTATCTGCTAATCCTAACTATGATGTCTTGTCTATGGTTAGCAATTTTATTTTAAATTCGCAGCACAACCGCAGTCGATAGCTCGTCTCTCGTTGGTTACTTGAGAAATTTGGCGCTGTCATTTTGGTATCGCGTTTGTTCGTTTCCATAATGTACTTATACCTGTATTTGAATCTCATTTAAAACATTTAACACAGATACAGGTATATTCAAGTAACTTGCACAAAACAAGACTGAAGTACGTTCTCGATTCCTTTGTTAGCTAAAATTCACATGACTATATCAATACATTTTTACGTTCTGTATTCTAGTCTCTTCATAGAATTCGATTTGTTTGATTAACTTCATTGACTTAATTAATGAATAGGCTTTTGTGAGAAGAAAAAAAAAACAAAGTGATAAAAGAAGGAATACCAAGCTTTATCTAATAGACTATGGTACCATTCTTCAAAGGTCAGATAAATAAAATACTTTTTTTCTGTTATCAGTAATTACAATAACGAATAATAAGATTGATACGTATATTTACTTACTTATATGATACTTTATTGCAATATTTACTATCTAATAGCGGGACCTATAGAGTTTAGTCAAGTTTCATAGTTCTACATTACGAGTGCATGTTAACTTAACTATACTACTGGAAACTTAGAATAATGAGAAAACCACTAAAGCGAAAAGTAGCACTGAAAGTTGTTTCGTTTTAGCATGGGACTTCTCCATCATGATGTGCATTCACTACCTTACTGGGGGAGGATTGAACCCATAACGCAACATACTTACTAACCTTTAAAGAAAACTCCTGAAGTTCAAGCGAGAAGCCATAAATAATAGAGTTTTACCATGTCCAGTGCCAGATAATGTTATGAACATTAATAGACAGCAATTACGCAATATAATCGCAATTGGGTGAAGTTTAGAATGAAACTGTCATTGTAACTTACGAATGTAAATAACTACAGCAACAGAAAATCATTATTGAAACAAGATAAAATAACATAGAAATTTATCAGTGGTTACAGAATGTTGGTACATTGTAGGAATAGTGAAATTTTAACTTAGTCGAATTCACTTTATAGGTACTATCTACATTGGAACTGAGTGTTATGCATAGATTATTACACTAGTTCCCATGAATTTTAATGTCGAAACCAAGGTGTAATTCTGTAGTTATGTTAATGAATTGAATGTGCTTATTAAGAGTTATAGAAAGGGGTTGCAGAAACGAGCTGGTTAAGTTATTCGACTTTAAACAGTGTAGATTCGGATAGCCTTGAATGTCTTTGTTAGCTGTAGTCCATCGAACTCGTCAACACATCGTTGCATATTTACTTAGGATATGAACAGATGTATACTCTTCTTTTTTAACTAACTAAGTACTATATGAAAAGCAATAGCTTCTTTAAATACACACGTTTATGCTGATTGTCCATGTTACAAATATTTTGGTTAGTTAGTATTTACCTCTCAACACGACATTATCATGAAACTATCTCCAGGAAACGGGGACAAGTATGGCAATAATATCAATGAATTAACCACTGATAATTTTACTACTAATTAGGATACACAGTGTTTGAACACACATCAGATACGTATAGCTTTCAATTGATTTTATATAATATGTATTCGTATTAATAATGGCAACCTATTTCTACCTCACCAATAAAGTTATTTCAATAGGCATCAAATGTTATTACTTTCCAACAAGAACTACTAGGATATGAAAAATGTTCTAATTGATGCATTATTTAACATTTCAGTGGTTAACATGAAATATTGTAAACTACATGGAATGTCGGATGTAGTTTACATTTTGATATAATTCCTAGAACTACATCGTGAACCAACAATGTGGATTCTTTAGGCAGCAGACAAAGCGGTATTTAGAGTGATCCTTACATTTACACAACATTTCCAGATTCATCACATTACTAGTTATTTAACTTTAAATAAAAAACACTCAATGATTAAACATGAACAAACCGAAATAAATGTATTCTACAAATGAGCTATTTTCTTAAGTTACATACAACAACGAACACAGCATATATTTACGTAAAGGTTCAACATATGATGTTCCAGTAAGAATGTCATCTCTCAATACATCTGGCAAAACAGCTGACTGTTGCTGGGTAAGTTGTCCAGTTGATTAGCGAACAGATATCTCGCACATGTCATAGGTGAAGTGACAAATAGTTGTGAATTCATTGACTAAATGCTTACGAATTCATTATCCTACTCATTTGTATCAAGTATAGTCAGTATAACCGAGCCAGAAACTGAAGAAAGAAAAATTATATTTCACTCATTCCTTTGCTGTACATACAAAACTTGACCATACAGCTGACTACTAAGGAAAATAATATTCATACATAGAATGAGACAATAATGACTGGAAACTTTTGGGAACAGGTACACGGTTAGTTAGTTGTAGTTCTTGAATGGAAAATTATATGTGAACAATTCTTGGGATTAATAGGAGGTTAGGGTGTGGGGAATATAACAATAATAGAAAAATAATGCCCAATTTACATGCAAAAAAATAAATGAAATGGTTCCCTGAAAGAAGGTTCTGAAAGTCGGCTGTTCTTCTTGATTCTTGTGATATATAAAAGAGTGCCTGGATTGTTACTATATTGTCACATCGAATATAATAATTCCAACACTATTAATACTGTTGTTCACTTTGCGATAATCCGATCGTGGTTATTGTAGAAGTGAGTTTAGTGCCATTAGTGTATTGTTAAAAGCATTACACATCCGTAAGATACTTTCGTTCTGTTGCTGTGGTACTACACAGTCAGAATTTCTACAATTTGTGATGAGAATTGTATGAATGGCAGCCAGTTGCTACAAAATGCTTATAAATCGACAGTACTACTCATAAATGGTCAGTATTATGATGTTGGATATGAGAGATTGTTTAGTTTATGAACACGCTGATAATTTACACTATTCTAATTTAAGATAATGCATAGATATGAAAGAAAGGGATTGCTGAACAAAAAACTATATGCAATGTTCATTCTAAACTTCATTAGACCAGTGAAAATTATCCATGTCAATGATGTGAAGGTATATATGATCAACATAGAACCTGAAACAAATGCATCGGTCCAAGTTGCCATACATCTACAGCACAACAAGATTAACATCATATTAGCAGAAGCAGAAGTTGCTTCAATGATAATAATAATGACGAAAACAAAGAAGAGTGAACATATTGTATATGCTTCAGGGAGAAACAATCGGTGTGTGGAAAGAAAGCTGTGAAATAATGTTAAACCCACGACTTTAGGGAGAACAAAGAGTGGAAACACCTGTGTCACCCATCGTTTCTA
The DNA here is from genome assembly GCA_025215515.1 of Schistosoma japonicum. Taxonomy (NCBI): domain Eukaryota; kingdom Metazoa; phylum Platyhelminthes; class Trematoda; order Strigeidida; family Schistosomatidae; genus Schistosoma; species Schistosoma japonicum. The sequence goes on along the minus strand of CM046063.1, from coordinate 11,868,744 downwards.
ACCACTGGTTACAACATTCTCGTGGGAGTCAGCCTAGTAGTCCTCATCTACCGACATGACACAAACCAGTAGCCAGTGACTTCATGGACTAATATCATGTTTTGGTTTGGCCACCCCTAACTTTCTTTCATCTTACTCCTGTATCAGTGATCATCGCCCACGAAGGTAGACGGTGATTAGGCATCCATAACACATGTCTTAATCATCTCAGTTGATGAAGATTCACAACCTCATCGATTGATTTACCACCTTTGATTCAATGAAGGTGATTTTCAATCCGTTCGTTAAGCATCATCAGCTTTCCATTACATAGAAGTATACACAGTTGATAACATGAGAGATAATGTAATATGCACTAACTCAGTGATTGTACGAAGAATGAAAATAACAAGGTAAAACCTGGTAAATTAGTTCTCGTTTAGCCACAGTAATAATGAACTTACTGGACTCTGTTTTATTAGGTATCATAATTATCAACAGGAATAAATCGATCCGAAAGGTGATTATAACTTAACTGAATACTTCGAAAAGGTAACATTAACTGAATTCTACTATTCAGATGACACGTTCAACAAACCGAATTATTTTGTAGGTAATATGCATATTCGAGAATAAGGATTTTCATGTTTAAATTTACGTAAGTCAATATTCATATGTTGCAGCATGGGACATAATATGGGGTACGCACACCTAGGGAGTTCCACACTTAAACCAGAACTAGAATAATGGCATTGCTAGACGTCTCCTTGATGCAGGGCATATAACTGATACCTGTAAATCCTGAAAAGTAATTTGTAAACAACCAAACACAACTTTCCTGAAATTCTCAGAAGCCATAACAATCAAGTGATTAAAACGAAATTAATGTACTCAGAAAGAATCAGTGGTTACTCTGCCTCTCTCATGGTAATACAATCATTATTTGATTACATCATTTAGTTTTCATTTATTTATTTATTTCAATCGCATTATCTTTACATTCTTTCAACTTCACAATCTCACTCCTTGAAAATGACTGATCTAAACTCATCATTCACTTGTATCCAACCTTTTGTTATGCAATCGATTAAAATCTGTAACATTGTAATTTTTAACGTTTTTCCGTTATTCTGGAACTTTCATGCGCTAACAGTTGTCATTCAGTCCTATAAACTTCACTTTAATAATCATGACTGATATTACAAAAGTCATTATTTCTAAATAATGAATATGTTAAACTCCTGACTTATATATTTTTTTATTTTCAAAAGACCCCAGGTTGTAAGCAGCTGATGAGAACCGGACAAAATAAAATTAACATAACCGTTGAGCAGTGAGAAAGTTCAAGTTATTAACTGAGAGAGTTATTAAGCGGCATATTTAAATCAATGCATCATACTATTGACAATGTGATCAGTGTCATTTTGTGTTTTAAGCATTAACCTATTAGCAGAATTACCTCCATGAAGAGATCCTATTACAAATGATGTCATACGAAATTATCCGTTTATAAATTTGAACGACACAAGAACAACACGATTTGAAGTATAAACTACATTCGCTATATTTTGTGGCTACTCAACAACTCAATCAGTTGAGTGTTAGGACCATCATTCTAATTATTACAAACGATGAATGCATTATCGTCAATGCATCTTCAATAGTGTGTTGTATTGTCAATTTCACGTCTCGGTTTCGTTTGTTCAACGTAGCCATTAACGATGTTGATGAAAGTAGGTCTTCATGCTGATAGCCATAGCCAGCAAATCAATTTGTCTTATAACTGGTTGATAGATTGAATTCATGCTCCTTTCATACAAAGTAGTAGCAATTTTAATTCAGGTGGTTTTGTGAAGATAATTATAAAGACCAGTTGTTTGAATTCGTCACCTCGACGGAACCGAGCATTCCCACTGTTTAGGAATCCCAAAAATTCGATAAGACAGCTGTTCAGTACTCTCTAGTTTCCAGTGGTACCCAACCATCATCAGTCTGTGATCAACACAAACAACTAAACTTAATATCTATCTCCATGAAACCACCTCACTTCATTGAAAATATCAATTTGGTTTATTATTAACAACAACAACAAGAAGAAGAAAAGCGGACAAAGTGAAGATAAAGAATCAATGGAATTCTAAATGATGTGACATTCTACTTTTATGTTTTCTGACAAAAAAAATAGTCAGTCACTTTGTCAATGATACTTTCAATTGAACTGCAACTGTAAAACCATGAAATCACTTCCTCACGTCGTGTTTCATCATAATTTATCTTAATGATGGAATTTATAAGGTGAAGGTCACTGACAATAAACAATAGACAATTCATTATGAGACTGACAATAAGTGATTTGGGTGGCATTATCACCAATGTATTTAACTGACAAATATACTACTTTAATTGGTACCATTGTTGTTATAGTCAGAATAATAATTATTATCATAGTGACAATAACTTTATTCATTACGACTAAATTCAGTGAGGAATTCTCAGCACTGATCGTACAATATCTAAACAAATTAGAAATGTTTTTGATCTCAGCGTTGATTTATCACGGACTGAAATCAATCACAAACCAAATGAAACAAGACTTGTGAACTTTCACTATATCGAGGCAATCCGCTGAGGATACACATATGGCAAACGAGATTGATCAACTTCAATCTATGATCGATGAACGGGAACATTCAAACATATTCTATTCATATATACATACCTGTTGCACAAGTGTAGCTGTCTGTACTCGGTAGTTTATTGATGAACGGTATGGATTCGCACTGATTGAGTATATTCATGTGAGTCAACACTGATCAGTCATCAGCTGATCTAGTCAATGGTAAACGTTCGGATTCACTTCCCAGTCACAACGACTTAACATTATATGCCATTATGTGAAAATATCGCTCATGCTTTCAAATATACTTGATCGATTTCGATCATTAGTAGTACGAACAGTCATCTGTAAGAACTGACATTTTCATTATCCGTTAGCGTTAATTCCATATATTCGTGCTGTTTCTTAAAAGAGTGAATTAGAAGGATAATCATCATGATACATGTGAGTCGATTTTTAACACTGTTTCATTTATGTTTAATGAAACGTAATCATACAAATTACATTCATAGATTCATTCAACAATCGGCTCAACTTTGTCTATTTGAATAGTAAAACAAACAGGTACCTAGAAAGAAAGTCACTTCACTTAGTCTTGATGTATTTCATTAGGTGACAGTAACAGATCCATTTGTTATACCAAACTTGATCAATTAAGTTATGAAAATTCATTTTATTAATGACATTCATGGAAGCATTTGAAATCATCATTAAAGCGGTTATAGTCAGTATCCGAAAGCAAATGTGAAGTATCAAATGAAATTGAACGACTTAATGAATGTATCATACAAATTACATTGTCATTGTCACTTGTAACGATAAACTGAAAGTATAGTTTCTTAATAAGTGTTTATAGGTTTCCTTATATAGTGAGTGAAATATCAACATGAAGAAGGTGACTGTTGAAATCTATTTATCTAGTTGACCCAATATTTTACACATATCCCCATTATATGTGTATTAACTCATAGGCTATTACTGAGTAGACTACTGCATAGTGTCCTTTCCTTTCGTTGGAGGACAGATATCTCACCTACATCACTAGTGACATATATTGGCATACGTAAATCTAGCTTCGAATTCCGAACAGAGATTTTATCAAACTATTTCTTCAACACAGCAGGGCCGAACAGGCTTCTGCGATAAGTGAAATGTTCAAGGTACTCAACTACTTCACTCTCTATGATCAATTTGGACGTTGATACAGATGAGTTCAGGAGTGATACTTTGAATCATGAATGCCAGGTAACTGTCATTTTTTTCGCCTAATAGGATTATAATATCTACATATTCCAAATCAGTAATTGAGGTCACTGGAGGGAGACTAGTTCCTGAAAATTAAAATAAAAATGTAACTTCTAGAATATAATCCATGACGAAATTAAATAAATGTGACAACTCTGATGAACATCATTGGAGTTTGATAATCCTGATGACAGTTCTCTTTAAGCTCTAATTCAGCCGATGATATCCGAGAAAACAGTTTCCTCATAAGGTTCATGTGCCTCTGGAGTGCGTTTCTTGATGGCAAACACAGTTACAGAAGTGAGATATCCATTCAAACGCTACGTAGTTCTGTAATCCAAAGAGGAATTGGAATTTTGAGAATATTCTAATTACTACTTAGTTCGAAACGTATGAGCTAATAAATGAGTAGTGTGGTGCTCAGCACTTATCGGTGTTACCCAATAGTTTTCTTAACATTTTAAAACTTCTTCTGTTGCCATGGAAAAGATTGTCAGATACTCTTGTTTGCCACGGCGTAGTTTGTGCATTGTGAATAAACTGTTTTAAAGTTTCGCCCCTTCTATTGATTAAGTAGTAGCGACTATCGACACTACTCCTTAAATTATCAACTCATATCAAGATTTAATACTTATCCGCGAATATATACTACCTAACATTATGATAGGTGCTGAGTTTGTTATTTTCTACGGGATGATCAGATGGAAATTTCTGCAGGCAATAGTAAGAAATTACAAATCACTTTAATTATGTGAATTCCATTAAAGTGACTACGTGTTAGTCACTTGACACCTGAATATACAATGGTGCATGCGTTTACTGAGTCTACATTACCATACTAATCAAAGGAAGTTTTAGTGAGTGGGAAGGGTGTTGTAAGTGATGGATGCAATGTTGGGTGTGAGTATGTAGTTTATACAATTGTCTCGTACTTCGAGATATTCTAAATTCAGTCTCAAGCACTTTAAGTATTCACTAAGCCCAGTTGATTTCCTTTCAGGCAATCTCGTTATCTAATTAACCAAATATATTCAAAGGCTACTGTCATTCTCAGTTCATGTTCAAATAGTTGCTCAAAACGAAATCGTCGATAACTCACAATTATTCAGTATCCTAACACTATGACTCTAAGAACAGTTAGTACATTAGAAACTCTCGTGCGTTGCAAGTTCGGTCTCACTTTAATAGTTGACAAGAAATATAGTGGAAATTATGTTGACATGTTTCTAATGTTTGTAAACATTTTCGTAAACATAAGATTGCAAGTCGATTAGAAGATACTATTTAACAACAATCATACTACTTATAACTACTAAGTAATATGAATTTCTGCATAGAATTTATCAAATTTGACAGGCGTTATTATTGTTGTGGGATTGGAATAAACAGTTGAATGTTGAAGTAGATGACGAAACAAGAGTAACGATCAATTCGTAACGTAAATTTCTTTGAAATTTTAGAAGAAACTGGGCATTTACGCAATATGAATTACAATGTAACGAACAAACACCACTCTGTTACTCATTAGTATCCATTTATCGGATGAAGTCAATCTATACACCTAAACTTGAGGTATTCAAAAAGTGACCTTCAGAAATTTTGTTCTGAACACATCATTTTAAGTACAGCAAATCAGAGTGGATTATTCTTTTCAGAATTTGAATCAATTATCAACGAGTACTAACTAAAGACTCCTGATAATATATTACCTCATATTTAGTAAAAGGTAAAAGATGTATCTTCAGATGGAGGTACATGCTACAGTAAGGATAATTCTAAACAGAAAGATCGTATCGACGCATAAACCAATTTCTAAGTACCTATACTGACTAGTATTTCCCGATCCCATTCATACACAAGTTGTGTTAAAATCCTACTGAGGTAGTTTGTACGACACATTTATAATTCATTTTGAATAGAATATCACAATTTTATCGGCCAATTAACTTAATGGCTGTGGTTTTTGTTTATCTGTTCATTGCCTGCATAACTTGTTTTTGTTTTATTAACAGAACACTACATTCTAAAAAAGATTGAGATTGGGGTCTCCAAACTCTGTTCTAGATTTAAATTCCAACCATGAGACCTAGTTTTAACCCTAAATCCTACTTATAAACCATATTCCTAACGTTGATTACAATTGATATTTCTATATCTATAAGTAATTCTAATCTTTGGTAAAGAAGCTATTTCTATCAGAAGACTATAACTATCACAAATTGATGGAAGCGGAAATTTAACCACTAATCTTTGTTCCAATGGAGCAGAAAGTTAAGCGTTTGCCAACCTAAAACCTATAGGCTCTATCCTCGAAAAAAATCAATGGTGAGCACTGCTGATGAGCCTCATATTAGGATAAAACTGCTGTTCATCTTTCCCTAGCTTTAACTGGTACCTAAACAACATTAATTTGTGACGACTGCAAACAAATAAACGTATAACCGTTAGTGTCAATCATATTCCTATTCCTTACTATATACTACACTTCCAATCATACACTTTAATCTGAAGTCAAGTTTCAAACAAAATTCCTAATATTAGCTATGATGTCTTCCTGCACTGATATTTGACTCCTCCATTAGACAAGTCAACAGTATCTATCTTGTTTCTGATTGACTAGGTCATTTATGTTCACTCAACCAAAAGTTTTCTTCATATATATAACTTAAGGGGGTTTTTTGTTGTATGTAGTGTGGGATGTGGTTCGAGTATTATTGTTTCCTTCCTTGCTAATTATCTATTATTCTAATGAGAAAGAAAGACCACTGTAATGTTTATTTCATATTACGTCAATGATCTTTGTTATTACCTGAATGAATACTTTGGCTTTTAGTATGCTAATTTAATCACCTGCTCCCAAGTTCGCTGTTACTATTATGTAAACTGAGCTGTGGTAAAACAATGTGAACTTCCCCGAATATCACATTCTTTTTCACTCTAATCATCTTTATATCTTCAGTGGTATCAAGTTGTACTAGTGTGAGTGTTATTGCATATCACGATGGGTTACTAAATTTATACTCATATTGTAGAACCTTATTAAAAAAAACTACAAATATTGGGCTTAAATAAACTTCTTTTCAAAGTGTCATATAACAGTACTATTGTGATAAAGCATGCTGACAACAGGACTTCAATAATAATCGCTAAAGTGCGATGAAGGCATGATTCTAGATTCTAACCGAAGTCATTGAACTCGGTGATATTTTGGTGAGGCTGTTAGGATTTTCCTGAAACGAGTAGATATTAGAGGTATAGTACTTAGTGAAAACTCCAAAGGGACGAAGAGACATTTTCAAACATGGGAAATTTATCATAATTCGTGTCACATCACTTGAATTTTCTGCAGGTTTTCAATACGAACTTAGTAATTAGGACAATTTGGAGATTTTGAGTTTGGTATCACAGATTTACGTGGGTTTTGAACCAGTGGAAATGAAGAGCTGGCACTAGTTAACTAATTCGTCTTTGTATGGGACATGCACGAACCACCATATCACCGAATCTAGCCAACAACTATAGGTTACGCTGTGAACGTTTAACCGTTAGAACAGTAGAACTGCATCCGAAGGCTGACATCTTACACTCCAGTCGATTAGCAATATAGTTACGTGACATCATCAAATAACTCTCGAATAAAGTCATTAATTATTTCTTAAGCTTCAGTGACATAGCTTTACTAGTGGCATTTAATCATGTCAACTATCAAGCAGTTACCGATCCCAATGAATGTGACCGTTCAATGTATCTGAAACTGAATGAGGTTTGAAATATCTCAGTAGTCTGATGATTGAGTGGTTAATTGATGTTATTATCATAGGTAGTATAAAACAGTCTGAGGATGACTAATGACATTTAGGGCCTGTATTGTTGTATTATACTAATCGTACTACTTAAAAGATTGCTAGTAGATAAAATGTATCTGATTAATTTGAGAAATATTCAGACAAAATATTTTGTCCATCACTTCATACATATATTTAGTAGTCGAAAATTACCTCATCGAGCTTGAAAACATGTAGCCAAGTAAGCGGAGGATATCGAGACAACTGTGTCATTTTTGCTTGTTGAGTGTGAAATTTTGAGATTTACGTAGATTTAGGGTCTTTGATCATGAATATCTTCTGATCTTGTTTCCGTATCTTAGTATTTCCGACTAAACGTATATTAGTGTTATACACAATATATAAGGAAAATATGGAAATTCTATTAATGAAGTTGTGAACCTTCATTGACGTGGCTTGTTGGGATATGTAATACTATGCTTAACCACAGCCAACCTCATGGTATCATGTCGGTTGATGTCTAGATTGGATAGAAGAAATTTATAATTGATGAATATAAACTTTACGTGAATGTACGTAGCCATCAATCTGTCCCATCTTCTCAGGTCCAAAATATTTAAGTGAAGACACTGAGTGACATGGTGCAACTTGTTGTAGTTTTGTTATGGTAACATGAATAGGCGTGTACATGTGCAATGTGGCACGTTGTACATTATTGATTGACTGATATGTAATACATAAATCCTCCCTCCTTTATCTGTAGAATTAAAGTAAAGCTAAAATTATCGTAAAATTTAATTGATCTTTCATCATTTGTCACTATCCATTGTCATCCTTTTAGAAAAAACACGGAATATTTAATTTATATCTGTTTACAGTATAAAGTTATATGTAGTGATAAAACAAAAAAAAATGAGTTAAATCGCTGGTTACAAATTTATTTGTCTCACTTTCATCAGGTCCATCAGTTACTTACATCATTTCTCCCTTCAATCGAAACGTTGTTTAGTCTGTCATAAATAGATTACCAGACCTTCAAAAGAAGTACAGTAGATTGAAACTAATATCGATTTTCATGAGAATGCCTTTAGATATTCGAGTTTACAATTCATGTTTAATGAATATTCATTTGCTTCATAAATAAGAAATACATTGTAAACATTGTCTTTACTGCTAATGAAATGAACTATGTGGGTTGCTTAATTGAAAAGATTTAATTGATCTATAATGTTCAGGTGAACTCTCTCACAATATTGATTCTGAATAGCATTCACCTGGTTACCTGTTGTCATGACTGTATGATGTCATGCTTGACTAACGCAGTACTATGATAAAGTTTCACCTAGAAGTGTTATTTCACTTATTAAATATATACATATGGTTACCTTAAATGTTCTGCGCTTATTTACTAATTTATTCGAACGAATTAAACGTGAAATGAAGTAACCAGATTACATGTAGTATATACTATTACGATAATGATGGATATATTGTGAACTATGACTAATAGCGGTATGCAAAATAACAACTCTCAGAGAGGCCAGTACGGTCATAAGAAACAAAACTGATTATTCTATGCCTGTAAGTCTTCAGTGATATTTTTAGTTTGGAAGTTTGATAAAAGACTAAGGACAATTAAGCCAACCAGACACAGTCAAACTTATGTTTCAAGCATTTCTTTATACACGAGCTAAACATGATCACACAGCTTACCAGTTAGGAAAGTAACATCAATACAGAACAAAGATAGCAGTGATAAGGAACTGAGGTGACGTGTACACAATCAACTAGTTATTGTTCATGAATGGAAAATGACACAGCGACAGTTAATAGGTCAGATGAGAGATTAAGGCGATTGGTAAGTATAAATAACACAAATAAAACGTCTAGAATAAATCTAATTAGAATATGTGAAATAATCCTTTGGACAACAGTTCTAAAAGTTATTCATTCATTCTGATTTTCCCTCCTCAATCCCCACCGCCCACACACACTGATCTAGCAGATAACCACTTGAATTACTTTATAAAAACAATTATATTTTTGTCAATGCTGATATCATAAATTGATTTGAATCAGACAACCATTGATCACCTGGAAGCACTGGACAGCTTTTTCGTCCCAGTATGGGACTCTTCAGCAGTGCGCTATCCACAACCCCGTTGGGGATCGAACCCAGGACCCGTTGGCTCCGCGATGAGGCAATTCCTGGAGTCCTAGTGTGAAGACGTGACCGGTGGAGTTCACTCGTGTCATGTGTGAGGCTGTTACCCATCATTGACAATGGATGAGGTCGCGCAAACTTATCACGAACTGACTTGAATTAAAAATATCAACCACTAGGGCATCGACTCAGTGGTGCAGTGGTAAGGCTCTCGTCGCAGAGCCAGGGAGTCCTGGGTTCAATCTTCAACTGGGGTTGTGGATGTGCACTGCTAGAGTCCCATACCAGGACGAAACAGCTGTCCAGTGCTTCCACGTGATCCGTGGTTGTCGCACAGAGATCAATTCGTGATATCAGCATGGACAAATTAACTGTCTCCTCAACAACCCCCTTAATTGTAATTTTATTATTAAACGACCAATATCTATAACTTATAGTTCACTTGTTCTGTACACATAATAGATAGACATTAGTCTGTAGCATATTCACTTTGTATATATCTACAATAATGAATGTGTTTGTTTATGTTTTACTAAATTTCATGAAATACATTATTGAATATTGAACACATTACATTCCGATTGTATTCTGTTGGCTTAGTTTATTGTATTTTCTCAAAATATTCAACAATCAATCTCTTCTTTCCATTCCTACTACCCAATATTCAATAGACTTGAAAACATATTTAATAAGAAAGCAAATGTGTTGATTATTATGATGTGGATTTAATAACAATAATTGTTTTTTTGTTTTTATTTACTTTTATTTAATAAGTTATGAATTTATAAATAAAAAAAGTGCTACTATGGTATTTATCACTACTGAATATCTATTTGTAAGCAACTTCATGTTTGTTTATATGATCATATGATTTGAATTCAGTAAAAAATATATTCACTATACAATAAATAACCGGGAAAATGAATCAATTCAATTAGATTATCTTGAATTAGTTCAACTTGATTATTATTGTGGATTGTATGAACTTAGTACAGTAAATATATACCATTGGAGAGTGTTATATTGTCAGTGAATTCATTAAAATGGAATAGATTACTTAAATAGATGTATAACCATATACTCTTACTGATTGAATCATTAGAAAAGTTGACATTATATATTCATTATTCTATAAGTGAATTATGTCTATAATACAAAATAATACAAATTTCTCATTCTATACAAATCCTTGGACACTTTTAATTGATTGTGAAAATGTACGTCTTGGTAAAGTGAATGCAAGTCAAAGACTATGTGTTTTATCTACTATTGATGGTATATTATGCGCTTATATATTACCAATTATAACAATGATTAACTTTATATTAAATGGTATTACTGTAATGATATTTCTTTATGCTTATCCACGAAAGACAAGACAAATTATTTACTTGGGAATTTTATCTTAATCTGATTTAATGAATTGTATTAGTGTATCAATTATCAGTTTATTTCCTAGTAAAGGTCTTCCATATGCAACAAATGGACAAATCTATTTTATTCCAACAGCTTCAACTATTGAAATATGCAAGTTTTTTAAAACTATCACTGGATTTACGCCTTGTTTTAAAACTAATATGTTGATAACAACTATGCTGGATAGAGTGTTCTCAATATTTATGCCAATAAAATATGGTAAATTATCAGTGAAATATGCATGGTTCTGTGTAGTAATCACATTTCTAGTATCAGTAGGTTTAACAATGCCAATGCCTATATATTCTGAATTTGTTGAAAGAATAGGTACATTGATTTGTTGGCCAACTGGTGATATGAGAGCATGGGGAATGTATAGTTTATTTGCATTGGAATCATGTCTTCTGCAATTACTAATCAATGCATTTCTTTCTTTAGTGTTATTAGGAAAAGTTTATTCTTGGATTCATCAACGTCGTTCCATTGTAAATCAAAATGGTGATGATGGAACTGCTCAATTATCAGCTTGTGCAATTCTCTTATGTGTTTCATGCATTATTTTTGTATTAACTATTCCAACAGGTTTATCATTCTGTGTACCACAATCGTTACAATATGAAGATACACGTGTATTCGAATCAATTCGTGATATTTTCATGGTTATTGGTCAATTACAAGTTTTATTCACTACTACTGTCTATTGGTTTCGAATACCGACATATCGTCGTTTATTTATATGCATATTGAAATGTAAAGATTATCGTAAAGAGTTGAAATCATAATGCAAAGATAATGAATTCTTTCTTGTAAATGTACAATTAAAATGAATTTCATGCAATTTGTTCGCTTCAAATATTTGAATAATGCAAGAAAGACAACATTTTTAGAATACTTTGAACTCAATGTATTTCGTTGTATTCAGTCTCATCAGCTGCATACATGCTATTGATTGTTAGATAACTGAAATTATTAATACATTATTACATTATTAACTCATTATGTTAATTGAATTGTTCATCAGATAAGATTAGATTGTCTAGGTGGTGGAAATGTAGAGAAGTTGAATTCAGAGTATTTAAAAACAGATTAGATGAATATTCTAGAGTTTAACTGCGTAACATGACGTAAATGTTTGAACAATAATTCATTAGATGACGTAAGAATTAGAGTTCTATTGAATGGTTATCTACAGTATGAAAAGGAAACTGGGTCATTCATCTAGTGCTACCAGGGCAACTAAAGATTAACTACTGATTCCTTTTGAATATTAAGATCAGGTTTTAATCTTTTAATTGCAATGATCTCAGCAAATTTTAATAGAGTCGATTTATGTTGTTTATTGATAATTTCTTAAATGCATTTGTCATATCCACCTCATATTTCGTGTCTACCAGATGACATGCGATTGAACTTCTAAAAGTGATTGCTTCTCTCATACATAACTTTGTCAGGTATTTGATAATTGAATTGAGATGATTTGTGAAGACTGGTATTAAGTTTAGTTGATTGAATTCCTCACAGATTGATATTGGGAGGATACTATAGAAAACTAAATTGAACCTCCTGGGACGGAATTTAGAGTGCCCACTGCTGAGGAGTCCCATTCTAGGACAAAACAGGTTATCCAATTCTGACTGGTTTCCAATGGTACCCTGCCAACATCAATGTGTGACGAATCCAATCAACTACAATTATTAATCCATTTATTTAATACCATACAACTATTATTCAATGATTATAAGTTACTTCTAATTGTTAACAATTTCTTCGGTACATTTTACATTATTACAGTTTAATCATATTTCAAGTACTACAGTATTTTGTACTTCAATGATTTACTTGTTTTTCATGTTATTCAACGAATGAGCTACTTTGTTTAATGTCAAATAGTTCTTACAGTGTATATTATACTTACAATACTACATACAATCATGTCAATGAAATATAAATGACTGCTTTCAATTAAGAGGAACTAATTGTCAAACAGTATTTGAATATACTATCAAATTGATTATTAAGTAATCTAAATATTCAAGAAAATGTTGAATATGCTATACCTAACTATCCTATTTCCTGTCCCTATCCCAATTTTGTGTGTATATTTTGTAACTATAGTCCTAATTCAGTGATTATTTTTTTCCTTATCCACCCTCCCCACTCCTCTTATTCTCATTTATATTTCTATGTTTTCAATGAATCCTTTCTGACCCTTTATCTTCAACTAAATTTAATCTTTGTTTATTTGTTGATTGATAATTTTGAGTGTTTGCTAACGATTATTGTAATTTGGATCATTTCGACCATCTCGTGTTCAAAGAACCGCTATAATTAAGAGTATTGACTCTGCTTACTTTCATAGTACTACTTTGTTGAATTTCGAATGCATTTAGTTGCTTCGTATTTGTCATAGATTGATATTGGTTGAAAGTGGTAATTGTACGATTGGACGCCTGATTCAAAACGTTCTCCAACCATGAAGGTCCTGGGTTTAGTTTCTTGATGGAATGGAGAGAGGGGGTTGCAGCTGCTGAAGAGCTCCATACTAAGACTGAAACGTCTGTTCAGCGGTGCGTCCAACCAACATCAATCTGTGATGAATGTAAGTAGTTAAACTTATTATCTGTCTCCAAAAACCACCTCAATTCAAGTATGCTTCTAATCATTGGCATTATCTTGTCTTGTGCTTATGTCAGTTATCAATGATTTAATACATTTTCATTTTAAATAATCCCTAGCCACATCATGTCGCTTTGACAATGTGAAACAAATTTACCATAAATCAATCAATGACGGGTTATTTGTTTATGAATATGTCACTGGTTAGCTTGATTGAACGACTAATGATTGTTACTAGTGTTGTATAGGCCACTTTTATTCATTCTCATTTAGTTCCTTATCGTTGTGTAACTACGTTTAGATACCATTTTTTAGAACATCTTTCTAACTACCAGTACATTCAAAACCCTTTAGTTCTTTGTTGATTATGTTGATGTTGTTCTACTTTTATTTTCTTGGAAGATTTCAGTGTGTTTCACTCTTTATTTCTTAAAATATTCATGCCTAAATATCCAACCATATCAGCATTTCCTATTGATCTTTCCATTTTCATTGCTTCTTTCTTCTTAATTAATCGTCACTGATAAGATCATGAATGTATGATAAACTACAATCGTATTTAATCAATTATAATACTACTGATTTTTAGCTGTAAATAGCTGAATGGAACTCTTAGTAAAAGAATTCATTTGTTCTGGTACTGTCTTTTGTTGCATTCAAACGTGTACCAAGGAGAAAAAAAGGGAATGGAATAATTAAGCTACAGTATGTACACTTCATGATCGGTAGAATTTGTCTAATATCATGTTTATTGGTTAGCAGATGAGAATAAAAATTGATTCTTAACGTTATACGATATATAAATATAAACGATTGTTCAATTATGTATTATGAAACAATTTCTTTGTTTATGAAGTCAACCTGGATCATATGGATTTAATTCGACTAAAACGATCATGTTTTTGATATTAAACGGAAAAATTGTTTGTATTCCTGGCAAATTATCTCCTATAAGTTACTGCTGAAAATCATGGAGCACTTGACTAGTATTGGACTATTCAACACTGTGTATCCTTTGAATATACCAGTATCAAATCATGTTGAGCTCCTAACATCAAGTTTCACTATTTAGAGTTTGTGCTGAAATATCATATTTTTAGATGTTGACGAATAAGTTGAATATATAAGAATGAAGCCTGTCTTCAGAAAGTAATAAGAAAAATAGAATTACATTAATACATGAATTACGATAGAAACATAGATCGTATAAAATAGGGAATCAAGATGTTCAAAGTGGATGAATGAAGCATGAAGGTAATAATTTAATTGTCGTAACTCTTGTAGTTCTTCTAATATCTCACAAAATTAATTTTCAGTTGATATATTCAGTTCTCTTTAGGTTCCATTTAGTGTATTGATGGAAATGTATTACTTGAATGATACCAAATTCTTTACTCTAGATAACAATAATATCACATAGTCATTTTAATGTTATATAAAATATGTACATCCATGCCAATGATATTTAGAAGGTAGAGCTCTCATCCTTAGACCTTAAAATAAGATCTAACGATGATTCTAACATTTACCAATTGACCACAGATAAACAACCATTGTAAACTACAAAGTACTTGACAGATATCTATTGTTAGTATGGGACTCTTAAGAAGTGCATATTCAGTTCCAACGATAATCCAGTTTCCATAATTATGTCTTAATCCACTGAATCTTATTTCTGACTTCAGTCGATTGTGATTTATTGTGCGATTTCATCCATTGTTATCGGTGCGTAGTTGCTACAAGATTGATATAGATGGACTTCAATAGTCACGGTTTCTCCCCTGAGCTCTGGAATTATCACCTGCGATTAGTCTCTAGTAAACTTATACTGATCACAGCTGGGCGTTAGGAAGATTGGTGAATATATATATTTGACTTTATAAAGTGAAGGTGTATGGTTATAATATCACTTCTCAATAGATCTATTATACACGTATAAAGAACTAAGTGCTTACTAGAAAGAATGACAATTGATTCACGTGATTCTATAAATCCTCGGTTTAGTGAAATTCGTCTTTTCAACACTTTCCATTCTAGTGTAATATTATCTAATAATTTAAAGTAGTTTGAGTTTGTGAATCGCTGTGGCTTCAACTATCTAAAAAGTAGTCATTTATTTTTCTAGTTCCATAAAACACATAACCTGATATATTTAAATTTCGAGGACTGTTGTTATCAACAATGGGGGAACATGCCCTACAATAATTCCTAATGCTTCCATTCATTTTCACGAAATGAGTTTGATTACTCCTCTGATTAATCGATTAAAATGACCAAAACGTTTTAGTAACGATAACAGTCCAAACATGCCCCGTCATTTTGACAGGGTAAGTACAATTTTCTTCTTAGAGTAAAAGAACTAAATAAGTTATCAAATGATTTCATTCGCGATTTCTGTGATTAATTCAGTCAACTAAAACTTAATGCCGATCTCCACAAACCACCTTAATTCAGTTACAATAATCAGTTCACTAGTGACTAACTTCAGGATGTTATTGAAGATCTAGTGAGAAGTCGTGACTGGTGGGGTACATATCTATCGGAGTGAGACAGTTATTACCAATGACAATAGATGGTCGACGTACTATATCACAAATTGATGGAAGTGAAAATTCTATCATTGGATCCTGGTCCAGTGTTACAGAGGATTGGGTGTTTACCAACCTGAAGCCCATGTGGTGGGATCTCGGGTACGCAGTGTTGAGGAGCCACATACTAGGACAGCATGTCTGTCCGGTGCTTTATGATTTTCAGTGGTACCCTATCAGCATCAATCTGGGAGGAATTTAATCAACTAAAACTTAGTCCAAACCTCGACAAGATACCTCAATTCTATTCATAAAACTATCTTCGAATAATAATAAGTATAACTGCAACTGTTAGGAATGTTCGAATTGTGCATTGATTAATCACTAAGTAATAACCAATGTCATATGCGAGTATTCTTCTCACTACCTACTACCTCTAATCAGAGGTTCCTATGTATATATCTTTGATAAATCTGACCATTTACTCAAGTAGTGCCTAGGTGTACAAAAGAGAGTAAATCATTTCTTTATAGAAGACTTTACTGAATGATTTGATCACCATATATTTGTATATATAGAAATGAAAGTATCGTCAGTTTGACTTTGTGCAGATTTTAGTCCTATTCATGGTTGTCTGTAATTTCCTTAAGATAAATATGCAATGAATATATCAATATTGGATGTTAGCTGAAGACTTACTATTGCTGCGCCAAAAGTGATGTAATATCCACTTTTGTTAATACGACAACGTATTTCTATCTCACTTATATACTAAATTAGTACAATATGCATCAAACTCTGCTAGTTTACAACACGATGCATTAGCATAAGATAGATGATCTAATTATTAATTTATTTAACATCTCTGTCGTTAACATACAATAATATTATGAATCTACTTCGTTCGGGCGTGATGGATGTGGCCATGTGGCTTACGCGATGGCGTGATCCAAGATTCGCATCCAATACTGACAGTGCGTGATCCCTAAGTAGTAATTTGGTCTGCATAGGAAGTTCCACGTAGTTACATAGAGATTTTAAAATTCGTCACATCATTTCTTTGACTTCAAATAGAAACTATTCAATGATTAAACGTAAACAATCCGGATTCTATAAAGCCAGGGATTAAATGAGCTTATCTCGTCATTAAATGTTCCACTAATAGGAGTTCAAACATTTGATAACTTGGTTAGACAACTTTGTATATCCAATATCCTAAAGAAATATTTACTGTTTTAAGTTGACAGTAGATAGTGTATATTTTTTGAGAATATCTATGGATATTCAGCTTAACATGGAACTGATAAAGTGACATGAAAATTTGATTAATTTGTCGAAATGTGTGTGAATTATTCATACTACTCATTCTTGATAAGTACTATAAAAATGGATAAAATCTCTTATTCGATCTGATGAATTGTTCACTGACATTAGGTTTGTAGAGATGGAGTGATAATACTAAAACTTATTTGAATTTCAATGTACTTATCCCCATTCTGATAAAACAGCCTCTGAGTGACAAATGGATCATTCCAACTTATAAAGGCCAACACTTATTCACGTATACAATTCAATGTACTCAGTAAGCTCGAGAAGTATGGCAGAGTTGGTCGTGAAAGATACATCGATTTTATCATCCGGAATATATTCTTACCTAGTGAGATTGACTCTTAGAATGTATGTTTCTGAAAGAGTGAGCCAGCATAAGGCAACAACAGTTATAGAGTCACACCATTCCAGTAAAATTGAACGGAGTTCGACCACTAACAATATTTGTTCAACATCCACAGGTACATTACTCATGTAGATACTCAGTAAACACTAAATAGACTTAGTAATAAACAGCTCTCAAGATGTGTCACTCATTAGATGCCGACATAGAACTATCCATACACTCCTCACTCTTAGGCCGCAAGCTTATTTGGTATGAAAAGCTAAAACACTCCGAAGAGTCACTAAGTATTTACTGGATTTAGATTACTCTCAAATGAGCTTAACTTCTACTCTGAATGTAAATACTCCAAAGACTCAATAAGTAATGTAGAGGTTTGTTGTAATTGCAGAAGTGAAGGTAAGTTTATATAATCTGATTATGGATGATGTTTATGTTTGACTGTCGTTTATCTAGTATTTCTACCAACCTTTATTCTTTAAACTGCAGTATCATAACTGTCTTTATCTCCAAAAGTTAAGGTTTGCACTTACTACACATTATAGCGGACATCGAAATGTAGTTAATAGCTGTATCGATGGTGTGTAAAATTTTCTAATTATTACAGCCTATTACACTTAAACGTATCCAATATACAATTGCAAGCCATTGTAGTGGTGTCCATTTATCATCATCAAGTTGGTACTTTGCAGTTATCACTATTATTCCCTAAGTTATATTCAGAAAATCTATTTAATGAACTTGTAACATCACGCAACGATTGATCAAACATTCACCAATGTGATCATATCAAACAATAAGGTAGCTTTGAGACTCTTTCACCTTCTAGTATCCGAAATGTAATTTCTCTATTTTGAGGCGTTAATTTAGACGATGAAAACTCTCGGTTATATTACAGATGTTCTAAGAGACTGTCGTTAATATTGGACTGAAAATGGTGAGAAAATTAATTATATACAACAACTAAATGTTTATAGCTGAGTTGAGATGGTTATTTTTGCGGAGATTAGTATTTTTAATTAATTGAATACGTCTCAGATTGATTTTGGCAGAGTACCATTGAAAAGCAGGAAGCACTGGATATCTGTTTCGTTCTAATGTGGAACTCCTCAGCCGTGAGTACCCCAGAATTTAATCAGTTAAAAATACCAATCTCCACAAAAATTACCATCTCAGTTAAGTTACAATAATCAGCTTACTAGTGACTAACCTCAGGATGTTCCTGAAGATCTAGTGAGAAGTCGTTACTGGTGGAGTTCAGACTTATTGGGAGTGAGACAGTTATCACCAGTGACAATAGATGATCGTTGCACTGTATGTGACAAACTGATGGAAGTAAGAATTCTGCGATTTAGTAACGCGTGACGCAGTGGTGCAGTGGGTTAGGCGCTAACCGTTCTGATCTCCGCGGGGTGGGATCTGGGGTGCACACTGCTGAGGGGTTACACATCAGGGCGGATCAGCTGTCAGGTGCTTGCTGGCTTTCAATGAAGCTTCAATCTGCAATGTGTTTAATCAATAAAAAAAAACTAAATGCTTGCTAATTAATGATACTACTCACAAGTGTCAAGCAATATGAATCTAGGTGAGAACTGTTGACATTTCGATCAGTTTAATATTGATAATGGACGCTTAATTAGACAAGTAAATGATGTAGAGAAAGACAGTATAGAGAAGGTAGGTAAAGACGAATTGTGGATGTGAAATTCCCTGAAAATTATAAGTTAAAATGGTACAGATAGTCAATTTTAGCATACGTTGATTGCACGTAACGAGTCTTAGCATAATCATAATGTGGATTGGAATTTGAATGATAGTGAGAACAGTTGTAGCGGTATATAGTCCCCCCAATACCACCAAAATAGATGATTGTGCAGGCTCTCATTATTATTACTGGCCATGTTTGTTTGATGGACATGACTAGCTGGAAGCATTTGGTCAGGGATTATCAGATCACTACACGACATACTATAGAGAACACTCATTCTACAACCACTAATGATATCGCAATCCGTTTTACGTTCTACTTATGATCAAATGTGTCTTCCCCTCCACTCATCATTATCTTCTGCTTTCTTAGAGCGTGTTGATTTAGTTGTTAAGAATTACCCTGAATGTAACACAAGCTTAACTTGGTGGTATACAGCGTACACGTCACGGTTATCACCCAATAAGCTCCTAGACTGAAATAAACCTCTAGTTAAAATACGACATGGTACACAACGTTTTGATATAGCTTAGTTTTTTTCTGAATAGTTTATAAAGGTATGAATATTTACTTTTCATGGTTTACTTACAAGTTGTTTATGATGAAGCGTAACTCTGTTTAGTGCTATTTGTACTACATTGATATGTACTAAGCAGATGTTTAGTAACATGTGAGAAAAATGTATGCTGAACAGTCGTTTACTTAGTTTCCCTTCAATTGAAGAAACGATAACACTTTAAAGTGTATACACTCTCCTACACAAGAACACAAAGATATACAAAACACATTTCATGAAAATTTTTGTTTTCGCAATCTGATTTAATTTAGAACAAAACATTTAACTCTCATCATTTTAATGTTCACTATCAAAATATTCAACCCAACTTTGATACTGAAGATTTCTTACCAATTTCATAATTCCACTAGTTAGTAACTAACAGACGATTTAGTCGAGACACTTATACTTTATATGCTACAATCAGTAATTATCTATTACTGATTATCATACTAACGATTGACAGAAGTGATATTTATAAGATTCAACAATTTTGTATAAAGTGGTCACTTTGAATAAATGATGTACCTACATCTACTTAGAGGGATACATTCGACTGTATTCTGATTCTTATGCCATCACGGTGAGATTTCACGGGAGAAGTTATTGTGAATGTATGAACTGAGTTTACTTGTTTAACAGAATAATCTACTTGATTTGTTTGTTCAACAAATTGTAAAAGGCCTTAGTTACAGTAAATTGCTATCATTGGAAAAAACTGCTGAGAAACTAAATTTGTTACGAATAACTCACCAGAAATATATTAACAAATGTCACAATATTCAACTAGATTTCAAAAATATTTGCTATCAGTTTACAATATATTTAGAATGATTATGGGAAGCAGAAATATGTCATTGTGACAGGTAGGGTGATTGAAGTTGGCAGTCAACTTGTATAATACTGAGATTACAATAACAAACCTCTACATTACTTATTGAGTCTTTGGAGTATTTACATTCAGAGTAGAAGTTAAGCTCATTTGAGAGTAATCTAAATCCAGTAAATACTTAGTGACTCTTCGGAGTGTTTTAGCTTTTCATACCAAATAAGCTTGCGGCCTAAGAGTGAGGAGTGTATGGATAGTTCTATGTCGGCATCTAATGAGTGACACATCTTGAGAGCTGTTTATTACTAAGTCTATTTAGTGTTTACTGAGTATCTACATGAGTAATGTACCTGTGGATGTTGAACAAATATTGTTAGTGGTCGAACTCCGTTCAATTTTACTGGAATGGTGTGACTCTATAACTGTTGTTGCCTTATGCTGGCTCACTCTTTCAGAAACATACATTCTAAGAGTCAATCTCACTAGGTAAGAATATATTCCGGATGATAAAATCGATGTATCTTTCACGACCAACTCTGCCATACTTCTCGAGCTTACTGAGTACATTGAATTGTATACGTGAATAAGTGTTGGCCTTTATAAGTTGGAATGATCCATTTGTCACTCAGAGGCTGTTTCATCAGAATGGGGATAAGTACATTGAAATTCAATTAAGTTTTAGTATTACCACTCCATCTCTACAAACCTAATGTCAGTGAACAATTCATCAGATCGAATAAGAGATTTTATCCATTTTTATAGTACTTATCAAGAATGAGTAGTATGAATAATTCACACACATTTTGACAAATTAATCAAATTTTCATGTCACTTTATCAGTTCCATGTTAAGCTGAATATCCATAGATATTCTCAAAAAATATACACTATCTACTGTCAACTTAAAACAGTAAATATTTCTTTAGGATATTGGATATACAAAGTTGTCTAACCAAGTTATCAAATGTCTGAACTCTTATTAGTGGATAGTTTAATGACGAGATATGCTCATTTAATCCCTGGCTTTATTGAATCTGGATTGTCTACGTTTAATCATTGAATAGTTTCTATTTGAAGTTAAAGAAATGATGTGACGAATTTTAAGATCTCTATGTAACTACGTGGAACTCCCTATGCAGACCAAATTACTACTTAGGGATCACGCACTGTCAGTATTGGATGCGAATCTTGGATCACGCCATCGCGTAAGCCACATGGCCACATCCATCACGCCCGAACGAAGTAGATTCATAATATTATTGTATGTTAACGACAGAGATGTTAAATAAATTAATAATTAGATCATCTATCTTATGCTAATGCATCGTGTTGTAAACTAGCAGAGTTTGATGCATATTGTACTAATTTAGTATATAAGTGAGATAGAAATACGTTGTCGTATTAACAAAAGTGGATATTACATCACTTTTGGCGCAGCAATAGTAAGTCTTCAGCTAACATCCAATATTGATATATTCATTGCATATTTATCTTAAAGGAAATTACAGACAACCATGAATAGGACTAAAATCTGCACAAAGTCAAACTGACGATACTTTCATTTCTATATATACAAATATATGGTGATCAAATCATTCAGTAAAGTCTTCTATAAAGAAATGATTCACTCTCTTTTGTATACCTAGGCACTGCTACAATAAATGGTCAGATTTATCAAAGATATATACATTGGATCCTCTGATTAGAGGTAGTAGGTAGTGAGAAGAATACTCGCATATGAGATTGGTTATTACTTAGTGATTAATCAATGCACAATTCGAACATTCCTAACAGTTGCAGTTATACTTATTTTTATTCCAAGATAGTTTTATGAATAGAATTGAGGTATCTTGTCGAGGTTCGGATTAAGTTTGAGTTGATTAAATTCCTCCCAGATTGATGCTGATAGGGTACCACTGAAAATCATAAAGCACCGGACAGACATGCTGTTCTAGTATGGGGCTCCTCAACACTGCGTACCCGAGATCCCACCACATGGGCTTCAGGTTGGTAAACACCCAACCCTCTGTATCACTGGACCAGGATCCAATGATAGAATTTTCACTTCCATCAATTTGTGATATAGCACGATGACCATCTATTGTCATTGGTAATAACTGTCTTACTCCGATAGATATGTACCCCACCAGTCACGACTTCTCACTAGATCTTCAAGAAAATCCTGAAGTTAGTCACTAGTGAACTGATTATTGTAACTGAATTAAGGTGGTTTGTGGAGATCGGCATTAAGTTTTAGTTGACTGAATTAATCACAGAAATTGTGAATGAAATCATTTGATAACTTATTTAGTTCTTTTACTCTAAGAAGAAAATTGTACTTACCCTGTCAAAATGACGGGGCATGTTTGGACTGTTATCGTTACTAAAACGTTTTGGTCATTTTAATCGATTAATCAGAGGAGTAATCAAGCTCATTTCGTGAAAATGAATGGAAGCATTAGGAATTATTGTAGGGCATGTTCCCTCATTGTTGATAACAACAGTCCTCGAAATTTAAATATATCAGGTTATGTGTTTTATGGAACTAGAAAAATAAATGACTACTTTTTAGATAGTTGAAGCCACAGCGATTCACAAACTCAAACTACTTTAAATTATTAGATAATATTACACTAGAATGGAAAGTGTTGAAAAGACGAATTTCACTAAACCGAGGATTTATAGAATCACGTGAATCAATTGTCATTCTTTCTAGTAAGCACTTAGTTCTGTATACGTGTATAATAGATCTATTGAGAAGTGACATTATAACCATACACATTCACTTTATAATGTCAAATATATATATTCACCAATCTTCCTAACGCCCAGCTGTGATCAGTATAAGTTTACTAGAGACTAATCGCAGGTGATAATTCCAGAGCTCAGGGGAGAAACCGTGACTATTGAAGTCCATCTATATCAATCTTGTAGCAACTACGCACCGATAACAATGGATGAAATCGCACAATAAATCACAATCGACTGAAGTCAGAAATAAGATTCAGTGGATTAAGACATAATTATGGAAACTGGATTATCGTTGGAACTGAATATGCACTTCTTAAGAGTCCCATACTAACAATAGATATCTGTCAAGTACTTTGTAGTTTACAATGGTTGTTTATCTGTGGTCAATTGGTAAATGTTAGAATCATCGTTAGATCTTATTTTAAGGTCTAAGGATGAGAGCTCTACCTTCTAAATATCATTAGCATGGATGTACATATTTTATATAACATTAAAATGACTATGTGATATTATTGTTATCTAGAGTAAAGAATTTGGTATCATTCAAGTAATACATTTCCATCAATACACTAAATGGAACCTAAAGAGAACTGAATATATCAACTGAAAATTAATTTTGTGAGATATTAGAAGAACTACAAGAGTTACAAGAATCCCATCTGACTCTTATTGTTGAATGAACATATGTACGACCATTGTCCAACGTATGCATTTTATTAAAATCTGTTAATTTGAGCTTACTGACTAAGGCTATTCCTAACATTTCCAATATTCACGTAATGTGTGTCAAGCAGCATATTTTTGTTGCTTATTAAGGTGTAATTTTTAATGAAAATTTCATTTGACACATCTGAAGCAAACTGAACCTATCTTCTCTGAAGAAGTCAGTATAACACAGTTCGAAAAACAAGATTAAAAAACACAATCATAGTTGGATGATGCTGCTTTTAATCTTAACTGTATTAGGTACTTGAGACACATGTTATATATACCTAACCAGCACCTATTTGATTGTTCATTGTCGGCTGGAGAACAATTCTAGTGAATATGAGAATAAGACTTGACATCAGTTCACGAAATCGCTAACCGTTCGAGCGTACATTTAATCTATCTACGGTTCAGATAATAATCATGATCAGTGATTGAAGTTGTTGAGTCATATATCGAATGAATTGGTCTTCGATTCCAGTACATACCTTTTCACTTTGTTTCCTTTGTACCAGTAATCACACTGTATAGTCATGCATCACTATTAGTGCTGCAGTTACTATTATGACTCGTTTGCATCTTCTTCTGAATAATTCACCTGGTGTTGATGCAGTATGGCAACTTAAGTTGTAAGTTGATTATCAGAATTGTACTGATTAGATAGTAATCGATTTCATTGTTTTCGGTCTTATTTTCTAAAAAATGATGCAGCTTTGCAAAACAATAAATCTTAGTCGACAGAAGTGCTAGGAAAATGAGCATTACCTATTAGGGGACACATTACAAATATTGCATTCAACAAGCTAACTGATTCAATTGTAGAACGATAAGTTATCACCATTTAGTTCCGCCTATTATCTCACTCATACCTACATTACAAAAAGCACTCTAAGTACACGTTTGTATACGCTTTGCCATCTTCAATGCTGTTTGTGTTACTGATCGGTGCGAATAACAGTGGCTATCTAAACTGGAATTCATTAGTCTTGAAATCAATCATGCGGGAAATGAGTGTGTTGACTCTAACATTAAGCTAAAGATATTTTGACTACCGTCAATCAGTGACTCATGTAGGAATTAAATAGCTGTTAATGTTACTGTGTGTTGTCATTATCTGCAACGTTTACAATATTTACTGCCTGTATTTGGGTTGTAGCCAACATTTTCAGTCATTTCAAAGAATGAAAGTTGAATATTAGAGGGAAATTTTCATCAAGGACTTCATCTCATCAAGTCGTGTTGAACAAAACTGATGTGTTTATAGCAGATAATTAAGGCTAAATCCAGACGCTTGAAATGAAATATTTAATAGAAATTACGTATTCATTTACAGCATTTATCCATGTAACGAACTGATGGATGACTGAAAGGGTTGTGAACTATGAGCATTGAGCATTGAATAACTTGATTCTTTTATTTGGAGTGAACATACACTTGTCTTTGAGAATAATAACTCAACTATGAAATATATCAGTCATATAAAGTACACATATTTATTCTATCAATAGGCCACACAAATGTACACAATAAAACAAGATAAATTCATGCATACTTTAATGTATTTTGTCCTCGAATTGGGTGGGATATACTGATATTGAATTCAATCTGCTCAATTATGTAGCTCATTATGATTTAGATTATTGTAAAGAAAGAAATATTTGACTTAAGTTGGATTTCTTTTTTTTGTTTTTTTGGTTTTACAGTGAACATACCAAGATGCTCAATGTCATGTCCTAACAACATGGAAGTGAAAACAGAAAGTGAGAAATAAAAAAAGAACTTATAGATTAAAATGGAAAGAGGTATTCTTTATTAAAAAAAAAAAAAAGAGATTCATCATATCAAATCGTAGTGCAGATTAAGAGTCTCATTCAGATCTACACACATCTACATCATATACCCACATTTGATTATAAAAACTCAAGAGATGAATATTACTTGAAATTTGTCCTTTTATGAGTACATCGGTACATATGTACATGTGTGTTAATGATAAGATGACAATGACAACAAGGAAACTTTGTTGACAGATTGAAAAAAGTGAATCTGATTTGCTTTTTTATCTGTGATGTTCGTTCGTTTGTTTTTTTTAAAAAAAACAACTTGGGAAACAATAATTATTGTGAGCAGTTATTTGAATTAATTATTTACAAAAAAAAACAGGACTAGTTACTTTTGTAACAGAAACCCAAAATCGAGTAAAAAATATTTCATAGTGGAACATTTTCGATGTTCACCACATACTCTGTATCCATAATCTACGATTATATCCAGTTCATTTACAGAGTGAGTGTTGTACGGTATAAGAGTAAACTACAATACAGTCTTCTAATTAGATGTAATGGACAGTGAAAATATTGAAGACAACCTTAATCATTGGCTAACATCTATATGTATACCCTTTATACCTACCTATTGGGTGAAATTTGAGGTGGACTCTTCAAACTGTATGCTAAACGGAATAAGTTTACTAACTTCAAATTCGTTTTCATGTAGTATTTATGTATGAGAATAGTGAAATAGTGAAATGCATTCATGAATATTTTTAAAAAGTTGACAAACTATTTAAATGTTAATTACTAAAGAATGCGTGCTGAAATAATACAATTCTTTGTGTATTTCCCGTCTTGTTACTTAGTTGTGGAAACAAGAGGATTAGGCATTATGAGCATGACGTGGTATCAAGCTGAAATGACTGCATAATTTCACAGTGAGAAGATTAACACTTTCTGAGTAACCGAAGATGGCATATATGTTAGAGGAGAGTATTACACTAACATTATACATTATTATTAGCTCATTAGTGACTAACTTCTCGAAGTAATTCCTGGAGTTCTAATGAGATGTGACTAGTGAGACTCAACTCTGCTGGAAATGAGGCAATTACTAACCGATGGCAAAGGATAATATTGCGCAAACATATCGTGAATAAACTGAATTAGGAATATTAACCGCCGGGAACTCGTTCTGTGGCATAATGCTAAGGCGTTTGCCGCGTAACCAGAGGGTACTTGGTTCTGTCCCTGGTGGGGGGATCATGGGTGCGTACTGCTGAATAGTCCCATGCTAAGACAAGACAGTTGTCAGTGCTTCCAGGTGATTAGTGGTTGCCTAGTTCAGACCACTACGCGATTTCAGATTGACATTGTACGTTTCTTCCTGATGATTCTGTGGTACTGAGTAAGGCGAATGTTATTATTCCTGTTATTAGTAGCGATACTTCAACAACTCCTTCGCCATAACAAGTCATAATCAACATAAAATTTGTATCTAATACTGGCTACGTTGAATGATAAGCACCGATGGTCTTTTATTCTGTTAGTTAAATTCAGTTAACCCATACGGAATCTAAACATTTCCTTTTACATTCATTTCAGCCAATTGATGAAACGAAAAGACATAAACAAGTACAGTTGTTAAATATGAGGAGAATACATTCAAAATTGCACAACTTTAGGAATGCAAAATTGTCAAAAAGAGAATTCTTAACTGAACTAATCGTTCTTGTTAAACTGATTGATGCTTAACTGATAGTTTTCTGTTTATTTAACCAAAATTTATTATAGAGAATATGTTACGTAATGAACAAAACTATTTGGAAATATCAAGTTATAGAGATGAAGTAACATAATGAGCAAATGGTTAGTGAAAAGAATGATGCGCGAAAGAGTTTGAAGAACATTAAATCTTATAATGGTAACTAATTAACAGTAATTATGAAGAGAAGGAGAAGAATGAAGTAACAATAATCACTTTTCAATAATTGATTATTGTTACTCCATCCTTCTTTTTCCCTTATGATAACAGTCAATTAGTTACTACTATAACAACCAGTGTTCTTCAAACTCAATCGTGTATCATTCTTTCCACTAACAATTTGCTCATTACGTAACTTCATCTTCATAATAATTATGTTCTTTACGTAAGTTCTATATAATTGTTGTTAACGAAAATTTATTACTCGAATGATTATTGGATACATTTTTCACTATAGTCTGTCCTTGGAAGTGGAATAGAAAACTATTAGTTTTTCTTCAAAATTATGATTAATTTTATTTTTTACAGATATCGTCAAGCTATACACTGGCAGAATTAGTTGTTTACTACACATCTAAAATATCGTAGCTACATCGTGTAAAGATACAACTATTTACAAGTAATAGAAAGTAACATTTTATGTAGAATGTAAAAAAGTTGATCGTGTTTTTGAAGAACAACACTTTCTGTTAAAGTTAGGTTGTGAATAGCAGTGGAATCCAGGAGGTGCAACAACCGCTTTGTATATGTATCTGTGTTCATGTTCACAAAAAATTCCGAACCCTGTATCTATCGTTTCAAATCCCAACCTGTTACCTACTGAGCTAGTGCCCAAGAAAGTGCTTGATTGTACAACGGGAGTGAAGTTATTACGAACAGGCTACACTTTCCTACAATTAATATTTGTTCAGTCATGCATAAAGTCTACGTATTTCAGGACCAGGTTTGATCTTCACTTGTCTATTTTGTTGCATGATTATATTCTTGTTTGAAGAATAACATAACTAGATATATTTCATAGGATTTTCTTAGATAAGAATTTTGGGTGAGCATTCCATTCAATAAGCTAAATTTGTCCAGAGGACTTTCAAAATACACAACCATCCAATTTACAGGTGTGGGAATGTTGTAATGATTTTTTTTCGATATAACTGCCATTATGAATAGCGTACAACTTGTGGATGAAGCTAATTCTTAAAAAATTTAATTAAACCACGAAAATAAGATCTATTTTGAGAATTTAAGGATTATTTATCACTTTTTCTAATTAATACTACTTAAATACTGAATTATTTCGAATTTATTTTGGATTATTCTGAAAGGTAAGCTCTCATCTCTAGGCCTAAACGTTCTGATTGTGATCTCAGGTGAAGTTATGGATGTGCACCACAGTTAAGAAGTCTAACTCTGAGATGAAACAGTTATCCGATGATTTTTGGTCTACAATGATCGTCAATGATCATAATGTAACATAAAACATTTATCTTTGAAGCTACAAGTTGGTTTCCATTTGTTCAGCCTTCTGTGAATATAATAGATGATTAAGTGAGTATCATTTGTCAACCCCTACTACCACTTTTATTTGCATATCACAATTTTATTAATACCACTATGCATAGATTGTATATACATTGTCACTGATTCCCCACCTTCACCCCAATATCAAGTCGAAATATCGCATGATCACTGTATGAACCCGACTGCTCTAGACTGTTTTCAAACTATTTAGTGTTAACCAGAAAGGATCTGTCTAATATGATAGATTGACGGAGTTTACACAAAGTGAGAAGTTAAGTGTTGAGCCATTGTCACCATTTCACAGCACAGTACACTTGTATGTGTATATACTACACATAGTTGAAGAGATCATTATTTATTATTTTTTATAAACAAAATAATTAGTTTGTAGTTTTTTGTTTTGTTTGGCGAGTAAAAAAACACGGAGGGTAAACAAATATATAAACAAGGGAATACAATTATCGTTATTTGTATTTCTCACTTCTACAGCGTTTGAATATTTAATTGTTGTTGTTGTTGTTTTTCTTCTAATTCATCCCAATCGACTTATCCTTTTTTTCACTTTCACTCTCTTCCTCATGCTTTACTAATATCTTCTCGTTTGTAGTTTACCCCCCCCCTACTCTATCAACCCTAAATCATAGATACACACCTAAACACCTAACTATATAAATGTATATTGTTACTTGACTTATTATTATTGTATTCACACCTGTCTACGTACCAAAGTTGTCGAGTGTCATCACCTAAGAGATCATCAAGCCTTCGAACTAGTAGACATTATTAACATATTTATAATGTCCTATTTTTTGTTGATAAACATGTACACACATCATATGGCAACATACAAATGATGATAGTGATAATCATTTGTAGTATGTGTATAGCAATAATGTTTATATTCTCTCACTAACCATATGGGCTAAAGTTGTTTTTCTTTTCTATTTTCTGCTACATTTAAGTGAGTACAAATCATTTCAACTCAAAACCACGTGGCCTATAGTGGACAATACTAAAATAGTGTTAACTATTCATTACAATCACATGCATATGCATACACACACACACATAAACACAACGTATCTATTTACAGAAGGTAAAGCATAAATGGAATATTTTAAAAAAATAAAGCCATTTATCAAAAATATCATGGAAAATGAGGGAGAACTGGAACATAACTATCAACAGAGAAACTATCATTATTATTATTATTATTATTATTATTATTATTATTATTATTATTAAATTGGTAATGTATAAAACTAAATAAATTCACTGAATGAACTGAGACACAGTTCAATGAAATGAAACATTTTTCACACTTAAAAAAAAACAACAAAGCAAGAGGCATATTGCACAAAAATAGAATATACAGATTAATAAGGTAACAATGTGGCACATCAGGGAAAAAAAAACAATATCAGCTACTTTAGACAGTGATGAAGAGGTCAGGAAGGTAAAAAGAAAGGACAGAATAAAGATGTATATACAATCTATACTAACTTCTCAGATGAAGTTAATGAGTAGGTAAGTAATGAAGAGAATAGGTGAGAGGGTGGGAGATGTATTAGGCATCGGAACAAAATTTGTTTTCCCCAAGTGACTTTTATCCTTTTTCCAATGAAAGAATAATGCTGGCTTGTGTAAAGGATGTGTGTATATCAGTAGGATTATGATTGTTTCATTAAGGAGAAACGGGAATACTATGTGTCGAAAGGATCTTGCCTCACCCCCCCCCATCCACCCTCTTAGCATAAAAAATTGAATAATAAACAGCTAAGGTAGCGTGAATAGAAATTACTACTACTCATTAAATTCATCTGATCATTTATCAGTAGTCATCATCATACATTTATCTGCATTAAATTAACTGAAGTTTCTTCTGTAATAAGTTAAAACTAAAACATTTTTTTTCCAGTATTTCTACTGAAATGCAGTTTCGTCAGATTCATTTCAAGCAATGTCATCGACTGTCATATTTTTGACTAATGCCACCAACTTCAGCTTAGGAACTACTGAATGACGTTACTTTATGCACATTCTTAACAGCTAGTTGATTAATCCAGTCACATTTAAATATTAGATCACACTAAAACAATCTATCCACTGAGGTAGAGATATAAGTCACGCATTAATTAACTGTTACTTCCTTCACGTGACAAGCGATATCAGTATTATTATTATTGGCTAGTCCAAACCCCTTCCCCCTCCTTGTTTTAAATTTTCTATATCTATGGCATCTAATATGCAGAAGAAAAACTCAGATAATCTTCTATGTCTTAGCCTCTTAAGCAGACCATGAAATTACTGTTGATGGCTTGTTGTAGAAAGTTAGTCATCCTATCTATTTACTTCACATAGATCTTTCTGAATATTAAAAGAAAACATCCAATCGTTCATACGATACAGAATTAA
Organism: Schistosoma japonicum; assembly: GCA_025215515.1. Lineage (NCBI taxonomy): Eukaryota > Metazoa > Platyhelminthes > Trematoda > Strigeidida > Schistosomatidae > Schistosoma > Schistosoma japonicum. Next base: position 11,836,701 of record CM046063.1, on the reverse strand, counting down.
GCTCCATTGTCCAAATAGCGAAATATGGTCACTACAGCTATCTGAATTCAAAGTAAAGAGTTACTTTCTTGTCAGGAATTTGAATTTATTACTAAGCGACTAGAACTTAGACGATCTCAGACTTTTCTTACGATTTGATTATTTGACTATAATCCAACTGGTTTACTTATCAGTTAATGTGAATTGTACTTAATCTCTCATGTCTGTATGAATAACTTCTTATTCAGGTTTCTCAAAATTGATCATCATAAAAACAAAAGTTAAGATACACTAATAACAATCGTCTAAATGATACATTCAATAGTAGCTGTTTTTTCTTTCAAATTCAATTAGTGATTATATTTGTCGTTTATCAACAATACAAGTAGTTACTCATTCAGTAACCTTGAAGTAAATACAACTTATGATCAAGTCATCTCTTGAAAATAAATATTAAATGTATCAAGTTTGCAGTATTTTACAAAGTTGTTGAGTTTAATATATGAATCGACACAGGTTAGATAGCTATTGAAAACCAAGAAGCATCGGGTAACACCCTTGTCCCTGTATGGGGACCTAATGGTCCTGAGCTTGATTCCCCTAATGAGATCGAGTATGAGCACTGTAGAAGAGTCTCATACTAGAACAATACAACTGTCTTTATCTTCCTGGCTTTTAGTGTTTGTCTAACCACATGTCACTTTGTGATTTGGAATTCACATTCAATGACAGACTTCACAGCATTCAGTTGCATTCAATATCGGTTAACGAGCCAAAAAATTCAGGTGGTAATTCCTGGCGTTATAGTAAGGAGTGATCAACGAATATGAAATATGTCGAGTGTTGGGTAGTTACCAACATATTGGCAGTGTATGTGGTCAACCATATATACCAGGAAATTGACTGAAGTTAGAAATATCATGCATTCGATGCCGGCCTGACTCAAGTAGTCTGATAGGTTGTTCAGTGCTCCCTTCTTTTCGATGATTGCGTAACTTCGGACAATTTGTAATTGAAGATTGATCAACAGTCAGTATATTGTCTAATTACTAATAAGAATTTCTTAATAAACTTAAATGACGAGTAAATCAAGTTTAGTAATGAAGATATTAAAACTATTACAACACTCCTTCATGTATTAGATTTTCCCACTGAAAAGTTATAAATTATATCTTGCCAAAGGAAAGATGACTGAATTATTTGGTAATGAATGATGAAAACCCTACTATTAGATATTATATACCTAGTTGTAATAGCGCGTAATATGACGTAGTTGCACTATTTGGTTAATAGATAATATTACACCAGTTTGACGTTGAATTACACGATGCGTATTAGCATTGAATTCAACAGTCCTACCAAGAATTACATTAGAAGAAACAAGAATATATTATTATACCTACAAACAGTCACGTATACAATTAGAAAATCACACGTAGAGAAAGAATATGAGAATAAATTAAGTTGCAATTATCTGTGTATTCAAGTGTAATAAGTTTTAAGTCTGTCTACGATCTTTTCGTAGCGAATCATAAGTGATTAAGTCAATGTATTAGAGTGCTAACTGTAAAATGTTATGAACTCATGCACACTATTACAACATTTACTGAAATTCTAAATAATTGAGAACTTAGAAGGGAATATTACAGTTGTTGGTACACAATCACTGCCTCCCCACACACTCCTACTGACATTAGAATTCAGACATCTTATGCATATTGTTATAAAGAAAGAAACTTCTGCGAATGACAGTCAGTGACAGATATCTTTCATTAAATAAGTGGAAATGTATTGTAATAATAGACAGTTGATGTCCAAGATCTCGTTTCTCGATTATGAAATTCCCAGCATTGAATAAAGCTATTATTATTATTATTATTATTATTATTATTATTATTATTATTATTATTAGTAGTAGTAGTAGTAGTAGTAGTAGTAGTAATATGAATAATAATGGTAAAAGGTTATCTACTTGTGACACGTTACGTACCACAAAGTAATTGAAATGATGGGATTTGGCTGAAGTTATGGGAAATGTTTTCAATGTCTAATCAATATATCACATACCCAGCATTTTTGGGAGTTTTCTCTCATTTATTGAGCAAGTGGTGGAATATGTCAGTGTAGTTTTTATTAAATAGTGTTGCGCTCTAATATTGTATTATTTGTGCTTTGCATCCAGTATGTTGGGCTGAACTAGGCAAAACTAAAGAATAGTTATGGAACAATCAGAAAGCAAATTACAGTTTCATGTTCACTGCATGTACTTTAATATTCTAACTAATGTAAATGAAGAAATGATAACCAGCTACTTTCAATAGGTGGACAAATATAGCTAGATGTATGTGACGTTGTGTTATATTTTAGTGTCGTGTTGGTAGAACAGTATTGATTAATGGGATTGTAGTATGATAGGAAGTACAACTGAGACAGAGTTATCTACACAATTGATACATTCATTGTATTGTTCATTAACGACACTTTAGGGATCCTAATACAGAAGCTTACATAAATAACTTCTATCTCATGTAATCTAGATCAGAAAACTATCTTCTTTTTTCTTTCAAAATCTGTTTTATGGTTAACTAAATTAGATTTAGATTTCTTCATGCCGATCGCACACGTTCTTTAGTCTTACCCTGCACTACACTGATAAGTTTACAGAAATCCCCTTCAGATAACTCTGCACAAATGAAATGAAACCTTCAATAAAACGTACACTCTGATATGAAACATTTACCTACCAAATTATCAGAAAAATAACCGAAGGTGCTTTATACAACACATCTATTGAACAGTGAAAATGTTGAGCGCTTGTTGAGATTCTATATTAAGCAGTACATATATACGAGTGAGTATCAATTAGTGAGTGAATGCAAGTGTACTAGTTTCAAAGTGATTCAAAGTTCACATTTTACAATAAAAACAGTTAGTATTTGGATTTACTTTAGAACTTAATTCCTCATGTTTACTACATGACTTATTATCATAAATATGATATGAATGTTATTGTTAATTGTTTAATTTCAATTTGTAACAATTTTCGTAGTGTTATAAATACTTAAATATCAGGTCATTTAGTCTAACTTTGATACTAATTAGTCTTGTCTAATTACAATGATTGAATCAGTTTATTCAACATGAGTAAAGATGAATGTAAAAAATGAATAAGTGAGGTATGCCTATGTGTTTTGTTGTTGTTGTTTTCTTAACATCATTTGTTTATTACTTTGTTTACAATAGTTTGTACTGTTTATCTGTTTGTTGCTTTTACACAGTAACTTCTTCGATTTCCAGTTTCAATTACTGGATTGTCCTCGTTCCACACTTTCATTGTTTAAAGTTAGTGCACTTGAAGTGCTTGTTGAGTTGCCAGTTCATCCTTTTCATTTACTATTCTCTCTTTCAGAGTTTCTTGCATACGTGGCTCTGTACTCCACGGAATACAAAATACATTTTGGCTAAACTCAAACCAATACAATACTAGTGAATTACTATTTTAAAATCATAGAATACAATACTTTCTTTTTGTTATTTCGTGTAGATTATGTCAACTATACGCACTTTTAATATCATCGTGTTAGAGTATTAAGTTTTGGTATTGTACACTTTATTAGAAATCTCGGGTGATTTTGCTGAGATGGCTCACAGAAAACTCAACGAAGTTTTCAGAAGCCCCGAAGGAGTTGAGGTCATTCCGTTCAGTCACCGTTCGATAGAACCTTCCATAATCTTGATATCCCTTGATTAGTAGCTGATCAATCATTCAGTCAGATTTGTGAATTGCTATAGCTCGGTATCACTCAGTTCAGTATCAGTATATTTGGTACAACCGCTACCTCTTATATTAACAATTTCATGACGAATTCCCTGCAACTGTGGTTTGTAAATTCGTCAATCGTCTTAATAGCCATTCAGACTTTTCTATTATCTATTCTTTCCATATTTTTTGAACTATGTTGGACGAAGTATTTGTAGCCATATATTTTTTGATATTATGTGGATTTGATTGAAACAGTAGATGTTTACTTGTAACAAATAAACTCAACTTAGCTTAGCCGAAAGTCTCCATTAAATAATAAAACTAAGGTGTAATTTATAACCTAGAATGACCTCACGACTAAAAATTCTATTTGTATATGCAACACTCGTATATGGTTGACATTTAGCATACAACATAGCGACTTTATAAATTTGCGCGAATACTTCACAGATTGATGTTTGAAGGGTGCCAGTGAAAACCAGGGAGCACTGGACAGCTGTTTCCTTCTAGTGTGAAACTCCTCAGCAATACGCACCCAAGATTCAGCTTCAGGAGCTACAGGTTGGCAAACACCTAACACTATGCATCGTTAGGTCAAAACCCTGTGGTAGAATTTCCTCTTTCATGAATTTGTTAATTTGTATATTTAGTAATTGGTTGAAATAAAAATAAGTTTAGCTGATGGGTAGAGATTTTCTTATCAGTAAAAGCTTATTATGGAGATCTGATTGGTTGGAAATATTACCCTTTCGTACCATCACATAACCTTCGACCAAACATCTGTTTAAGGTTGCATTCAACTAAGATTTATTTTTTGTAATTGATTGTTGTGGACAGGGTCCTGGATTTTATCCCTGATGCGGTCGTAGATACTGAAAAGTCACATACTAGGACGGAAAAGTTACCCAGTACTTCATGGTGATCAGTGGTTATCTGATTCACACCAATTCGTGATATCAAAATAGATTTATGTATTCAACTAATTCCGTTTATCATTACAGTCGATATATAATTTTTTTGAAGTTAAGATTACACACATTAGTCATTTTGTCACTAACAATTTTCCTTTGTTAACAATTCCTGAACTCTACTAGTCTTTAAAAGTTATCTCTACATTATACTATGCCACTTATCAGTGTTAACAATTAACTTCGATTTCTAAGTGCGTAACTCGAATAGAGTTTATAGAAAAGAATGTTCCGTATTATCATGAATGCCTGACTTACAGAATTACTATTCAAATAAGTTTCATCCTGATAATGCACTCTGATGCGGTTTTTACTGTCTGATTTCACTTATGGTTTCTTATCTGTGTGAGGTCATCTGTAGGTAACAGTAATTTGGCCAGATAGACTACTAGCATATCTTTATAATTATCAGCTTCAGTGACTATGAAACGTAATGATGACACATTACGATTATACAATATTCACTGTTTGAAAACTTATAAGAGATGTTACAATGTTTTGGGATAAGGGAAAAACTGTTTTGATTCTTTGTAAACAACCATCATATTTCATCATAAACACCACAAACCGTTCAGTGTTCTCTTCATCAGTATACCAACTGCCAGTACCCATTATTACACTAAAACTTGTAAATTGAGTACGGGGAAGTATACATCTAGTGTAAATACTTAAGAAACTTTTATTTCACTCTTTATTACTTCATATGACGTAGTGTGATTTACAGCCCAAGGTAGTCTTCCTAATGGAATGGGATGAAATGCATGATTTGTAATATTTTAATACAATACAACATTTTGTTTACTCATAGATCACTCTACTATTAGCATAGTTGCAGCCATTGATCACTTGAAGTCAATGACTACGATGGCTGTGCAACCAACATTAACATGCTTTGGAAGTTCTCAATAGACTTAGCTACATATGAACTGAATCCCATAATAATGCATTCATGACTAATACTGTTCGTCATTATGGAAAAAAAGATAATATTTTTCAGTAATGAATAGTAATCTGGATTGAAATATTGTCAACTCCTGATTAAACAAATTGAGATAGGTGGGATAGGCTAGAGAAAATAGGGAAGAATTAGGAAAAATTATTTATTTGTACAAAGTATTTGTTATGCACTTAAGGATTATCCTCATATATTAAGCTTAGGGAAAGATGAACACAGTTAGTGAACGATTAGAATGCATTTAGAACTTCCTGTTGATTTGTCATGAACTGGAACTGATCATCCTCTATTGTTACATGTGCCTCCTGAGCGAATTACCTCAAAATAGCTTACCAGTCATTATCTAATTTAAACAACACTTAGTGAACATTGTAAATAATGTCAGCTATTGAATCAAAAACCCAATAGACAATTTTAACATACATTCATTAATTAAATAGTATGCATGTATTTAATTCTAAATCTTATTATACTACTATTATGTGTTATTCATGAAAAGAAAGGAGAAATAAACAAAATTCACCTTGTGCACTAAAACATTTTTTGAACATTGAATATTTTCTGTGTAGAAGTTACTTACAAGTTTTCTTTTCTCTTTCATTTTTTTTTTCTGATTTGAAACTGTATACATATCATTGAAAATTTAACATTTAATCAATAACAACAACAACAACAACAACGAAAAATCAAAATAAATGAACAATGAAGACATTGAAGCAAAAACTATCTTCCAATCTACAATTGACTATACTCTGAGAATATTATTGTAGTAACTGAATTCTATTAGGCCGTGTATACACCTTCATGAGTAAACGTGAATGTTATGTACCATCTATGATTTGTTCCTACATGTATATGTGTGCGAAGAAAAGATGTTCAATCGTAGTGATTCAATAAAATACAAAAAAAATAAATATTATTCAAAGACAGTAATGAAGAAGGAAGATAGTACAATGTCATGGATAATATAGTTTATCTCTGTATAATTAAAATAAGCTGAAAACATAGTATGTATGGAATGTATCCATGTAATATGTTGCTTTCTCAAGAAAGAAAAAATACCAATCACCATTTAATTTTCTTTGAATGATCCTGATAAAGGATCAGGATGAAGTAGAGAAGGAATTATGGATAACAGGATGAAAATATTGAATTTTGCTTTGGAATAATAAGAATTCTTACTTCTGGATTCCTTTAAATTAGGCAAGATTGGCTAAAAAATCCTACCATCCGACTGATAAGTCTAAAGTGAAAATAGAAGAGGCGTATAAAGTATTCGTATAAACATGAAAAATAAATGTAGAATCAACTTCAAAAGAAACATTTCTTTAATCGGACAGTAGTAGTAGTTGTTGTTGTTGCCACCGTCGTTTTGTTGTTAGTGTGAATAAGTATTCTGTTATACAGTTAGATATTTGAATGAAGTGTGAAAAATTCAGTTTAGTATGAAAAAAAAGAATTTTATGTCAGCAGTTGTTGCATGAATATCTTTTGAGTTTTAATTCATCGTCACTCATGTAGGCAGTGGTTTTCTTATTCATTAGGAAAGAACTGCTTTTCATTACCTCTAACAGTCACGCAGTTCTATGATAATGAACAAGAAGTATATACACTAAAAAGATTTCAGCAGTACTAGGTGGTTGGAAGCAGTCTGGAGAAAATCTGAGACCAAGTTCTCATAATAGTTAGCATTCGTCAGCTAGAGACACCTAGAGCTTTGATTGAATTGATGCTTTTGTGGATAATAGATTCAAAGAGTTTATTACTAAGTGGTTCAGGGTGCTACTGATTTCTCATAAAACAGATTGCTGAACAGTGACTAATGTCATATTTATTCATTGATTTAGTGCCATTTAAATTATGTCGATCAATTTTTAGTATGGCCACTAGTCTAGGTGACATGGCGACGCATTCATGGTTTTACTTTTAGGTAGTTGAAAGTAGTCGGTGCAAAACTACTGATCTAGGTTTCATGCTAACTGATGCTCACAGGATGCATCAATCCTGTCAAACCTTAGTAAATGCTTTATTCATGAGTGCCAACCAGAACAAAACACAGGTCAAGCAAGTCCTTCTACTGAATCCTTCTGACCACCTAGAATCATTTAGGCTGATAGCCGATTTTTAATTGGATTAGTAGAATCTGATCAGTAATGATAATTAGGCAAACATGACATAGAGCGGTGAATCAGAGGTTAATGTTGTCGGTTTCTATCCACTGAGTTACAGATTTGAAGCCTATTCCATCTAATTCGACTTGAACAACCATATAGTATCACTTGCTCTTACTCATACAGTACGGCTTGAAACCAAATGCATGATTCTGTAACTGGTAAATAAGTTCTCAAACATGATCACTTTTGACTGGTTATTCAGTGTGAATCCTGCAACAGTGTTCATGACAATAACGTCCTATGTTTCTGTTGTAGATAGGAATGTTGATAACATAGGAGATGAAACTTGGTGTAAGTCAGTTATTCAGAGAAAGAAGGTAGTTCATACCTAACGGTAACAAAATTGCAAACGACATCCATTCAAACTTCAGGTCAACGAAACAAATTTTTAGTTAAGTGTGGTGGCATTCTAAAAGTTCACCCTACTCTCAATTCCATTTTGATGATGTTTATTAAGGCAATGAAACCTTTTTGACTTAATCATCCATCTCAGTAAATATAACATCAAAATCACCCTCACTGTGTTATATGTTTTCAGTGTAAGTTAGAATAATACAGTCGAACAAATTATACATGTTGATGCCTGTACTAATTGTGAAATATCTGCCCAATGGATATTTTATCTCTTCATGAATGTTACGATTACTAAAAATCAAGTTAATACTTCAGCGCAACCATGTAGTCCAACACTAGTAAGAATTTACTTATGATTCATGTGATTCACATAAATTTGGGAAATTTTTTCCCACTCTACGTCACTCATCATTTTCATTTAATCCATCTTAGAACTATTTCGTCGTCACTGGTTTTAATTTATTAAGTGTAATAGTCATGGCAATGGAGACAGCCAGCAACATATTTACCCACATATTTTTTTTCAGTAACATTAATCCCTCTTTTACTTTGTTTGTTACATTGTCTTTTAAATTCTTAGACAATAACCCATGAAAAGCAGAAAGTCAATTTTGATTTGACACCCGATAAAATAAAATTTGCATCAAAACAACCACAACAACAACAACGACATTTAACCAGGCAACCAGTCATCATTGTTTCAATTACTGATTGATAATAATATTAGATGCAGGTACGATCCTACCGTATGGATGAAAAATCAGTGTATTTATGAGTGTACGCATATTTGCTTTAAGTAAGTGATCAATGGTAATGGTCAGTGAAGTAGAAGGTAGGACAACTTGTGTTTAGGTATAAAGCTAAATAGAAATATCCTAGATAGTCAAGGAAGTGGTTGGATTATTTTATGCTTCACAGCATACAACGGACAGTGGGTTGTTCGTATATATGTGCGTGTAGGCTTATGCTCGAAAGAGTTGTTCTTTAGTATGGTAGCATCCTATAATTTATGATCTTCTGGTCTTTATGAAGGGACTATTGAACTGTTAGTATTAAATGAAGAGTTACTGAAATTTTATTTTATACAGTCATGAAACATCTTCACCTACTAAACTTTGTAGCTATTCAATGTTTAAAATTGGTGTGTATACATCAGAAAATCTACAATGTATCAAATAACTCATTTCTCAACTACACATTTATGTACTAGGTTTTGGTTATATTGGTTTTGTACCAGGAATTCGAAAATGAGATTTAGTAAATGAATGCTTTAATAATGAAGTCACCACTCTATCAAAAAACATAAATAATTAGTGTCAATCACTACTCATATTTGTATATTCGCCGCTATCCTCAATCATAAGTAGCTTCATCATTCATGGAGTGTAGTTTTTGAATGCAAACTAATCAAATTAATCCTCCATTGTTTACTAAGTACTTAACATCAGCTGACTGGTGACTAACTTTTGAAGGTAATTTCTGGAGTTCTGTCGAGAAGACGTGGTCAATGAAGTTCAACCATGTTGGGCGTTAGAGAGTTATCTGCAGAAAACGATTGATTGAGTTAGGCAAATATATCGTGAAATGATTGAAATAGAAATATCAGCCATTAGATGCCAGCTCAGTGGTCTAGAGGTAAATCGTTTGCCACGAAGTTTGGAGATCTTAGGCTTGATTCCCTGACTGGGTCAGTGGATATGCACCACTCCCATGCTTAGAACGAAACAGCTATTCAATGTATCCCATTTTTCGAAAGCTGTCCTAGCCAAACCAATTCGTAGTATTAAACTAAAATACTAATAACAACCTCCACAGTAAGTCTTTCAATCACGTATAGAGTAGAACCTGATATACCTCATAGTACATGGAAGATGAACACTAAATTAGTAAAAGTTGTAATGATACATTAGTGGCCTGTAAAAAATAAATTCTCACTGAATAACTGATAATATGATACATAAAGAACAAATTAATTAGTACAAAGAGATGTATAAAATAATATAAAGCTCGATAAGATTTAAGGGAAGATAAAGAGTGAATTTATCTACGCTATTGAAACTGTTTCCAACCCAATATCACAGTTGAATTTAATAATACTGTGGTTTGAATTTCTGGTTTCTAGAATATAGGTAATAATTAAATTGTACTTGGCTGACAAATGAAAAGGATGAAATTTTCCCCGTTATATTGATTCCGATGGAAACTGGAATCATGAATTATAAAGTTACAAAATATCGCTTTATCGAATTCTTTTACTGCATTCTTAAGTGTAATTTTGTGACGAAAATGCAACTAAGAACAGCATAGTCAAGAATACATTTTCCCGATAAGTTACAACACTCGATGTTAAGAACAAACTAACGTCATCGTCAGCATGAGATTCGTTACTAATGTCGTTTAAGCTTATAATACTAGAAAAGTGATTACCCAATTGAGATAACTTCATTTTATAGCATGTCAATGAAATGTCAAACCAATAAAATGAACAATCACAAAGTATTTTTTTCAATTGAACCAATGTGAACACAGTCAGAGTTAGAAAGATTTAAAAACATGATAAAATTTCCTAGATCATCAATTTTACACCACAGTATTTATAAGTTTATTTCAATATCACTTATAATCTTTGATCTTCATTCCTTTTAATCTAATAATAGTATAGTCATTTAAACTAAACCATTCGACTTTTGAGTTGGATTGTGACTGGAAAGTGGAATCCAAGATGTGCGTTTCGTTCTATGTAAGACTCATCGGCTAGATGTACCTGATCAGTTTTAATCCATAACAAATCAACGGGAAGATTCAAACGTATTCGACTTTTATGTCGTTTAAATGAATTATTTATCACTGGATATTTTAAGTTTCCTACACAAAATCACCAACTAGATAAAATAAAATATTGAACTTACACATGAAATTGGGGAAAATTATTGACTTGATAATACATTTACATCTTTAACTCTATTAGTTGAATTGAAATTTCCATTATTTATCAATAGATTTGTCTGATCATTATTATTACATTGTGATTGTATAACAGTATTTAATGACCAAATTGATCGATTTTCATCATCAGATTGATTATTGATAATCAATTGTCTTGATTGTTCAAATTTAGAATTTTTCATTGAATGACTGAATACAACATTTGAATTTGTTTGTTTATCATTCTCATCAGTGTTAGTAACAGGAATAGAAGAATCATCGTTATAAGCATTATCAGTTGTATTGTTTTGTGCTTGTATATCAGGTAGTAGATGATCTATTTTAAGATTTGATTGATTGCCCCATATTGGATTTAAATAATCTATGGTTCTTGATACAGATGTATTTGTAGGTAGACGTGAAAATGTTCCTGTTAAATTCGTATTTATCTCAGTTGGCATAAATGATGATGATGATGACAATGAAATTGTTGTTAAATTTGTATCACGAAAGTTACCAACAGTCAACTGTGGAAATGCTAACGATAAATTGTAATTACTTGATAGAGCTGGTTGAAATGTTGTCGTTAAGCGTAAATCATGTTTTCTATTATTATTATTATTATTATTATTATTATTATTATTATTATTATTATTATTATTATTATTATTTTCAGTATGTTGTATAAGTGTTGATAATTCTTGTTGTGATATTCTAATATCATCGATTTCTTTGTTTATCCAATCTCTCGGTGATCTATTCAGTCTTGAATAATATTCACTTGGTGAATTTCGATATTCATCAATATACGTTAATGAATTCCCAGTTAATGTACATGTTTTATGCATAGATGGTGATATATGAATTTCACTATCGACAGGGGAACATCCTTCTCGAGCTGTTTTGTTTTGTTCTAAATTTGAATACAACTCAGGATCTAGTGTTTCATAAGACTTATGATGTTGCTGATGTTGAATTAAAGTTGGTTGATTATATAAATGGTGATAATGATGATATCGCTTAGCATCAACGGAACTTGCTTCATTTAATAAATCTTCATTATCAACAATATCATCATCATAGTCATCATCTATATCATCTTCATTATGTCTTTGTTGAATATCTTCTCGATAATTTTGATTAAGATGACAATGTGTATGTGCATGACAATGATGATGATGGTAATGATGATGTGAACAACGTCTTGGTGAACTGTTCATAGCCGGTGTCATCGCAACCATAGCTGCAGCAGCTGCTGCAGCTGCAGCCACAGCTGAAACACGTTCAGGACAATAAAATGCCGATTCATTAGGTAACTGTGTAGTGAAATATGAACTAAATCTACCATTCATAGTGTTATTACTATAATTAACTCCACTATTATTATTTCCATTACTTGACATATTCATATTGTTAATCAAGTTATTCGACGTGGAATTGTACGCCTGAAATCGATTTGTTCTACATAAATATGGTGAAGAATTTCTAATATCAGTTGCACAGTTAAAATAATCTGTATTATCATAATAATAATTTTTATTATTATTGTTATTATCATCATCATTATATTGATAATTGATATTACCTTCATTGATTAAACTATTTTTCATATTTGATGACTCATAATAATCTTCTATTGAGTTCATTTGTGAGTAATCTATTGTATTGATAGAATCAAATTCTGTATTATTAATAGTATTAGTAATAGTATTATTATTATTGATTTTTTGATGAATATTTCCTAATGTTGAATCATATTGTATGTAATCTATTAAATCGATATTAGTTAATTGATTTTGTGTTGAATTGATTGATATTGATGATGAAGATGGTAATGGAGATAATATAGATGTTAAAGTAGTTGGTATATTGAATAAATTTGTTGGTTGAATCCACCAATCTGAAGATAGATGATTCATTTCACGATATGATAAATTTGATTGTTTATATTGATTTATCGATTTATTACAATTACTATTTATCCAATTTGTTTGTTCTTTAACATGATTTACATTTGAAATTGTTGATAAATGATGAGATGTAGGTAAAGTATCAGTAAGATAAAGAATCTCTGAAGTGGATTGTGATGATGTAATCGAATCAATTGAATTCGATGGTGAAGTTGATTTATGATTTAATTGTGAACGAGTTGTATTTATCAATAGATTAGTATTATGATTGTTACTATGATTATCATGTAATAGTTGTGTTAAACATGGTGATGATTTTGGCTGTTTTGACAATAAATTATTATGTAATTGTTGATTAATTAAATTTTCCTCCAATTTTTCATTTCCATTGATAGAATGATTTAAATTAATCTTACTATCATACACATTAATGAATGATTTACTTGTATAGTCAGATTGAATACTTGAATCAGTTAATGTAGAACTACTCTCTACAAGTGATTGTAATTTATGTGTTGCGTAATTGTTACAATTTTCTTTAAAGACATTAGTAAATGACTTTAATTCATTATGACTTACCTAGAAAAATAAAACAAATTGAAAATTTTATTTAAAACAAGAAAGATGAATATATTTTAAAGTGATTGTATCATCTTATTGATTTATTATGAATTGAAATTGATTAGTCACTGTGACCATTGATGTTTCTTGAATGATTTGCCTCAATACAACAGTAATTCACAAGTATGAATTAAGTTGGATTGTTGGATGCATTTTCACTAGTATGCATTAATCAGTAACATCTTTTTTTTTCCTATTTATATATGCCTTTAAGTAGACAATACTTATGTTTTCATTATTGTTATCAAATGATTCAATGTATATCGATTCAAGGAAACGTGTTTGATCTATGCTTTAAGCTATGCAACACTTCAGTAAACTAATGTTATCAATAGAATTAGAATTGATTGCATTCATTTATATTGTAACATATACAACTAATCAATTGTCGGAAAGTATTAATCTTTTCAAGATTCTGAATATGTCTTCCTAAAGAATTCTACTGGGCTATCTTATGTAAAAAAGATTTCTGAATTCTTAAAAAGTCATGTTTTTTTTTAATAAAACATGTAAATGAGATGTAGAAAGAAACGACTACTGTTTAATTATCTTCTAATTGAAAAAAATTCGGTTTACCATTTTTTATGTTAAAAATCAATCATCATTGATTTAACTGGTTTAATTTAACTGATTTCAGAGTTCTAACTATGCTATTCCAATTATCTAATAAAACATACTACACTTATCTCGTAGGTCACATCAGGCATGAAGTTTGGTGTCTGGGGAAATTTTAATTTGGTTTTTGATAACTTGAATCCTATTTGGCTTAAGCGAGATGTATGTATTCTGACGGAAATAGAGTATACTGCTCACTGTTTTACCTTATGGTTGCGATGCGTGGTGTTCAAAGTAGAGGATATTGGTAGGTTATTATTAGTTAATCACAGATTTATTTGAAGTATTTCTCGTCTATATTAAGAACTCTGAATGAGGAATCTCGATTTCATATGCAAAACATTGGACGCAAAAAGCGTATCTACTAATATGACTTGGAATCTTTACCAAGTGAGGTGGCTAAGACATGTATCACACAAATCAATTACTACAGTCCTCAGTATACAATGTTGATCGGGGAAGTTTGGAAGAATGCTAAAGAGAGCCAAACCAAGTCGTTGCATCAATACATAGAATCCACGACTGTTGGTGTGAGGTGTATTGAGAGATGCAAAATATCTGATTGGAGTCTGTGTGATTGTTGTAATCAGTGGTTGAAAACTCTAAATAACATGACTCAAAATTGGAAGCAATAGTGAAAATGAATTCACTGTTTATCTACCTTTGGTTCATGAATTTCAGGAATATTGTGTACCTTTTATTTAGTTATTTATATAATTTTCGAGTCATTTTATCTATATCTAAACCTTTCTTTTACTACCATTACTTCTACTAGTCTGATTTTAATTTTCATTATTACATCTCGTAGTGAGGTGATGTGATAACTTAGACCAATGTTGTTATATCGGGAGACTAGAGAAGAGTAACCAACTCTTAGAACTGTAGTATAGAATATTATTTCAACTATTTTAACTGTGGGTAATGTAGATAATTCATTTCTACCATTGTTACGTTCTTCTTACCCTATCCTCCCGTTTAGTATATTTTCTGTTCGTACATTGTCCCTTATTATGAACTACAGTTAATTAGTCGTGTATAAGTTACCCTTATTCACTCCTACAATCTCGATTGTTTGTGCTGATGTGAAATTCCTTATTGGTCCAGTGTGTGGTCTGATCTTGTGTACATATAAAGGAATGCATGAAATATAATATGATTCCGATTCTGTCTGGTTGGCTCATCCATCTTATGTTCTTCATTTCTCGGTTGGGGACTGGTAATCGCGGGGTAAACGTGTACAGGTAATGGTTAGTAGTTATCAAAGTCACACTCTATAATTTCCATACGTTGTAATTTGACCCGAAAATATATCAAAATACAACAGATGTACGATTGTACAAGGCTCTACATTGTTTATAATAACTGGATACCTTGAGTAACTAATGTTTCGCTAATTAAAAAGTTCATGATTATGAAAAGCTAATTGTTCAGTCATTCACCCCACTTTTCAGTCTGCTGACTGTAATACTAAAAAAATCAAATTATCATTCTTACCATTTCTCTGAGTGTTTTCTCTGTATCTTTTCTCACATTAATTAGTCGACATGGATCACATGGACAGTTTCTAAATGGACAAGTTTTCTTATGTCCTTTCCATGTAACAGCGATTGAATGATTACGACATCGTCGGCAATGTGGTCCAGATGTCATCGTTTGTTTCTCGTCATCGATCAACGCCGTCATTGATCGCAATGTGTTTGAATGAGTTAACTGAATTAATGATGACTGCATTCTTTCCTCACACATAGGACTATGCAGTCCACTAGTAGTAGATAAACGAGTAGTATTTCGAATTATATTTACATTTTTATTAATTTTTGCTTCATCATTTCTGTGATGTTCTAGATGTGTAGTTGTACTAGGTGCTGTTGTTTTTGTACTAGTTATTGATGTTGATTCTATTGCTCCTCCTGGTATAGATGATGGCAACCAATGGACATTAGTCGATGTTTGTATATGGTTGAAACTTTGTTGGTCATGTACATCACGGTGTGAATTACCAGTCTGATCACGATAAAGTGCTATTTGTCTAGCAACAACCTAGAAAAAATCAGCATGAAATCAAAAATTAAAAAGAATCTTCATACTTTTTTCCAATCAAACATTTTGATTTCGAAATTTATTTGTTTTTTTTTTTCTGTTTATAGATAAATTTCCAAGTTGTTTAAAATATCTCTTTAATTAAATGACCGCAAAATTTGAATGAAACATTCTTTATCATTTGATTGTAACCATTTAGTTTCAGATCGATAAACAAAATGATTCTGATATATTTCTAGATTAAAATGACTTCCATGAGAACATGTGTCTATTGTAATGCATTTGTACGTTTGGTTAATAATTCCCAACTCATTTACTTCAATGACAATAAACGCGATCTTTTCTTACTTTCTTTTTACCTGATAGAAATTCATGCTTTATTTAGAAGATTTATTCCACTGACGAAAATGAGAAATACATGTATAGAGTGTACAACTGCCGTTTATAATAATACAGTTTAATAAAACATTGGCCAATCAATAAGGTGAAGTAATTTCCTTAAACCAGAGGTATCAAAATCTATTTTAGCAAGGAAAATTCTCAATTCAAATTTACATAAAGTAAATTACAAAACTCTGAGTTCTTACAAGCTATACATGAAGAAATGATATATCACTAATGATTTGTAAAAATGCTAGTAGTTTAACAACATAACTGATAGGCTAAAATATACAACTGAATAAGTGAAATGGGTGAATTCAGTAATTCAATCATAAAAGTCATTTGTAGATCTCAAGCATAAAAAATTTAATAAAAATGTTCCAGGTAAGTAATGTCTGTTATTTTCATAAAACTATTGTATATTCTACAGGTTGGTGTTTCACTTTATCTGAGATTATCTATCATGTTTTCAATGTTTAATGGTGAGTTTTCGATCCACCTGTTTTAGTCACTTTTCCATTAATTTAATTAATGAATCCTGTATATTGAAGTGCAATGCTCATCATGATCTTCATTTCAGGAGTGTAGAGCTATCCGGAATTGTTTGCTCTGTGTACACTTGTATAGCACGACTGATAATTAGAGTGAAAAATACCGATACAGTGAAAGTTAAAGGATTAAATGAAATATCTAATGATTACACTTCAATGTGTAATAATCATTCCCTAAATGGACGGAAATGGTGGCTGAAACGACTGAATACAACATACGTATCGTTCATTGAGGTCAATTTCAACCTGTTATTGTTGATGAATAGACGTTAGCTCTGGAACCATTTGAAACTATTCAGGGCATTATTTAACAGTATTTTACCGATACTTTACAACTTAAAATCACTCACTTTATGGTCAACATCATCTACATCAACTATATAAGACTAAACTGATACTCGTACTTCATTCATTTCATTAGGCAGATTACGAAAACTTCTAACCCTACATTTTTACAAGTGTGCATTTATTTTTATAAATATTCCTAATTTATATTCATTTTAGTTAGGTAATTGTATCTGCTAACCAACTGTACGTTTTCATAAGTTGTCTTTTAATCGAATTTTTCAGAAACTCAACAAATAACAATGGTACCCTACCAACATCAATCTGCGACGAATCCAGTCAACCAAAACTTGATGCCGATTTTCACAAACCACCTCAATTCAATTACAATAATCATCTCACTAGTGACCGTCTTCAAGATTTTTCTGAAACTCTGGTGAGAAGTCGTGACTGGTGGAGTTTAGACACGTCAAGAGTGAGACAGTTACCACCGATGACAACGGATGATCTTCACGCCATATCAAAAATTAATGATACTGTGAATTCCCCCCACCGGCTAGGGTTCCGGTGGTACAGAGGGTTGGCTATCCAGTGTTCCATGCTTTTCAGTGATACCTTACTGCCATTAATCTGTGACAAACTCAATCAACTCAACGAAACGGTTTCTTGCTTCTTTAAAGAAACGATAGGTACAATTTATACATCAACAGTTTGTCTGGGAATGAAAATGTCACAATGGAAACAATATATTGTAAACATTTACGGTTGAGTATTTATTGAAGCTGGTTACTGACACAAACATTTTCTTCATATTTATTTGAGCATTCACAATTTGTCTAGTCATATAATGAATATTGTATATTACAATGTAATTATAACTAAACATTTCAACTGTTTAGAACTATCTGTCTCTATCACTTTTGAATATGTCCAGTATAGAGATGTCAATATATTGAAGGTAAAACATAATGATGAAGTAAAAGAGCTTAAAATCAATGAAATCTCTAATGTATATCACACGCATCCATTAAAATATTCAAAACATTTCAGATAACTTGAACCCAAAATATACTCACGAAATACATAATTTGACATTAAATAATAACAATCATTAAATATTATGTAATTAAACAAAAGTAAAGCATGACATATTACTTACTTTTCTACCTTGATCAACAAGATGACATTTAATACATTTACAATTTGTATATGGGCATGCACGTTTATGTCGTTTCACTGGTATATTATGTCCATGTGTTTTACACTTTCTGCACATGTACGATGCTCTCGAACATATTGATGTTGTCCTATAATGATGGACATGATGGTGATGTCGGTGTTGATGTTGATGATGATGATTTAGTCGATTTTGTACAGTTGAATGTAATGAATTACCACATTCTTTATATTCTCGATTCCCGACTGATCGATTTAGTGTTGTCACCGTAGTAGGTGTTCCCACTATTGTTTTTGAGTTATGTTGATGATGTGAAAAGGCAGATGCAGATGCTTTCGATGTACGCGTTAATGATGATGATGAGTTGCTTAAACCTATTTTCAAATTATTATTATTGTTATTATTATTACTACTGCTTCGATTATAACTTAGTTTTTGAACACTGAATTGTTCAGTGTTGTTATTATTGTTGTTTTTATTCGACATAATACTGACATTTGTATTCCCAAGAGGTTTTAAACTTTCTAATGACAATGTTGACGGTGTCGAATAATTCTCTGCATTACTTTGTATCACTTCATTTTGTTGCATAGAATGAATGTATTCTGAATTTTCAGCATCACTAAGATGATTCTGTTGATGATGACGATGATGATTATTTAATTGACTAGTTAAATTTAAATGAATGAAAGGATTCTGAAGATTTCTTGCTAATAAATTATTTGATATTGACAACATTGAATTTATTTTACACGTTGGTATCGTTGAAATCATTGTAGTAGGTGATATTAAGTTGTTTAAATTAAATTCTTGATAATTTGAATAAATGTTACCTGAGTTATTGGAAACAATATCCTGATTGAGATTATTAGCAGTATTGTTATAATTACAAAATTCATTGATATTTGTTGGTAATGATGAAGATGATATCGGAGAATTTTCTCCAATAGCTTCATGTTTAAAAGTTACTGAAGATATTTCAGAATTCGTCATTTGTCTGGAAAGTAAAATGAATGAGGCTAGAAAAGGCACATTAATAAATTTATGATAGTATTTTCATATGAAATTTAACTGATAAAAATCAACAGAAAGACTCTATTTCATATCTTATGGATATTATGACGTTTATAAGAAGCAGTCATTCTTTTTGTTTTAGAGAGAAACTGTGACCGATTAATAGAGTCGAGTGTCAAACAAATATCATTAATATCAGACTAACTAATTAAGTACTCTCCAAGAGACCTGGTTATTCATCAGTCGGTTCCTAGTGAGGTTGTGGATACGTCCTATTACTAAAGAGTCCCATATAAAAGCAATGCCCATGTTCGCTGCTTTATGGTTTAAGTAGTTGTCTCACTAATCTCATACCGTGATGGTAAACTCTAGAATCACTTTTATCTATGAATTAAAAAACCCCATAGTCATTTACACATATGAAGTTATGATTGTGCATATCAAGTATCCAACCACAAGCAACCTTGTTTCGTATCGCTAACTGAATTTAGTCAAATCAAATTTTGTGTTATCTAATCTACTAAGGTAAATGGAAGCCTCTTGATAATGAAGACTAACTTCAGAGCTTCCGAAATCTTCAAATATATATTGGTTGATTACTGAGTAGTGACCAATTTTATGGTTGATGATGATGCGGTTCCGCTGGTTACGTTGCAATGTGGCCACCAGCTTAAGTAACTCGACATCGAGTGGGCTATGTTTGATATTAGGTAGTTAGAGACAGTTTTTAGGGAATCTCAAGCTTATATAAGTATGCCAGTTCTACAGGACGTCAGTAGAAACAGATTTACTCAGTAGCAACATCCAACAATTTGAAGCTGGAAGGCTCTGATCAGAGTGCTTTATGTGAACGTAAATTATCCAAAGACTGTAGGTACACCAAGCATAAAATATGCTTTCGTTGTTGTCTCCTGACTAACTGCACCCATCTAATAATCCTTAAATATGTAATAATGATTAACAAAGTGAATTAAGAATGTTTACAGAAATCTAGTAAGCATCAACGATATAGGGTTGATGATAAGGAGTTACAAAACATATGTGAATGTTCATGTTGTCAGAATTTCAGATAGAATATTGGTCTTGAAATCATCATCATCATCATAGATCCTATTCATATAACTATTTTCTAGATTAATTCTGTTTTATGAAAACTATTTTATGTCTGGTGAATAGTGAAAATCAATTAACCATGAAAACTATGGTTTTGATATTGATATCAAAATCAAATACCTAAAGATGTGTGTTACAGATGACTGTAGTTATCTATAACATTTTCAAGGAAAAGTTAATCGTATCCAGTGGTTCTTGGTCATTTTTTTATTCATTTAAAAAATGTGTAACAGTTGCATAATTCATTTCTATGAACATCTATTTGTATGTTAATGCAATATGATGAATGAAAAACATATAAATTTCACTGAAAATTCTTGCATGAAATGAATTCAATAGTGAGAATGGTACTTGAATATGCCACATTCCTCTCACATCCACCGTTACTAAATAAAATCAAGAAACTGGTACGATTGTTTTCTATATACAAAACAGTTAATAAATATTGAGAACGTTTTAAATAACTTCAATATTCAGTTCCTAAATCATTCGTATTTCAAATCTGCTTGAAAATCGTTGTTGTATTTTTTTTTTCTTACTAAAAACTATGCAAGAATACCAACGAACAGAAAATTAAACGCTGAGATTAACAAGTGGGTCATCCTACTATTTATGAAGGACAATTCAAAAATGATAAATTTGTATTTTTCTTACTTTTTTTTATAAGAAACATTGAAAAAGTATGAAGTAATGTATATTACGTAAGAAAGAAATAAGACATTTCAGCAAAGAAAATGTCATTTTCGACGAATTCATTTACAGAAGTTGTACATTCTTGTTTATAGTAATTGTCAAGATATATTAGTTTATTGAATAAATAGGAAGTTAGTCGTATTATACGGTGTTTAGGTATGTGAAAAAGAGGAAGGGTAGCATAACGAATTAATGGATGAATAGTAAGAGTATTATGAAATTAATTACCCACTTAACAAATGTGAAAAAAGGTGAGAAACAGAAAATCAAGACCATGCTGTTATTAAATAACTGGTAAGTAGTTAATGATTTTAGAGTATGTCAAAAAATTAAAATTCCAGGTAAGAAGGTAGGTGAAACATTTGGTAAAATAATGGCTTACATGTGTCTCTTATGCACACCTTAATCTGGTTTAGAGCTGTTGATAGCTAACGCTTCTTCAGTGCATAAGTTACTGATTTATGATCCCTTTGACCCTATCTGTTTGATTCTATAGGCGATTTTCAAATAAACCTCGGGTGAAGCAGAATGACCGATGAGCGTTAAATATCTAGGATAGAGCTATTTGTATTTTTATGGTGTCCTTTAGAGAGTCTAGATGAGAAATGCTCCTAGATGCGCTTGGAAGGCAAACGCTTTGTGCATTCATCGTACCTTGCTCCATAAGAGCAATTAAATTGGTAGATATATATAAACATGGCTCAGAACGATTACTTATCATTTACACAGCTACGAGAAGACAATCTATAGTTTAGCAGTGTAAGATGTTCTTTCTTGTGATTTGAAACTCGGCTTCTTAAAGTATCGGTTGCAATATCGCTTTTGTACTGCAACTTTATGAAGAAAGTTTTCTTTCTACCTTTTGGAACTTCAGGTTGTTGATTCAGTTTCATATTTCTATCTATGAAATTAATTTCGTTTATCTGCTTAGCGGTACCCAGCTTAGAAAATTCATATATAGGCCATTTCAAGCAAGCATTTCATATATGCATCTTTGGAGTGAGCCATACAGCTATCCTTTTAATAAAACATTAAGGAAATAAACTTCCGAATTCTGCACTTGATTATGATGTGACCTTAACTGCATGATAACTTTGACATCATTATCTTTATCGCAGATGATGAACGTGTCATTCATAGATCTTTTATATAAATAGAAACCATTAATTATTAGTTCTAGTCGACTAAAGAAAATTTCTTACGCTGAAATATCCTATATATCTTCTTTCTTAATTGATTCATTTCTTTTACTGTATATTCAATAGTTCTACAAAGTTATTTTACTACATTTAATGTGTATTTCATCCCATCTTATCTTTCCTATTTATTGTATTACATCAACATATCAAGTAAATAAAACACATACTTTAAGTACATAAATAAAATTACTTATTATTATTTAACTAACTAAAATATAATTAACAACAGGGTGCAGAGTAAAGGGACAGGTGAATTTTTTCAGTGAAAAACTGTTGTTATTCATGTATTCCAGTGATTATTTTATGATGAAATCTACTTTATGACTTACATAGTCTCGTTTTTATTTTTTCGTTCTCATCATCACTATTTCATAATGATAACAATAAATAATAATTTAAAATTAATAACGAAACATTTAATAACAATTCAATGGTAACTTAAAAGACAAGCATAACAATAAGAATAAAGAAAATTCTTTTTTTTTCTTTTTTTTTTGTGCAAAATTGGAGGGTGAACAGTAGGGAACTTCCTTCCTCATTAAGTTTTATGACTTTAAAAGAAAACAATTAATGTGAATTTAAGTTGTTTGTTTGTTTGTTTTTCACTTGTTTTAAATAGATATTGAATTAGGTAAATCGAAAAATATACTTAAACTACATTTTTATGGTATGTAAAGAGGCGGTGATAAAAGTAAATATCACCAAAATTATTATTATTATTCCCTTATTTTATACATCAAATAAACATATACACATGATATGCATGAATGAATATTGAAATGTAATGAATGAGGGAAAAGTGAAATTTTAATATTTGATTGAGTAATGTTTTAAAGTTTTACTTCTCGAAATGATTTTCGTCAAAGATTTAGATACACTGTGGGAAGATACTGTTGAAGATAAGAAGCAATGCTGAATAGGCATCACGTTTATGTTTGATGTGGTTAAACTTTAGTCGGGGATTGACTGTAGACAGAACCTCTAGATTTCGTAGAGAACATATTACCTTTTGGATACTAATGCGTATACGATTGGCGCAATTTTTCAACTACTTGAAATGACTTTTGAACTATGAAGACGTTTGACCTTCATTAACTAAAATTTGTCAGGAATCTATTTAAAAGCTAGAGGGTTATTGAGCACACGATGATTTTATGAATGATATGTTCGCGGTGGTTATTATGACTGATCTGGAGTGAGACAGTTGTCAATGATACCATGGGGTGATTTAACGCTATATATTTCCAGTTGACTTAAACTGAAAATGTTAAATCATTACACATCAACTCAGTGATTCGAATGTATCATACTATCACTATGTGACTAATATATCTTATCAATCAGAACTCGTGTATAATTCCCTCATACTACAATGAAATTTTTGTCCAAAATGGTTACTTACCTGATCCTTAGAATGATGTTTAGTTGCGACACATATTGAGGTTAAAACAGTAATATTGATATTGTTTATTCAAAATATTCAGTATACTTTATATTCGTCTATCTGTTTCCCATGATGTTGAACATATCTATGTTAGTAGGATGAGTGAAAGTGAAATAGAATCTATGCCAGTTACATGAATTCAATGAACTAACTAACTCATAATTATTTCCAGTAAACGATTTTAATGTATACTTCATTGAAAGTACATCTTACTAGACTACTTCTGTTTATTAAATTCTAGACATAGTTAAATCTATGTGAAATTTTCTTCATATACACATTTGGTTAAAATTTCTTGTGATTCCTTCAACAAATAAATCTTGATTAATCAGTTTTCAATTAAACTTACACAACCTTTTCTATTAGTCAAGTTGACATCATAAAAATATCAATGATAGAAGCATGTACGTACCAAATATCCTTATTTAAGTAATTTAACTATACAATGATCCTGAAATAATGACCAACTTGTTATTGACCTCATATTCATTATGTTCAGGAAAAATAGTCATTTATTGGATACTAATAATCCTAAACTGACAATAACAAATTCACTAGCAACTTTTGTACTTCTACTTTAAACGTTCTTTGTAAATCTATACAATGTCTTTGCAATTGACTGTCATCCTTGACAACCTTGAAATTTTAAAGCCATTCAGTAACCGGTGGGAGTACGGGCCTTCAAAATTAAGAATCTGATGTTAGAAAATTGGTAAAAATTAAACGCATACAGTGTTTTTAAGAAACTGTTTTCTCCACAAGAACGTCACTCTAGAAAAGAATATTTATCTGCTTTCTCGTACAGGTTATTGAACTGTCATGGATGACTTCTCATAATATGCATATCTCTGCTTAGATTTTATAAAATATTAACGCAAACAACGTTGAAGGACAGTGACCTCAATCATGTGTAAATGAAAATGCTGACCATTTTAAACAAATTGGACTAAACAGAAAGGCAGTTTTATCAAAGGTTTGGTAATGAATTAAGATATAGTCTGTGTCATAAGTTGAATTGCATGTAGTTTGGTATTCATACAATATGATTTTCACTGTGTAACGACGACGAAAAGTCTTATTTGACTTATGAACAAAAATGCTACTTTATTCTAAAAGTGAGTTTAGTGGCCGGACCTATGGCTAATATTTTCACTGCTCATTTAGTGTTCTGCGTACTAATGTGTAATTTTCATTGAAGATTCCATTTCGAGTTTCTAAAATTATCTACAAGTGACTGGTGTGAACATCTCACAGTGGCATAACCCAATGTATTTGATGAGGAACATGAACACACTGAGATATTGCTTAAAAGAAAGCCTTTAAATTAAATTGCACTCTAGAATAAAGCCTTGTTCCTACTAAATAAGCAGAAAAATGAATGACAGTTTGCTGTGAAATACACTTAATAACACTGAAACTTTGAGAATAATTAGTGTACAGCATAGGAACGAGTAAATACGATATTTGAAATGTCCGCATTCAGTTTACTAATAAGTCAATTGACTAATTAACCACTGTTAGACAATGAGGATACAATATTTCTTGACCGATTAGTCTATAGAAAAAAAAGAGATATAACAATTATACATGGTAAATAATTCGTTTATAGTTTTGTAGTGGCGTTGCAGCTGCTAAACTACAAATCGATGATAACGAAATTCATCTACACGGCTGTAAAGCTGTCAGATCAGTTTGACGACGTGTTGAAATAGGCCTCTCGTCATCACAAAAATTTATACCGAAAAACAGGGATTTATTCATAGATGGATGCATACTGCAGCGGTTCCAACTACAGACCATAAATATAAATGTGATTCTCGCTAGATATTTCAATTCACCGAAGATTTCTATTGCGAAGGCATAATATAATGAGTCTTATTTCATTAATGACGCGAAAGCCTATTCCCAAATAACAATACAGTTATTTGTAAATTCTACTGACTGTGTCGATAGGGTTATAATCTTATTTGTAACCTTAAATCATAACTTCACAACAAATTCATGACCCCGGAATTACATTATGTCTTAACCAGTCTTACAGCACTGCAAAACTTAGGTTTCAATCGTGTATTTCTGTATGACAAAGCGAAACGTATTAAAATGCCTGACAAAAAGCAGAAAACATTTGGTAAAACACTGTAACACGAAAATCGTTGGCGGGGGGAGTATTTTGAAGCACTCATTTTCCATACATTTTGCCCAATATTTTACTTACTGTTATGTGATTTAACACCAAAATTTTGGCTAGATTAGTGCTAATTCTTATTACGTAACCTGTTTCTTACCCTCAAATCTGACCTAAATTCATATTCTTAACAAGAAAAGCTCTATTTTAGCTAAAATTCCTAATCTACAACCTAAATACTAATCCTACGTATGATCTATTGTCTATGATTTGCATTTTTATTCCGAATTCGCGTCAACTGTGAAATCGATAGCATATCTCCTCTTAGTTAGTTGGAAAATTTTACGTGGTCATTTTAGCACCACGCTCGCTTGTTTCTATACTGCTCTTCACCCAAAACTTGTATTATTTTCTTGAATTTCTCACACAAATCTTAAATTCTCTATCTTGATTCTGATTGGCTAAGACATATTCTTTCCATAAAAAAACTCTAACCAATCAAAATAATCGTTTAAATAGGTGCCAACAAATTCGAATTAATAAGTGTTTAATTTCAAAAACAAAACAGTGTTAAATGAAACCTAAAACAACTTTCATTATTATTTATGAAAATTAAAAAAAAAAAGAAGTGCATTAATAACTCCGTAGTTCAGATAATTTGTTTTGCTTTTTTCTACTTACAAATAAATCAATTCAATCTGTTGACACATTCATATATATGCCAATTCATTTATATTTATGTATATATACCTATGTGCCAGTATGTGAGTATGGAGTGTATGTGCATGTATTCATTTTATGACGTTCTGAAAAGAAATTGATTTCAATCAATTCCATATATACAGCACAGAATACTATGAATGTAGTACAATTGATTATAATTGGTGTTATTATCATTGTGGTTATTATTGATCTTTTTTTCTTATATATGAGTCATTAAATTCAATAATATACATAGAGATTATCCGAATTTTAATGATTTATGCTTTATTGTGTTTGTCACATTTAAAGAGAGATGAAATAAATAAATAAATAAAATTGATCGATAAATTTAATAAGTCTACCAGATTGCGTAAGAGTTCAGTTGATGTTGGTTCATTTAATTTGTGGTTAATATTTAAATTTAAGAATCGGCAAAGCAAGGGCAGCATTCCTACAGTTGAAAAATATATGGGACTCCAAACAACTGTCTACCAACCTCAAAGTTAGACTCTTCAATTCGAACGTCAAGACAGTTCTTCTGTATGGAGCTGAAACGTGGAGAACTACTGCAAACATCCTCAGGAGAGTACAAGTATTTATCAACAACTGTCTACGTAGAATATTGAATGTCTGTTGGCCGGAAACCATCAGCAACAACCTACTATGGAAGAGAACAAACCAACTTCCAGCTGAAGAGGAAATCAGGAAACGACGTTGGAAATGGATAGGACATACATTGCGGAAATCATCAGACTGTATCACGAGACAAGCACTAACTTGGAATCCTGTTGGAAAACGGAAAAGAGGAAGGCCAAAGAACACCCTGCGTCGAGAACTGGAAGCAGACATAAAAAGGATGAACAGTAACTGGAGACAGCTGGAAAGGATTGCTGAGGGCAGAGTTGAATGGAGAATACTGGTGAGCGGCCTATGCTCCTTCGAGAGGGGGAACAGGCGTAAGTAAGTAAGTAAGTAAGTCTTATCCTAATAGTCGTTGGTGTACATACTACATCTCAGTAATGATTAACACAATGGGATTTAAATGTAAACTAAGCTACTGAATCCATATAGTCACTAACTTATTTCATTACTACAATATTTCATATAATTATTTTATATTGTAAGTTTTTTATTGGTTAAATAATAACTAAGTACCAAAATATACTGTTGGATAAGTGTTTTACATTAGAACTACTCATCAATAATTTTCAGTTACAATTTGGCATAAAAATCAATCGATAAACAATCAATTTTCATATAAAGATCATTTAGTCAAGTAATTAGATTTTGTTTAACCACATTTATAATTCAGTGGATATTATGCAACAATTATTCAACTCTACCAATTGTTTCATTTTTTATATTTAAACTATACAATTTCTAAGTAGTACCATTACCAAAAACATTGAATTATTTGGGAAAATTCATTCAAGATTTTGATTTTCTTTCATGAACTATTACCATTTAGAGATTAGTTGAAAATTCTGTCAGGATGGTTGTTATCGATGACAATCCACCTGTGATGGACAAGAATTACGCTTAACAGTTAAGTTATAATGTACTGATGAATGAGTGATTAACAACGTTAGTAACCATTATGGCATCTAGTTGTATTTATAATTTCTGTTAGTAATTTGTATATAAGCATGTTATTGATTTAGCCTCGTATGACAATTCCTTGAAGAAAGACTAAGTCCATATCTAAGTTCAATTAGTAGCAATTAATTACTCACAGTATTTTCGCATTAATCTATAGTAACAACTTCATGAATTCAAGGGATTTTAAATAAGATAATCCAATGGTATATATATCTAATGTTAAACTTGGTAGCTTATGTCTTGGATCCAGAATATCGTTTTAGGTGCAAATACTGTTGATGAATGATTTCAAATTAAGGATGAAACATCCACTAAATATTCTCTAGCTTTAACAAACTTCTAGCTAAATAACATTCCATAATAACAATTATTCATAAACTCAACAAACTATCTGAATAACTCTAAAGTCTATTCGATAAATGTGTTTAAAAACAAATAATGAACTAGAATAATTCAATCTGGTATCCAACATATTACTAATGATCTTGTTCATTTTAGTGAACTGAAATGTATGTTATGTAACACGGTCAACACCGAACATCATTTTGGTAATTCATCTTGAAGAAAAATCGTTTTTATACAAAACATCGAGGTATAATATATATGTTTAAGTTGGTAAGAATAATATCAGATTCTGTTGATTTTAACTCTTCATTTATGCTAGTAATTTAGAAACTAATGGCATTTTAAAGTTCCAGATCACAAACCAACCATAGTTAGATCACTTTTGGGAACCCAGAATCACTGGAGAGATGTTTCGTTTTCATTAACAGTTCACATTCATGACACCGCTGCCGATAAAGTCAGGAAATTCAAGTCTCACAGTAACTTTTAAACTTTTATGCCGTTAAGTTAACATCTAATGACTTACATTTTCAGTTAGTTCTCAATGTATCATAGATTATTACTCAATTTTCATTGATGAGTTGATATTTCACGGGCAACATATGTGAACTCTACGAGTTTCAGTTTCTCACTATTACTCCGAAAATTCCTCTTAAATAAGTCACGAGTGGGGCACATGTTATTATTAATACAAGGGGGGGGGGATCAGTAGTAATTACTTAATCTCGGAGTTAACTTCACGGACCGACTATAACCAGCATTTCATTGAATGGCAAAGATAATCGATTATTTTAATGAGTTATGTTTCAGGTAGTCGACTATTACTATTATTATTGACTCATAGTTAAAATCCTCATTATTAATTAATGTACAACGATCAGTTCACCTAAACTGTGAGTGAATTTATCGTTGTTGAACCGTTGTAGCCCATTGATGGTACTATATGTTTACTTTGAGTAGATCTTATTATGTGGCAGAAGAATATTCAAGTCATTCATATGGCCGAAGTAAATAGAAAGTTAGGTGAAATAATTATAGCCAGCTAAAATATTCAGTTGTTATGTAGTTAAATAAAAAAAGGATCTGCACATTTCTTTCGGTTATTGAAATTTACTAGTTGGTACCACTTCGTTTACAATAAGTAAAATTGATTTAGATCTAATGGTATGCTGTAAATCGTTTCAACAGTTCTATGTTACTGATTGATTGAATACATTACAGCCTGATGTTAGTAGGATACCACCGAAAACTAGGGAACACTGGACAGCTGTCTTCCTAGTATTGGACTCCTCAGCAGTGCGTACTCTAGATCCCACCCCAGAGGCTTCAGGTTGCTCAACATTTAACCCTCCGCACCACTGGGCCAACCCTAACCACATGGGGCGGAATCTTGAGTGAGCACTGCTGGGGAGTTCAATACTAGGACGAGACAGCTGTCCAGTACTCCATGGTTTTCAATGGTATCAAACTAACATCAATTTACAATGTATTCAATCAATTAAAAATACCAGTCTCCAAAAACCATCGCAATTCAATTCAATATTCCGTTAGAAGTTAACTTGTCAGTGACACTATTCAGGCCTTGAAAAATATCCCTTTTGGAAAAAATACATGACATTATTAATAGAAAACACACCAACCGATCATGAACAATCATAAAATATAAATGAAGGTCATGACGTAACGTGATTTAGTCATAATTTTGTCATGACAATGGAATAGTTGTTTGTGTGCGCTTTTTGTAAATACGGGTTTCTTTTTTACTGCACACACAACATTTAAATACAGAAATCCGAAAACAAAAATTCATGACAAATGTTTGACTGTAGTTTACTTTGCCATCTCTGCACCACCCCTTCTCTTATAAGTCTCTGAGTTTTATGAAGTACAGAAAAAGTCAACTTGGTGTTTAAGGTGGCTTACTCATCCGTTCATTTATTCGTTCACTCAACCACATGAAATATAAGAACAATATACCTCATTCATTTATTATTCTTAATAACACAGAAAGTCAAGTGTACAGATAAATACGTGCCAAATTTAATGAGAACGTAATCTGTGTTTAGTGGTTATGAATAAAACAAGTCATTTCATTCTATCATACACACATTTCATTGGGATTGACAAAGTGAAGTAAAAAATATTGAAGTAAGGGGATCATGAGATCTATAATAATAACAAATATAATATTGTTACTACGGTATATAAAGTAATTCCACATGATTTAACCACACAAATTTGTCATATGCACGTAAACACATGAATATGTATAAAACATATCTGGAATAGAGTATCTTATTGATCCCCTATTAGCATTATCACCACCACCTACTTCTGACCACCCCACCTATTTGTCAATAGACCAGATCAACAAGTTGTCAACATATTATCCCATGGTCAAATCTAGTACAGTTACAAATAGATGAGTATTTGAATATATGAGGAGAACAATTTGTGAAACATGTTTTTTTCTATTTTCATGTTTTGTTTAAACGATTAAACAGCATAACCATGCAGAATTACTTTTATTTTTGATTAAAAACATATACGAACATTACACTGAACATTGAATGAGTAAATGGTAAAACAACAAGTGGGGATTTAATGAGTATTATTTACTAAAACTGTCTATACAATCGACTTCATTCAAAGAAATCTGAAACTCAAACAAGTGAATAACATATCTACGGTATACAAGACCTTGTTTATAAATGTTAAATTTGAAGACAGTAACGCTGAAGAGATTAGGAAAAAAAAGGATTATTGAGATCACTAAGAAAGAGTTTCAAATTGTGATAAGTGACAGTTTTGGGCTTTCTAAATGCATATTTATCAGTTCGTTTATATTTTTAGAGTGGGTTAAATTGGCTTCATGAAGCACATTCTTTGTGAACGTATTTCGAAGCATCACCTGTCATGGCTATCTAAAGGTGAATGTTAAACGATCATGTAAACTCTTCAGAAGTAGCTTATAAAATCAACTAAGGAAACCCATCATTTCAAACTTGATTTATTCGTTTGGAAACAGCATGTTCAAGCTCCCACTTCACCTTGGTCTTAAAAATTAACAAGATTGCAAGTTCATCTCTTTTAAATTTAAAAATTACTACTACTTGCTCCTTCCTTATTTTACATTCTCTTATTTTTCTCAAGTGCACAATCGCTTTCCACCAAAAAATTACGTTCGTTCTACGGTCTCACATTAACTTTGATCTAGTACGTAACTTTTGATACTTAAGAAACGCTTCCAAACAATTTTTATGAATTAAGGTGTTTTTATGGGGATTGGAATTCAGTTTCGTTGATTAGATTCGTTGCGGATTAATGTTGATGGGGTACCATTAAAAACCGTCAAACGCCGCCCCAGTTGTGTAGATGGTTAGGCGTCCACCGATCTAAGACACTGGATTCGATCCCTCCTGGTGCGATCGAGGGTGAACACTGTTGAAGAGTCTCGCACTAGGACGAAACGGCTGTCCAGTGCTTCCTGGTTTTCGATATTGTTCTTTCAAATATTATAATTAACCTGTCTGTTTTAAATTTGTTCGAACAGGACTATTATGAATGGTAACAGAATATATTCACGTGCTGTTATAAAAGCAATAACAATTATTTTGGCGTTAAATATTGGAAAAATCAAAGGAAACGTAAAACTGTTGGCACATTTTTCTTCTTATCTATCATTTATGAAACAAGAGACAAATATCTCATGCATCTCATATACGATGTTGTAACAGCTCAACTGATAGATAACCTTCGTGATAGATGTTGGCTATTGAAAAAAATGCTTTAAACTTTCAAGTATACGATGTTTCATCTACAGTACATACTAGTCACAGTCGTCGTGGCGGTGGAGGTAGTAGTAATAGTAATCAAAGTATGCACGTATGTATATATCTACCTGCATGCATTGTTAAACACTGTTACAAATCATAATACTACTAATCATTTTGAAATAGTAGCTATTTTTCTCTTAAATATGATTTGCATACAAATGTTTACAATAACACAGAAAGATATCTTCTAATGTACATATGGTAAACATGTAAGTCGGCATACGTCAACATAGACCCCTACATTCAATTATAGACTGTTGTGATATAAAACGTGCCCAAAATGACCTGAATATGTCTTTTGTTGAGTTACATTTGTATCAAAATACACTAAACATTAGAGAAAGTAAATAAAAACAAACCTCTATTTGTTTACAAATAAATCGCTTATTTCTTCTGTCTTACAGATTTACAGAACACTATAGGTGAGCGTATATCTCTTTGTATGTAAAAGTGAATGTGAAGTTGAAAGTGTATACATCCATTTTTAGTCCTAACACTGATAGAAATGAACGAAATCAGATAACATAGAAGACGAGGAGGAAGGAGAAGGAAAGTATAATTATTGTTATTCCATTCGTTCATATTAATAACCATCAGGTTCTCATAGACAAGACAAATATAGCCGATGAGTGCTGAAAGGAAGGAGGGGTGAGATTTGAAGTTAATTTATCATCTGATTTATTTGTAGGACAATCGACAAAACCTCATTTCCATTCATTATAGTAATGAGATAACAATAATAAAAACTCATTACACGTCAGTACGTTTGTAAGTAATATCTGCTTTGATTTAATTAACAGTTTAGATAGAGGGGGGTTGCTTCACAAAGATGAATAAAAATGATAGAACTTTGGACAGTATTGCTTCGCATTATATTTTGAAACTATACTTCAGACAGTGAACTGTTGTTTACAAATCATTCATATAACCGACTACAGGAAAAATAATTGACTGTTGTTGGCCATGACGTTTTCCATGTTCTCGGTTAATTTAGACTCACTTAAGAGATGAGTACTATGTATTACAGTGTGATTTTCATTGAAGATTTCACTTTCAGCTTTAGAGTTTATCATATTTGTGCTCTCTAATCGGTATGACCACTGGACTACATTTACATGTTTACAGAGTTCCGTTACGGATAACTCCAGATGCCTAAAATGACATTATTAATGGAAATTACACCCTACTTGTGACAACATATTTAGTAAACAGGGAAATACTAATGAATAACTTAAGCCCAATAATTGTGGTGCAATCAGTGAATAACTTTAAAATAAATTTACTCAAAATCTTAGTCACAGGAAGTCATGACATTTTCAAAGTACAGTTCAACCGACTATATTGCAACAGTGAGATAATAGAATGTCGTCGTAGGATAAACGTCGAGTTATAATTAAGATAGGGTGAAGTTGAAATTATTAGATAGTGTGTTTCACTTCACTAGTAAACGGCACACAATCAGCTTGAGACTAACCCTCTTTGGCTGCATCCCGCATTATATACACTGATGGATGTATATATACTTAAGAAATCTTACACTAGAGTTCATTGATTATTTTGGCGGTTTTAAAGTTCTCTGTTCTCTTCTCTGACGAAAATCTCCACTAAGTTGAATTACTATCACTGACTACGGTTCATATTCACAAACGAAAACGAGATTGAGTCTAGGGTGTATTTGAGTGTTATGATTACTGCTATACCATTTAACCAGAACATAAAACTGGCAAGACCACACCATTTAACGGAGCTTTTTAGGTTTATTAGTCTTCACTTACTAAGTATACTTGGAAAAATATTTATCAGCCACTGCTATGAAAATAAAGTGAAATAATAGTCATTTTTAGTTTTCTACTATGAAACACCTACATGAAACTTGAAAAATAATTGCATGTGTATCTGATGTAAGCTTTGAATATCAATCACTTCTAGAGATGAAGATGCTAATCTCAAAGTTTCTTCGTTTACAGTTCATAAATATCTAACTGCTGACATTTACAATCAACACGTACTTACCATAGATTAATTTCAGAAAGCAATTTAATGGGATTTGAGTGGCAAGTTATCGATGACCAACACGTACTTACCATAGATTAATTTCAGAAAGCAATTTAATGGGATTCGAGTGGCAAGTTATCGATGACCAGTGGAGTCGAACCGGGTCGTGCATGAGACGAAATTCCATCAATGCCAAGTAATAGATTATGTCACGCAAAAATCGTTAAATGATTGTAGGTAATAATCTAAACCAGTGCATATCAACTCGACAATGTACATAATAAAATTCATTGAGAGAGCTGGATGTCCTGGGTTCGATTAATAGATGTGGATTATCACTAAGGTGTTCTATACTAAGACGAGATAGCTAACCAGTACTTCATAATTCTCATTAGTTGTCTAACCCAAATCCACCTATAATGTGTAATAATCTTCACAACCCAAATCACCTAATTTTTTAGGGTCTATAAATATATATATAAATAAAGTCTATTTTATTAGTTAATACTACTCGCAAAAGTTATTTAAGTAGTTTATTATCTTGCTTCGAACTACTCACTGTAATAATTGAAAATTATTGATTGTAGCAAGAATCCACCAAAGGTATATTTAATCCACACGTGTTCAAGATGCTCTCCACTTTGTTTAATATGAGTTCATAAGCATATAAATTTAGTCAGTCAATAATGTTTATTGTAATGTTCCTGTGAATGGTTCTCAATGTATGTACGTTTGTAAGTAGGGAACAAAATCACATAATTGAGTAACTATTTAAATTCGTGTTTTAATAATGAGCAGTTATTAACTTACTACTGATTTACTTTTAACAAAACTGATTTTTATTAATAAACAAACAGTCAGCACTAATTGTTTTATTTTCTATTTTCTTTTCTGCTGTTGTTGTTGTTGTAAATAAACATCTGGGTTTTATCGTTAGTTCTGTTTTATTTTTGATCAGGTCCCTTCAAGCTTCCGAAATACAATCATCTTTTCACATTATAATTTGCATTTCTTTTTGTTACTCTATAGATCTACCTACAAAGTCATTGGGATTTTTCTTCACTTTTAATTGAGTGTGAGACAGCAGGATCATAATTTCTTCCATTTTTTTTGTGAATTATTTTAATTTATTGTTAAACTAATTGAAAATATGGGGTGGATTAGATTAAGTAGGTGGCGGGGGGGGGAGGAAGACAAGTGATTAACTAAGTACAATTGGTGGACATTGGTATAATTTAAATACCTGAATGAAGAAATGAGTCCCTTAAGGTGTGTATGTATGTTCATATGTGTATGTGTGGAGGTGTGTGTGATTTTCTGAGTTCAAAATCAAATTTTCCGGTCTTTTATAATTACCGACTTATGTTGAAAAATAGGTTACTATTTAAAATTATACGTTATAATTTAGCATGAAAATAAAGTGACTAGGATGATTTTTTAAAGGAGGGGAGGGGGGATGAGGAGGAACTGTTTCATATATTTCTTCTACATCTTTATGATTAATTTTCGTAAATTAAAAAAAAAGTGACATAA
Organism: Schistosoma japonicum; assembly: GCA_025215515.1. Lineage (NCBI taxonomy): Eukaryota > Metazoa > Platyhelminthes > Trematoda > Strigeidida > Schistosomatidae > Schistosoma > Schistosoma japonicum. The sequence goes on along the minus strand of CM046063.1, from coordinate 11,800,405 downwards.
ATGTAAATGAATTTCTTGGAAATTTATTACACTCAAAATGTTTTGTCGTATTTTACTACTCAATGAAGAATAGTTTGCATTCTTCACAGATTGATCTTTGTTAGGTAATATTAACAGCCATGAGAACTGCAATAAGCTGCTTTATTTTAGTATAAAACTTTTCAGAAACACCCTTCCCTGACCCTACTATAGAATCGAGCGCATGAGTTTCAGGTCAAGCGACAAATATGTGACCGCTGAAAGTCACTGGGTCTGCGTCTAAGTGGTAGAATTACCTGGTTTTCTTTGGTACCTAAGAGAGATCATTGTGTGACGAATACAAACTACAAATACCAATTTCCAGAAATTCAATTCAATTAGGAAATAATGCAAATTATAAAAATGTCGCTTTTAAGTTCATGAATTAGTTGGAAATTGTATGTAAGGATTTTGTGTATTATCAGTTTACTTGCTGGTTGTCTATAGTTGTTCCTGTATCATAAAAGTATACATGTACCTACTAAAAATGCTAAAATACTTTTAGCTTTCAATGATCCTCACAAATTTCAAAATATACTTAAAACTGCCTTCATTCTGTTAATGTAAATTGGTATTTTTATGGAAGAGTAAATCTGTTAATATTTTTAGTAATGAATGAAAGCCCACCAACCCATCATCATTCATTAAAAGTAAACATCCGTGAATATAGTGTAACAGGTATTTTCCTATTGAACTTTCTCTGATACATTGCGCATTAAGTCTACTTTTTAATGATACCTCGCTTAAGATGCAAGCTCTGACAAATACCTACTGATCAAACCGACATCACAATACGCTATATTTTCATATATATATATGCCTAGTAACTGAAAATCATATAGTTTCTGTAAACAATTATCAGTCTTTGGAGATTCATCAGCATACTATGTGTAAAGATTCATATGGTTTTTAACATTGATTGATTACTGAGTCAGCGTCATATTTATCCAGTCCTTAATGTTACACATAGGTATGAATCCTATTTGTACAATCAATTCCTTTTAGAGAGAAGGTAGTCCCTTTTGCTTACGCGTGGCAACTGGAGTAAAATCTAAGTTAAGCAGGATATCCTATAGACTGCCTACATCCACCTAATAAAATGACGAATGATTTTAACTACACCATTAATTATTATCAACATATACAGTTCAGTATCACCATTATCATGTTTTGTTGATGAGTATAGTAAGCAGTGTATATTAAAAACCTCTTGTATATTCTCTCTGTTGATTGTAACCTATCGCTTTATTGCATCACCCTATTTTACTCTTAATCTCTTTAACCGTGTTTATTGTAACTTTAATAGAATGGGGTTATTATTTGTTTGCATACAATTTTAATTCTTCGATCTTATTCCTATTTTTGTGTGTTGGTCTTAGATTACTTTGAACAGTTTGTTTTAATTAATTTCACGGTTCCTGGTCATGTTATTAGTTTCCAGCTCTTTTGGTGATTGATCCGTCCGGCTGAGTATCGGCAAGGATTTCGTTCCTTGATGAAGTGGTTAGTTTTGTGACTTATTTATTACATATTATTGTACCGTAGATTGATTGTACTAGTTCTTCAAAACATCTTTTGTTGACTGTATAGTAGTTGTGGTATTATTGAAGTAATTTCGTAGAATTTACATTTACGTTATATACTAACGTAGTACTGTACTTTTCATCATTGTATTTTGTCATCTTTTGGAGCTCTTTACGAGCCACTAACATAGATCGAAGGTAGTATATACGACTACAGTCTAAATTCTTGGATAGAATTCATTATTGTAATTCTGCAAAGGTTATATTTAGATAGGAATTCTTCTAAGTTTAGTCGTTTTAGTTAATTCACATACATTCAAAGCGTTTTATACTTAAAGAAGTACAGTTTACTACGAAATATTACTGTTTGTTAAACTGACATATTGACTTATTGCTAAATGAATGATAAATTTAATGAGGTAAATGGAAATAAATTTTCATTACATGAATTGATGTTTACACTAAATACTAAAATGAAGGTAAGAGACTTAGGGCCCATTTCATAAAGTCTATTTAATAAATCATTGAAATAAAGCGAATCAATTAGAGCCTCTTATCGGCATGCAATCCCCCCTCCTTTGTCTAAATGTTTGGCCCACCCTCTAGATATTTCAACTATGATTAACAACTGTTTTACGTAGTTACGGGTTACTACAAAAGACGTAGAAAGCATTTGCATTGATTAAATACTGTAAAACTCAAAAAGAAACACTGCAGTTATAATTTTATTTTCTAACTCTATGTCTAGCTTTAGTGAAACAGGAAACAAAAGCATCAGGATTTGTGATAGATGGAAAAAATAGTTCTAACCAGTGATCTGGTAGGAACCCGTAGTAATCATATTGTCAAATACTGACTAATGGAAAACGTTTACAAAATATCTTTCACCTAAATCATTAAAGTCTGAATGAATATCAAAGCAGAATTTTATTGGAATATTGCACTAATTGATACCAACAGGTCCTTATCGAAACAAAGTGTGTAGTATGGAATTAAGTTATAATGATCGAATAATATGGAACATGATTCGGATATTTCAAATTACTTCAGGTTAATCATTAAACAAGAGACCTCACATTTACTACATTTTACAGAAGCTAATCCCTAGTAGACGTTAAAAATCAACTTTGTTTATTCAAAGAGGCACATTTATTAATCAAGCTCTGTCATATAGATTCCAGTTCAAGATCTTATCATATAAATGCTTTTCGTTTCTACGGACTTAAATAGTTTCATGAATTTCATTTTGTCTGCCCGAATTTCGACGAATTAGTCATTAATTTTTATAAGTACTACATAAACCATGAACGTTTTCTTCTCTCTGTAGATCCAGTATAACATGGTTCTTTCAATTTTCTTTTTTAGAACATTCGTATAATTAGACTACAAATAAGAAACTGATTGACAATTATGAATTCTTTTATATCTATTGCTTTTAATTAGTCGACGTTTATGTCAAATTCGAACTCAGTCAAGATATACCATGGTATAAAGTTTGTATGCTCGTTTTCTATTAATTGATTGATTTAATTGTTCGTAGATTAGAAAGGATCTGTAGAGAATCTGTACAATAAATGAATTCGTCTTATTCTTTTATTGTTAAAGTTCTTTTAAATCACATTTATAAATGGGAAATATTGTGGAAAATCATCTAATTAATGAAATCCAGGAGTACAAATTGTTAGTCTCTGTGGTTATATATATATCTTGGGTGGAATACTTTCATAACTAAATTTTTTGATTTAGTTGAGAACGTGTTGGCTATTGTATTGTTTTCGAATCTCAATGTAAAAATCAACAACATAATGTGACATGTATATCTAGTTACTATAAGTTCGGAATAGAATGGAATGTACGTTATGAATTCCACTCGTTGTCATTAACCAACTTTACTAATAATATCTTAGTATTGATACATGCATTTCTACTGTTTGCATAGTGTTTGTTACGTGAAAATAATATTCGCCCATCGTGAACTTTTAATAATTCATTGAAGAGGTCTTAGGAAACTGGGAAAATTGTCTAAAGCACATCAACTAGTCAACAATTTGGAGAAACCTTCAACCAAATCCTGATGCTTATTAGATATATAGTACAACAACTGTCCACTGATCTGTATAAGATAACCATCCATGTACTTGGCCTTAAGTTTTGAGTGTTCTATAAATTTATAATTTGCAAATCATCCTAAACTGATCAAGAAACGATGAAACCTAACTGATGCTACTATTTGTTGTTCTTATTCGTCACACACTGGTATTCATTTGATACCATGGAAGACCAACGAACACTGAACTGATATCTCCTTCTATTTTTGGGACTCCTCAGAAGTGTTCGACTTCAACCCCTTCCCCCAAGGAACTGAAACTAGGACCTTCAGTTCAAGTGGTGAACGTAATATCAGCTGGCTTCACTGCCCAGTCTTCCCAGGTTTTCAGCAGTACTTAAGTGATGAAAATTTAAGTAATGCAATCAACAAGTAGAGAACTGAAATTATGATGTTTCGTGACTTAGCATAAATCACTCCTTCAGAGGACAAATGAGTCAAGTTAGCATGAATTTGAATAGTATAATGAAATAAATCGTGTTTGTTAATGTATGTTCTGATTGTAAAACATTACTCCATCGATCACATCATTTTTTATGAACACTAAAAGTTAATAATTCAATAGCTCGGTAGTTTAGTCACAAAAGTTTATCAAGTACCAGCTCACATATTTAACAGATTACTGACTTCATATTCTCCATTTTCATTTAAAAATCACAATCTTAGAATAATTTGATTGTCTTTATATTTTTATTATTGATGTCATTGGTGATGGACAGTAATATACACAACCCACAGACGAAATAAATTACATATAACTACAACTTAACTTTGTGTTAATTTAGCCTGAAAAAAATAATACTTCCAACAGTGAAACATCAAAAATTTCACACGTTAGCATAATATCAAATACACTATCATCTTATTATTATAGACTATTCACTTAGTGTTCTATTTAATTTGGAATACTAAACATTTCCAATGTGTAACTTAAACCAATAAATATGTAAACGAACAATATTGTTTTCAGTAAGATCTTCATCAAGCAACATAGTTACATGGGAATAATACACCAAGTCAACAGTATTTGTGAGTCAGTGATAACGATGAAATGTATTGCGTGTATAATCAGAATAAATAAAAAGTACAAAAATAACGGTGTACTGATAGTTATAAGAATATTGCAGTAATAGACGTATATCAATTATTGATAAACTAAATACTAAAGACTGTATAATAAGAATTGTATGAATGATCGCTTTAAACATATAGATTTCATAGAGAGGAGATAAAAAGGCAAGAAGAAAATGTGGAGAGCATGAAAAATTGAAAAAAAATTCGTTCACTAAATCCCATCCGGTTAAATATGAAGTAATGAAGCGTCATATATTTTGTTTGTATACATAAAGTGGGAATACTGGCTCGAATTATTATAGTTTCTACTTTGTGCGATAAATGGGCTTGAACTTAATTGGGAAATAGTAATGGCATACGGTGCATCAATTCGCACATATTTACCTATTACGGTTAATTACGTAATTCTTTTCTCTTCACGACTGTCACCTTAGTTTCCTTGACTGATCAACTATTTTTCAGTGTATGCATATCATTATTATTAGACATTAAAGTTAAGCTTGATGAATATCTAATTAAAGATAATATTGTTTGCTTATATGTGTTGTTCTTATAAGGAATCATCAAAGTTAGACATTGGTAATAATGCCTACAAAATGTATAAACTAAATTTTTAATGATTATTCACTAATCTTGGTAATAAATGCAAACAGAATGCAGATATTAGATCATTTGATGATTTATTTTATAACTTCCAGTTTCATTGATCTACCTATTAAGATAAACGGATTGAATTATTCGTACAGTTAGATTGCCACTTAGAATGATGAGGTAATTTATAAAAACAATGCTTTCTAACTTTTGAAAACATCTTAAACGGTTGATAGTAGTCCCTGTTGTAATGCACATTTCATAGTGCTGCTTGCCTGCCCTATGAATTAATTAAATAATGATCAGCTAGTCATTATTTGGATAAATACTAACTCTATTTGTTTATTATTGACTACATTTTACTGATAAGTTTCTTAAAAGTTCTTATAAGAAAAATTTTAAGTTACTGTGAAAATTGTAACAGAATCGAGAATAGATTCAGTAGAGGATGATGAAAAATGTCAATTACTAAATTGATCTACCGTTTCAACATTATCAGAAAACAGTTGAGTTGAGATCATGTACAGCAGTTTCAATGGTTGATAAATGTATTGTATCCATAATGTTAGATCACTTTGCCGTTTACTTAGTAAACGATTGAGTGCTGCATACTTGAGTGTAATTTTTAATAAAAGTGTCATTTTGAGTATTTGAAATTATCTACATAATCAATGTGCAGCAGCTATTATGCAGGATGGATAACACAAATATAGTAAAAGTTAAAGCTTGAAATGAATTTTTTAATGAAAATTACAGTCTATTACATAGCACCCACTTAAAAATGAACAAGAAAGTCCCTGAAGCTAAACAATTGTCAAACCACAGAACTAATGAAGTGTTGATGAAAAATATAATAAATAGGCTCTTGTAAAATAAGAAACAATTACCGATTGTGGAATGAAGCGAATCCGTTTTATATGTTCTATAAATCTCACACTTGCGCAATGATTAGCATAACTATATGTATGAAGTGTTTTAGATATGTACTCAATACCATAAATGTCACTATGGTAGGAAAATTATCAGTTTCCATTTGTGCAATGTTTCAGCAATATTTCAGTTTAACTTACATTAGACATAGTACGAATACAGAAGAATCTTTTGTTTTTCGGTAGTCACTATCTGTCAACCATTTTCGATCACGAAATTTTTCTAGCGGATTCACCTGCCTACAACTAACATATTTCTATCTATCATATATGAGACATTTTAAATTCCAGTGTATTCATATCACTGTCTTAGGTATTAGATAAGTAAGAAAATGAGCCAATATCCGAAGTATTCCTGTTTGAATTTTCCAGAACTTAGTATTCCATTGATTTGTAAGTCTCTTATAATATTATGTGAATGCATTCCTATTATCATTCCTAATAATTCTAATTCAAACTAACCTAAAATGGTCAGGTTAATTGCAATATTTTCACAATTTGTAATACAACTGATTCAAACACTTGAAAAGGCATCATGATACTATACACACAATTTCTCAAGATTGGTTTCACATGAAGTAAACAGCCACTTATCACAACTGAAAATAAACAAATATATTAGATTTCGCCATTTGTATTATTCAGTGATTAATGTCGGTTGGGTACCTTTGAAAATCAGGGAGCACAGGACACATCTGTTACATTCTAGCCATTCAGTGCTCCTAGTTTCATGTGGTAACCAACCGAGATCAACCACGGATGAGTTAATTAACAAACGAATATACTAGTCTCTACAAAACCACCTAAACTCATCCAAAAGTATAATAAAATTTAAGAAAATCAATCCACAACTTACTTGTTAATCAATATTTTCGAAGTTAGTTACAGAAATTGTGTTTCCCGATATGATTACTAGAATAGAATGCTTGTTGTACACGTTTTATTTCAAAATGTATACATTGAACACTACTGAATAATAATCGTAGTTAGTAGTAAATAAATAGATAATTCTGGTAAGAAAACGTTTTAAGTTCCACTTTCTACATACAGTCAAATATATTTCCTTAATAAATGGATTGGCTTTTCAATTGACCATTTAACATATTTAGATTGTCGACATTGTTGTAACGTAAAAATGAAATAGTGAAAATTCATGAACAATTTTGAATGTTATTCACCTGTTTATCTTCAATATTCAAATGAACAAATTTTTAGATGAATGAATTTTATGATGTATATTATCTTAAATGTATTTATGTGTTATGATTAAAAAAAGTAGAACTGTTGTACATCTCTTCTTGTAATGTGAATGGATCAATTTTCCTGTCTTCATCGTCTTCCTACTCAACTCTATTTTATTCTCAACTTAATTAATATTGTTCTGTCTATCGAAATGAACTAGTTTGTTCTCTCATATACACACACATTCAATATACCCATTCTCCCCCCCCCCCTATTTTCTGAAGGTAATAGAGTATATATCGATGTGAATAAGATACTACTATATGTAGGGTATTGAAATTGAGCATTTCAAGTTTAAAACATAAAAGCATACAAACAAGAATTTATGCATATACATTCTCATCTATGCATGTAATGGATAATAAATAATGTCTAAGATGCACCCTTTTCCCTATGAACTCTATAAAAGAAGAGAGATAGGGGTGATTCATTCATTCAGTACAGTAAGAATCAGCACATAATGAGCTGTATATTTTAGGGGTTGTGGAGCAGATAATCAATGATGTTTATTAAATTTGTAATAATAATGTTGTTAGACAAGAGAATAAAATTCAGTTAACCAACCGTTGTATTTTTAAGGGAATAATATAGAGAGACACAATTCTTTCCATGTTGAAAAACTACAAACAAACATACAATAAAAATGAAAATTGTAAAACTGACCGTTAATATTGACAATAAATGTATCGAAAATTGCGGATTTGTATTTTAGAAAATATGTACAGACTAACATACACTCACACCTACGCATACTTAGATGAACATAGTAAATTTTCTCTGATAAACAAACCTATTTACCCTCATAATGTTTCTTCAATATATGCAGCATATGACCCCGTTCATGGTCATATTTGTATGCATACACAGCTATTTGTTGGTGGGAGGTGGTGAGTTTTATTATTTATCAGTGTGTAGCAATTCATTATTATTATCATTATATTACTACCCTCCACTCCCCTCCTGATTTCTAAAAACGGATACATTTATGAACCAATAAAATAACGCAGTTATTTTAACCAATTAGAGAATGAATACAATTTGATTAAATTGAATTACTTGTTACAACTAGCCTATCGGATTTTAGTCAATACAATTTCTATCAATCGGAGTTTCTAAAGAAAAGAGACATCAGTTATCCAACTCATTTTCTTACTGCATAATTTTGAATAGATTTAAGTTGAATAAAGAAAAGCATTTTCATTTGTTTCTGTTTATGTTAGTTGGGTACCATTAAAAGCTAGCTATTCTATCCTACCATAGAACACAACAGCAGATAAAGATTAAATTGTCGGACCAAATACCAGAGTAGGGGAAGGTAGTAACAGAGTAAGTACTAATGGAAAGCCATAGAGGTAGAACTCCTCAGTAATACACTTTTTCCATTCCTCCAGGGAATCGAACTTAAAACCTTCAGATTACAATGTGAACATCCGACCATCTACACCACTGGGCCGACCGATCTTCAATGGTAGAATTGCCACTTTCATCAATTCACGATATAGAACGACTATCATCTACCGTTATCGGTGATAACTATCTCCGTTCTGACAATTCTGAACTCCACTGGTCATAAATTCCCACTAAAACTTTAGGAACATCATGGTGTTAGTCATTGGTGAGCTGATTATTATTATCTACACAAAATCACCTTAATCTAATTACAGTAATAACATCACAAATTGATAGGAGTAAGAATTCTACCACTGGATGTCGGTATGCCCAGTGAAGAAGATGGTTAAGCCTTCATCATGTGACCTAAAGGCTTTAAGTTCGATTCCCTGGTGGAATAAAGAGTGCACAGAGCTGAAGAGTCCCATACTAGGAAGAAACAGCTGTCCAGTACTAAATTGTCTTTAATGGTACCCAACTAACACTAGTCTGTGACGAACACAAACAATTAGACTTATTACCTATCTCCAGAAACCACCTTAATTCAAAGGCATTGTTATTTCTGAATAGGACTAAAAAATCTGTGCAAGATTGAGCTACCGTTAGTTTGACATTCACAGTAGCTATACCAAAATCAGGATAAACAGATCATCTGAAATGATAGTTTCTCCTGCAAGCAGTTAATATTTATTTTCCGAACGAAATTAGCTAACATAAGATGAATCGTCGACATAGTTAATTATATCCTACGCTGAAATTGAAGCAGGAATTTCATTTCTGATTGTTTCGTACAGGTTCTTTGGTCCTGCTTATTTCTGTAACCATAATGAATCGAAACTTTGATATCGTAATACTCTGAGTAATTTTACAGCTGTTTATCAGTTATATAGAATAACCGTGTGCTATTTCTGTGGGATCTAGAATAGGCAGCATAAAATGAGTAGACAATGGGAATGAACAGATTATGCAACATGACCATATGATAGGTCTCGCACTTGAATTTAGTCTACTGACTTGATATTTGTATACTATCCCCTAAAGTCTTAACATACGAAACCGCTGGGCACAAAATCAAAACTGAAAGAGAATAGAACTTCACCCCGAGTAACTATCAGCTATGTACAGAATCTTGTGGCTATTTAGAATCTTAATATGATTATAAATCACTTTCATAGTTTAATCTAAAGACGAGAATTTACAGAAATGATTAATGGGATAATGATATGAAAAACTTAGAAATCGGAGTAAATGGCTACATAATAAGGTGTTTTTAGCTCTATTAAAACACCTAAAGGCTTGACTACTGAGAGGTTTTTCAAGGTTATGAGGTGAACAGGAATTAAATCCTTTACTAGTGATTTGTTGATATCTGAAAGATATGAAGCGACAAGCCGTTATCTTTTAAATTTAAACAAACATGAACTACCTGATTATCGTTTTTTCACTAACGATTGTTCCTGAGCTGATGTGTGAGTTATAAATGAAATACCGTTTTTCCGAAACTTACTTATACACTATCAGGTAACATGAATATGTATATACTAACGGTTAAATTCATTTAAGTATTAACAGTATATGTGAAAGTCCTAGAGAGCGCCGTTTGAAAAATATTTAATGTTTGATTTCGGATGCTCTTGTTCTATGACCTACCTATCAAATCTACGTACACATTTACAGCGGAATTATGACATGTGTTTCCAGCCTTTTATCCTTCTTAAAACACAACAAAAATCCATCAGACTTGGGACGTTGTTATGTCTGATATTATGCATAGTTTTCTGGACCTGTTTATCATTCTTTAATGCTCAACTAAGAAATATATGCATTTATCAGTACTCAGTAGACCGCTTGTATGATTGATTGGAAAGTTAAATAGATAGTTCAGTTTAAATATTTAAAGGGCATGCTTTGTTTGTCAACTTGCATGATTTGTGATGTAGACGTGATAACCATTTGTCAACTGGGTGAGCACTCTGCATAGCTAAGCGCCCTCGTCTATAGCTATACAACATAGCCTATAAAGAAAATTTTGCATAAGTTATAGGCTTTTGACCCTTTACATCTTTGAAGTATTTATTTTGCATGGTGGAATGACGGTGTGTATGAGACAAATATTACATATAGGGCACTAAAAGAAGGTGCCAAATCAACTGACGAAGTAGCGACACTTCATTGATTGAAATAGCTGCTACTCGTATTAATTGAAGTCAATCACAGCATACCTCAATGTACAAGGCTACCTAGGATAGAATAAAGTTGAAAGAAAACCAAGGGTAATCAATCCATGACCCATACTAGCGACTGAAAAAATAATTTACTGACGTCTTACAAAGTATTGCAATGCTTGAATACCAGAAAACTCAATAGGAAACAATACGTATGTTGACAGACTTACTCCCCTTGTCTGTTATTTAATAAACTTAAAGATACACATTTCGGAATTCACTTATTTGATACATAGTGGATGGATGGAAGCAGTTTGCTGTAAATGAATTGGTTGAGTAGGAGATAAAGAGTACTGGCAACAGTATTTTTAAATGCGTAGTATAAACAGAGATTTGTAAGGATATTATGCAGACGGTGTTGAAAATTTCTTAGTAGATTACAGCATTTTAAATACGAAATTATTATTAAGCAGTTGTTTCGAATGGCTAAGAGTATGTCACCATATAGTCAATTAGTACCAATTAATCTATAAATCCCGACATTTAGGAACAAACACTAAATAATGATGAGTAAAATATAGAGACTGGAAGCAGTTGTAGTGGAGGCTTTGTCTTTTATTCTCGGAAGTGACATGTATGAACATTGCTGAGGAGTTCCATACAAGATGAAATAGCTGTCCATTTTCTCTTGAATTTCAAACAGATCAATTCTTGAAATGAAGCTTTCAATATACCGTATCATTTAACTTCAAACTAACACTAGTGTATCAATTTTTTCATAAAAAGCCAATCATGTACTTTGAGACTAACTGGTGAAAATGTTGCCCATAAGAAACTAATTATGTTTTGTAGTAACAAACTTTCCAACCTTCGATATGTAAAAAGTTCTATTGAAATTCATGATGACTGACTAGTTTTGCAGTAACCAACATCTTATTTTATGGTTTCAAGAACTTATTTGATTGTATGCGTTGATATTGATTTGCCGTTTAGATGATTTTACACACTCCGATGCATTTTACCTGGGCATTTAACAGAGATAACTGATCGAAATCTCTGCTTGACTTTTCTACATTTTTCTGAAAGTCATGTCCCAGATTTTGAGAGATACGATATTTCTAAATATTTCGTTGGTCATATTTTTTGCTATGATACCTAAGTGACGTGAGTTGGGATCCCCCCACCTCATGATAATGTCACGTTGATTAGTACGGATGAGCTTGCCTCTAAGAATGTGTCATTTGCTTTAATCACGTCACATTACTTAAATTTATCAGTTTGCATGAAATGTGATATTATAATTAACTATGCTTCGTAAACTGATCATGGTCAAACAATCACTTAGGGCTAGAAAGCACTGAATGGAGTTTTTATCTCAGTATGTAATTCATGAGAAGTAAGTGACGATAATCTTACCTGAAATCTATCCGAAGATTTCCAGGTTTCACAGAGAGTACCTAACTTTTAGACCGCTGGGCCGAAATCCACTACTTTGCACTTTTAACTTCAGTTAGTTTGCTATGGTGAGCGATCACATTCAATGATAGTGATGAGTAACTACCCAGTACCCGAGTTGTTTGAATCATACTGATCAAATATTCTTAATAGAACCTCAAAAATACCTTCTGAAATCAGTCATCAATATGCCTTCCCTTCAATTTTGATGACGTTTTAAGTTGAAACAAATTCTACCTTTCTGTGTACTAATGAGCAGCGAATGTACTTATGAAAATACAATCATTGTAATTTGAAGGTATTTGTGTCTTCCCGTTGATGGCATTATGATCTACAATTGATCAGTCTCCATTGTTATATGTGCATTTTGAACACATTGCTTTGATTCAAGAGTAGGATGCGTGTTTCATCCTATTTGGGACTCTCCGTGAACAATGTAATTCAGGTACATTCAGATGACATGTCTCAAACAAGACGAAACATACATCCTGGATTTTACTTGACTGACACAATTAAACTTAATTTATAAAGTCATTATTATTATTATTATCGTTTATTACTACTTTATCACATAAAAGGTGAATTTAATCATCCTTCCCTTGTAGCTTTCATTAACTATATCAGTTGTCTTAGTAAACATTGATTTAACCACTAACATTACTAGACCATTTTAAATGTTTACTATCAACGAATTCTAGAGAAATTACTCTTTTATTGAGGAAAATTTTCCGTGCAGAACACTTTTGGATTAGAAACACATTAATGCCAATAATAATAGTAACAATCATACATCATACTACTAGTGTATTATTATAAGTAGTGCTGAAATTTGACTTTTTGGTAATCGTCTATCATGCGTAACGTGTACCAACTAGTAGCTCTTTGAATATGTTTACTATTAGTATTATTTTATATTGTTTATATGATGTATGAGTATCTCTTAGAATAAATATATTCAGTGTCATTTTATTGTTTGTATGTTTGTCTGCATAATGAACTACAATTTCTATGTGAAAATTATCACCCTGGAATCCACAAGATTCATTTTCTCATCTTGAAGGAGATTATCATCATCCATTCTGTTTTCCTTTTCCTTATTTTTCCTATTCAAAGAAATAGTTAACTTCAATAGACTACTTATTGATGAATGATTGAGGGTGGTTATTCTTAATGAAATAAAAATATATTTTCGTCAAATACTACTTGTTGAGTGTGTGTATGTATATACCTGTCTATCTGTCTATTAAAGTATGTCTACGCATAGATGTACCTGTTTGTCGATCTATCGACTCCCTAAATGCAGTGAAGTTGAACTGAACATGATAATAACAGTAGAGTTATTCATTATAACTAGGAGAATTAAATTGAAAGAAAAAAAAAGAAACGATAACATAAATAGGGAACGATGCTTTCTGCATTCTTTTTTGTCTCTCTCTCTCTCTCTACTTTGTTGCTGTTGTTGTTGTTGTTGTCGGTGATGGTCTCTTCCTCACTTCTATACACGTACAATACACGTGTATTATTATTTATTTCAATAAATTTCTAAATGATTAAGGAAGAAATGAAGAATTATTCATAGTAGTAGAAGAAACTAAGAGATAACATGAGAGAAACAGTGGATTTCAGTCAACCGTAGCTAAATTTTTAGTTTTATTCTACTTCATTCATTTATTGTTGGACTTGTTATCATCTATACCCATTATTATTATTATTATTATTATTATTATTATTATTATTATTATTATTATTATTATTATATCACAATAGTTTCTCTATTGATCATAAATTAGTAGTATTATAGTGACCAATAAACTGGATTCAGAATAAAGAAAGAACAGTAATAACATTAGAATGAGATGAACTCATTCAGTCCGCAGATTCTATTCAAATACTTTACAACGTAGAAACAAAGTTACATACTTTAAATTAGAAGAGTTTTCAATGTTGACATAAAAGTGAATTAATGAAAACTTATCAAAATAAAAGAATTAAAAGGTAATTTGTAATGTTGTATATTTAGTAGTGGTAATATACGAATGTTCTGGAAGGCAGAAATTGAAAGAGTTACAGATATAAGATATTTTAATAGAAACAAGAACAGATAATACATTAGAGTTATACATTAGTTATGAAGATATTAGAGTAGATGATTAAAGCTCAGATAAGAAGGATACATTAACAAACGTGTGAATTTATTAGGATATTGGCAAGTATTTGTAAACTTGAGTAGACTAGATGGAATGTAGTGACTGTTTACATTGATTTATCACTGAATATTGTGACTAATTTCATGTTCGTCTAATTTATCTAGTGGTGTTGACCAAATTCTATCAATAGAATCCATTGTAAATATCTCAGTTCTATAGGAGGTCAGTTATGGTATGAATAGCATAGTGGTATTCATTGTAGATTGTGAAATTGGATGAATAGGTTCAACTGTGCTAGTTGATATTAATTCCTATTGCTGATGGATGCCAAACTAGCATGATACTTATCGAAGGTTGGTTACTGTCACCTACCTCAAACTATTTAACATGTGGTGAACTCAGAATATTTTCGAAGAATACATGAATACAAACAGTCAAAATGACATAAAAATGCATATATTAATAGTTATTATTAATACACTGGCGTTTAGTTGTATAAGCTGAAGCTTGTGATCACAAGGCTAAGTATAAAATATTCTCCCCCTCTCTTCCCATATTCAGTAATCCGTAGATTTGGTATCCAGAGTAATATTGCGACTATATGAGTTATAACCAGTAACGTAGGTATTACAGCAACTGTAGTGGGTCGGAACAATCCCACGGTGGTACTATTAGCATAGGAAACAATAATTAATTTCAACTTGACACTAGGAATTCGACTGAAATGTGACAGGCACGTATATTTAATCAACTACCTCAGATATAACAGGCAGACGTACAACCTAGAAGAAAAGTCAAGGTTTCCGCAGTATTATTTTTTGCGTTGTTAAAATTGTGAATCTGAAAATATGCCAATAAAAACTCAGTACATATTCAGTATTGTTGACATTTTACAAGAATCAATAATTCTAGGAAACTCTACAAGCATCTAATACAAATCT
Source organism: Schistosoma japonicum (assembly GCA_025215515.1). NCBI lineage: Eukaryota > Metazoa > Platyhelminthes > Trematoda > Strigeidida > Schistosomatidae > Schistosoma > Schistosoma japonicum. The sequence goes on along the minus strand of CM046063.1, from coordinate 11,784,824 downwards.
TTTAGTTTTATTGCACAATCCAAGGTGCTTGAAAAGGATTGTATCTTAAAGGAGTAATATAGAAGTGATGATAAAAAATCAATATCAGATTTACGACTACGAACAAATAACTCAGTCATCTGAAAGTACCGGTCTGGACTACTTGAATGGAGTGAGGGTGGGGCATCAATAGGCACTGCTAATAAGAATTTGCATACTATGACAAAAAAATATCTAGTTTCACGTGGTTTTTATTAGTTGTTGCAATGTTTACCTTTGCTCAGCGCAGAACTCGTAAAATACATTAGTCAATGCAATACACATGACATTCTTATTTCTTTCTATTAAAAATCATGGTGAACTTAAAAATCAATGAATCGTCGTTACAATTTACTTCGTTTAGTGTAAACTGTTAAAATACATCACTTTAGTAGTAATTCATAAAAGTAAGGATGATGAAATACACAACTATTTTCGTGGATGACTTCTACATGTCATTGGTATATAACTTTGTCACTTAAATTTTCCAGAGTATTTATTAATAAGAATTTTGTAGGCTAGTTAGTTTTATCAAATTTAGAAATCTTTGCAGCTCTCAATTACAATCAATACTAACTCATTAGTGAGTAACTTCAGAAGATAAATCTTGGAGTTTTAGTGAGGAAATGTGACTAGTGAACTTCAACAATCTCAAATGTGAAGTAATAACCCACCTATGAAGATGAATGAGATCGCGTAAATGAATTGGAGAATGACTGAATTTGGAAATATCAACCATTGGATTTCATCTCAGTGGGCCAACAGTCAAGCGTTTCTCCTCGCTCGAGACCGGTCACCTCTGATGCGGGGGGTTGGTGTGTGCGCAATTTTGAAGAGTCCTGTTTTTATTCCTAGTAATCATTTGAACAGAGTCAGTTCATGATATCAAACTTAACAATCTCCAAAACAAATGATTACACTTAAATAGTAGTTCACTAAAGTAGGAATGGTATAACCGATAACAGTTTCTACGTACGACCTCAACATATGATTGGCTTATGATTCAGTCAAATTTTCCAGAGAATTTATGAACAAATATTTTGTAGGCTATGATCAATTTCTTATGGGTATAAGAATTATTCAGCAAGGATTCTTTGACGTGAATACATTCGTGCCTATATTAACGAGACTGTGAACTCATATTAAGACAAGACAGTTGATAATAAATCTTAATAAATTAACAGACTTCTTAAAGACATTGAACTCTAACAGATCTCATCACTTCTGTTGTGAAATACTTTCAACTGATTCAGACTCCCTGATTACTGGGTGGAAGCTCGATTCCAAATCATAAAGTAAACTTAATGTTTATGATGACTTGTTCCTGCCTTTCTTATATAATACAATGTCATGAGGCAAGGTATAAAATGCTAGTAGTCATTTCTGTTTTCTAGAGTACGATTTTTAATATGTAGTTAGGTTGTTAGAAAGTGTATTAGGTTTATAAATTTCATGTAAAATGGAAGGTGATCTGAGAATAGTTGGTTGGAAATTTAGAATCTGGGTTTCGTGCTGAGAGGTACTCATTAAGAAAGCATACTTACAGTCCTGATGGAAATTATTTTTCTCGAGAATTCGTTCTTGAATCACCTAGTAACATGATCTGAGGTCGTTACTATTGGGGTGTTTGAGTAAGGACTGGTTTCTTGAAGGAATGTAATGGCTACATTGGCTGATAACTAGTATGATGGTTGTCTAGTCCTTCATAAAGATACTCGGACTCAGTCGGTAAAGTTGCAATATGGACACTAGTCTAAGTAACTTAATACCTTGTTGTGAAAGGTATCCTGATGACTACTCGGAAAGTACTTTGCATCACAATGTGGTTTACGGGACGTCGAGTCACTTACAATGGTGACTACATTTCAACTTACTGACAGAATTTGACTAGCTGTATGAAGTACTAAATAAATGTTATATCACTTCCCACTAAGTGATCAATCAACGTGATGAGTCCCTTTTCGAAATTATACAGCTTACATTTACTACATAAATTAGTTGTTGTCTTTTTCTTAAATAATCGTGGCATTTGGCCAATCGAATTATGAAGAAGCACAATAGTGATGCATTTTAGGAAATTTGGCAGATTGGGTTTAGAAGAAACTTCAGTTATTGCCGTATCTTATATACCTAATGAAATTTAGCAGATGCATGGAAAGCTTCTTGTCGATTTCTAACTGGTTCCAACGACTACAAATTCTGTTCACTGTTTACATAATTTGACTTGACAAACCAGCCTGGTAATTTCATAGTGTTGTAATCTATGAAATAAATACTTTTACTGTGCTTCTAGATAAATTTATAAGCGTCTAATTGAAGTAAAAGTTTATTTTAGTGACTGATTTAATGCTTATGAGATATTCTTTTCATTTTAAAATAACACATTCCAACTTCTGGTAGACGATGATGATGTTATTAAGGACAACAATGAAACAACAAACCCCACTCAGAGACATCATCAAAAAATTGTCATCTGAGTTGGTTCAGAGATGATGTAGTAGTTAGTGAGTTTGCCTTTCAATAATTTCCTTACAGATTAAAGTTTCACTTCAGCTTGAGAAACCTAGTAATATAAATAATCCTTAAATTTAGTGTCGTTGGAAGCCAAGTAAGTGGATCTGGACTTAGAAATGGAGTTAAACAATCTATCTGATTTATAAAAATCTACGATTTCCAACTTGAATATCTATTCTACAATGTTTTAGTTGAAAAAAATAACCATGCATATCCCACTCTAAATGCGGAATGCAGTATAGGTATTTTGTTGACCCAACTAGAGTTAGTCATGAAAATGACTAGATGATATCAGTAAATTCTGCATCAAACTATATACATATTTTTCGATCAAAGACGATATTTCCTGTGTTTATTTTTCGGATTATAACCGCAGTATTGGTGTGTTGAAACGTTTTCTGAAGCAGCTGTTTTTATTACATACATTCCACTTACAGTTCTGATTTGATAATATACAAAGTTATGACGTGGTTGAGGGTTCACAATAGGGACCTCTTCGTTCTGACTGTTTTAAGGCAAACTTGGAGACTACGATAATTAAACCAGTAACTGTTAGCTTTTATTTACAAATTCAATAACTATCATCAGTCAGTCAAGTTAACATAGGAATCAGAAGGCTCTGGATTTCGTTTCATTGATGTCCTAGTGAAGGATTGATAGTTCATTACAAAGGCATATGTACAAAGAACCAAATTAGAATGATTAATGTACGAATTTCTAAAGCTAAGTTCTGCTGAGTAAAAGAGGAACTCTTCACTAACTATTCTCAAAAACGTCAACGTAATAGAAACGTATAAAAGCAGTCTGTAAAATAAATACGGGAACTATGATAACATAAATAATAGCAACATCAGTTGAATAAGAAATTAGTCAGTTATAACAAATCTTAACACCTTATTTACTTTTTACATTCCATGCTGACTAGAAAAACACAGATTAAGTGACCAAACTCTAAGAACGAAACAATAACTTTGCAAAACATAGATTAACTACTTTATAGTAGTATGGTTATTTAACATTATTTTAAGCGACAAAATTGAGATGATAGGCCATGCTTATTAGGATGAAATGCCAGTGTTAGGAATACTGGGATACAGAGGCCGACTTCATAAGTATGGCATATTTGAATGTCTGTGAAGTATATATGGCTCTTATTCAACTTTCTAGACATTTGTAGACGTGATTATGAAAAATTATTGGGTTGTTCACAATACAATATTACGCGAAGAATAAACTAGATAATTGTATAGTGGAAGCGTTTGTTCGAGTGGCGGACTGTCGACAAATTGCATAATGTAGGAAGAATACTTTTATTTAGTGAACAATAATTTCTCACCACATAAAAAAGATGGTTATATGCGCAAATTACCAAGATAATAGCGGCTGAACATTCAGAGCTCGGGATAATTGAGTTTCGTATGCTTACTACGAATACAAAGTGAAGTACCATTTACGTGTTTTCAATACACCGGACGCTGTTTAGCATTTCCACCGACGGTAGCATTACATAAAAACATAAAACACCTTACTATTTGCGACCGTATAAAAGGTGCTCAACATGAAGCTGGCTTCATGTGGAGAAAACCTAAGTAAAGTATATCGGTTTCCCATACTAGTCAGCTTAGTAAGCCAGTTCACTTATCGATCCTAATAGCATTTCCGACCTACATCTTCCTTGTTTATTTTAGTGATTTTCAACTTCGCTAATTTTCTCAGCGTTGGTTAAAATACCTATTTAATTTTCTGGTAGCAAAATATTATGACAATATACTCGGATACAACGATCAACTAGACATGGTTCAAAATCGACTAGTTAAGTAGATATATTCAATCTCTATTGCTCCCTTCTAGATCTTGAAATTCCAGTATTTTATATGCACCTTTTCAACTGTTCTCTAGTCATATACTTAATGTTTAATCTTCCTCATTATTATTAAAACATTATTTTGAGTCCTTTGTCATATATCCTGTTATCCTCGATGTTTTCATTGTTAGCTACATGTTACATACAGGATTTCCAGTCATTTAATAAGTGAGTATTGTATAATAGTGTAATCTACACCAAAAACTTCATTTTAAACATATGAAACTATCTACCACGAATGTCACTGTGGCACAACTCAACATAACAAATAATAATAAGAAAACGAATTTAGTTAGGTCTTGAAATTTTACACCAGTATGCAGCAATCTAATTAAATGAACGGAACAACAGAGAATGCTGAATACAACATACTTAGTGAATACTAGAAACGTTGTGGATCAATAAGGGTTCTATTACTTAGTAGTCATGTTATACATATATATTAAATCGTCTGTTGTATGGACTCATTAACTTACAAATTCTCTACAGACTTCACAAACGTTAGTGAATTATTAATTTTGTAAAGAGGAAACTTGCAACTTTTAAACCAATTAACCTAGGACATTTTCATACACTTTTGATAGAAAGCAGGATTTCAATCTACAATTGATTTATTATTGATGTAACTTCTATGTGAAGTATAGGCCTATGAAATTGGCTTTGACCTACAGTGTTTCAATGCGAAATATAACCAGGCTGTTTAAATTGAAAATGCAGCAGGGTTTCAACATGGGACCAGCTGGTTGAAGGTCGAAAGCGTCGGTCACTAAGTCGTTGATTGACACAAAAACGTATAGGCAAAAAACTTTAAAGTTGAACAACTGGATTTATTATTATCAAAGGAAACTAAACAATACAACATCAACAATACCCATTTTATATTTACAAAGACTAACATTTAAGTACATAATAAAATAAAAACCAAAGAAACTGATGAAAAGTAAGATAACTTATGGGTGGAAAAGCCATAGAATACAATGCAGATTATCATGAGTAGTAATGGTGAGTCCAAACATACACAGGGTAGCACGATAAGAAAAAAAATTAGGACAGATTCGTATACAACATAGTCATTTGAGTGTCTATCAACATACACGCATAAATACTTATTTTTATCCATCTCTCAAGTAGTACTACTAAATAATTACTGGATTAAAGGGAGAAAACATTCAACTCTTTTTCTCAGGAATAATTTTACAATTTGAACAGTCGAATGCATAGGATCATTCGAACTGTTACATATAACAAAATGCTAAAAGGAAACAAAAAGTCGGTTAGACCAGTCGATTATAAAAGGTATTAGAGTATTATAGTTTATAGAGTGAACAACCTGTGCGTACATAGTTTAGATAAGGAAAATTATCGCGATATCTGCTGTAGTGGATTGGATTGTTGTCCTGATCGCAAAGTGGTTATAGAGCCCAGATCAAAAAGACCATATGGTGGGAGAAGATTCAGATCGCCAGTTAACTTACGGACAATATTTCTACCAAGCCCAATATCAATTAATAAGTGAGTCAATGGTGTTGTTGCGGTCAGTGTACTCGATGTGACCTCAGTAGGAGTAGAAGTAGACGAAGGAATAAACCGCGTTGTTGCTGATGGCAACACTGTTGAATGACAAGATTGTGGTGTTAGTATAGGTAAGCCTAATTCAATCAACCAAACAAATTGTTGTGCGTTTTTTAAAAGATTAGAATCAACAATAGACTGGGAAGGTGTTAAGTGAACTGATTCCACCAATGGAGTTGTGATTACGTAACCAATTGAACAACGAATTTGTATTTGGTGAATTAGTCATTGTTCACAGTAGTAATGCTGTTATCTGAATGACCGATTATTACTAGGTCAATGCGTATACTACTTGGGAGTTTAGTAATACCTGTAAGAGATAAAAGACAGAAAAAGTAATAACACGGAAAGGATAGTTGTATTTTATAAAAATAACAGTTTGCATCGAATAATCACTGAGTAATAACACCACTGTCATGTGCTTAGTCATTTGTACTAATAGAATTATATCAACCAAGCTGAAATTTGGCCTTGATATTAAGTGATTGGATGTTAGAAGGTCGAAGATAGTCGGCAGAAAACCCTGTATGATCTATCTTCGTTGATAGTTGGTACTCGTTATTAAAATAGTGTCTACATGATCAGTATAATTCTATCAACTTTAAGTTATCGATCAAAGTAAATATCTCAGTCCTATAGGTTAGTTGTGAACCGAATAGCTCTATGGCGACATGGGTTAAGATCGCACAGGGAATATTAATCCCTTTAAGGTTGCAGATGAGCATTGTAGATGAGTGAGACCAGCACTAAACTTAGATCAAAGCAAGGTCTCTTGCCGATTATCTTCAACCACCTGGCAAAAAATAATAATACTAAAACTGATATTCCATGCAAGCCCAATCGACTGAAATATGTAACGTTGCTAAGATCGAAGATGGTAGGTTGGAGAAAGAGTAAATGGGGGACTGATAACCGTCAAACTTTGAAGATAATAGGAAACAACAACTGCATATCAGTCAGTATCAATACTGCTAATTCATTGGTGAGACTTTAACAATTGTAGAGTGAAGTGGATAGGACATATATTGAGTATGCTTACTACAACTTTGGATAATGAGTGACAAAATACCAGTAATCAATAACTATAGACATTATGTAACATGGCGTAGGAGCAGTTGAAGTAGATTAGGTGCATTTGTTTTTTACTTCCCTCCAAATGCATTAAGTGGAATTCATTCCTAAACTGTCATACTTCAATCTCATTTTTTATTGAGTAAGTCAATCATGAACAACGTAGAGTACGATGCATATGCCATACCACATGAACACGGAGATGAACTTTACAAGATTAAAATAGAAGTACAGTGCGACAAAGTAAGTACGAAAGAATAGTGGAACTTAAGATCTAGAAGAGCATAAACAGTGAATACACATGCCCCACTGTGATTAATTCTCAGCCACGTCATTCATCGCCACCAGCCACTTGATCACAATCATCCCGCTGACCCCAACCAGGTAGTTCGCATCTACCAACATGGCTCAAACCAACAGCCAAAGACATCATGAACTGATGCCATGCTTTGGTTTGGCCGCCGTTACCTTTTGTTCTAATCCTATGATAGCTGCAACTGTGTGATGAGGTAGGAGGTGGCTAAGCATAAGAAATATTTGTTCCAACCATCTCAGTCGATGAAGGTTTACGACCACTTCAACGTTTTCCTAGTGCTCTGTATCTAACATCAATATTGTAAGACTTACTGCAATAACACACTCGAAGCCGATAAAATCAAAAGACTGTCTTGAGTTTTCGGAATATTTATATATTTGGACAAATATATAAGTACCACATGTGGTCCCACGACGAATAATTATTAATTTACTTGTCACTTAGATTCAAGGTGATCAAGAAACAACAACAACAAACCAGTCGTATAAATCTGTACCTTGTGCATACAAGCGAAAAAATGATAAATGAAAATAGTTGGCTCGACAAAGAATGTTCCAACCAATGGAAAACACCATCAAGAAGGTTGTCATAACTAGCCAACAAAATGGAGGCAATGAAATTACACAATAAACATTCAGCTACTCATGAGTAACATGGCAATTACAAATAATATTGCTTATTTGGTCATTCCATCATATACGGACGATACCTCGAAGATGATCAATGACCTGAAACCTACATATATATGTATTCTGTTTACGTGGCCAATGTTTCGCATTCGTAGGTTAAAACAGAGCGAACTGTTGCACAGTACACTCACCATTTGTTAATTAAACTGATTCCTGCATGGTTATTGCATGTGGATTTCTGTCCTTTCTTGTAAACTGGGACGATCGCAGATCGAGATTGGTCGGGTGAGATTACGTCCATGTCGCAGACTTTAGGTAATATATCAGTCATCCTACCTGTTAAAACTAGACATCCGTTCTTAAAGATATCTGGAGTCAACCTGTTACTTTAACTTGCTTCGAATTACTTGGAGCCTTTTCAATCTCACTCAGATAGTCTGAGGATGGTCAGAAACAGAAAGCTAGTTTGGGATCAGTTGAACTGTTCATAAAAGTGTTCGGACCATCAATGTAATATAGAATGAGAGTGGGTCATGGACCAAACCTCTTCCGAAATAGTCTAACTAACAACAGGCTTCCTTGCTGATTCGGAACAGTTATAACATTACCTATAGCTGTAACCGTTTTTATCGATTTAGATTCGCACTTACTATTGCTGATGATCCTTGCGTAAACTTTTGTTGGTCTACATTTGAGTAATTGTCACTTTCCATCATTCTTCAAGCCTACTCTTTTTTCAATGAATTGTATTTCTTGTATTGTTTAGATATCCATAACATATGATGTTAACTTCACTACTGTTTTTAATTTTGTAGAAACTTAGACCGACATATATACGGAATGATGAGCAGAAGTTAAGCCTAACAATCATGTCATAATTCATTGGTAAACAAGTGGCCTGTAAAATTAATATCTCTCAATTTTCTATGACATTATGTTCCTTTGTTGATTAAGAAAGCTTATTCTTTTTGCTAGTTATCCTGCTTCTGATTCAGTGGTTTAGGTCAAATAATCTGGTCCTGTGAGTGACTATTACCCGGTTACAATGTATCGCTTAAATTCATCTATTTATTGGCAATCTATTCATTCATAAGATCATAATCAATAAAATACTACTGATCAACCACAACTATAGACAGTTAAATTTAAGTGACTTAAACTTTGAACAACTGAATCATGTGAAATTACTATCAAATTATGTGATGTATAGCAAAGAATGTATTTGAGTTCCAAAGGAAAAGATTATGTGTTATGTCTTTGAGATATATTTAATGGATATATGTCACTTATCTTAAGTTAGGAAGATTTTCTTGACTCAAGTGAACTAGACAACAACTAAATCTACTCTACGAATATAATTAGCAAAAGTATCATTCAAGTATTTATCTATTGTCAGTTAAGTCAAGTTAAACCTTACCTATAAGATATTTATTGTTAGTCGACTGTGATACAAATAAATTTGATCAGATGATTTTATAATATGACGTAAGTAAAATTAAATGACCCTGTGTGTCGCGTAACCTATTGTACCGGGCGCGTTTGAGTGCCAAGTAAATCTCAGTCAAACATACAATGTGCTCTTAACCAGTAAATCTGTAAGAGGTTACTTTAGACCATATAGTAAAGTGGAACATCTCAAATTTCAACACTATTAAATACAAGAATACAACACTTTCTTCCCATTCGTGGATAGAAAGGAATAAATTAATTCTAAAGCTCAGGAAATATAGAGTTGACTCATCTCCACGATATTATTTAATGTGATCCATATCGACAACCGATGACTCCATATTTCAGTTTTATCATTCCTAGTTCTTTTCCTATCTACTCCAATACCAACCAATATCGATAGCCGAGGTAAACTGGTGGTTAGACACATGCAATACATGTCTCAACCACCTCAATCGACAAAGATCCTTAATCTTACTAACCGATTATTTACAATCTTTGACCAATACAATGTATCTAACCTCAGCATTTCTCCTGGTGATCCTAATAAACACGAATAATGCTTCAAAGATACCTACAACTAAACATCAGTAACTTACAAATGCTCTCTACTTTAAAGACAACGTTTCAGTCATATAGTGGAATTGTGCGAAATGATGCGCAGTATATTCTTCCCTTGATTGGTTGTCTTCGCCATAGGTGATTATCTTTCGACAACGAAGTTAACATTCTGAATCTGTTCTGAGATTTCACCAGGCACCAACCTGTTAGGGCTGACGAAACTCCCGAGATAAGTGAAGTGATCAGTACGCTCAACTACTTCACTCTCTGCTATTAGCCCGGATAGTGGTGCAGATCAAACATGTAGCAACACTTCCCATCTAGAAGGAAAGAAATGTATCCCGAAAAAGGACTGGGTTGTTAGGAACAATGATTTAACGTCTCAATCTCACAAGCCATCGTTTAATTACTAAAATAGCTAGATGAATTTGTAATGGTCAGGATTATATCAATTGTGAACAACAATAGTGTATGGATTGGATTGTCGCAAGCGGAACCCAAGACGCTCGTGTCGTTCCATTTGGAACTCGTCGGATGGACGTACCTGCATCCGTGTTGATGCTCACACCAGGATTCGGACTCAGTCCGCCTCGTGCCGAACGCCATCGTGTTCACCAGTAAGCTACTGAGTCAAGGCGAAGGCTGACCAGTTTTAGTCTATGATTAATCAACGGGAAGACACAAACTCATCCTAATTATAAACAACAATAGATTAGAAAAGTGTTAAAGCATGCATATGCTACTTACAACTGGGGCGACGTATAACTTTTACTCCAGGCATACGACTCATCCATATCCGACCAACTGAACTATGGTCGACGATATTGATATCGGCATAATTGAGACCACAATAACTCATATTGTCAAAATCTGCATCATTCTGTTGTTCATTCTGGTCACTAGATGACACACTAGTGATTATACTAGCATTATTATCATTTGTATTGTATCCTGTTGAACGGTGAAGAGGATTATTAACCATATAAAGTCCGGGAAGTTGTTTATTTTTCTTAACATCATCGTTATTTTTGTCTTCATCGTCTACTTCACTTTCCTCCTCATCCTGGTCATCGTAATTTTCCGATTCGTCTTCATCATTATCTAACCCATATTGATTTGGTTTAGGTGCTAAACTCATCAGTAAATGTAATTCATTTCGATAAACAGCAGACATGGAAGAATTATCCATAGGGATATTCATCGTCACCGACATGATTCGTTGAACCCATCTCAGTATGTATGGATGATAACGGTGTGACTAATAAAACACATGCTCCTAGTGTAGATAAATATCGTGCTACGTTTAAAGATAATATCGCACCCAAATGATTGGATCCATTTGGGATGATCAAAATACGAGCTGGAGGTCTATGAAGGATTCTGAGGGGAAATGTAAATACCAGAAAGAAAAAAAAATGATAACATAAAAATTTCCTTATAAAAGCTAATGCACTCTATGCATGTCATTACTAAATGGTATGACTTTGTTCGGTTTCAACTAATCCTTAAAAAATTTTCTAGTGATTCAAGTGAAGATAATTATCGCAGGTCCCAATTAGCGCTGAAAGTTTTGGGGAATAGTGCTTGATAAAGAATTGATCTAAGACGAAAAAGGACTTCTTGGTAATAACTGTTACGAGTTTTTGGACCATCCACTCGTCTCCTCGAATCAGATGTTATAAAACGTACATCTTCAATAGCTGATACCCAAGAACACTTAGAAAGTACTACAAACACCTGTTTTCTTTTCTGTATTATTATGAGTTAATGAAGTGGATTGCTGTTATTATCATGGTATCATACCAAATTAGGACTGCGTTAAAAAGTTTGCGAAAATCGTGCGAATTCAAGTGAGAAGTATTTGTGTTACGTCTATCCTTGTGTTGATATTTTTATTTGCACAACTACAGGCGAATTATAATATATACTAATTTATCCGTATCGCATTATATTACGCAGACCTACTGAATATGCCTAAATTAGTTGATTCTATGCATATGAACTAACTGATTCATTGGAGAGTGGGTGACATCCTAAGAAAATCATCTGCTTCAGCCTAGGTGTCCTAGCAATTTTGCAACCTACTTATAAAAATAATGATAGCTGTTAATGGAAATTTCTTCGCAATATTATCACTTTATTTGTGTGGTGTACATTTTGGTGTCCAATTGTATTACAATTATGTATATTAAATAAGTACGAAATAAACCAAATATTCTCACCGTTGAGGTGTTTTATTCAACTGACGTAAATGTAGCATAATATTATCAATTAATGGGCGAGTGGCAGATTCAATTAGTCGATTCCAAGTAAGACCTTGAAATTTACTTCTTGTAGTTGTAGCTGGTATTAATATATTAGTCTCTGTTTGAATATCTAAGTCTAATCCTGTAGCTAAGTAACACAATAAACGTTGACGTTGCTCTACTTGACATATTGGAACACGCTGACCTGTACAAGTATACCACCAACTTGTGTTATTACGTTTTATAGGATTTATATGACATGGTTTATTGACAATAACATTTGAATCATCTTCTTGTGGTAAGTTTTGCCTACTGAAGGTACTACTGACTGAATAGATGATGGCTTATTACAAGAGGAAGAAGTCGATTGCACAATACTTTTCCCCTTTTTATTCACGCCTTCATGATGATTATCTGCGGATGTTATTGTCATTGTTGGTCTAGTTGGAGCTGTCATTGTTGCGGTTTTCATAGAAACGGAAGATTGAGTTGGAGCAGCTAAAAGGTAAACGAAACCAAAGGTAATGAAGAATAGTAGCAATACATCAATTTTATCTTCAGTCGGGTAAGCAATTTCACCAAGCAAATATAGATTATATGACAACGTACTAAATTGCACACAAATATCTGTTATGATGAAGTAACTTATTTACTAAGTACAGATTTGTATACGCAGTTTTCAGGACACAATGCGTGTGAGGACTAGTGCAACTATCTGGCTACCCAGACAGAAGCAAGTGGAGCGGATGATGAACACATGACCAAGTGGTTGAGATCGATGGTCTGAATACTAGGCTAAAGCTCCACAAATATATGTCCCAGAAAAAGTACAACTATGAAACACATCTTGATAATTTCATCCTGTTGCATTAACGTACTGTAGTAATCAAAGTTGATGAACATTTAAGCGAGATTTTATGTCGCTTATGACTGGTTAGGAAGTACAGACTTGTGTGATGGAGCGGCGAGCTCATGGGCTGAGGCACTTGGCTTTCAGCTGGTAGGCTGCGAGTCTAAACCCGTTTGGTTAAGACTTGCGATATACATAGCAATATCTTCACCCTCACACAACTTAAGTGTGGTTTAGAGCTAAGTACATAAATCCGTACTTATTAGATGAGTAGATACGATAGGAGAAACAAAGTTTGAAACTGAAACCCAGTGTGGTTAGAAAAAACGAACCAAGCTACAATCGCATGTTTGGAATGTTAAGATGATAATATAAATAATATTTGAGCATTAAAAATATTTCATTGATTTATCTGATAAAAATTGGAAATATATGTATATGTGCCTAAGAAATAAAAAAAAATATGCAGACAACTTACCGAATAATGGAATTCCAACACCATCTGGACCTTCGACGAAACGTGGAGGACAAGAAGAATTGTTCATGTCAGAATTATATGTTATCGATGAATGACCTTCACGTAAATCAACCATTTCATAGAATGCACTCTTATTGAACAAGGCTAAATTTCCTTCAAAGTCAAAATCTTCATCAATAAATTCTTCAACACGGATTTGATCCCAATCTGCTAAATTTCTTTGAACGCTACAGTTACCACTACCTCCGTTTAGTCCGCTATTTCCTCCACCTCGATGACTGTGATTGTGATTAATATTACTACGTGAGTGACCTCGACTTTGAGCATATCGGTTGTTACTACTGCCGCCACTGCCTCCACCACAGCTGAACTGGCCTCTAGGTCCTGAATTTGTGTAACGATGGAAAGAATCGCTTTCGGTGCCAGATATATCACTTGCTGTACCAGCTGTTTCCGATACTAGAATTAGGTTTTTTAAAAAAGTGGAGGGAAGTTAAGCAGGTACTCACACTGTTTGACAGACTAACAACTATCAATCTTTATAGTACAAAGAGGATAGTGACAGTTTAATTTTAAGTAACATAAATGACAAAAGGTGGTTATAAATTAGTACTTTCAGTAATAGAAACGGAAGTGTATAAAATAAGTAAACCTTGACGGACACCACTAGAAGTGATCAATTTCGACGACAATCTGCCATAAGCTCTAACACGATATGTGGTGTTCGAGTAGAGATTGTATAAGGTTAATGTACTTCTCCGGTATGCCTTTCAATGACAGATATTGCCACATAACCTTACGATCGATAGAGTCAAACGCCACCTTAAGGTCAAGGAATACAGCTATTGTTGGGCATCTGAAAGTGTGTCTATAGTCCAGAACCTGTCTAAGTGTGAATACTTGGTCTATACAACCACGTCTAGTGGTGTTCGTCAAGGTTGTCCGCTTTCCCCATTTTTATTTAATTTTATCATTGACGTACTTTTAGAGTTAACATTGTCATCGTCTGATTTCTCTGGGGTTGACCTCCTTCCAGGAGATAAACTTACTGACTAAGAATATGCAGATGATATAGTCCTATTGGGTGATGCTGATAAAATGCGAACTTTTTGAAAACCTTAAACATGAATGTCAGCATGTTTGGGATGCGATTCTACTCATCCAAATGCAAAATGCTGCTTTAGGATTGGCTTAATTCGGCACCAAAGTCTATGATAGGGAGCGAAGCTATTAAATGTGTTGACCACTTTACTTATCTCGGGAGCCTCACCGGTCCTGACGGTCTGGCGTCTGATGAAATCTCGGCTCGTATACATAAGGCCCGATTGGCTTTTGCCAACTTGCGTCGCTTGTGGCATAGACGAGACATTCGTTTACTGACGAAAGGACGCGTTTACTGCGCAGCAGTTAGATCCGTTTTACTTTATGGATGTGAAATATGGCCATTAGGGATAGAGGATATTCGTAGGCTTCTAGTCTTTGATCATAGATGTCTCCGAAACATTGCTTATGTTTGCTGTGACCACCGAGTAAGTAATTCGTGGGTTAGGAATAGAGTACTTGGTAAATACGGTAAGTCTATTGATGAAGTAGTGAATCTCCACCGACTGAGGTGATCAGGACATGTGTTACGTATGCCTGACCACCGTCTACCTCGACGAGTAATGTTGTCTGTTGTGGGAGTAGGCTGGAAGAAAGCTAGGAATGGCCAAACGAAAACATGGGACCAATCCATGAAGTCATTGAAAATTGGGCTGAGCCATGTTAATAGATGCAGACCACCTGGTTGGGGCACACGCGATAATCGTAACAAATGGTTAGAGACTTTATGTGGTATGGCTCAAAATCGTTCGCAATGGCGCAGATGCATCCACTCCTTGTCTTCATCTAAATTCTAGTTTTTGAGCTTCTCATAATTTTCTTTTTACTGAACCACTTTTTTTTGTTTAAAATCTTATCTCTGATCTCTATACCTTTTGATTAGTACTTACTCTGTTACTACCTCCCTTACTCTGGGATTTGGTCCGACAATTTAATTCCTATCTGGTGATTGAGGCATGGCAACTTGAACTGATGTAAGCATATACCAAGTTCTACGTTTTAACTGACTGACTGATAACAGTAGAATCTGATATTATGGTGAATTTTCCAAGTAGTGATGGATATCTGAGAAATGATCAATTTTAATAAAAGAAAACAAGCAAGCTTAATAAAATGTCTTACTTGAATAATTGCGCTGTTTAGAATGACGATGATTACTAACACCATATTTACGAGCTGGACTAAAGTTACTTGGTTCACAAATGGAGGCTTTTGCTAATGCATTGTCTAATAATTGTATGTCGTTTGAATGTCCAGAATCATTATTGTTATTATCACCACAAACATTACTGTTATTTCCTGGTGCACCAGTTGTTCTATGAATGATAGGCGGTGAGTCAGGGCAAACATAAACACTGCAAGCATTGGGAATATTTCTTAGCCATTCTCGACGTTGTTCACGTGAAGAATTAGAAGACTTATTTGCAACTTTAACCGGTGTATCACTACCAGAGGATTCACCATCACTTGCAGTTGAAAGAATGCGAATATTTTGGATAAATCGACTCCTGTACAATTGAAATATAAATTGTTATTAATAACAAAAAAGAAAGGTAAACGTTCATGTATTAAAAATGATACAACTTTCCGATATTGGGAATGAACGTTGAGAGTTTCAGGTTACTTGTGTAATTAACCTATCGAATATGAAGCATACAATCGTCAACTAGATTACGAAGATTTGCATCAGCTTCATCAGTGAGTTATATTTCTATAATGCAATATATGAATACAGCTCTAAACGAAGCAGGGAATGACCTAAAATTTTAAACATTGTTAGCATCAAGAAGGACAATTCAACGGCGTGGGGAAACGGGGAGTGATAACGTCCCTTTTATACTTACGATAGCGCTCGAGATCACCCTGTTCACATTGCAATCCCTACTCTTCCTAACATTTATGAGCAGTCCAAAGGCTCATCCCAAATGTTTTTAAGGACAGGCTTCTAGTTTTAGCAGATAGGCTGACTGGTATATTACCTAAAGTCTGCGACATCGACGTAGTTCCATCCGACTAATCTCGATCTGCAATCGTCCCAGTTTACGAGAAAGGACAGAAATCCACATGTAACAACAATGAAGGAATCAGTTTGACTAACAAATGATGAGTGTACTGTGCAACAGTTCGCTCTGTTTTAACCTACGAATGCGAAACATGGGCCACGAAAACAGAATATATATATGTAGGTTTCAGGTCATTGATCATAAAAATCTTCGAGGGATCGTTCGTATATAATGGGATGACCAAGTACGCAGCATTGATGTTAGAAACAGGGTACTAGGAAGACGCTGAAGTGGTCGTAAACCATCGTCGACTGAGATGGTTGAGACATATTATTTATACTTAGTCACAGCTTACCTTGTCATACGATAGTGGCTGGCATGGAAGTAGTATAAAAGGTAGGGGCGGCCAAACTAAAGCATGGCATCAGTCCATAATGTCTTTGGCTGTTGGTTTGAGCTATGTTTGCAGATGCAGACTACCTGGTTGGTGTTTCCGCGTGATAGACGTGACTAGTGGCTGATGACGATGGGTGACATCAATCACAGTGGCGCGAGTGTATTCATTTTTTATGTTTTTCTAAATCTCGGGTTCCATTATTCTTTCGTACCTATGTTTGCTTCATTCCTTCACGTTGAATTATATTGTGGTATTAATTATGTAAACTTAATCTAGTCGTAATACTGGGTATGGGAACTTGGGCAAATGGGCATATGTGCCAGGTTTTATGTTATTTCATGGCTGACTCTTCAGAGTCTGATCTAAAATGTTTGGGTTGTATCCATCGACGCAGTTTGTTAGTAAGAAGTGAGATATTTAAGTCTTTATTACTAAGACTTGAAAGACAATTACAAAATATAAGATTAATCAATCATTAATAAACAAAAACTGGAACAAAGGTTTAGAAGTAAAATGTCATCCAAATGTTTTGAGTGGCAATAAGCCGTTGAGAATATGAAACAAACCACCTTTATTAAGTTCACAGAAGTGGTAGATATGAGATTATAAGCAAATGGCCATTAACTGACTATAAAAGTCTTCTAATCGGTTTGAGTGGGGCCTTAGTTAGTGCTTAAGACGTGACACTAATTTATTGAGAAATATTTTTTAGTAAAAACAGTTAGAGGGAGTGCAATCATGATGGCTAAAGCCATTAATACTGGGGGTTAGTGGAAATTTTTTTAGATGGGATGGT
The DNA here is from genome assembly GCA_025215515.1 of Schistosoma japonicum. Taxonomy (NCBI): domain Eukaryota; kingdom Metazoa; phylum Platyhelminthes; class Trematoda; order Strigeidida; family Schistosomatidae; genus Schistosoma; species Schistosoma japonicum. The sequence continues at coordinate 11,766,959 of CM046063.1, read as the reverse complement.
TTATTACTGATCACAATGTTGAGGATATGTGCTAAATTAAGAGCATCAAGGGTAAGCGATTAGTGGTCAAGGTGTTTGACTTGCGATCAATACACCCCAAGTTTCAACATTACTCTATTTCTGTCAGTTAGAACAAAGCAACACCATCATTAGTCCGTACTTGAATTACTCCATAAATTAGAGCAAATGAGAATTTGCTTTGGGGCTTCACGTTCTGTGTAGCAGACCTACGTACTAAGATCGAGAAAATATAATAATCAGAACGATATTACATTTATCTGAAGACTGATATTAATTATACGGGAAATTGCGTCTTCTGTGCTGAGTCGGTCAATCATAAAACTCAAAGGACATAAATTCGGCTTATATCATTCTGGAGGAATAATAATGACAGGAAGAGATGCATAGTACTGAAGCGAATTAAAAAAATGGATAGATTACTAAAAAACCCGTGAAATAAGGATAGTCTCGTATACAACGAGTGAGTTAGCAACACAGACACTGCAAATTATAGTGACAGAATTAATGATCACAGGTAAAATTTTTTTACGAAGACTAGTTAATTATTAGTTTAAATGCAAGTCATAACACACAAAGGCCTATTTATATTTGATTGTACCTAGTCCTTTAGGTGATGCTGGTTTAGATGGAGGTAGTGGCATAGATTCTATTGAACTATGCTACTAAGTGATCGTAAGCGCCTAGTCACTCAATGGCCAACAGCAATATATTTAAAACTGATGTTGCTTTATATATAGACGATCGAAATAAACATAATGTGCTGTACAGTAAAAGTGACGAGTGAATGAGAGAATAAACATGCCTTTATGAGAAGAAATAATGGAACTCACTCAACCGCAAAAGACGGGATCGTAGGAGGATAATTGTTAATTACTGCATTTATAAGGCTGATTTTCTTTTCGCTGACGTTTGAGACAACACCAACGATCTTCCCTAATTGAGATGACGTTAACTCAACTCTAAACCCGGTATACTGGCTTGTCATGGAAAAACGAAGTACATCGAGAGCAACTGTACGTCCCGCCAATAGATTATAACATTTTAAACACTGAAATTAACATCCAATAATACACTGATATTCGTTGAAAAAGAAAAAAATAATTTTTTTTGAGTCTTACACCATCGACTTTTATTGTCAGAGCAGGGAATGCCTCTTTTCATTATATATATTATGAACTGATCACTCATTAAGAGAACATAATAAACCTAGGCTACCTTCACTTACGACCATCTTCTTTAACGCCATATGGTTACATGCTACCACTAGCTGTCAATTATGACTATTTTCAGCAATAATATGCCAAAAGCAATTACGTAAAATTTCCAAAGATCGGATATGACGCATGGTATTATAGTAAAATACCTGACTTCTAGGGTCTTCAAGAATCTACACGTAAAGGTTGCTAAACCATGTTACTTGGAAGTTACCTTACATACTTTGCACCAGAACATCGTCATTTTCCCCGGCTCTCAGAATTGAAGATTCGCGAAGACATCTCGTAAATTCAAGAGAGTTTAAAACTAATTACTTGGCAGATGCTTTACAATTGAGTTTCTAGTTGATGATGCTAGTTGCTTTACGAAGTTTCGTCGTGGACCTTTTTGCAGACCCTCCATAATGAGACATCCACTCCTAACAATCTATGAAGCTCAAACTAAAATGTGATATAGTTAGAAAAACCCAAATGCTGATAGGTTCGTAGCTATAAATAATTCCCCAAATAAATAGTTACAAAAGCTCTCTGTATTGGTGCTAATCATGGTTATCGTAGTAAACACGGTTTAATGAAGGCACATGGTCAAGCATCATCACCAGATCATGACGCGAAGCTACGTGGAAAGCAACTCGTTTTCCAGTAAGTCAGTCTAGAAGTTACTATTTCTTTAACGTTCTACTCACAACCAAATATCCCTTTTTCTCCATCCATCACTGCCTTTTCATTTGCTCTTATTCGTACGTGTGGGTTTAATCATTTGAAGCTACTTTGTATATACGGTAAAAGTGATTTGGTCATATACATAGTACACTTCAGGTTTTAGAAAACAACTGGCTGATGTTACATAATCCATGATGTCTCCTGTGCTCAAGGCAAAATTTTACACCCATAAATTTGTTAGTCATCGAGTACGTTGTGAACAATAGCAGCAAAATAAAATATGTGAAATAAACCAACTTTGTCACTTTCATCAAAGGTTTTTTTAATTAACTGGTAAGCTCACTCCATCGGACTGGATATTCGTATAATATAGATGACCAACGGGAACAAAACCTTACAAGACATGGGTAGCTTATACAAGAATATACTTCTGTGAAAATAAGCCCAGTAACAATTGCTAGACATTTTGCACGATCCTAACAATGTAGTTTTCAAAACCACGAACTGCCTATAGTTCTTCATTAGCTCATGGAAGAAGGTACATATTAGGTTCTATGATGTCAAAATACTCAGCCCCATTTTGAATTACAACGGCTTATCGTTTAGACTTATTTTCCGTTTTGATGAAAATTCGCCTAAAGTTTTATCCATCAAACTTCGGCTTTTGACCATTACATTTAGTAGCTGCTTTATAATGCATTGGGTCACAACCGCAAACATCCACGAACACTAGCCTTTCAGGGCTCAAATTTATTTCAAAATCCTACTGGCTCTAGCTTTTCATGGGTCCTAGTGTTATTACACCAAAAATAGTTGGTTTGTCCAACATCAAATGAGTGTGCCCGGCTGATAAATGCTCGTCTGCCCTATGCCCACTCAGTCCCAAACCGGAGATAGAAGAACAAAACAAGACGATAGACAGAATCATATTATATGTCACACATCCCTTTATATACACACAATCAACTAATTAGGAAACTAACATTATTGTAAGTTAGGAACACTATGAGTGTAAACTGGAGTAACGTATACATAATCGACTAACCTTAGTTCGTCAATGAAAAATTATATAATAACAGTTAACGTGTCAAATAGGAGGATAGGAAAGAGGGAAACTAAATAATAATGGAAATAAAATGTCCACCTTGAATACAACCGAAAATAATGAAAAAGTCTACAGAAAATCAGTTCTCCAAGATAATCATTCTTCTTTAAGTGCCTGTTATATCACCTAGTTACGGAATCCTTTAAGTATTTCTACAACTCCGAATGACTGACCACTAAATTTGTGTCTCTACCACTAAACATTGCCTTCAGCGCTTGGTTTTAAATAATAAATCTCCGAAGTCCTAAGATGCATGCATCTATCCACAGAGTATGGACTGTTTCAAAAACGCAGCTCTTGTTTTAAGACAGGCAAACAAACGACGGTATCTCTTCCACGTTCCTCAATTATATATGATCCAAACATATCTCCACCAACGCTCTGAAAGAAATTGTTACCTTTTACCAATATCCAGTTTGCAATCAGTGTTATAATCTGCAGTCCAAAACGAGTGTTTCTTCTTTTACTGTCTAAACATTTATTAACCACACTTCTGAAAGCCGTTCCTGCTTTAAGTGTTTAGTACTTTTCTCTCACACTCGCTACTACTTACGTAGTTACCAAGTGACTCTCAGTAATGCAATAGTGTGGAACTATTATACATGAAATTAAGGTACTGCTTGGCAAAATAACCTAATTTTGCATTCTAGATAGCATGTCATACGACCATTCACTCCAAATACCAAGTATATGATCACGGTATTTAATCTCGTATGTGTACTCTCAGTTCCTTTTGTAGGATTCAACGTTTCCTTAGGCTTTCGATTGTGTAGTTTTAATAATAAAATTGTATCCCAGTTGCATACCACAAAGCTTTGGCGACCTGACATTAAAAGTACTGTTACGCCAACGGTGCATTGCCTCTGGTATTTGAATAATCTTAATAATCTAGAAGTAGTTTTCAACAGAGTATACTAACTAGAATGGTAATCAATTAGCTGTCGTGATTTGGATCTTTTTGTGATAGTTTGTACCTGGAGCAGATTGCTTTATCACTTACGTGCCTCCGTGTACCAAAGGTCCTTCTTCTTTCTTAGTCTACTTCTAACTCTTTTAAGGAGTGTGAACCTTTTAGTCACCTATCCACAAGGATATCTAGACGCACGATGACTGTTTACGTTAAAGTAGAAGGGGTTAATCTTGACACTGAATGTGGTCACTGCTCTTTGTGAGATAATTCCTTAATACAATCCGCTCTACTGGCGGACAGAGCCAGTTCGCTTGCGAGGAAACCGATGGTGTTTTAGATTCTAAATAATAAGCGATAGTAGCCACCTCACCACTAAATGTAGTTTGTCAGCATTTATATTTCGTCTCGGCTGCAGTGTACGTTGTTTCAGTAAATGATCCAATGACAGGTTCCTTATTCTCGGTGCTTGGTCCTACTGATTGTGTGAACTGAATATTCCTTCTGAAGTGTAATCTGTATATACTTACTTACGCCTGTTACCCCTCTCGGAGAAGCATAGGCTGCTCACCAGTATTCTACATTCAACTCTGTCCTGAGCAATCTTTTCTAGCTGTCTCCAGTTACTGTTCATCCTTTTTATGTCTGCTTCCAGTTCTCGACGCAGGGTGTTCTTTGGCCTTCCTCTTTTCCGTTGTCCAACAGGATTCCAAGTTAGTGCTTGTCTCGTGATATAATCTGATGATTTGCGCAATGTATGTCCTATCCATTTCCAACGCCGTTCGCTGATGGTTTCCGGCCAATAGACATTCAATATTCTGCGTAGACAGTTGTTTATAAATACCTGTACTCTCCTGAGGATGTTTGCAGTAGTTCTCCACGTTTCAGCTCCATACAGAAGAACTGTCTTGACGTTCGAACTGAAGAGTCTAACTTTGAGGTTGGTAGACAGTTGTTTGGAGTCCCATATATTTTTCAGCTGTAGGAATGCTGCTCTTGCTTCGCCAATCCTTGCCCTTACATCTGTATGTAATCTGTATAAAGCCGAGTTGCAGTTGTGGTATAACGACCAAACCTACACATACAGACAGTAAGAAGTCAGAAAGCGGTGATGAATAATCCGAAAAAATATATGGACTTAAGCAGGGTGCAAACGATATAGAAACGTCTGTTCAGATTGATTAGAGGAAGAGTTAGTTTCCATGATGGGTCGGGTTGCAGCCTGATGGTGGTGTATGACCAAGTGCCTTCATTCAGCTCTGTCCACTAGGATAAACATGATCAGCTACGATGTTGAGAGCTAAGTTGAGAAACGAGTTTGCATCAACTGAATAGATAGTTATTCTGTATTTAAATGGTCTATCCCTAAAAATGTCACCTTGTCATGGGAAACTGAAACGACCCAAGGTACCTTGATTTGTAGGAACATCTCTACTGTATTTGAATTCACTGCAACTGATGACTGGCGAAATTAAGGCGGTATGTCTAAGATATTGTTTAACGAAAACCTTTGAATTTTACAGAGCTATGAGACACAATTAGAATCGTTTCCTCCATTATTAGATTAGCAACCAGACGGTGAAATAGGCACGATTTAGCAGGTGTCCCTTTATCAACCCTTTAGAGATATCTATTCTTAATATATTCTATAACCTCTTTACACTCAAACCATAATTCAAAATGTCATAAATGGCGACCCCCCTGGAGTGTTGCAGTCTTTTAAGTTCTACCTCTCTATCTCAACCAACAGTTTATTCAATCTTTCGAGGTAGATCTATAAGAAAATGGCTATCTTCGTACTTATCGGATCGTATTAAGGAGTCAACAGCTTCATTCTTATCGATCTACCATAAACCTTTTTCTTGGGCACTAATCTTGAACTCACTATTGCACACATACTTTATCATAAACTCGACTTCATTGTAGCACAGATTCCTTACTTGTTTTGGCGACCAAGTCAATCGGGCCTCGACAGCATAGTGTTTACTGGCATTTCCGAATTTCTGCTCCACAACTTCGGAAACCTCGGAGATAATGCCTCCAGTTAGTAGCATTATCACTTTGTCCACTAGTTTAAGGGTGACGAAATGAAATAAATAAAGTGTATTACTAAGCAGAACGTTACTATGTATAAGTACTTCCCCTGGTTTAAAATTAGGAGTTGTACAAGCGGATGAACCTCTTATCATCGGTAGCAGGCATCACTTCACCGGATAACGTCATAGAAAAATATGTCTTGTTAATTACTAGAGTGCTCTCTGTACCTATAATACACAGTCGTTGAACTAAGTCTATACCAATCAGTATTACATTTGAATTGTTGTTTATCTATGAGTGTGAAGTGTACCCGAGTATATGACCAAGTTACGTTTGTCGGACAACCAGAGCCACTTCTATCGATTGGACCCACTCTTACGAATGAGGAGAAATCAGAAGGCATTGAAGGATGAAAAAGAAATTATATTTGATCGCAAACAGAGCTTCAATGGGATAGCAACGTCTAGGCTGGCAAACTAGAGAGAGATGCTATTCACGGTAATTTGATTCGTAATCGGGTGGTGATGCGTAGCCGCGCGCCTTCAACTAGTTGTGTCCGCCAAAACAAATACGGTCAGCATCAATGTCGATAGCCTATGCAACTATTTATTTTGGAGATTATTTACCACTACAAGTGTATAACCTCGGAAGTAAGAAGAGGGCATAAACTCTGGCTGGAAGGTAACCCCGAAATTCTTCTCTTTAGTTCTCCATTAAGGAAATTGGTCTGTTTGAGTTTTTTCTTAGAAGTTTCTGTAAGTACGGATTGTTCTAACTAACGTAACTTAGTTTTTAGAACAGATTTGTGCTGCGAATTCTAAGAAGTGTTCTGTTCTCAAACTAGTGAAACATTTGTGTGGATTTTTGATGATGGCTAACATTTCTTAAAATCTTTAAGCCATTATTTTTTACGCTTCTTAAAAACTCCTACCACCGGCATCGAATTTAACTTAAGGGTCATATCCAAGAAGGCTAAATTGTTTCTTTAAATCAGTAGAGCACCTAAAAATAATATAAGTTTCCTAGTCGTCCTTTAGCACTTAGTGAGTAAGCATATAGAGGATGCAACAATGATGATTATAGACTGCGTGAACTTTGCATATATACTTCAGATAATTATCATTAATCCATTTTTAGTGGAAACTTGAGAATGCTTTACCAAGCTCTATGAAAATTTTCATTGAACCGTCATACAAATGTTGATCAAAGTAGGTTTTTAGGGTCCGATTTAGCCTACATAAGAACTTGATATTTCACATTTTAGAAATGAACTAATAGAGTTCCGTTTTCAGTTTACGATTGAGTTGGGTGACAATATTGGCGGGATGACATGGTTTTCAATACCATACCATGACTATCCTTTAGATAATTATGCACAGTTAGAACAACCGGTGCAATAACAATTACGTAATCGACGCTGTTCTTCCACCATAGGAAGCGATTCAGCCATCGTAGTTACTATGTATCTGTACAATAATGACAAAATATTGAAAACTTGACGAACTGTGACGAAAATTGACAGAAAACAGAAATGTAGATTAAATACTGGATGCTTTTAGATCTGTCACACAGTTAATCTAGCAAGTGATCTAAGTTGAAGAAACTCGTAATGAAATTATCTTCAAGTTAAGTTCAATCATACCTTAAGCAAACATAGCAATAGAGAAATGTGCAATATGAAAGTTGCTATATTCATGGGGCATCACGGCTTCTACAACATCTAAGTGAATTGTAAATAATTCGGATAAATAAATTTTTTGAATGACCTTCTTGTCATATTTATGAATCGTTTTTTATTGCATTCAATCAGTATCATTCAGCTAACGAGTCTTGTAAACAACGAAATGTGTATCCTGGATTCTGTTGTTAGGTACAATCCATCTTTAAATAAATTGTTTCATCATAATTTCATATTTTTCAACAATTTACATACACGATTTTACATACTTGAGATTGAACTCGGAATATTGAAGTCGTGCTGATTTATTATTCATAAGTTCACCTTTTCCAACCACAGTTCATTCTCAATATATTCTGATTGTTAATAACTATTATATATTAATAAAATTGTGTTCTTACTCATTCAGCATAATCATCTACACAAACCATGTTTTCCTATTGAAAGATACTTCCGGAAATAAATCACTAATAATAAGTGACAAACCATTATTATTATTGTCATTATTATCTATAGATAATGTATGGTTTGCATTCATCAGAGGTTGTTCTCAGCTAGATATCATTGTAAATCAAGGACTACAAGACAGCTGTTTCTTCCTAGTGTAGGACTCTCCAGTAGCAGTGATCAACTTCTACTCCACAAATGTTCGAATTTAGGATCTTTAAGCTGAGCAGTGTACAAGAAACCATCCCTGCTACTATGACAAACATTGACAACAAATTATGCCAATCTCCATAAACCATTTTAACCTAAAATAATTAGTAGTTGAAACCGTGAATTTCTAGCAAATCCAACTCTTTTCTTCTCACTTTTCTATATCAACCAACTATTTCTATAAAGATGATATTATCAAATATTTCAAGAAATAGGGAAGAAATAAATCCCTTATAATGGTGGTGGTGGTGGTGGTGATGGGGATATGTTACACAAAGAAATATATTGTTAACCAATGAGATTAGAGTTTTTATTTTATCAGAAAGAATACATTTCAGAAGTATTTATCATCATATAACCGATTGGTTAACTGTTCCGATTCGAGAACACTCTCTTTTGTATTTCAGTCGATAGATGAAATAATGATTCTGATCAATTTTCTTGTCTCAAGTTCACATTTTAGAAAGATCTTTCAGTCAAAGTTGTATTCTTTTTCTTTTCTTCTCTAATTCATTTAACACAATGAATTCATTCATGATCTCTTCTATTATGAATTGGAATTCATCTTATTCAAATACAATGCCTACTTATAATACAAATAATAACTGGATAACATCAGATTCATCTAATTCTACATTCAATAATCAACAGATTAGCGATATCCTACTAGATAAATTAAAACAAAATTCTGTTGCTTCATTTATTGAAAAATGTTAATCAGAATGTTACTATTTTCAATTCTACAAAACAATATGAATTGATGACAAATTATGAAAATTATTTACACATACTTTTGAATCAATCCAATTCTTCAAATGATTCATTGTTCAATAGAATAACAACTGAACATCATCCATTAATTTATGATATGAATAATCAGTCACTACAAAAATTCGATAATAATAATAATAATAATAATAATAATAATAATAATAGTGTTACCAGTACAACTGGAAAATACTTGAATACAGGTAAGTAAAATTAGTAACATCTTGGATATTATTATTGCTGGTACCATTGTTACTGCTGCAGACACGGCTGCTGATGATGATAAGGAGATGCAATCTGAATATTTTATTCGAAATAGATCAAAACCTTATCCTATTCAACAGTAATTTTCGTTAATATTAACTTCTTCGGAAATAGATCAGAAGTATTTATCGTTGATTTCTGCCCCCCCCCGCCCCCACTCAGTTCCAGTACTCTGTGTATATTGTAGTGAATGTATGTATTATGATATAATATTCATCGTAGTACAATTAAAATTACAAACTTATAGATATTCAGTATTTTGTGGACGTTAGACTGCAATCATTATATTGAACCTAATTATATTGAACGGTTAATAACCCTAATTTACTTCAATTAACTGAAATGATGTCACTGCTTAACTTTGACAACTTTAAGTTGGTGTAATACCATCCAATGACTGTCTAAATCGGCCCCACACTAAAATGACACCTAGACTATATTTCTATTATGAAACTTTTAGAGAATAGCCAATTTTATCAGATAATATATATTAAAGATGAAAACAGAATGAGGCAGTACAATCCGGAGGGAACTAGGCTACTATATATGGCAAATTCATTTAGTAGATTGAATAACTGGCGTCTTTCACTACTGGCCTTGATAAGTTGCGATAAACTATTCAGTGTTCAACGTAAAAATCTTCGTAGGTTAAGATGCATTCAGCGTAAACGAATAATTTGATTATCACACTAACCTTATAACACTGACTATGAAAAGAACTGACAATAGTACGGTTTTTTACAAGAGAGTTAATGGTTATAAGTCTTCTTTTGAATGATATTCCAGACATTCACTGATACGAAACCCTTAACTAAGGAGTAAACAGATTGTACAGTATTGTTAGGTCATTAATATTTCTGGAATTAATGTTACCTAATGATGAATTTGTTTTCTAATATTTTTCAACCCAACTAACATTATTGTGATCAAGTGAATAAATCATGAATGTCTCCTCTTTTAATCGCTGGCTTGTGATAGATACAAAACTATTTGCCAACAATCGGTACCGAGATTAGGGCAAGGAACATTCAGGACTCCCTCTAAGTACTTAAACTTACAGAAATATGCTGGAAATATACCTGTACATATTTCTGACTCCTGTTCGTATTATTCCTTCTCATGTAATGCCATTATTAGGTTGCAGCGTTGTCACTCTCAGTACGGTTGTTTCATAATTTGTACAGACTTTAAGTCAGTTGGAAATAGGCAGAATCAATTAGCACCACATACGGTGTCTTGTTCACTATTCAGTGAGGTAAAACCTTTTTCGATATGATTGCTTTGTGACTGGTGAGTGCCGTCGTGGACATGCGTCTCACCATATTTCATGTATTTCTTCTGGATGTACCGATCACATTCCGGTATTGATTTTTACATGGAAATTTAAACCCAGTTCTTATAAACTCAAATATCAAGAAATCATCCATTTAGTTACTCATCAGGTAAGATGGTTCTAGTAAAGGGTTTACATTTTACCATTGTTGATATTCAGGATTATAACCAATCAGTCAATATTGTTATTGGTGCATCACGATTCAACTGCCATAAAATCGTAGTATATTTTTCATTATGGCTTAAAGTTTTTCACTATTACATATCCACGGCTTCACATATACGAACGAATGCATAATCCTACGATCGTAATTATTTACTACTCACATGTTCATAATATTAATTCTCAATCCATTTTTGATACCGTTAGTCAGCATCTAAGCTCACTCCTAACTTAACACAACAACAAATCTAATCTTTGATGACAATTAGGGTAATACTCAAAATGTAAACAAATTGTGTGAAATCATTTCGTTTTATACTAATTTAAATAGTATAAATATGAAGTGGTTTTCTTGGTTTTGAGGTTATTGACACTTACCGGTGAGATATCTACTTAAATAAGAACCAATCTATGGGAATGACTCTATTTTCTGCAAGAAATAGGCCATATTTCACTGAGATAAAAAATGTTATTTTGGGAACATGTTGTACCCTTGGGGATTTCGACATTCCTAACATTTCCTTATCTTGGAAAAACATTGAAAATAAGGTTCCACTTATTTATCCTGAATCTAGGTGCTATCAAGTACAATTAAAAATTTACTGAGCAGAAATAAAACATGATTGGTTACAATTAAAACCAAATAGTCACAATCTACAGACAGTCTTATTCGCCAAGAAAAGGTGTCGGAACCGTGTCGTACTAACAGGAACGACACTTTGCCACACTACACATTTGCTGTTTTTCTTACCATTTTTGCTGCTTCTGAGTTTTTGAACTGAAGAACAATAACGATATACAATAACTTCATCTTGATTGTTCCTCAGCAGTCATGGTATTCTGATATTCTGAATTATCGGTTCTGTTTTTTGGTGTCATTTTAATATTCTTCACTTATTTCTTCGGGTTTCGAACAGAGAATGTGTGTGCCTATCATGTTGAGTAATTAAGTCTATTCTGAGCTTTGACTGGTGATTTTTACATACACGTAACAGGGGAGTTTATTTCCTTAAAGTAGAAGCTTCATTAACTTTATGTTAATTTCCTCAGGTCTCCGGGTTTGTGATATTTATTCGTAGCAGTGTAAAAGAAGCTTATTTCAGACGTGATCTTGCTGATTAATATGAAACATTGGATTCAGTTATTTTATCTCCTTATCCATATTTTTCTGATAATTTTTTAATCAATAGTTTCTGAGGTAGAATAAGTCGATTCAATGATGGTTTATTCTCTTACTGAAAATTAACATACTGATTAGCTCAAAACTGTTATTTCCTAGGTTGCGGTTGAGCTTGTTGTATAATTCGTCTCCAACTGTTGTGACTTTGGGTATTTTTGAGGGGTTTGATATCCCTGACAGAATCAACTAGTGGGTGGTTAAATAATAAGGGTTAACGATGTTAAAATATCTTACAAGCAGATGTCATTACGATATTGCATACATTCAGCAGTTTATTATTTAGAATATTACGTCACTGGTTGACTTTAGTTAGACAGTCAATAAAAATCAAGAAACGATGAACAACGTTTTCTTGTTGATATGAGATTCAACGGCTTCATCAGAGATTGAAAGCAACATATTCGGGTCCACATAACAGGCATTTAATATTCAATTAGTGATATCTGTCACACATCCTACTTGACTGAAGTCTATCGATCATGTTTATTTATTAGAATCAAGGAGATTAACCTCTCCAAGTTGATCATTAGTAAGTACATGATGAGATTAGAAATGTATGCCACTTGCATACCAAACCTACAGTTTGAATTTTAAGTGATCATTTTGAATCCTGGATATCATGAATTCGATCCCTGCTTGTGTCTTGGATACGTATTACCATTTTGAGGAACTTCGTCGTAATGGAACTGCTGTCTAGTGATTCCTGATCTTAGATGCTTATATAATGAAAGTTAGTTTTTGACGTAAAATTTCAAAAATAACAATCACCACAATACTCAATAGCAACAATTTAATATAGAAAATATCTCTATAACATCAATAAGACAAGACTAGAATATTTACAAAGTTCAAAAGCTTTTGTAGTCTTTTTAAAAAAAAATTTAAAACACTAATTTTGTTACTAAGGTAACAGTTGATTTTATTTTCAAATTTACAGATTTAAACAGATTTCAATCAATTTCACTTTCACAAGATAATGAACAATTATCTAAGCAATCAATTATTAATCAATGCCAATATAACAACGATATTGAATGTTCAAGTGATAAAGAGAATTGTTTAAATGAATTACCGGAATGTAAACAAACCATAAAATCCAATGATCTTTTAAATATTAATAATAATAATAATAATAATTCATGTTCTTCTATTAGAAATCGTACAACTTTTACTAACTATCAATTAATTTGTTTAGAACGAGAATTTCATCATATTCATTATTTATCACGTATTAATCGAATAAATTTAGCGCAAAATTTAAATTTAACTGAGAAACAAGTGAAAATTTGGTTTCAAAATCGTCGAGTACGTTGGCGTAAAAAAAATTCATTGAAGACAGCAAACATTAGATGATGATGATGATGAAGAAGACGGAGATCCTCTTCTTTTTTTATTGATGTTTATTATAAAAACTGAGATGAATTTATATAAATTGATAACTTTGTAAAGAATAATAATAAGGATAATAAATTTATTTTACATAAACTTGAAGCCGTACATTTTTATAGTGAAAACACTTTTGAAGTTTATTTCTTCCTATCACAGATAGCAATAAATAAGTAAGGAATTATTCTGAGATAGTAGGAGGAGGAGGGAAGGCGTAGAGAAATATTTGTTGTTCAAGTGGAATGTAAATGTTGCACTAACATAGGCTAATAGTTAGACTCGAATCGATTTGATCATGATATTGTAACTGCCTAACTTACATAGTCTTATGCTGAAGTAACATCATTTAATGACACCGTAGTTCTACTTTTCTGTTTCTTTAGTGATGCTATAAAAGTTACAGTGTTGCAAGGTAAGAATATATTTAAAAAGATATTAAGATGAATACATGGTTAGATCGTGATCTCATGTTGTCACGCGTGAAAAATTCACTCTGTACACTGAATTGCTAGTGAGCAATTGTTGATCGTAACGATAAGGAGTAATTCAATCAACTTCCATTGACCATTATATGCAGCACAACTAGGTTGGAGTTTAATGTTATCATGCTTGCCCTATATAGTGATTATGAAGGAGTTTCATTCTATGAGCTGGAGAGTTCAATGATCTTCCGTAATCTGTCTTTGGTAGATAATATCACCAAAGATATATAGTTCGATCAGAAGTGGGCAATGAAAATCTCACTACATTTGACTAAGAACGTGTTTTGTACATATTAATAATAAAGACAATACAAGCAAATATAATCCTGAGTTCAGGAATCAGGCTGAAGTTTTTTTGGGGGGGGAGGGGGGTGGAAAGAAATAGTGGAAGGACAACTCTGAACAATAGTCCATCAAAGATAATATTGACTTGTTTGGAAATCCTAATGCTTCATTTCGAACTTAATTTTGTGTTGATGACATTATCTAGAAAGACAAACCGTGAAAGCATCACGATCGAAACGTGCAGTTTCGAAAGTGCAATTCCACTAAAAAAAGCTACTTGGTGGAGAGTATTTTGAAAAGACTATAATTTTACTTTAATTCGGTGCATGAAATTGTTATAACCTACTACGTCACGAATAGTCAAGTTTCCCAACACTTGACCAACTTACCTAAGTAAAAATGCAATGATCATGAATCCGTATAAAGCTTTATGCCAAACATTGAATTAATATATACATTAACCACGGTTATCTATATGCACACAATACTGGAATAATCCAGATACAGTTAATTTTGTGTATTTTTGAGTGGTTAGGTGAATAGCTCTCATTTCCAAGGAGTCTTGTAATAGTACGTAGCCCCGAAAGGAATCATCCAATTCATCACCATTTCATTTTATTAAAATTGACTTCTCTCGGTTGAATTGTTATACTCTAAATCCTCCATAATCTGCTTTTTTAGATATCATCGATGAAAAATTCTGATAAAACCGGGCTATTAAAATTCCACACACAGTAACCAGAGTATTGTTATATGAACCTTGAATGGGATCAGCTAATTAGTACCACTTTGGGGGGGGGGACCAGTTTCAGCCTAGACAGGGACTCCTCAACAACGTACAGCCATAACATTGAGTAAGATGAAGTAGAGGATGCTTAATCTCTAAGACTAATATGATGAATGTGGGTATTACTTCATGACAAAAACTATATTTAAAGTATGAAAATAACTCTACTAAAATGTCACATTAAATAGTAATAATCGTATTTAGTAATGGATTATTTCCAAAATCAGTTAAAATAGGACATTTTGTTGACTTTTGAATTAGACGTGATAAAACTCACATACTCACTAGGTGATTACCATTGATACCTACGATTTTTCAGTAAATCAATGCCATTTTGAGGGGGTTGAATAGACTTTTTATTTTCTCAGTCGTTTAGAAGTAAAGTGCATTTTTAATTATTGTTTTGACTTATTAAGGTCTTCTAGAATGGGACGAAATAACCGTTAAGTACTTTTGATCTCCATTTAATTATGGTTTTATATCACGAATTAGACTGAATTAGACAGCCGTTGACGTTTACATTTAAACCACTGAGTTTGTTCTCAACGATTAATTCACGATGTTTTGGCGTGGCCTCATCCAATGTTAACGGTGCTAAGTGCTTCACACCCAAAATAGATGAACTCCACTGGTCATGTCTTCTTATTAAAGCTCCAGGAGTTACTTCACGAAATAACCGAGTTAGAAATACCAACCATCGGGTGTCGGTTCAGTGGTCTGATGATGAAGCGTTTGCCGTGAAATCAGAGGGGACCGAGTTTGATCTCTGATGGAATCGTGGTTGTGCACTCGTGAACAGCCCCATACTAAGGGGAAATAACTGCCCAGTGTTTTCAGATGATCAATGGTGGTCTAATTCAAACCAATTCGTCATATCAATTTAACGTTCAAGAATTATCATAACATCCAAATACTTAAGTAAATTTCTAAGGTGTGATGACAATTTAATCATTTTCAAAATTCGAACATCTTTACAAATTTACTATTTTTAATCATAAAATATGAAGTAATCACCCTGTAGGCATTATATTTCTTTCTTTTAAAACAGAATAGAAAACAACACCATATTTCTCAGTATGTAACTCATTTTATCCTGTATATACTTCAACTCTAAATTACAATGACTTAAATTTCATTTGATAAAATAGGTGGGGAGAGAATTGCTTATACAATCAACGTTACTAATATTTTTTTAACTGAAAATAAGCAAACTAAACAAAAGTAATAACATAGCAATTGAGTATTTTCTCATGTTATTTTCTATTATTACTATTATTTAACCATTGTAACTAATCTCATCTTATGGAATAGCACTAAAACCTCATCTCCTTCCCCCCCCCCACACACACACTTTCACTATACACCAACACCTAGGATCAAACATAAACTAAACACATTTTGATCAAGTTTTTTTTTTCGTTTAATTCATCAAAGCAGAAAAAGAACCGACACACTTGAAATGAAATGATGAAAGCCTTACATAAAACCGGAAAAATAACTACCATTTCTCACTATCCACCCCACTTTTTTTCACTCAAGTGGAGAAAGAGAATGTAAACCTAAAAAAAAGAGGCGAAAGTAATCGCTTGAAAAAATAAGTACAAAGACTACACAAACAAAGGAAGTGTTTTTCTTTTTTTCTTGGGATAATTAAAAAAAAACCTCAAAAGAATCATTGAAGTAGGGGAACTGAGCAATTGGGTGACTACACACATGATGCGTAGGCGGTAAATTCATGTGCTTCTATATGTGTCTGTCTATCAATTGATAACATAAATAGGCATCATTTGATTGGTTAGTCATTACAATAGTGAATTCAATTAACAATTTAAAATAAATGATCAGCTGTAAAAATAAGTCAGTGTTTGTTTATTTGAAGAAAACATAAATAAACAATCAGTTCAAGTGAAATACAACAAAATACATAGAACATTATCATAATAGATCTTTTATGCTTACAAATACAGTAAGCATATTTTGATTTTGTAACCAAGTCTTTGTTATCAATTATGAGATAAAAAGAAACAGAGTGGTGTAAGAATCTGAAAGAATAAAAGTAAAATACAATACTGGTGATAATAAACAATCGAATCAATAAATGAAAATAATGAATAAAAAATTCATTATCATTATACTTTGAGTTTTTAACACCTTATGAGTATAGTTACTAATTGAATTGAGCAAGTTTGTTGTTGTATAGTGAAAAAGAAAAACAACATAAGAATTCTCATTTCCTTATATTAACTAGTTCGAAGTAGTTGACAGGAGATTTTGTTTCATATTAGTTGGCATTCGTGATAAAAGACATATTTGCAAATATTTAGAAGGCTGATGTTCTCTGTATGACTCGAATTCGGACCATTCAACCTTGTTGTCTATGACAATGCTATTGAGTTATTCTGATGGCTCTTAACCTCTTACGGGGTGAGTGTTTAAACTGATTCATGTTGAATGGCATATTTATAAAATTCTAGGTTCTGACTGGATTCTATTATTAAAATATAATGTACTCTATGTCGGTTCACTTTGATTATTGACACACAGCAACTTGGTTGATAGAATAAAGTTAACACTAAGGAGTAGATAAACACGACGTTGATGTTGTCACTCAGTGATAAGCCAATATACTTACTATTTATAGTAATTTTACATATACTTCAGATCTAATTCTATTTATAAATTGTTTTTGCATCAAGTTGTTAATTAATCGGCATTACTCAGTGTATTTTATTAATATTCTGACTATTGGACGATGTACGTTACCATGTTTGCCTAGTCCTTAGTACTGACCGAACTCTTTCGATCAAGATGAAATATAGTATATTGTGTCTCTGTCAGTCTCTGTCGCTACCCAAACAGTTGGCATCTCAGACAGCGAAGTTGTGTGGTGTGGTTTAAAACCACACATCGTCCACAAACTTCTCTAATATTTTAGATTTGGATAGTTCATGACAATTAACCAACCGGGAACCTAAACAATGAGAGGTTTACTGCGATCCATCTCTAGTCACTTAACACCTGAACAAACAGTTTTCCTTATCAAGTCATTTCAACTAGTAAATTCATTACAATTTAACAGATAGAATTTGATGGATACTAACCAGTAGAATCAGTCAATATCATAAATACACTTATGCATTTGTTAAGCTGACAATTAAAGTTAACAAAATAAGGTATCGAAATTCCTAGCTAATTCGAATCAGATACTTACAAGTTCGAATCTTATTTTCTTTCATTTCGAATCTACTGATTATCACACATTACACTAGATAATCAGTTATGCAATTAATTACTCCGTATTCTGATATCCACTTGATAAATTCTTCATGTAGTTAATAACATTCGGCTAAATCAAACAATTTTCTGCTTAATTTCATGCGGATATCTCTAAAATTATGTTAATTAGTGCATATCAAATATAAAGTCCATAATCATATATCCCCTCCTCTTGTCGACTATCCCCTGGCATCTTATCGCTGATTAAGTTCCTCTCCTCCTCCCCCTCACCACCACCACCAACACACAAACGCACTTTCAGATCATTGTACATCAGATTGAATAATCAAAGTTAAAGAAAAAAACGTGATATTTTTCATTCCCTTCCCCCCAACACCAATTAAGTTAATTTATGTAATGAATATATTTTCTTTGTATTAAGTAGACACTTAATAATATGCATTAATGAGATGACAAAGATAACTTCTGAATTTATAGATTTTCTAATTTATTTCTTCTTATTCTGAATTATTGAATGAATAAAAAATAATGTTTGTGTGTATTCGTCACAAATTGGTAACATTTTGGTACTATTAAAAACCAAGCAGCACTGAGCAGTTGTTTCATTTTAGTATGGAACATTTTAGCAGTACATACTCTAGATTTAGTCATTGAACTAAATCCAGTACCCCCTTCCCATATCTCTTGGTGAATACTGCCCTGGTGGGCTTAAGGGCGACAACTGCAGAGAAGCCTCATACTTTGACAAAACGTTTGTCTGGTGTATATTAACCAACAGTGATCAATCACTACTGATGAATATAATCAACAAATTAAAGGCCAAACTCTACAACTCCACCTTAGCTCAGAATAATTTTTCAGATAATTTGAAATCTTTGTAGTTAATTGAATTTATCACAGATTAATGTTGGTAGGGTACAAATGCAAATCAAAGAGCACTGGATAACTGTTCCGTCAGAGTAAGGGACTCCTCAGGAATTCACACTCTTCATTCCACCAAGAAATCGAACCCATGGTCTTCAGGTTGGTGAACGCCTAAGCCTCTACATCACTGAACTGGTATTCAATGGTAAAATTTTCAGACCCATCTATCTAAAATTTTTTGATTCATGGTTAAATGTTAATGTTTTTTCTTACAAAAAATATTATTTGTGTTAAAATACAGTCTCATGGTAAGTTACGCATGAGGACTTCCTCGATGACTCTCAATGTGTGTGTGTGTGTGTGTGCAAGGGTTCATTTCACGCTACATTCAAATATAATCCGAAACATCAAAGTTAAACTAGTGATATTCATAACAAAAAATAATAATATTGATGCCATTGTTTATCATGTAGTTAACAACTAAAAATAGTTCATAATAAATTATCTTCAATACGAATTTCGTAGTTATTGAAACTCATTAGTAAAATGTGAAGCAAGAAAACACCTAAAGATGTACTTAAATTATAAATAGTAATTGTTATTATTATTTACTGATACATGATTGAGAGCTCTGTACATCATGTCAATAATTGTCGACTTGGTATCACGAATTCGCTCGATTTAGACAACCATTGATCATCTGAAAGTACTGGATAGCTGTTCCGTCCTAGTACAGGGCTCTTCAGCAGTAAACACTCATGACCCCGCCGGAAATCGAACCCAGGACCCTCTGGTTTCCGCGGCGGACATTTTCATCGGACCACTGAGTCGCCTCGTAACAGCTATCCAGTGCTGTCTATTTCAGACCAGTTCATGATATTAAATTTATATTCAGCGATCTCTGCAACACCCAGTCACAGTCAGTAACAGCTAATTAGTGACTAACTCCTTGAGGTAATTCCTGGAGTTCTAGTGAGAGGACTATGACCAGTAGAATTAAACAGCGTTTTGTATGAGGTAGTTACCAAACACTGGCAGTTGGATGAGGTCACTTAAATGGCTGAAATAGAAATATCAAGCGTTCGCCACGAAGCCACATGGTCCTATGTTCAATCTCTTATTGGCTCATGGATGCACATTACCGAAGGGTCCCATACTAGGAGGAAACGGCTGTCCAATGCATCCAGGTAATCAATGATTGTCTAATTCATACCTATTCGTGTTATCAAGTTGACATTCAACTGTCTCTACAACACCCAGTTACAATTATTGTGATAGTCAAATTATTTTGTATCTTCTGAATTTATTCGGAGAATTTCTTCATACTAGAACACTATAACAAAGGGTTATCTATTTATTTTAGGTGAATGTACTTCTTTTCATAGTACTACGTTTTGGTATTGTTGAAACATATGCGTAATATTTTAAGCATTTTTGTTTTGATTTTACATCTGATTAAATATCAATTACTTCATATCAGTAGGTCAGTTTAAGTTGACTTATTAGTTTAGTAGTAACGGTAAAAGGCTATGAAAACTGGGTGATCCTTGACAGTACTAAACACATGGTATTGGATTCTCTCCAGATTGTGGGTTCCTCACAGTGATGAATGCCAAATTGCACGAAATCTAGGTCCGAGTTTTTTTACCGACTATTCCAAAATCACTTTCCATCTCATCATAGTAAACACGATGCCGAATCCCTTAAACCAGTGGTCAGATTACAAATTTGTGGATAGAAATCGATCAGTACTGCAAAGTGTTAAACAAACATCACATTGGTCATTACTCATTCATTGTAAACGGGTGTTGTAATGTATGTCTGAACTTCAATATAATACGTATTCACAATGCTTCATGCTAGACTGATCCATGACTGTCTAGTTTGGAATTTTTAAACAAACTACCTGTATCTATGAAATCGTTGATTGTCAAAAGACACTAAACGGCTATTTTGTCTGAGTGCAGGACGCTTCGAATGCAGTTCGTATTCAGACGTAACAAAGGATCAAACCCATGTTCTTCTAACTTCACGAAGATCACTTAAGCATCAGATTAATAAGCTGGTATTAAATGGTTTACATTTCTTAATTTAGTCATTTTTCGATATTTCTTTATAAATTTCCAATGCCACCAGTGGCTAGTTTCATCACTTTTAACAAAATTAAACTCCACTAGTAACAACTTCTATCCAGTATTCTGGTTTAGCTCTAAGAACAGTTTATTTTTAAGGTAGGATTACATGTTCTGAATTGAATGTTGAAGTTATAAAGCATTCAACGAAGTGCACTTAACTAACATGAAATTAGTTTCCACCGGCTTACTTGTTTAGTGTAAGGAGCATCATCCTCAGCTTTCATATTGGGAATTCACTAATGATCAAAACTTGATTTTTCTTTTCATCCTTGCTTCATGTACTACACAGTATATCAACAAAGTACTAAATAGTAATATTTACATTATCAAACAAATAAAGCCCCAACATGGGTAAACCTTTTCCTTTGTAAGTAATTATTTTGCTTACTGTAGAACGATTATGGTGATAATTCCACAAAATAAACCAACAATAGTGTATGACAATAACTACATAAACAATCATCTTTGAAATCGATGTTAGTAGTATATAAATATTCTCTTATTATGAGGATATTGAGGAACAAATAGTAAATATTCAACAAGAAAAAATATCATCAAACATTACTTCATTATTCATTAATGATCTGCCCACTGTGACAATATACTTCCATTTTGACTATATGTGGAATAACAACAATGATATCAGCATAACAAAACATCATCTGAAAGAAACACTTCTAAAATGCATTTTCACCATAGAGTTCACATTTTGCAGTAAACCCTGAAGAAAAACGCTTTAAACCATAGTATGGTCGTCACTGGTTACTAACCTCACTGATCACTTAATAGTTAATTTGCAGAATGTCATCTTTTGACCTACAATCAATAGTTTATATTTGGTTACTTTTTACTACTCTTTTAAACAAATGATCGGAAAGCTGAGTGCATACCACACGGCATGGAAGTCAAGGTTTGGTCCTTATTGGGGTGATGGTTGAATGATGTTGGAGAGCACAATGTTAAAAAGAAACAAATGATCACTGCTTCATAGTCTTCAGTGATTGCCCTACTACATACTCTAAAATTGACTGTAAAGGTTTTATGTTACTTATTAAGTAATGAGTAGACAGATGAATCAAGTCACAAACATTTTACTACATACCTATATGGATTTTATCAATGTTAAAGATGACTTTTATTACTACAGAACAAATCATCTAACTTCACAGTTTTCAACGTCTACTATACTGGGAATAATGCTCTTTTTGAAGTTGTACAGTGAACAAACAATAAGGGAACTGGTGTTGACTGATTTTTATTATTTTATATCTACCTTATTTCTACTATTTGAGAACTTTATTGACTATTTCATACTGAAACCAAAGGTATCTTCTACATATTCAGTCACTAATGGAATGATATTTTGGATTACCATTTTGAATAATAAATTTCCATTTGATTCGACAACATATTATGATATACAAAGCTTGTCTATTAAATGTATGGATTCTACTATATATACGCTATACTTATGTCATCGCAATCAAGACTTTTTTCATTACTGTAATAGTTAAACTAACTTGGATTTGATAAACAAGATAACAAATGCCATTATAGTTTCTACATAAGTGTTTACTGATATACCTGTCCTAATCCGATCACCAAATATACTTTCTAACGTTTAATTCAATGAATTACGCAACATGAAAACGATTAAGAAAGATTGAGGAGCATTCTTGTTATGAACTAAACTTGAAATGCAAGTTATTTATTTACTGGACCAGGTAGAGAGATATGAACGATGACATTGGTTGGCATGCCAATACTTGAGTTCACATCTACTAATTACCCTCGAAACAGTAGGTTATCTATCTGGATTTATAACAACATAGAGCATTTGAACCTGTTTATAGAGATAATCGATTGATGAAAACACTACTTCATTTGAATTAAATTAGTAGTTTTAGCAATGGTGAAAACTATGTGAAACAAAAAGGATAAAGAGAGGGCATGACTTCTGTGAATTTCTAAGACTATTTAAAAAAACGTTGAAAACATTGAATCTAGCAAGTGTAAAATGGTAAATGTAAAGTACTTTAAAGAGTACTACCCATAACAGTATTCAGTACCATGATTATTGATGCGTATTAAGGGACTAACGTCAGCATTTATTCAGTATTCCTTAGTCGGATCTTGGATGTAGATTGATGAATAGTCCCATACTAAGACGAAACAGCTGTATAGTACACTCTGGTCGTCATTGGTGTCCAGCCGACATTAGTCTGTGACAAATATGAGCAACTAAAATACCTCTACCTTTAAATTCGATTTTTTCTAAAAAAATAACAGAAAACTATACATCATTACCAAGGTAATTTTGATAATTTCAAATAAATTGAGCATTGGATAGGTTGTTTATAAAATGAGTTATATATATTTGTAAATTAGCACAAGATGCTAATTCAATTCGGTTATTCATTTCTCTGAAGAAGCGACTTACACTAAGCCGCGAAACGTCAGAAATTTTAATTTCTACTCATTGGAATTTTACAAATATATATAACTCATTTTATAAACAGAAAACTATGTTTATACTGTCTACCAACTCTAGTGTTTTTGTTCTATGCAAAAGATCAACTTAGCTAGAAAAGTATAGTCCATGAGAACTAAATACACCTCATTTTCTGTGTATGTGAATGTGTAGGTTATTTGAGTGAATATAAATGCATCGAGATTCATTTTGATTTTGTCATTATTGTTATTAATACTTTATCATTGATTTCCGCCATCTTACATTCTTACCAGCTATACATACTACTGAAATAAAAAAGTTTAATTATCCTACTAACACTATTACTATTGTTATTAGTAGTAAGGCACATTGTTTATTGTGTCTTGTATTTTTTCTGAAAAATAAATTATTTTATTAATTTTTTGACCAGTATTCATTATTGACTGTAAGAAAGATACCTACAGTAGAAGGATACAGTGTAGAATTAAGTTTGTGGTCCCCACAAAAAAGTTTATAGAACTGACATTGTAATTCATTAATTAGTTAATTAAAAGTAAACAGAATATACATTTTGTTCAGTTTCATACTTGATTAGCACATTAGATTAACCTTTAAATTCATTAATTCTACTGGAAATTAGGCTGGTGTTTGTTATTGTGTTTTTTTACGCAATAAGTTGTTTGCTTTAAAATCATACCAAATCTAATTAAATATTTCAAAAAGTCTATACACTTATTTCACATAAATAGATTGACCATAATCTAAGCTACATTAACATGTCTAGAAAGACATGATGCCTTTCGATACATTGATAACCATCTAATCATTGAACTATCCAAGCGATGGGTAGATTAATTCTATCAAAGCATACTCTACTCTAGTCCTATCTACAGAAATCGAAAGGTTCAAAAGTGGGCAAGTTTATAATTTTCTTGACTTTGACATATAACAAAATTTATTCAGTTGAGGATTCTATTCAATGAATACATCTTAATAGTTGAACATTCGTATATATCAGTATAAATACAATTACAATATAAGGAGGATCAATTGTTTATTTGTTAGATTGTTGATTAGTTGTAGTGTGAAATTTAATTACATAAGCAGTTATCGAATGGAATGGATGATGAATATGTGATCATTAAAGCAAACAGGGTAACTGTGAGTGTTATTTAGTTGAAATGATAGCGATGTGTGGATAATAATCAGGAGTTCTAAGTGAAGACAACGTTAGGAATAATAATTACAATAATGAGGTAAAGTTGAAATCAAAATTTGACTAAGCTACGGTCATGATGAAGACAGGGATATAACAAATGGTTTATGTACATATTGGTCAGGTTTCATATTATGGATACCGAAGGCTTCTACTATATAAAGTTAAACGAACACCTCTTAATTTCTAATTTGATGCCAAGAATTAGTCACAGTTAGACAATCACTGACAACCAGTAAGTACTGGACAGCTGTTTTGTATAGTTTGGGGTTCTTAGGTGGTGTATATCCACCACCCCACCCTGGATCGAATAAATATTCAGTAATCTTCACAACATCCGGTTACAATCAACATCAGTTAATTAGTGGCTAACTTCTTGAGGTATTTCTTAGAGTTCTGATGTGAAGACGTGATCAATGGAGTTCAAATGTGTCGGGTGTGTGGCAGTTACCTACCGATGGTATTAGATGAGATAGCGTAAATATGTCGTGAATTAACTGAAGTTAGAAATATCAACTATTGAGAGTTGGTTCAGTGGTTCGATGGTGAAGCATTCGTAGCGAAGCCTAATCGTTCTAGAGTTGGTTCACGGTGGGGATGTGGATGCACAACGCTAAAGTGTCTCGTACTAGAACGAAACAGCTGTTCAGTGTTTCCTGGTTGTCAGTGGTTGTTTAAGTCGAACTAATCCGTGATATCAATTCAACATTCATCAATTTCCATAACATCCAATTACCTCTTGATTTCCTTTCCTGAATTTCGTAAATGACGTCGAAGGATGAATCTGAAGCACAATGTCCTGATTCAATTACATGTTGTGGGATCGATGATTTGTCTGATTTTTATTGTTGCTTACTAAACTATTCTGGTAATTGCTCCCGAATTCACACGTAGTAAAAGGTAATTATGACTGAGTAACTAGCACAAGGAAAATCACTCATAGCATGGAGATGGTACAAGTTACAATGTGAGTTAAGAGATCCGTTATAAGATTTTGATGACGAAAATAATAAACAGTTTAGTAGTTTCATGATACGCAATATTCTCGTTAAAATATGATAATGATGATCAATTCCTGTTACTTCACATGGAGCATAGGCCGCCTACCAGCATTTTCCAACCAACTCTGTCCTGGGCTTTACCCCCAAGTTCTTCCCTAGTGCTTTTTATTCTCTTAATGTCTGTCTACAATTCCAGACGAAATGTGTTCTTGGTTCTTCCTTTTTCCCTTTTGCCTTCAGAATTTCAAGTTAGTCCTTGTCTCGTGACACAGTTTGATGATTTCCTCAATGTGTGTCCTATCCACCTCCCTTCCAGTGTCATCTTTTAATTTCCTCCTCGGCTAGATACTGATTGGTTTGTTCTCTCTCACGGAATGTTGTTGTTGATGGAAATTGGCCAACGGATCCAAATTGTCCTACGCAGACAGTTGTTTAGAAATACTTGTATCTGTTGAATGGTGCTTTTAGTAGTTCTCAATAAAAGTTTTAGCTCCATGCAACAAACTATCTACACATTTGTATTGAAAATATTGACTTTAATGTTGACTGACAGTTGGCTTGAGTTCCAGATGTTTTTCAGTTGTAGAAATGTTGCCCTTGCAAGCCTTTCCAATCAGCGCCTTCACATCTGCCACAGATCAAACACTCCTTGTTTATTGATGATGATGCCCACATATGTAAAAGTTTCCACATCTTCCAGAATTTCTATGTCAAGTGAAATCAGGTTGATGTTTGTTGTTTTGTATCAAAGGACCTTACATTTTCCTTTATGTATGCTGGGACTTACAACTGGCTGCCGAGGCTGCTGCTACACTGTTTGTTTTCACCTGTATTTGCAGCTGTGTGTGCGATATAAGAGCTAGATCATCTGTAAATACCATGTCACTTAGTTGCATCCATATTGTCCGCTGCATTCCGAGATTGCCTTGAGATGTTGCATTTTTTCTGATCCAGTCAACCACCATAAGTAAAAGAGGCAGAAGGGCGAGAGTAAGCAGCTTTGTCTCACATCGGTATTCACTTCAAATAAACCTGTGAGCTGACCTCCATGCACGACTTTACAATGTAGTCCGTCGTAAGAATTTCTTATGATGTTGACTATCTTTCCGAGTACGTCATAAAGTCGAAGAAGGCTGCATAATATTCTCCTATCCACGATGTCGAATGCTTTCTCGTAGTCAAAGAAGTTGATGTAAAGTGGTGTTTCCATTCAATTGTTTGTTCAACAATGAACCGTTTAGCAGTTATTTGGTAGGTACTCGATCGATTCTTACAGAATCCGGCCTATTGATCTCGAAGTTTGGAATCGACTGGATCTTTCTTTTGGTTCAATAGTACTCTGTTGAAGACTTTTCCTGGTATTGAAAGAAGAGTGATGCCTTTGTAGTTCTTACAATTGCTTAGATCTCCTTTCTTTGGTATTTTGATGAAGTATCTTTCTATCCAGTCCGCTGGCTCTTGTTCTTCCTCCCAAATCTTCCTGAAGAGAATGTGGAGTATCTTCGCAGTTGCCTCACTCAACTGGTATGTTAACCAGCCCTGCTGACTTGCCACTCTTGATTTGTCGGATGTCCATTTTGATTTCTTCGACTCTTGATGGGTTGGTGTTTATAGGGAGATCTGTGGTTGCTGTTTTGATGACTGGTGGGTTTAGTGAGGCCGGTCTATTAAACAGTTCTTCTAAGTGTTCTACACACCATTTTCGTTGTTCATTTACTTCAGTGATTAGTTTCCAGCCTTGTTCATGTTTGGCCGTTCTGGTTTACTGAATTTCCAAGCTAGCTTCATCGTTGTATCACGTAGATGCCTCATGTTTCTTTCTCTTGCAGCTTTTCCCGCCGTCATTGCTAGGTCGTCAAGATATTTCCATTTTTCCGACCTAATGCTCCTCTTCACTTGCTTGTTGACTTTTTCGTTTTCGGCTTGTGGCTTGGCTTTCTCTGTTCTTGTCCGGCTGTTATTAGTTACTGACTTTTTGCTTCATCTTTCTTGGATCATATCCAGAGTACAGACAGGAATCCATTCTTTATGGTGCTATATCTTACGACACAAAACCTCTTGATATGTTGAAGTTATTGTTTTCTTAATCTTTTTCCAGTTTCCCTCCATAGTAGTTCCATCTTCTTCTAATAGATCGTGAAATGCATGGAATTTATTGTTCCATGGTCTTTCTGAACTTCGTATTGATGCAGGTGTGATCGATTTGGTTCTCAGTTGTGTGGTCTGGTAAAACTAATATAGATGTGTGTATGCATTCGTGGGAGAATATGGTGCCACCTATAATAATTTTCTTGAAGGAATATAGGTTTGCAAACTTCTCACTGTTTTCGTTCCTTTTTCCCAGTTCATGTCGTCCCATAATGTATATATATCCAGTGTTGTCCATTCCAACCTTAGCGTCTAGGTCTCGCATTAGAATGGTCGGGTACTTGACTAAGCATTTTTCGATAATTGACTGCAGCCTCGCATCAAACTGATTTTAGCCATCTTTGTGGCTGTCGTTGGTGAGTGTATAACATTGGATGAAATTCATTGTAATCTCTTCCTTTTTTATCTTAATAGATGCTTTAATGTGGTTTCCATCCAGTGAGAGCATTCCATGCTTCTTGGGACAACATTAGTGCGGCTCCTTGTGTGTGAGGCGTCTTCTTCTTAGTGACTGGAGTATAAAAGCACTTTTTCTGAGGATAATCGTTGCTGTCTAGGATGTAATCAATCGGTTTTGCTTGTCTCAAGTATCTTCAAGTTGTATCTTTTCATTTCTTCAGCTATTTGTATGCTTCTTTCTATCTCTCAAATCGTGCAAACATTCCATTTAAATATATTAATTGTTGCTCTGGTTGTTAAAAGGGGCATACAAAATAAGATGATTTCATTTTATTTCATTTGATTCTCATCAGCTGCATGCAACCTATAATAATACAGAATCGAAACTAGCTTACGGTTTAACAAACTTATATTAGTAGACCTGGTTGAAATTTAATTGGAACGGATAACAGCAGGGTGTAACAATCATTAAATAAACTTAAGAAGGTTGAATAGAATATTATATGTCTATAGAAAATATAGAAAAAGTAATTAGGATGAGTTTGTATCCTCCCGTTGATTGGTCAAGAACTGAAATTGGTCAGCCTCTATTAGTATATGTGCATCCTGAGCAGATTGCCTCGATATAGTAGTCACTGAGTCCGTACAGTTACATTTGTGCAACGGGTATATATGTAATTAAGACGAGTTTGTACATCCAGCCGACGAGTCCCAAAAAAGGCGAAGCGCAAATACCAGTCACTATCCAACTTAAATATAGAAAAAGGTTTTAGGAAATCGATCAATGCAATAAACGAAATAATTACAAGGCTGGAATTAAGTGATTACTTAGTGAATAAATAAAACATAAATTGATACAGTGTTTAGTTATGATCAATTATCTATGCTAAGTTTAAAATGTGATATAATTGTGTACTAAGGGAAACCAATTTTTAGGGGTGAGAGAAATGATGTGATGAAATAAAAGTTGTGTAACCAGGGAAATAAAAGACTGGCAACAGTTTACTTTTCAACGTATAAGTCAGGTTTCGAGAGTTTAATAGCAATAGCTCTATTAAATTTTAGATTACACGCTGGTTACTTATTAAGCATTTTTAAAGATTTTAGAGTACCTACTTGGTGATCTATGTTACTGAAATGTCTGGGTATCACGATGTCGAAAATGTTGATATTCGTTAAAGATAGACTCTTTGAAATATATTAGTCGAATCTAAAGTCGACTATTCTTTCAGTTCTACCAATGTAACTGCTTTGGTGGATACACGTAAATGTGTACAAACAGTTGACGGTAACACCAAAAAGTGTCAGCTGATCATTGGTTGTTCAAGAAAACATGTCATTTTGTAAAAGATAATCAATCAAGTTCCAGGATATTGTTCTTGTTAATATTTTGCCTTCTTCTGATTGTCAATGAAGCATCTTTACTTTTGAAGTCCAGATAAATAAAAACCGATATTTTGTCAACTGTAGGATTTTAGACTTCTAGTTGTAACTTTTCCGATGTTATTTTAATGAATTTTTAGACACATCTGTTGCTTCTCAGTCAATTTTAGATGTTGACCGATTCTTCATCTATATCATTTCTGTCTTGTAAAACAATGTTTTCACCAGCATCCCGTAGTGCATTAGATAAAATTCATTTCATTCATAAATAAGAGATTAAATTGAAGCATTCTTTCTCCATTACATAGGAAGGTCATAAAAGTGTAGCTCACCATTTTTTCATGGTTCCATATTAGACTGGATGATTCTTAGTACTTTGTTGAGAAGTGCTATTTGGCGTTCTGCATATTGTACATACAATAAACATGTTATCAACACATCTGAAACAAGGTATCATTCAACACAGACTTTTGAGTTTTCTGTTTCCAAGACTAATCATAAAACAAGAGATAATACAGTTGTTATGACGCAAGGAATTGGGGTGTGTGGGTGACCGAATGCCAATAACTGGTGCCTAGTTGGTTATTGCGCGCCTGCCCTCTGCCCACTTAGTCCCAAGCCGAGATAAGAATGCGAGCCAATAGATCAGCCAGACAGAATCGAATCTATATTTCAAGCATTCTCTTATATATACATAAAATCAGACCACACAACAAACCAATTAGAAAATTAACATGATTACAGAACGAGGGAAATAGTGGTAGTGAATGGGAACAACTTGTACACAACTAATTAACTATAGTCCATAATAAGAGACAATATAATAACAGTAATTATGCTAACCGGGAGGATAGGGCAAGCGGAGCGTAACAATAATAGAAACAAAACGTTTACATTACAGATAGTTCGATTGAATGAAATAATGTTCGCAAACACAGTTCTGAAAGTTCGTTACGCTTCTTTGTATTCCGGCATAACAACAGTGTATTACTTCAATGTTATGCTTAAATGAAATCGAGATAATTTAATTAGTTACAATAGAATTAAATACAAACAAATCAATTTGTATACTAAGAAGTACAAATTGGCGCCAATGCTTAATGGCATATTTTTTAGTTAATTTAGTCCATCGAAACAAAAAAGAATATTTGGCATTAAATACTCAATACTTATTGTACTGTTCATTTAATGTTGTTCACTGATAAATAAACATTATTGGATTATGAAGATTCTTTATTCATTATTGTATCATTCTAAGTAATTTAATTTCAAATTACATTATTCTTCTTTGATAAAAGAAGTATACCATAATGATAATGATAATAAGTTATAGTATTATCACTTTAATTAGTCAATATTTAGTTTCTAAGATAACTTATGTAATATGCCAAATTATATAATACGTCTTAACGTATTCTATAATTACATTAGTATTAGTAGATAGTTTTACAAATATTCATATCAGACAGAATTCTTTGTTAACGATGTATTCTTTAAGTGACATTTATCTCTATTGATGAGTTGAACTACCGCTAGTTTACTGATAATCAATCAGATGACTACATTTTTGGCGGATCATTTGAACTCTATTCACCTTCTGTTTTTTTTTATTTTAGAAAAAATCAACATTCAATTGTTTAATAAGTAAATAAAACAAAATAAGATTTAAAATACACAAGTTAAATTGAAAGTTATAAAAGAGTAATTTAAGTTTTAATACTCAACCAGTGAAAGTTTACGTAGGATGTAGTAGTTATGATTAGAGATTGACTTTTGTTTAAATGATTTAATTAGCCATTTGCTTATATACGGCTTGGTGCCAAATTGACATTTTAGATGAAATATACTTGTATAACACATTGATTATCTTCAACCAACACTTGAGTACTCGACTAGGTTCCATACGTAGCTGTAGAAGGTAGTGATGGTGACGGGTAGCGGGGGAGGGAGATTGATTGATACACGATAATTCATTTCAATGAGCCGCAACCAAGTAAATAAAATAAAAAAAGCCCAGTTAAGGGTGGTTTCATTATTCACTCATACTGTAATATGCATACCAACATGAAAATGTACAATAAGTAAAGTATTAAGTCCAGAGTTATCAGTGGCTGCTACAAAGTTGTTTGAATCTTACTAATTTATATGCAAAATGTTGGGTAGAACCGGAAAACCCCTTGAAACAATTTCGAAAAGACGTAGAAATCAATGGGAAACATTATGTCCAAACAGCACTGTAGATAGTTTTTTATCAGGAAATCCTAGACAATGAGAAGTCACTTGATGTCTCTGAATGAACAATTATCTTACTAGTACTGTGTTTAGTAGGATACAGATATCTCTAGAAGCCCAAAAGGATATTTATGATAACTATAAATACCCTAGTTTTCTGTACATAATTGAACCTCGCAGTAAAGTGTTATTTTTCCGTATTTTTTGTCTTCTCTCTCAGTGTTCACGTTTAGGTGTATTTTTGGCCTAGGGGTCGTATCAAAGCTTAGGAGCCGAATTAAGCGGTCAACCTAAACGATACAATAATAGACGATAGAGATTTCGCTGTCGATAAAAGAATCAAAATTCACGCGTCCCAACACAAACAAACTACCTAAATGTAAGACGTAAATGATAAGGTTGAGCCCTTATTTAGTTGTAAAAGGCAAATTGTTTAAAATGATCTAACTAGATTTTTGCTTATGGTTATTTTTTTCTATTTTCTGCCTTATAGAATGATTAGGTGTCTACGAAAAACGCTTAACCTGCTATTCAACATAAATAGTCAAATCAAATAAAGATTTGTCTACGAATTCCATCTTAGAAATAGCCATCAAACATGTATTAATCAGTTAGTCAGTCAGTGTGAGAAATTCATGATTGAAAACTGTGCAATCTGCGTTAGCAGCTGTCTATAATTTCTTGAAAATATCTTTAAAATACTACAGAAATGCTTTAATAGGAGTCTTTTAAAAACTGTTGTATCTGAGCAGGGATGGCCGATATTATCGGTTCTGTTATCTGCAGCGCCTTATCCTACAGCAAACACTCAGCCTTGCCTTAATCTATTGCTCAGGCACAATAATCCAACTGATTTATTAAGAAGCCAACTAGTCACTCAGGACGCATGTATTACAACAACAATAAACCAATAATATACAAGATATATGTATATAAGGTCTAGCCATTGACTCATATGTCTGTCACACTATATTAATCAATCACATGTCTTCTTCCAGATATGTCAGAAACATCTAAGTGTATTGCCAAAAAGAACGAAACATTTGTCCAGTGCTCCTTGTTTTTTAACTGCACTATACCGAGATCAATCTGTGATAAATGCAGACAACAAAATCAAATAGCATTCCTCATTAAACTATCTCGAATCAATGAAAATTATTGGCTAACTAGTGACTAACACCAGAATGTACCTGAAATTCTAGTGAAGAGTCGTAACACGTGGAGTCTAAACCTATCAAGAATGGGACAGTTGTCACTAATGGTACTGAGTGATCGTCATGCCATACCATTAAACTGATAGAAGTGGGAACCTTATCACTTGACATTGGTTCAGTAGCGCAGATTTGAAAGCATTCGTCACGAGATCTGAAGGTCCTGGGTTTAGTTCTTTGGTAGATATACAGAATCATACTTCTGAGAAACTCCATAATAGGACGAGACGGTTGCCTAGTACTCCCTAGTTCTCAGAACAGAAATCAATCTGTGACGAACAAAAGCAACAAAATAAAATAAATGTTAGTTCTTTTTTAAAAGAAAATGTATAGTGCATAGTTGGTTGTTTTTTTTTTCACTCAGGTTACTAAAAATATGTATCGTCATTATTTATGATGATTAATGAATAAGATTACTACTATTACGTCATAGCTACCAACGACCTTCACGATATTGAATCTGAAACGATAACGACAACAACAACAGCGACAACATCACCTAAAAGGTCAACTGAAAGTGAAGGAATAAATAAGTGCATGACTAAAAATAGCATTCAGACAATTTGGATTCATTTCTAAGGTTGAAATAACATAGAAATGTAGCTAACAATAATAATAATAATAATAATAATAATAATAATAATAAACATCAAAAGGCACTTGTTTACGTAAAAGATAAATGTAATTTATCAATGTTGGTTGTATTTAATTCACGTTACAAATTCGTATGTTTAAGTAACTCATTGCAAAATTAGGTTCTAAGAAAATATCAATGAAAGTACTTTAATAAATATTAATTAGATGATTACCTCAATGCAGTAACTTAGTAGTGATAGATTAGCGCTTGAAGTGAAAGCCAATGGATTCAAGTCTCAGTGTGAATATGCAGGTACATTCAATTGTTATGTTGAAAAAAGGATTAGACGCACGTCTTGAAGTGCAATGTCAGCTTCATACGGAATATATTAGACTGTATGATGTAAGGCTGTGTTGAAGCAGTTAACAGAGGATGAATATATATGGTAACAAAGAGATTTGTAAGATGTACTATTGAATATCAACAATGGAAAATTATATTCCCTTATTAATGAGGTAGTTATCAAAGGCTAGGTTTTTAACATGACAACAATGATACGCTCTAACTAGATAAGGTGTACATAATATGGAGTCTACTACATACAAAGTAAGTTAGTTAGATATCAACGGTAGTTTTACATCACACAACAGCTAGGGTTGTAAATGTTGATGCTAACTTTCACCTGACTGACTAAATTACACTTTATATTATTTAAGATTTTTATCTTGTCTATCTCAGTAAGTTAGTACAAAAGAAACAAATGTCAAATATTTTCTGACTAGCAATAACCCTTCAGATTGTGTCATATATATAATATGATAATTACTTTCAGAAGATACGAAAACGTTTTGAATGAACTGAAGTCTACTATCCTATCAATTAACGTCATCATCCGTTATTCACAAGTTGCCTCCGAATTGACTTTTAACCTTTGGTTAATAATGAAAGGATACTAACTACAGATCGTTTAGTATGGATATCACAACGGAAAATCCTTACAACCAAGATCGAACAGAAGAAGATACTTAAATATCAACAAAGTCGAGTAGCTTTATTTAACTGTAGTAGATCTTTGGAGTTTAAGATAAAAATATTGCTGAGGAGCATTTTCGGTGGTGGAAAGAACTTTAACCTTTACTCTTATTCATATTATCAAAATATATCTTCAATCAGGCGCCCATCGTGGATGTCAATAATAAGGGAACCTACAGTCGCTTTTGGTAGTTTGGGAAGCTAACATAAAACCATTATTTAATAAAGACATTTCTTAAATCCACTTAGGAAAGTTACTACTAATAAATTAGAAGAGATGTGAAGATAGTTAATAAAATATTCACTATTGTATTATGTTTACTGTGGTAAAGGGAGTTTTCATCACATCAGTGAAATTCATCTTTCGACATTAAAACAGAGGAAATCATTCTTTAGATGGTAAAGTCCACTATTGTCATAAATGTTGTAAATACTTTCGATTTTTTTCACTCTATGTATTACGTGTAGACACCCGGGTAACATGGCTCAGAATCGATGACAGTTGAGTAAGTGTCATCTACCAAATATTAGGATTCTAATATTCCTTCGCAGATATCTTTGCTCTATTCTTCTCTGTCGTATTTGGTTAACTGTCTTATCCTTGTAAATTTGGTCTCGTCGTGCTAATGTGTGATGGTAACCTGAACCCATGCACCTATGTGCTAGATTTCACATTATTCATGACTGACTGACTCTTGTATTATATAGCAGCCTTTATTAATATTTCTTTAATAAATGGCTAAAAACCTACTTCATTACCTCATGGTCATATTAAGCTATTGTCATCTTGAATCAAGTTGGTCTTGAATTGAGGTAGTCTGTGAAGTCTCGAATTAGGTTTCAGTTGATTGAATATGCTACAGATTGATGTCAGCAAAGTAACAATAGAAACTAGGAAGTACTTGATAGCTGTTTTCTCCTAGTGTGGGATTCTTTAGCAGTGCGCACCTTGAATTCCGCTCCAATTGAATTTATTAAATGTCTGAGTAATCGAAGATTTACATTTCAGTAACATGAATAGTGTTTGTAATCGAACTTCACGTATCTTGAAAGTACACTTTTGTTTCGTTTACATTTTATTGTAATGAACTTAAGTAGATTAGTGAATATCAATGTGAATGATAGGAGATTCTCAACAACTCACACTATTAAGGGTATGTAAGATCGATTCCATAAAAATGTTTGAGTCACACAGTGAATAAACATGCAGTATATTCAGATTATCAAAGTCCTTCTTCTGTGTTTGTTGTGAGATTTGAAGATAATGAGTACGATCCAATATTAAGTAGTGGAGGGTATTGAACGTCTATGAATATACACTTCTAAAGTGTTCCAAACTTATTTGAAATACCTATCTTACGCGTTTTAATTTTTGAAGGATTCTCAGTAAATATCATTGGTTGTCTACTTCGAACCACTTCCTGATATCATAGTGACATTAAATATTCTCCACAACACCTAATTACAATCGACATCAACCAACTAGTGACTAACTTCTAGAGGTAATTCCTGGAGTTCTAATGAGAAGACAACTATCAGTGGGGTTCAACCATGACGTACCTAAGGCAGTTATATAGCAATAGATGATGTCATGCCAAACATATCATGAATTGAATGAATTAAGAATAAAAATCGTTGGGAGCAGGCTGAATGGTTCATTGGTAAAACTTGAAGGTCCTGAGTTCGACCCCTAGTGGGAATGTAAATGTGCACTGCTAAAGAGTCATATACTATGCCGAAACAGCTGTCCATTGTTTCCTGGTTGTCAGTGGTTTGCTGATTCAGACCAATTCATGATATCAAACTATACATCCGTTTATTATGAAGGAAAATATCATCACACTAAATCTTGCAGATGATCATATGAAATAGCCTATCAGATGATTTGATGGAGGGGGCAACGAACTAACGGGGGTTTGTGCGATAACTACGACCCAATAGACTCGAAAACGATGATTGGTTGGTACGATGTCTAAGTGACCAAAGCCTTTCCATAAGTATAGATTGAATGAACAAATACCATTGAATGAGAATTAAGGTTGTCATTTATTGAGTAAAAGCAATGACTTTTATATATCGTATACTCGACTAATTAGTAACAGGG
Source organism: Schistosoma japonicum (assembly GCA_025215515.1). Taxonomy (NCBI): domain Eukaryota; kingdom Metazoa; phylum Platyhelminthes; class Trematoda; order Strigeidida; family Schistosomatidae; genus Schistosoma; species Schistosoma japonicum. The sequence goes on along the minus strand of CM046063.1, from coordinate 11,730,039 downwards.
AATACAAAATACAGTAAAGACTGAATTGAGAAAGTTGTATTCAGAGTTTTGGGTAATAGGATCATAATAAAGTTACAGCAATTCGAGAAAGAAAAAAAAACACATATGATAATCGTAATTGAATCTGCGGAACGCTTACTATTTAAGCAATACAAATATCTTAGTTGCTGAATTTTTATCTAAAATGAGGCTTAACCTGTAAGGGTCCCAACAATGCAAAGAATAAACTCCATGAATTCTGATTCTTTACACTAATATAACATCATCTGATTAACAATGGTTATTTGTTATATAGGCAATTTGTCATGACGATACCTTCTACTGATTGATATTCTTATAAGTCACTGAAAATTCACAGGAAACCTTTTTGACAATTGGAAACTGCTTTAAATAATTGTCTAGGAACTTTCAAAAGACATCTGGAAAACAATTGGTATACTTTCATTATATTGAGTAAACGACTATTTGATCTTGTTGCCAATTAACCAGAATTTTCAAGGGATTAGCAGATCTTAATCGACTAGTACTAAGATACGAAGAAATCGATTTGCAAGTTATTTAACATAACAATCGTGTTCACTTCAAATACATTCGATACTTGAACATTTTATTGGTCCCAGAAGACTTCCGCTCTTGAACTAGTGAGTGAGAAACAGAAGGTAGGTGATTATAGAAAAAAGCTTTACCTACAAGTTTAGTTCATGGGTGAAATGCAAGGGTATTTACTAGCTTATACTTAACTAAGATGCTCCACAAGCTTTCAAAAAACATGCGATAGGTCGTAATAAACTGTAACAATTGTTGTTTCCACTCACCATACAATGATTACATTGAGGCTTGAAAATGGAAACTAGGGAACATTAGAAAACAGCCGTTTTGTTTGAGTATGAAATTTCCCAGCAGTGAGTATACACGACCTTATCCAGTGGCTAAACCTAGGACTTCTTAGGTCTCGCCTGCAAACTCTTAACCATTACCGATACTGGCTCGGCGTCCAGAGGTAGAATTCCAATCCCAGACAGTTTGTGATGCAGAACTCTAATCATTCAATGATACCAACAGTAACTACATAGCATCGGATAACTTGAAGTCAATGTAACGTGAGTGAATATAAAATTGAAATTCCTTTGATAGTAAGTGTTTAAAGAACTAAATAAACAAATAAATAAATCTAGTTGATTGAATTTGTCAAAGATTGATGCCAGTAGGGTACCACTGAAAACCAGGAAGTACTGGACAGCTGTTGAGTCCTAGTATGTAACTCCTCACCACAAGGATACATTTAGTTCACTATTAACCTTTCGTATAAATGAAATGGTTTCATACTGTTCAATCATTCGATAGTTATATCTCGTACCAATTGTTCACTATTCATCTTGACGACAAATAGACATTACCGATGATTAATAACCAGGGACTGAAAATTACACTGTAATATGTATCACTTTTAGTATGGCCGACCTCAGTTTATGTTATGACTATAGATAAGTTGTATATGTCTAGTGTAGGCTACTGTGTTCGAAATATGAGTCGTTATTGCTTGTTTGTATTGGATTAAGATCACACTCAGTTTATTAATAATATAACACCAAATTGCCTGTATTACACCATATATCACAGTGACTAATATACATCTACAAATAACAGGATAGGTGTATATTTTAAAAGTCAGTAACGATCAACTCATTTGAATCCATCGTAAACCCAAAAAATAAAGAATCAAGACAAGTGCAGAAAGTTATCAACTTTCATGTCGAGTTTAATCATATGTCGGGCATGCAAAATGTCATGTCAAGAGTTATCATCGCCTAGTACAGACCTAATGACTGAAAAATACGACAAAATGATTACAAGTGTTGTGTACAACACATTCAGTAAATACTGAAGGTGTTAAGGATGCCATTAGAGACGTATTCTCATATTCGCAACATTATTTTCGTTTTATTTGTTGCAGCAAATTGTATAACAAGCAAGTTTGTTAGTTTAAGACACTTGATCGCTTTTAGTATCTCTAATTTTAATCGATATATGCATGTATCATCAAACCAAATGATTGCAACACGGATATCCAGTTACATAATTGTGTACATGAATGTGTACAATAAAAGTAAAACACAGGAATTACATGCCTACATTGTAAATAATAAATAAATAAATATATTCTGGAACTTTGTACAGATTTCACTCTAGTTTAAAGGCATGGTCATGATGGTATAGAAGAGGTAACATTCAGAATAATAAACATGCAATGCAATACAATAAACATATAATCAAAGTAAGGTTTATGATATACATAATTCGGAGCACAAGGAGTTTTCCTGACAATAATAGTAACTGCTTGAAAACTCTTATATGTGGTACACGGTAGAAGATAGGACCTTGTGACAGTACTTGCCAATCAACTGGAAGACAGTGGAAAAGATGGTCGATTGTAGCATATCAGAGTATTGTACTACAACAGTGAATATGTTCTTTGCCTTAAGCGTCAATGTCTATTTAATGCTTTTGTATAATCCATCAGCGTCTGCTAAAAAGAAAAAAGAAAACCAACAGTAGAACGAAGGTGAATAAATGATTATTACTATACAACCGTTTACGGTGGAAAATACAAAGGTGCATCAGTCCCGTTAATTGGAGTATTTTGTGACAGGTTGAATAGGGCTGAAGATTACTGTGGGAGGTTACAAAGTGAGCAACCAAGAAAAGTAATGATTAACAAGGAGTTCAAGCTGTTGAAAGATTGTGATGAGTAATTGTGAAGAAAATATAAAAACTCAGATAAGCACATAGTACAAAAAATGTTTACATACGAATTGTTTCAGTGTTTCGACTTATTAGGTATCAACATCAAAAGAACAACAACCTAACAATCTGGTTATCCCTGCTGAACGATGTCTTAATAAATGGGTAAAGTCATCTAGACGTCATATTCTCGAATCAGAGTAACTAATATAGAAGCTCGTGAAGCGGTGTTATTAATTGATTACTTCACTAGATTTGACGCCAGATAATTTGATAAACAGTTAAAGGATTATGTAATAATAAACACTATAATAGATAAATTCACTGTCATCTGTTGTTTCCTAAAAGTAAAGTGTCTATAGATAAGTTAATAGTATGAACAGTTAAATAGTTAAACGTATCATTCAATAAATTTTTCATACAATTGGATAGAGCATATTAAATGTGTATGAATGAGTGCGCTTGTGAACTTGGAGAGGAGGATGGTAATAATGATAACAGTATCACAAAATATCTGATTTATTTATTTATATAACTGAGATGGTTTGTGGAAATTGGGATTAACGACTTATATTTTAAACACGTAGACTACATTAGATATATATATCTTATCAATAGTCATAACATAAACTGAGGTCGGCCATACTAAAAGTGATACATATTACAGTGTAATTTTCAGTCCCTGGTTATTAATCATCGGTAATGTCTATTTGTCGTCAAGATGAATAGTGAACAATTGGTACGAGATATACTATCAAATGGTTGAACAGTATGAAACCATTTCATTTATACGAAAGGTTAATAGTGAACTATATGTATCGTTGTAGTAACAATAATTACTTTAGTAAATAATGGAATACAGGTTTGAATCCCAGGTAAGATATTAACTCCCTAAAATCTGCAGACACATCTGTTAATAAGTGACAGTTAGCTGTATATCAGCATCTAGAGGTTTTCTACCGATCTTATTTTAGTAGTCAAACGAAGTAGGCAATTATTGCGATTAAGAGAATATTATATCTAAGTGAGATTGGATAATCGTCTGAACATATTACGAACTAACTGAATATGAAAAAGGTGGTTATTTCAAGCAAGCTAAATGTCTTGAAAAAGATAAGCATCTCAGGATTGAATTATTATAGTATCGTAAATGTACATTACAAAAGGAAGGGGGAGGAATGTTTAGCTACGGTTAAACACTGTCGCTTATTCTTAGTTTCGAATATGTCTTCAGTGAGAATCATTCACTGATGAAAGTTATCTAAACGTTTCACAAGTTGGAAAACACCTATCAATTTAGTTAATTCCAACTTAACAATGTTTCTGTTGTACTCAGCTACTAACCTCTATATGATTGATTATTACATCACAATCTCAGGACTGAAATCTTTAATATTTTGTTCATAGTCACCTATGAATTAGACTTATTTATTTAGTAAACTATGATTTCTTTTTTAGTTTGAAATAGAAGATTTACAAGTGTTTGAGAATGTCTTGCACAATTACTTTCTGTTTTAATAAGAAAATGTTTCTCTCGAAATAAGAAGTAATGAACAAGTGTTTATGATTATTGAATTTGAATGATGACTGTCAAGCGGAATCCTAGACATTACGTTTTATTTTATTTGGGACTCATCAATTGAATGCAGCTGAATCCTATTCATGATATTCACACCGAGATTCAGACTTGGTTTATTCTTATCAAACGCCACTAATCATGATGCATATATTCCAGTAGAAACTAATGAATGTCAACCTATGACATAGTTGACAAGAAATACAACCGTAATCAAATTATTATGATTATTCGTTGACACATCTTCCAAATATTACGCGTTACCGTCAGGGGAGATTGCATACTAAGTATACATGAACTTAGCCCTATGGCTCTTACACATACATATGTTGTACTTATTGTAAGGTGTAGTTTTAATGTCTAAGTAGTGTAGTCTTATTAGAGATGAGAAAGAACTAGAGTTTGTCATATGGGCAAACATGAGTAATTCCTAAGATGGCGGTGAGTGTATACTCATTTTAACCAGTCAATATAAATCTTCGGAAATCAGTTTATACAAACGGGCAAATCAACACCATGGATTAGTAGCCTTTTGTTAACGAATTAAACAGAATATTTTATTATTACGAAGGAATAATATCAGATGAATATGTAGACTTCATATGAAGAATAAATTTGATGAAGTTTTTTCATAGATTCTTCTGTCGGTAGACCAAAGGCAACGACATCTTATCTTCTATATATTGCTACATAATACCATTATTCTAAAACCTATTGTATAAATGTAGATAAACGTTTAGACATTCAAGATGAAGTTTAAGGTTACAGTACAAGTTAGATTAATGTTATATAGGTTTAGTGTTAACTTACTTTAAGGGTTTCAGTTTTAGAATAGGGTTGATTTGCGTGTTATATTACTAAGCATAAACTATATGTTTGATACATTTGATACTACAATAATTGGTATGTGACGCTGAAGATTAAGTGTCAATAATTTTATACACTTTGAACATTATACATAGGCAATATGATAAATGATTGGCTAAAATTGAGTTTTCTAGATGGTCATTGATTGGTAGGACGTTTTGTGAATAGTTTCAAACTCATCCCTATACTATTCTTTACAAAAATTCTCAGTACCAATTGTATGATATACAAGAGAAATTTCTGTTTGATATACTTGAAAACTGCAACTATTCAATAAGTATGTTTTATTGACTTCTTCTAAGCTCAATGTTTGCCACCCATCTTGATTCATGAAAATATTCTGTCAGTTTCAATTGTAACAAACCAATTATTTTTTTTCATTCATCATCTACAAGAAATGGATGAATTTCAGTGTATTAGTTTTTCGTTTCTTCAGAGAATCAATAAAGTGGTAAATATGCCACAGCAACTAGTGTTTCCGTGTTTTTTTTCTGTTTTCCAGAATTTAGCATCATAATAAATGATAAATCATTTTATAATGAGGTATGAATACATACATCAGTTACGTTTACATAACAAATGCATTAAGGACATAAACATTAGAACAGGTTGCCAAACATATAATGTTCCATTCACCCCCCATTACTTCTTATTTTCTTCCTATTAAGAAAATTTGCATTTACATTTTAGCCAAAGTATGGGAACGAGTGAACGCGGTAAATAAAGTGCCCAGGTTGAGTTTACAAATGATTCAATAATCGTGTGGATTCATTAACCATTTCAAGCCAATGAGAAGACAGAGTTTACGAATGAATGGATTATCAGGAAATACAAATATTTCACATAGTAAACAAATGTAATGGAGTTTTGTAGTGGCGCTGTTAAACCACAGAAACGACAACAAAGGAATTCATCAATTTGACTGAAAGCTGTTAGGTCACTTTCAAAGAATTTGAAGTGAAGAATTATAAAAATAGACCTCCCACCATGACAAAAGTCTTTATCTCCTCTATCCTGAAACATATAGTAGATTCAGAGTACTCATCCTCAGATCATTCATTTCATATAATCTATTTTATACTGAAGAAGCCTGAGTTGAGCATACAAAAGCAATTTGTGAGATCATTTTACCATGGCTTTTATTGATAGTTTCACATCAGTTGATTTATTTGTGTATTTATCTACTGTATTTTCATGTCATGACAATAAGTATTATTATTGATTGATTGATGGATTGGATACATCACCACTGAAAACCAGGGAGCACTAGACAGCTGTTTCGTTCTAGTCTAGAAATCCTATTATTATCATCATCACAAATTAGTGTCTGCAACCAAATTGTCGAGATTTTCGTTCACAGATCTTCACCCCAAGTCTAATGCTGATCACAATTACTGTTTATGTCTCCACCCTACTGACTACACAATTTTCATGCTTCAAAAACTCCCTCCTTCAATTATTCATTGATTATTTAAAGCATTAGGTAATCAGAAAAATTCCACAGGACAACTAATAAAATTCTTACAATTACTTGTTGACCTACAATATATATATATATATATATATATATATATGTACAGCTTGACAATGAATTCATCGAAAAGAGATCCTTTCGCTGAATAAACTCGTTTTGATTTAATGAGTACATTCAAACTAATATCATATTTTCTAGTTGGTTGAATTCTTGATAAACTGATGTTGGCAGGGTACCATTGAAAACTAGGGAGCACTGGTCAGCTGTTTCGTCCCAGTGTGAGACTTCTTATCAATACACAACCTGAATTTCGCCCCATGGCTTCAGGTTAGGCAAACGCCTAACCATTTGCACCAATTATAATAATCAGCTTACTAGTGACTAACTTCATGATGTTTCCGAAACTTTAGTGAGAAGTCATGACTGGTGGAGTTCAGACATGTCAGGAGTGAGACAGTTATCACTGATGGCAACTGGATGACGGTCTCACTATATCACAAATCGATTGAAGTGGGACTTCTACCTCTGGACACTGGCCGGTCCAGTGGTGCAGTGGGTTAGGTGTTCACCAATCTGAAAGCCTGCATGTGGCGAGATCTAAGGGTACTTTACTTCCAAAGAGTGCCCATGCTGGGAAGAGATACTGAACAATGGAAAGCATGTTGTAAACCAGAAGCTTTGGATTTAAGTCACATACCAACTAATTGCCACATCCAATTGACTCAATCTAGTAGTTAATAAAAAATCAACCAACCAAAAAGCCATATGTACGTTCAGAAAAGTATACGATGCAAATAAAAATGCAGTTTACGCCGATACTAACATAAATAAAAACAATCATGAGAACAAGCTATTCGATCAACTATGGAGAAATCCTATTAGACTATTAATTTTGAAGTACGTTCTGATGACTGGAAAATCGACAGTCGAATATTCAAGCTTAGAGAACTCAGTATCTCAGAAATCCTCCTCATAAGCCAGAAATTCCTCGCAATAAATCATGCTAGTCATGTTAAAAATATTCGTGTTAATTTCGTCGGTCGTTGGATCGATCATAAACTTGCTTCTAGAATTCGATCAGTTAAATTTTATAAGCCATATTGCAAACACTGTTGATAATAATAAGAATGCTATTTTTTCTCCCTCTTCTTTCTCCTATTATCATCGTCATCTGTGTAATCAGTGGTATGACGAAATAACGAGCTGAGATAAATAAGGTGTTAAGACCTATAAATTATCCTCACCCCCAGAATTTATATCTACATAGTGATTGCTGAGAGCCCTCTTCAATTATACGAAGATATCTGTAGAATCCGGAAAAGTACTGAAAGTACTTTGAACAGACAGTGTTCTTTATAAATATTTATGTATCATTTCCTGAATTAGATATTTACACATAGTATCATCAATTTTACAGTCTTCTTGAAGACTCTGCAATCTAATGGTCAGATATAAATATACGGAGTAAGGTTGGTAGATATTACGAGGCTGGAACAAGTAGGATTTTGGAATTCAAATACTGAACAAAATCCATAATCGATTAGTTCTATGGAAGACGGAAGCACTGGCTGGCTAACTTAATAAGTGGGTATACTAACAGGTCAAAGTCACTACTACAAACTAGTTAAAAGGCAGGTTCTCACCATCGTGTACTAGACAAACGTTACTTGTGGCTCAAATAATTCATTAATAACAGTGTTAAGCTGCAAATAAAGTAGAATGTATGCCTATCTGGCAAGTGTTAGCTATCATAAAATCTAGATCGATTAATGTCCTGTCGACTACCTCGAAATCGTTTTAAACATAAGTCTATCAAAATAACTTGTTAACATTTAATCACATCAAATTATATTTCGCATTGATTATAAACATTTGAGAAGACAAAATGAGATAAACTTTAAAGTTTTAACTAACTACGGGATATTTATCTTTAACTCATTTTACATTCACTTCTAATAATTTCTCTTCATGTATACTATGGTATCCAAACAATGATTCAGGCACAACAACAAATTGTTGCTTTTACGTAAATCACATGATCAACTTCTCAACACAAAGGAATGTAATTGAATTGCAATGAGTAATTTTGTGGAGATTGGTATTTTCAATTGAGTGAAATTCGTCACAGATTTATGTTAGTAGGGTACCACTGAAAACCAGAGAGCGAATCGACAACAGCTTTCGTCCTAGTATGGAACTCCACAGCAGTATGCATCTCAGGTTCCGCCCCATGGGTTTCAGGTTGGTGAGTACCGAACCCTCTCCCACCATTAAACTGGTACTTTTCCGGCTAATTTTCAAAGTTGAACCCTTAGTAGTAATGCTAAACTGTTTTTAGTTGGAACTGGCTGTCGTGAAGATTTCTGAATGTGAATAGGAATATCATGAATTATGTATTTTGTGAATCGCAACAACGCCTAATTACAATCAATAACAATTCACTGGTGAATAGCTTATAAAAGTAAATCATGGAGACCTAGTAAGAAGACATGGCCAGTGGTATCCAACCATGATGAGTATGAGGCAGCTACACACCGATGGCAATCGATGATGCCATGTAAATATATCGTGGATTGACTATAGTTAGAAATATCAGGGATTGGGTGGAGGTTAGTTCAGTAGTCTAATAATCTAGTGCTTCTAACGTAGTGGGTACCCATTTCTGAGGCGTTATACGTTGAAACGAAACAGTTTTTCAATGGTGCCTGTCCAACTCAGGACCAATTTTAGGATTCGAACTGAAAGATTTTACTAATAGCTTTATTAATCTGAATACAACTGAAAATGAATAACAGAATTCACTACATACTGTTTGGAATATACTAGCTATATCTTAGCTGTTGATTTTTACACTTGAACTGGAACTTAGTTCATTCAGTGTTAAATCCCTTCCTTGTTATCCGTTGAACTTCCTAGTATAGATTGTGATTCATCCTGTGTAATGAGTTTTAAATTGTAGTTTTAAGAGTTTGCGTTTCATTATCGTTGACTAGGAAAGGCTGTAATTGATCAGTTTCCTTAGCTGTATGTCTAACTTGATCACCTGCTTTCATTAAAGGTGGGCTATGACTAATAACTGGATCCAGAAAATTAGTTTATGTTTATAGGAAGTGGTAAGCTGTACGTGCCTGTACAAACTAGTTCTTATTTCGAAAAGGAACAGCCGATCATGAGGTTCATTCATTATATACATAATGACAATCCAGTAAGGTGGATTTTTCTTTTCGGCAATACTAGAGTTGTAAAATCGTATTTATAGTGACTTTAGGAGGGGAAAAATTTACTGAAAGGTGAAAGAAGATTACACGATGTTGTTCAGAAATCTAGTGTATCACAAAGTTAATCTCTACAACTTCGATAAATAATAGCCCAGGTGGAGTGAACAACACTAAGCTTCACAGAGTATAATGTTTTACAAGAGCTTTTGAAGTTAGATTATTCTAGATTTCTTCAGCAGGCTATCATTAAAATTGGTTACTTACGTAAATAGTTCACTTTTCTGGTTTTCATTTAATTTTCATATTATGGACTATGAACCTAGTAGGGTAGTTGTTTTTAAATATTTATCAGAGTTTATACATTTTGCCATCTACTGAAAAGTCATTTTTTAATTGAAGAAAATAAGTGAATCAATTCATTTCTCATGGTCAATAGAACCAAACAGTAATCATATGTTAACAAACTACTGTAAAGTTAGATTTAAGGGGAACCAAGAACTTTTTAATGAAATAATTGTTATACACGTTCAACAGTATTCAGACCAGTAGAAGTGATACAGTGATGTTCCCAATACAGTTAACACAAACTGATAGTTATTTCACTTAAATCGAAAAAGAGAAACTTTCTACGAGTTATAAATGCTATCAAAATGCTATAAAATAGATTGATTAGTTATGACACACCGTACTGTGTTATATTTATCTAGTCCTTTTTTAGTGTCTGCTAGTTTGTATAGATAAAATCTTAGTGTGGTGAATAGTTCGAGCGATTTGACATCGCTAGACTATGTTGTTGCTGTCAAGTGGTTAGAGGTAGTCGATAGAAAACCTACCTGATCTTTGTTTAGCGTAATCTGAACTTTAAGTAAAAGTATCCTTTATTCCTGAAGAGTTCAAAATATCATGAAGCCTAGGTGGAGCAATATTTCATTTCTACTACTTTTAACTGACTAACATCAAGATATATTCCAAGAGATAGTGAATCACTGAAACCAGTGGTCACACCAATCAACTGTAAATACTAGACAGTGATCAATTCCATTGGTCATTTAATGGAACCTTTACTTATTCCTTATAAATTTAGTTGATTGTAGATGACACTCTAGTAACTTGAATGGAGACAATAAATTCGCTTTTATATTTTCAAAGTCAATTCGAACTTTGATTTACTAATAATTATCAATATCTTTATACATGACTTAAACTATTCGAAAGAAACATTTAGAAGCAAAAACACAGTGACGAAACATTATAAAATTAACATCATTTCGAAATTCTTTATACTAAATTGGCTATGAAGTTTACTAATTTTGTAAATGCAAGTGTACCCATTGATTGATCACTGAGTAGTGAGCTAATGTCATATTCATCTACTCCTTCATAGTCCTCATCAAATCCCATCATAAAGTTCAAATATGGTAATTAGTCGAAGTGATTTGACATCATGTGAACTATGTTTAAACCCTTAGTTGGTTTGCTGGTAGTAAGTAGGAAATCCTAAGAGGAAATGAACATTACACTAGTCACTACACAGTGATCAATCAATGCAAAAATCCCAGTCTGTCCAATAGAAGGTTAATTAAAGCCCAAATAGCTCATTCCTAAAAGTTGGAATATAGTGGGACTGAATGAGTCAGGATCAACTCAATGAGGGACGATTAATTCCTCCGAAGATTATAGGAAGGTGTTAATGATGAGTACTAGCTATTACAAAATCTTGATCCTGGGTTTCCTACTCACTACCACATAACTATCTTCTATATAAGTGTATAAATATGATGAAAGGTAATCTTCCATCTTAAGCTATACAAACTAGGTATACTTACCCAAAAATGTACTATTAGGAAACGTTATCAGGATAACAATAATACTTGATTCACTTAGTAGCATAAGCTTTATTACAATCAGGAGTTCATATCACAGAATATGCAACATTATGGATTAATTTCCAACTTAGTCTCACTTAACTTGATGGATTTCTGGAAATAAATTATGTCAGAGAACTCCATCATATGCCAGTGAACTGCATATATATAGTAGAAAAACTCTTCTTGAGCTGTTTGAAAGTAAATAGTCCTCACCGTTGTTCATATGAACAATCGATTCACATCAGCATCATTTGTGCTTGTTTATCTCTTCCTTATTTCTTATTTTGTCATGACGTGTGAATACTCTGGTAGCCTTTCAGCTTCATGTAAATTTAAACACTAATGAATTCATTCTAGTTACTCATTTCAAACTACTTCCATAATTTCACTAAGAAAAATACTTTTTTAGATCATTAACTGAATATCAAAGTGGCATAGTTACTGTTATTAATGAAGTGTTGTTTATCAGTTAGGTAAGAAGTTGATTAAGCTACAAAAATATATACTCATTAGTTTACTCATAAAAAGCATATGAATGCCAAAATGCGATCATACGAAAACGATTACAATTTACGAAATATGATTTGTAACCAAGTAATATTGCATAACATAAAAAAAAAACATGAAATCTAATCTGTAACTACAAAAATATACACTTCAATACAATAAACAATGAATGGAAGATTATTTCACAATAAATGTTGTAGGACTATAGTCATGACAGTTGTTTGCGTGAGCAAACTTATAAAAGATTATTTCAAAGTATCATCAACATAAAACAATATACCAAAACAAAATAAAACAAATATAGCTCCAGTCGGACTAACCAATAGTAATTTAATGATTGACACATACGTCCACACATGCTATAAATACTTGAAGATATTTCGCTCTATTCTTCATGACATAATAATGCATCAGTAAAAATCCTACTACCCCCTGCCCCGACACTACATCAATAATTTATTCACTTTTAATTGGTCTGTACGTCTTGTATATATGACCTTGGAACGATAAACAGCCAATAGAAAATCGCACAATAAGTTAACCAATTAGCTTTACAAATAATGAAGAAAAATATAATGCAAAAGAAAAACAACACCGATAAATAGATTTAAACAAATTTTATAAAATGAAAATATCAGTCAATAGTGAAGAGAGATTGAATTAATAAATAAATAAATAAAAATGCAACGTCCACCGCCTATTCCTACATTTAATCGTCATTCAATTGGATATCGATCTGGTGGAAATTTGTTAAATTCTATTACACCATGTAAAGAATATTATACACATGATTCTTATGGCAAATCAAAGTATTGTATTGAAGTAAATTTACAAGGTTATCCGCAAGAAAGTATACATATCACAAGACAATTACACGATGTTACAGTAAGTTTAAATCATGAAGAAATTAAACCTACAGGTGAAAAATATAAACAAGTATTTAAACGTGAAATTCAATTACCACAATGTGTTGATTTAGATACACTGAAATGTACTGTTTTAAATAAAAATACATTATTATTATATGCTGATGTAAATAAACGTGAACAACCAATTTTGAAAAGTTCACAACAAATGAGTCCTAATTCATCAAAACGTCATATTAACTGGGAATTATCTCATTCACTGCCACATCGTAATTCAATGCCTGATTCACCAAAATTACGTACTTCATTTACCAGTGAAACACGACATCAAAATTCTTCATCATTTACAAATTTACCGAATGATTTATATAAATCATTTCGTTTAAAGAAACCTAATTCAATGAATAATCAGAATATACATCGATCTTCAAATCAGTATACTACTACTACTAGAAATCCTTTTTCAAGATCGGAACCAATTTATATTCCTGTACGTGTTGAATCTAATCAAAATCATCGATCATCACTTAGTAACAATAATCAAGCACATAATATTCGTGTAGAAGTAGTGAAAAATCAATCGAATCATTTGAAACAATTTCCTAAACAAATGAACCATCAAAATCATTATCAATCAGAGTCACAATTTGCACAAAATAATCATACTCATCAAAACAATGAATACAGATCGTTGAATAATACCACAATGAAATCACAGCGTCCATTACAAATAATTCCTATAACAAATAATATAGAAAATGAAAATACTCCCATAAACAATATATCACCATATAATAGTTATGCTAATACAACAAATCGTTCTATCAATCATACTGTCACTACTAATACTACTGGTACAACTACTAACAATCATAGTTTAACAAAACCAACAAAATTTTATACACAAAGTATGAAAGTTGGCAATGATGTAAAACCAGAAGATTTGAATATACACTTAAAAAATGGTCTACTTACTATTATGATTAAACAAAAAGGCAACAATATTGAAAATAATCAACAAACTAAAATTGCACGTGAATTTCTTCATGAAAATACTATACCAATTAATGTTGATCAACATAAATTAATAGCAAAATTAGATAAAGGTATATTAACATGGGAGGCACCATATACAACACATCAACATATCAACAGAATTAATTGATAATTCAGATTATAAATGGGATACAGTATGTAAGAATAAACATTCAATTATCAATAACAGATAATCAATCAATTCATAGATTTCTAACAAAATTTTTTTCTTTTTATTATATTTTGCATCATTTTCATGTAAGATTCTTATTAGATGACTGAATAGAAAAACATTAACGTCAAGATTATTACTTACTTTCTTTGGTTTTATTTTATTTTATAGAAAGAGAAAAAAGAAGAATAACTAATCATGAAAAAAAAAACTATTTTAATTTGTATATTCATTTAAGTGAAATATTTTTTTTCTTCTGTTTATTATGCATCATTAGAAGATTAAAAATAAGCGAAACACAAGCTAGAATCTCACATTTTCTTTTTTCCGCTTTTTTTCTTATTTAGTTTTAATTTAAATCTATTTATTTATGTAATATTCATGAATATGTTGATTTAAACTATTCTTATTTATTTATGAACACATACACATATAACAGTACATATGATAGCAACAAAAGCAGATATATAGATTTGAAAGAATATTAGTTTTCCTACTTCTATCTATCTATCTATCTATGAGAATGTTCATGTGTAAATCAGTTATAAAAAAAAATATGAATTACTCGATATCTATTGACTTATTCCCTGTTCAGCTTAGATTTGATTAACAGGTATGTTGTTACCAAGGTATCATATGATATTAATAGAAAGTAACAAACATTTTTATAAAAAAAAGAGATAATTAATGAATAGATGAGACTAAACAACATGACAGTTATTTAAAGGTTATAAGTTATAAGTGAATGAATTAGTACCTGTAGATATAAAATTAATCAGTTACATAATATCAGGTTATTTCATTGTCTTTTCATTAAATGATTAAATGAGTTTGTTGTTAAGGTGAATTCCTACTTATATTAAAGCTAAAACACTAACATGTTTGATATTCCATAATTATTCTATTTAAATGATAAACTATTAAACTAATTGAAAATCAATAAATTTTCAATATCTAAAAATTAATTAGATTAATTTAAATAATTTTCTATTTTTCTAATGATTAATTCATTAATCAATATGACATAATTGAAATAGTTTATGTAAGAACCAGAAAAAAAAATTAGTTGAAAAAAATAACAAACAAAAATCGAAAAATCGATTAATGTAAAAATTGAATAATATGAGTCAGTAACAATAACAAGTTGTTGCTATGACATTTTTACATTGAAATATCCATTTATCAGATTAATATTTATCATAATCATTAAACATGTTGTATTCAGTATATTGTAATTATTTATTTCTATTCATTCAATAAGTGAATATTTACATATTTAAGTGTAATTCTAATTAATGCTTTCATTTCAAGTATCTGAAATTATCTGAACTTGTCGTCAATCAATATTACAAACTTAGTATAACGTGATATGCTGAATGAAAAGCTCGAAAATATAGTTAGGTTGAGTTTGTATTTTACTGTTAATTTGTCATGAACTCATATTGATTAATCACTATTGCTAGATGAGTATCCTAAGTAGATTGTCTCGATATAGCTATGCAAGTATTGTTTAAGTTGAATTGTAACTGATAGCGGGATCCAGGATACACAGGTACATCCGGCAGACGAGTCCCGAAGAGGACGAAATGCAAGTCCTAGATTGCCAGTCACAATTTAACTCAATCTTGAAAGTAGTAATTGAAATCTTACGATAAAATCTTTAATAAAAATTATGCACTAATAAGTAATAGCCACCCGAAAAATACTTACTGAATGTCGAAAATGTTGCTGATAAGCTAAGCTCATTATGTAAATCATATTAAGAAAGTGTTTTCACTATATTGACAATTCCAGAAAATATACTAATCTATTGATAAAAAGTTAGATGGAATCCCTACAGATCACTTTGATAGATACTAACTTTTTATACTAAAATAAGAAAGGGTTACTGTAAAAGTTAGTTTAATAGTTAAGTATCTACTTAGTTACTTTATGGACAATGCACAAGTCTATTGATACTAAAGTGTTGATAGACATGAAACTTTGTTTTAAAGGCTTTTCTTAGGAAGCTAGATAGTGAAGTTTTATTGAAGGAAATGAAAGGGTGTTCAACTAATTGTTTGATTGAAGTGCTTATTAGAAGCTAAGTGTGAACTGTTTAGTTTAAAAGTACGAACTAATTGACAAGGTGACTGAAGCTATTAACAGTCGTTTGTAAACACTCTTTGCTTAAATTTCCACATTTGATTTAACAGAGTGAATTCTTAGGATGATTAGACTATAGTAGTAACTGCGGATAGCTGTAATGTAGTGAAACCCAAGATGTGAGATGAACAAAGCACAGTTATATTAAAATTTAAGATCTATAATAAAATCTAGTGAAAATTACGTTATAATGCGCAGCATTTACTAAATTAATGAAAAGATGGTTTCAACTGATGCGTGAAGCACACTTAGTAAACTTTGGATATATTTTTGGTTAACCCCAGTTGCTTCACTGGTGAATAAATTTAACGAAATAAAACAATACTGTTGTTCAGTATCTTATAATTTACAAACATTTATAGTAACAAGTAATGTCTACATTATTCACCTCGACAAACAATTTTTTCGTATGGATACATAACAAGAGATTTGCGATTAACTCAACTTATGTTATCTATGCAACATAAAAGTTTTGAAGAACTATCTCCCTATTATTCCCACCTTCTCCTAAAATCTGCGACTACAGTGTATAGCATTGGCTGTCATTAAGTGCTTCTGTCTCCTTACTTCTACTAGGTGGTATAGAACTCTGTTCCGACTGGGTTTCGTACTATTTGGTACTCACCCAAAAGCCACTCTTAGAATTACTGAAGAACTGATAGTTCATACAGAAACCCTGTCGAATTACACCCAAATTCATAGTTTAAGACGTTAATAGTGAACTCATATCTGTCCTCTATTTTCCTTTCTTGGTGATTCTATGTCAGCTATATTCTTTTAGATAACTGTCTTCAAGTACTCGTATGTGAGCATAGTACATACACTTTAGACATCTTATTTTTACTTAGCTTAAAATCGGATAATTAAACTGAGGATAAATTTTCGACAACTATAAACTTATATTGACCAACTGTTACTTTATTGCTTTTGTTTTCGATATTCAACTGTCATGTTGACAGTGACATGATTAACTAAAAAAATAGTGAAGCTGCTAAAATAGTTGAACTGATAATTTTTTCCATGTAACGAATACCCAGATCCTAACTAATTTAGAACTCAGTAGAATGAAACACTCACACTTAATTGATTGAATTCGTCCCAGATTGATGTTGATAGGGTACCATTGAAAACCAAGGAGCACTTAACTTTTACTCCCTGCTAAATAGAATCAGTTGTTATCTCTGTATATGCAGAAAAAATTATTCAAGCTATTATGTCTGGTCAAATGAACAAAAATCACATGATCAAAAAGTGACAGTTAAGCAGTAACCAATAAAGTTTCACTTTTGTCTGTCCAATAAAATGTTTGTAAATTGAACAATAGTGAATTATTCCTTCCATCGTGTTCACTATAAACTGAATTCTGAACTATGGTTATGGTCAACAATTTCAATGTTCGATAGGATTATCATATTTAACATTTTAGGTTTTTTTTTGTTTTTTGAGTGGTTGATTGTTTATATTTTGTCAGTGATTATACTTCAAATTATAATTTGGATCATATTTACGTATATGGGACTGTGCTACATTTAACATGTTTATAACAGGCGGTTGCAGAACACTCTAGAAACTTGAAATTCAATCATTAATGAAAATTACGCTCTAATATGCAGTACTCATCCACTGAATGAACAGAAAAATGACTAAAAATGCTAATCACAATATACTTAACACTGTTGATAACCCTTACCTAAAACAGTAATTCTATCATTGTTAGAGTTGGATTGTGACTGACAAGCGGAATACAGGACGTACGTTTCGTCCTATTTGGAATTCGTCTGCTGATTCTCTCAGTATAAAGTTTGTATAATGATCTCAATATAATAGTTTTGATCCCTAATCAAACACAATACATTTGATGATTCTGGATTATTTATTTAGCTTTTTCAACTGGTGTCGGTGAAATATATGTGAAAATTGGTATTTTAATTTTATCGAATTAAAAAGAAGTCTCTATGTAGAATAACGAATTAATATTATTGTAGTGATAAGAAAGAACCTGTGATAAATCAAGTCAGGGATTTCATGAATTGCACTGTAATGTAACAGTGTAAATACTCTTCATGCCAGCATTTACATGACAACAAGTATTGTGAGAGCATGTTTGTGGGATGGGGGGGGTGTAGGGGTTGTAAGTCTGAAGTGATCTTTATATTGATAGTTCTTAGGAAGGCATTACAGATCAAGTTTTAGAGTAGAGAAAATATACGATATTAAAAATCAGTAAGAATAAAGTACATTGGATGACAAATGTGGTATAACTTACCTTATTTTAAGCTGTTTTGATCTCATATGGATTGTAGCTGGCAAGTGGAATCTCTCAGGATGTA
The DNA here is from genome assembly GCA_025215515.1 of Schistosoma japonicum. NCBI lineage: Eukaryota > Metazoa > Platyhelminthes > Trematoda > Strigeidida > Schistosomatidae > Schistosoma > Schistosoma japonicum. Next base: position 11,711,239 of record CM046063.1, on the reverse strand, counting down.
CATATGACAACAAATCACAAGTCCATAACAAATAAACGGGATGATTTAAATACATTCCAGTCATATATACATACCCGTTGTACAAGTGTAGCTAACTGGACTCAGTGGCTTAGTGGTGAATATAGTGGCACTTAACACAAAACGAAATGAGTTCTTGTCTCGATTTGAACATCATCGCTAGGATGCAAGTACTTCTAGCTGATGAGTCCAAAACAGGGAGAGACGTGCATCCTGGATTCCGATTGCCTGCCACAATTCAAGTCAAATAATGCTGGTAAACTATCGTTGTATTGTAGTAGTTCTCTCAGGATGCACATATATCAACAAAGATTAATCGATTTCAGTCCATAACAAATCAACGGGGAGATTCAAAAACATTACACCTAATAAACATAATTTTACATTTGAATTCTATACCAATGCTGGGTAAAGTATTGTAATAATTACAAAACATAACGCTGGAAAGGCTAAATTACATGAAGACAGTACAAAACAGAAAAAATTAGTTAATTATTACTAAGCCTCATAAAATAACAGAATGAAAAATAAATGTAAAACACAATTTAGAAATTAGTTAGTTACTCGATTTAATTACTTTATTTAGTAGCAAAAACGAAGAATAAATTAGGAAAATACATATTAAATATTGAAAATAATTGTTAACAATAAATCAGAATGAAAATAAGAATACAACAGGAATTAAAAATAGAGTTCAACGCTGGAAATTAATTTCGTGTCTAGTACAAAGAAAGTGACCTTATACATGTTTTAATGAACGTAAAAACTGTGTTGGATTAAATCTACTGTCATAGCTATCACTGTTTGTAGGAGGCGACATTTAAAAGTAAAGTATGCACTTAACGGAATTTAATATATTACTCTATATATCGAATAAGTGTCAACTTAATTGCTTGTGTCTACTACATGTGCAAGGATATTGCATATTATTCTTCAAATTCGGCTTTTGCTAAACGATGAAAGATGATGTCCTGAGATTTGATTATGAATTTGTCTTGTTTTATGTTCAGTATAACTGGCTCCGCATAGCAGTTGAACTGATAAGCACACACTAAGGTGGCGAACTTAGACAATTTATCCTTATTTCGTGGATTCACCACAGGTTGAGTGTAGAACAATTGTACTAATCCGGAGGCATAATATATCCTTTGATGTACATTACCTAATCATCTTGTTACAATTTTACTAGATACGTCACCTATAAATCAAAACGTAAAGAACAGATTTTTCAGTAAAGTTAATGCATTTATTTTCCATCTATTTAAAGACATGTGTTTTGTTAGGAACTTTAAGTGACATTTACTTTTATTCAGTAGCATATGCATGGTTTAAAGTTCCTCTTCAACAACGTCTTCAAAGCAAATAGTTTTAACACTGTGAACCAAGCATTTCAATAGATTTCTTTTATAATGTAATGGAATAAAACTTGAAAAATAAGTATACTGGCCTATTGACTTCTCTTTTTGATGCTTAGTCTAATTTTCTTGTCAAGACGACGTGCTTCTATTGTTTCCTTCCGCCATTGTAAACATAACTGTATTATGAACAATATTGAATTTATTTAATATATATTGTACTTTATCTTTATTTTTTAATACTACTAATATATCATCTACATGACGATAATAGCTAGCTTATGAGGCATTTTTAAGGTCCATCCCTCAGTAATTCCAAAAATAAATCAATTAGGACTGGATCTGTTAGTGACTCCATCGCAACACCATTATATTGTCTATAAGACACTTTGGTGGGCAAAGGTTATAATTCATCATGCATCTCAGAATAAGCTCTTTCAAAAAGAGATAGGGATTCTAATTCCTGTTCTTTTATTTTTTAGTTACTTGCACATAATATCGACTGTTTCTACTAAGGGAACGTTCTGAAATCATGATGACACATTTGGTAATGTCAATGAGCTGTTTTCTCACTTTCACCGACAAATTCAAAACTATCTCTCACACTATGATTTACTTCTTTGTGAAGTGGCTGAAGGAATCCCGACAACTATTTGGCTGTTGCATGTTACAGAAAATTAAACATGTCTAAAACTAGTTGAAGAAACCATTTTGTGTATCTTCGGACCATTCAATCTAGATGTGGTCATACGTGTAAGCTTGAGACTATGTTTACGATTCAGCTGAATGGGAGAGTGGATGAAACCAATATATTTTAAGTTCTTTAGTATCTGAGCTAGTCGTTTCCCAATCTTTTCAGTAGTATCAGAGCTGGTAGATTAGTATGGAATTACCGTCGCTAAGTAATATATTTATCTTTTCTATATAAACAGTTTTATCCATGACGACTATTCCTTAACCTTTATTTGGTCTAGTAATTTTCAAATTATCACTTTCTCTTAAGTAACGATTTTAGTCAGAGTTCTGTTGAAATTGTGCTCACTATTTATGGATTTATAGCAACAGTCTACAAGGGTAGATTTAAGTTATTGGATACCTTCATTGGTATAAAGTATTATACTATTTGTCCTTTATGTAGGGATTTTCGAAAGGAGTTTACATATACATATTATTAGTGAAAGTACAATTAGTACAAAACTTTGTCCCTGAAGATAATACTTCCAAGTCAATCATAATAAGGTCAACACTCGAAAAAATTATGAACATACTGACTGGGAAATCTAATTTCTGGTATTTGATTTTTAAGATTTTAGACCAAATGGACACATTTCCTTTCTCTTCACGCGATCATTATTTGACTCACATAATCTAGAAATCGTTGTTTTAGGCGATGATTCCAACCACGGACCATACATATATGTGTAATTCTCATTATATATCTCGTTTTCCTGAAGATTCCTATAGGCAAAGCAATAGTGAGTCCTATTTGACTAACGATACAGAAACCTAATGCCAAATAACCATACAACTATTCTTAAATATTACCTTCTATGTCTTTTGTATTGTGAACCTAATTACGGCTTTAAATCCTAGCTTTGTAACAAATATTCGTGAACATAAATACTAATTACGTCATTACACTGAGTTTTACTTTGCATTTCCGATTTACCCTAGTCTTACACCACTTCTGAATAGGATGCTGACAGATGAAAGTGAAACTATGTTTCGAGGTGGAGAGTTCCTACTTGCCGACTGTTCTTACTATGAAACCTATTTTCACTCTGAAAAACATGACACTAGAATCTTAATTTTAACTGAAAATTTCAAATGTTTTGCCTAAATACTAATCTTAGTTATGTTATATTATCTATGGTATGATGTTTGAGCCAAATTCATGACAAAGTCGACGTCGATATGGCGTCTCACATCGATTAATTCGAAAATTTCGCACGATAATATAAGTACTTAGTTTACTTGATTTTATGTTGTACTCTAGCCCATTTAATAAATATTTCACACTAATGACGCAGTATTTACTCATTAAGCGAATTGAAAAATGTTCGTAACTTCTGCCTACAACACAGTCAACGAGTATTGAAATGGCTGTACATAATCCAACATAGATGTTACGTTGTTAACTTGCCCTTAACATTTATAAATATTAAGCTAACTTATGAAATCAAAGTTAATCGAGTAAAAGTAAGTTATTACATCATATAGTCGGTAATGATGATTTCATTAATGTAGATAAAGACTTTTAAATGTAGATTACAACAACGTCATGCTCGATTCATCATCCTCATTATAATGAATTAAATGTAAACTTGAACAGGGGAAAATGGAATTCTTATGTGTATTTAAGTTTGCAATCTTGATGATCGGTGACAGTGTGTTACAGGAATCGATTTAGAGGATGCGAAAAACGACGTCTTGTAACTAAGCTGTGTAAATTTAACTGATAGTGAAGTTTTTTAACTTTTGACTACATATTTTAAGATGTGTTAGCTGAGTATCAGTCGTATATGTGTAACATGAATTCAAGAAGTACTGTAAATAGGAGATGGTTGACATTCAGTTTATTAGCTTCTAAGGGAAGAAGGTGGTTTAAATTGATCTCTATGACGTCATGTTTGACTTCATGATATTTAGCAGTCGTCAAGAGTAAGCAATAGCACTGTAAGGGAGACTAATAATCTATGTAAGATGTGAAATCGGGCTACAGTTGATGGCGTTACCGCTAACTAATTTGGGATTTAGCTAACATTATTTAAGATAGAGCTGTTTAATTTGACTAGTCTATGAATAATGATTAGAGTCATGTTTATTAAAGGATTAGTGATGATTGAAATATATCGAGCAAATTACAATGTGATCACTAGCCTTAATGATTCATCATGATCTTGGCGTGCAATATGGTTTTGGGTTTGATAGTTGGAGGTAGTCAGCAGGAAACTCTACTTCAATCAAATTTTCATTGTCACTTATCAGTACACAATTATACAGTAATTTTATTCTTCACTCATTGACAGTTGTTATACCTGATTCTACTGCACAAGTTTACATATTCTACTGTTTCACCTCCCTATGTGTTCTTTTAGCGTATTTTTTATCTCAGCAGTGGTTACTATGTAATGTGAAATTGACCTAGATCACATGTGAACAGAATAAGTACCTACTTACTAAAGAAAATCTCCAATTACATGCCAGTATATATGATATCAGAATGACAATTTAACCATTCACATAAAAAATTACCATCATTAAATCTTTTTAATTATGATACTACTTATTTCAAGTGTCAATTAAATAAGTTCTTTAAATGAGCATTAATATTGAAGCGAATTTCATAATTATTAAAATATAGCAACATTACACATTGTATTTAGTTGGCATAAAAAGGATACGTTTAAGCGAAATTATTGGATAACTGAAAAGTTTACTTGTAGCATGTTTATTCTTTACTAAGCGCATGGTATACACCATATTTGGTCTCTTTTTCTTTCATCTAGTAGGTTAGTTATGAACACTAGTGGGTGGTAGTAGAAGTTGTTGTGGCATTGTTGCCGTGAGAATATGAAGCTTGGTATGAGGGGGGAGGACGGGAATAGTTGGTAGGAGACCCCGGACCAAGATTTTGTGGTAGCTGACAGTTATCAGTTACACCTTCCTATAATCTTCGGGGAAATAATACTTCATCGCTTAGTTGATTATTGCTCACTCAGTCCCACAATATTCAACTTTTACGAATGAGCTAGTTTAGCTTCAATTGATCCTCTATAAGACCGACTGGGATGTTCACACTAGTTGGTCACTGTATAGTGACTAATGTGATGTTTATCTCCTCTTAGAATTTCCTACTTACTACCCGCAAACCAACTAAGGGTTTAAACATAGTTTGCATGATATCGAAGCACTTTGATTAATGACCATATTCGAACTTAATTGATAGGAATTTGATGAAGACTATGGAAGAGTAGACGAATATGACACTAGTTACGACTCAGCGATTAATTATTCTGTTTATTTTGATTAAACACATCTCGTTCAAGCACTTCCTGAATTAGTGTTAAGCTATGGTGAGTTCAGATCAACTTCAACTTAGCTTTTATCGCCTCTTATGTTTTTCTTCTCAACATCCAATCAATAATAATGCATATTATAGAGATTTTAAATTTGGAGTTTTACTTAAACAAATCAATCTCCTCCACTGAGTTCCTCCGCGACTGCATTATGGATCGAAGCCGAAATCTAAAGAATTCATAGCGACATAAAGCAAACTTGTCTAACCCGGATTAGTAGGTAACTACCTTATATCAGATTCACAATGTTAAACTTTAAATTCATCAATCTCCATGTTAACTAATAAAGACTATCGTATGATCATTTGAGGCTAACGTCATCAAGTAATTTCAGGAGGTCAATCGAGGATAGAACAGTTCAGTAGAAATGTCTCAGACTCTGGAGTTGTCTGACGTGGCTTTTAACTTCACATGAATTATCATTTCTATTAAGATAAAAGGTAAACGTTTTTAACGAGCATAAATTAAAACCTAATCTAATTGTAATAAGGTTTTCTACTGATTATTTACTATTACTTAACATTTAATATAACCATTCCTATTTATAAAACACTATAGATTGGAGACAAACTGTAATTAAGAAAGTTGATTGTATTTAAATTTACAGAATCACATTTAATATCAAAGTAAAAAGCTAGTGATACCGTTTAATTGTAATTATTGGAGTGTTATTCTAAAGGTTTTGATCAAGTGTTAGGTGGCTGGTGGTAGTAAACAAGAGTTTTTGTATTATTTAGGTGTTACGTGTTCGAATGGCGTACATGCAGTAATGAGTGGAATAGGTGCTGCCTATGTAATCTGAACACATATGTTCCTAGGTTCTATCCATTATGGATTAGTAGATTCATTAGTTTCACTGATGAAGCCTCATAGAGTGAAAGTATAATTGACCAGCACTTTTTGGTTTTCACTGATTGTCTAGCCTAGTATATACTTTTGATGGAAACCTATAGAAATTCAGCATTCTCCACAATGTCGTTTAGTTACATGAGGTATGAGCTATACCAAGTAATAGGAGAGTTTAAAAAGGAAATTTGAACTATTTGAACTGCTTGTTTTAGTATATTTTTGAAGCTGCTGGGATTCATCTACGCACTCATAAAGCCTAATTTTTCGGTGATTATTCAATTTAAGTTAAGATGCATCGTGTTGTGGAGATTGTTGAATATTAATTTATTATCACGAATTGATTTGAATTAGACAGCTATTGATCACCAGGAAGCACTGAACAGCTGTTTCGTCCGAATATGGGGCTCTTCGGCGTTCTGAGTCCACAACCCTATCAGGGATCGAACCCAGGACCCTCTAGTTACTCGACGAACTCTCTATCATTAGACCATTAGGCTGACTTCCAACGGTTGATACTTTTAGCGTAGTCGATTAGTGATATATTTGCACTACCTCATCCAATGCTGTCGGTAAGTAAGTGCTTCATACCTAGCACAGTTGAATCTCCTAAGTTACTTCTTTTCACTAGAACTCTAGGAATTACCTCTAACAGTTAGTTACTAGAGAGCTTATGTTGACTGTAATTGAGTGTTTTGGAGATTGTTAAGAATTAATTTGATATCACATATAATTTAGAGCAATTCGTGATTTCAAATTAAGATACATTGATTTACGAACAAAATGTTTGCAAACATAATAAAGAAACGTTCATTTACAAAGATGAAAGTACTCATTGCTTATATTCATCAACAATTGATCTTAGTTGGCCTACCCCTTAAAATCACAGAACACTAGGTAGATGTTTCGTCTTAATATCAGACTGTTCAGTGAATGTCTATAGCAACACTACGGAATGAAAACAAGGCCTTCGTGTCTTTAGAGAAAAGTTCAACTATCAGAGTAGTATTTTTATCTCAATCAGCTTGTGATATAGAACAAGATCATTCAATGATAAATACAAATAACAAATTAAGTCATATTCTCCGAACTACTTTTACGTAAGTGTAATAATAACTTTACCAAAAATGCATACGAAGATACACTTAAATTTTCAACAAATTTTCGTTACTGGTGGAGTTCAGGTAAGTTAAGAGAGACAATTATTTTTAATGAAACTGGATAATAGTCACACTATTACAAATTAAATGATGTAGGAATCCTAGGATTGCTATTGGTTAAACGTTCTTCATCAGCTCTGAAATTAATAGATTTGTGACAGGATAGTAGGTATATATCTCTTGAATATCCTGTTTAGTAAGGAAAAATATATCCACTGCTCACTGATTTTCTACGGTACCTAAATGAGTTCAGATTGTCACTATTATAAATAAACAATTACACCGATTTCCACAAAATCACTTCAACTCAAAAGTAACAGTGATGAAAATATTTTTAAGGAAAATAGCCCTCCTCCCCCACACCCGAAAAAAGATATTTAGACGATTTTTTTTTAAATCTTTTCAACAACACCGTCCAGTTTTCACCTATTTTTCCCCACTCATTTAATTCATTTATTAATTTAACGAACTTTTATATAGACTGCTTGCACCTACCTGTGGTACTTTTTATTCAGTAGTCATTTCTAAGTTCCCCTTCACATTCTCGAGTCCCCTTCATAACTTAAATATACATTATTTATGAATTCGTAGATAAGTTAGTGTTTCATGCAAAATATGAGACTAACATGTTGCATGTCCAAAATGGTAATATCATACAAGTAGTTTTAATGAACATAACAAATTATGTTACGATATACTACTGAATTAGTCTAATCTAACATATCTGCTTGATTGTTTCAAGGCAAAATTAAAAAAAAATCTCACAGATGATCATCTCTGAAGTTATTTGAATTGTTTATAATGAGCTGTGACCTACATTTTTAGTCGTTTAACGGGTGGGCATGTTTTACATATTATAGTTTTTTGTTTCGTTAAAGATTCAATATCCAGCTTTCGAATGTTTTGGATAACCTCAGTCAGTCCAAAAAACTTCAACATATGTCCATGTAATTTAAAACATGCATGTTGTCTTGATCAATTATTTATATTGTCGACGAAAAAGTTTCCGTGTGCATAATGAATTGTCATATGAGCAGGATATAGTTATTCATCAACTCTATAGTATTGCCATTCCAATGACATGATATACACATGAGAACAAGAGAAGTCATTTTACAATTTGTTTATGAATGAAATTTACATAATTTATACCAACATGAATGAGTTCTTGTCAGGTAGTTAGAAATACAAAGTAGAAAATCATGGATCTATGTTTCTTACTGCCTAGCACTCGTCATAAAGTCGTAACTGTAATCTTGTCTCATATGTTGCAATCTGCCAGATTCGGTTCTACTGCATCCAGTTTCAAAGTCTTTCACTATTATTCCTGCAGATGAGTTTTTTGGATCACAGTATAACTGTTGGCCGTAAACAAGTCGCTGTAGATTAGATTGATATGTCGTCCAAAAAAAAGTCAAATATAGTGAGAGGAGCTAAAATGGAGACTTTGATTCAAATCGCATCCAATACTTCACTCCACCCCTTCACCCCACAAATTGAACTTATATATGATAAGAAGTACACTATTAATGAACTATGAAAGCAATATAGGAACCTCAACATGCATCAACTAACACTTAGGAGAGACTAGAAATGCGAACCCTCCGAGTCATTTATTTTTCTTACTTATATGCATCAGATGTTAAGTAACAATGTATTAATTTATTTTAAACAAAGGCTTTATGATTCCCATATCCACATTCCAGTTTAAGTCTATCCCTACTTTATTGTAATCCAATTACACTTAATAACATGTTGAATATCCAGATACTGTGTGATATGGTCACTAATCGAAAATGTACAAATCATAATGATCTTTCTTCATATGTCGTCATGCACAATGTGAATCCATTTATGCCTCGAAAATTCTATATTGACTTCTTTTGTCGCCATGTCGACACCCAAACCTACTGACACTTGTAATCCATAGACTATATGTATACGGACATATATATATATATATATATATATATATATATATATATATGCATAAACCATTTCACTTTATTTACCTAATTAACGCTAATGTAAAAAGACAAAAAGAGGTGTGGAAAAAGATTTCGAAACCAATTGATCAATAGAAGCATAGTAACAGATACATCACGTTGTGTAGCTGATTGTAGTTTATATGCAGCAACTTAAAAAAACCTAAGAGTGTTTTCCAATTATATTACTATGCCCGAAGATAGTACATATCGATATGTTCATATATCACATGGGTAGACTATTTTCTTTTAAGTGATCCACATCTGCTTTAAAATATAACAAACAACACAATAAGAATGATTTTCATGTTGATTTCAGTTCGACTTTCTTTTATTCTAGAGGTGTAAATTAGTTTAATAAACATAATCTAATAATATTTACTATTCAAATACGCTACACTTTATCTTTCCGAGTTAAATAGTTAAAGGTGATTGGGAAAATCAAGTCACTGGATCACATGTTTTACTAAGTAAAGTTCACCAATCTCAATGCCTATTACCCCATATAGAGTATTGGCCGCCGACCAGCATTCTCCAACCATCTCCGTCCTGGGCTTTCCTCTTACGTTTTTCCCGAGTGCTGCACATTCTCTTCATGTCTGTCTCGAATTCCCAAAGCAATGTGTTCTTTGGTCATCATCATCGTTTTTCAGATGGTTAAGTTCAACTTTCGTGTTTAATTAGGTCATTTAAGTTTAATAACTGAGTTTTATTCACTTTATTCTCAAATATTTCCAACAACCTCTTATTGTGTAATCATTTGACCTCTGATTTCTATTTTGCCTTCTGGTACCTTCTCTTGGATCGTATATATATTCACAGCATTTTCTCCAACATTTTAAGCCATGTTCACATGTTTATGTAATCTCGATTTCAACTAATTCCATCCGTTCTCATGAGTATGTTAAAACTTGTTTCAAATATTAATCTTGTAAAATATTATTCTAGGTTGTATGCAGCTGATGAGAAACCAACGAAATAAAATGAATTCATCTTATTCTGCACAAATATTTGTTCTTGCTCTCATGAAAATAATAAAGGGAACAAAGTGTGTGAATTTTCATCCTCTTTTTCTTTAACCTTCAGGATTCCAAATTAGTGCTTGTCTTATGACACAGTTTAATGGTTTCCTCAATGTGTGTCCTATCCACTTCTTCTTCAACGTCATTTTCTAATTTCCTCCTTGGCTGATCGATTTGTTCTCTGCCACAGAAGATTTTTGTTGATGGTATCTGACCAACGGATTCGAAGTATCTTATGCAGACAGTTGTTTATAAATACTTGTATCTGTTGAATGATGCTTTTCGTAGTTTTCCAGACAAGTTTCAGCTTCATATAACAGAACTGTCTTCACATTTGTATTGAAAATTCTGACTTTAATGTTGAATGACAGTTGGTTTGAGTTGCAGATGTTTTTCAGTTGTAGAAATGCTGCCCTTGCTGGCCTTTCCAATACGCGCCTTCACATCTGCCACAGATCACACCCACATTATTTTTCGATGATGCTGCCCAAGTATGTAAAGGGTTCTACATCTTCCAAAGTTTCCCCGTCAGGTCAAGTGTAATTGGGTTAATGTTCGTTTGTTTAATATCAAAGGATCTTGCTTTTCCCCTTGTGTATGTTGAGACCTACTACTGGCTGCCGAGGCTACTACTTCACTGTTCGTCTCCATCTATATTTGATGCTGTATGGGACAGAAGCACTAGGTCATCTGAAAGTCCAAGCCAACTTGTTGCATCGTTGTTTTCCACTGTATTCCGAGTTTGCCTTGAGATGTTGCAGTTTTCATGATCTAGTACATGTATATATAAGGCAACTTGTTCGAACACCTAGACTTACAGTTTTCAAAACGCGTCTTCATTGTCATACATGTTTATGTTTTAGATAGGTTATTTGTGTTTCATGACGGCGTGGATTTGATGATTTCATCAAAGATCAATCACAAATCTAATTATTAATAGGTTTCAGAATTGTCATTTGAAGAAATAAGAAAACTTGTCTATCTCTACTTTTTTCCTTTAGAGAAGCATGAAGTAATTATTATCAAATTTATGCATCCAAATAATTTCTGTTGAAAAGTGCTAATAAATTCGGAAGTCATAACTTTCATAACAAAAATGTTTGGTGAGTCATTTCAGATCATTTGATTGTGTGCTCATTAAATATTTTGTCCATGTTATTTTTAATATGTCAGGCACCTAGTGAAGATTGATCATCTCCTAGAACTGTTTTTCAGTAGACTATTTTATTTATTTTGGTTATATGCAAAGTAAACATTCTATTCTTATTATCATTACCTAACCCTTACCTTATCCTTCCGTTTAACACATCAACTGCTAATATATTCTCTTTCATTTATGAACTATGACTAATCAAGTTGTGTATACGTTATTCTCATTTTGTATCGGCGTTAATTTTCTAATTGGTTAACTGAATGATCAGGTTTACTGTATATATAACAGAGTATTAGAAATATAATTTGATTATGTCTAGTTGTCTTACCAGTCTCGTGTTCTTCTTACTCTGACTTAGGATTGAGTAGGCATCGGGCAGACGTAATGGCATAGGTTTTCATACTTGTTAGCATTACTCACTGTGCTGGTGTGTACAATATGAAATCTAGTAAGTGATCAAACAATCACGTCATCTAGTCCTACTTGTAAGCTTTGATTTGCATCATAAAATGTTTATTTGTCCTTCACCTTTCATGTAATACAACTGATGCATTACTGCGTTTAGTAATGCCTTTTGTATCACTGATATGCTAATTCCGTACTGAATTTTATTTACTATTTGTGATGCTGTACAGTTTGGTAATTTATTCATATGAATCATTAGTTTAGAAACAGAAATGTTGATATAAGTTGATGCTACTTCACATTTTTATCTACTGATTGAAAATTTACTGAGGAAGAAAATAGTTTCGGCTGTTTTCGGTAGTCAATGTGCTATCAAGATACATGAAGAACTTCATCTTAGTGGATACAAAAATTGTTAGAATTATCGTATGAAGGTTATTTATCACCAAGTTGGTCAAGTAATGTCAAACACTTTTCACCGATAAAATAAGGTATCATGATATCATGGTTTATCTTGAGCATTTACAGATGAATACAAAGAGCAATTAATGACCTTTTTTGGAAGCTTTCTATGAAATAAATATCTCGTAAAAAGTATTGCATAATTTGGGATGATGATTCTTTACTATGATAAAATATATGATGTTGCACAAAGTGATCAGCATCATTGTTACCATTATGACAGTAAAATTTGTGGGAATATGAGTTATTTGAGATGGTAGAGAATGGTGAAGAAAGCTATGCAATTAAACCACGCAGCTCAGAGATCACAATATGAGTTATCTTCTGGCTGCCAAGTATGAACGATTGAATGTCTTCGTTTCAAGGGATACTTTTTAAAATGCACGAAAACCTGGAGTTTATGTGATTAGCGTAGACCTATACATCTTCTGAGTAGGCTGACATACGTGATAAAAGTCACGATATCCCTTCTATTGATTAAAAGCCATATAAGGGATATAAAAATGTATATTGACACCAGTTACTTATTAAAGTCACGCAACAGACACATTGGAATCAGTCAAACTTAAAAACGACTGGGAATTATCAGTATCACAACTATCCGTTATTGGAACTAGTGAGCACCAGCTTGACTACAGAATGTAAGTAGTTGAAATCAGTGATATGTGCTGAGAGGAGCTACTGTTCAAAAAATATATCTATTTAGTTCTCTTTATACTCCCATGGGGCATTATTAAAAGTTAGGCGGAACTGAAAAGTCTTCGTGTAGAACTCTCTGAAGTTCGACACTCTTGATTCCTTCAGAGACTCATCCCAAAAATTTCATACCTTGCAACGATTACTTAAGAGTTTTATACTATAACGAAACAGATGTTTAGTGCCCCTTATCTGTCAATGGTACTTCGGTTGTGACCAATCTTTGACGAATATCGCTTACAAATTAAATCACTTTCCATAAAGCATCTTCATTAAATATACTAAATATAATCATGGAAATGACGTAATAACATATTATTCCTTTAATTCTTTACTTTCCACATCAAAGTACTATTCACTTTTTCTTGTTTTAGTTTGGAAATGCATTTTCTTCTCTGTCAAAATACATACAACAACAAACATCTTAATTCAATTAATTTACATAAGTAAAGAGAATAAAGTTCTAAATTCTTTCTTTTTAACAAAAATTATTCCAACTATATTTTGGCTTACAGGTTTATTACTATCGAAACCCTCCTTCCACTAACATCTTTCATGTTGGATTTTTAAGATACTGAAGAAACAATGTGATTCTGGTAAAGATATTCCCACCCTTCATCTCTCTCATTACCCGACAGAAAACAAAAATATATATAGTGATAATTTTCTTATTTTACAAAGCAACAGCTTTATGAAGTTGACTGATAACACATTACTTGTTAAAATAATTTTAATATACGACAAAAATTATACCACTGTGTACTGTTGAAGTAAAGGTCGTTTGTGAGGGATAGTCGGCAGGATACTGTGGACACAGGTTTCATTCTATTTGGTACTCGTCAGCAAGGCTTACTTGTAATCTTTAAGGGAATTTGTGATCCCCCGTACATCCGATCCTGAGCCACCCAGTCCTACAGTTGACCAGCGTTACTACTAAGCTACTTGGACCCTACCTGTATGAGAGCATAAATTCCCTTCAAACATTGCAAGTATGCTTTGTTGACGAGTGTCAAATAGCACAAAACCTAAATCTGTGTTGTTCTATCGACTACCCTCCTAAGCACCTTTCATTCATACATAAATTAAGATGTTAATAGATACGGAAATTTCTAACATGTCTATTCAGTTCCACTCAATTTTGACTATTCAGTATTATCAAACACTTTATGATACGATTATTTTCTTAATAAAGTAACACTGATTGGCTAATTTCAAGGTTATCGTCGAACTGATCACTTTACAGGAATTAATATATTTCGTTACATGACAATAACTTTGAATATGAATCAGTTTTACCTCTTATTAGTTACCACAGTAATTTTATTAGCTTAGTATTAGTGAATACTTTCTAAGTAACCAAGTTTCTTTACCGCATCACTGTTTCGTCTAATCATAATCACATAAGAATAACATTATTCCGCCTACATACAAGATTGTTATGAAAGGACTATAGTCAGTGTATATATATTCTATTGTAGGACTTCAACAGTGAAATATAGCTACTGCGTCTTAGTTGATTTAGTGGGCGTTCGATATTTATCAAATGTAGATAATCTAGTACATTCGATTATTCTTAATGACTATGTTTGTTTTGTCATCGGACACTCGTCTAATTCTATCTATCAAGTCGGTTCACGTGGAAAATTGGTCTGAGAGACTTAATTATATATCTCAAGCTTGGTTGCTGATAATACCACATATAACTACAGTACTTGAAAGCCTTGGATCCTCCACAATAGCAATTCAAAAGACAGAAGAAAACAGGAATGACTATTTATTCCAGTGAGCGCCAAATATGTGCGAAATAGTCGGTATTTATAGTTTTCTGTGAGAACGAAATCATTATTACAATTCATCCAATCCGTAAGGAGGGGTTCCAGCTCTTATTCGATCAGAGTACACTATGTCAAGATTCAGGAAAATTCCATCTGACGGTGATTGAACTGAATGCTTCTGGCTTCTTCGGAGTTTGCTGAAGGCTATATCAAGGCTCCTAGGAACCATTCTAACCCGTACATAATGCATCGATGCAAAGCTACTTGATACTTATTAGTAATTCCGTACCCACGATTTTAATCACATTGGTGTTTTTCGTGCAATGTTGACACGCATCATTTCATGTTACAATGATAAAAAAACATTACTCAGTCAGTGAAACCGTAATTGATTGTTTTAAAGGGCTTACATTTTCACAATGACTGATCACCTCTACGAGCAAAAGATCAATCATCAATAAATTCGTCAATATAAACACACTGTTCGACCTCTGAAGAGGTCATTAGCATGAACTACTGAGGAGGCTTATACTAGGACAAAATAGACATTCTCTGTTCATCAGTCATATTTCAAATAAATTAAATAAGTGACAAATGATTACGTGAACTTTTCTATGTTCGATTATCAGAAATCACAGATTACATCACCCTTTATTATTCAATGAACTAATTTACATTCAATCGATATTATGTAAAACAATATACTAAAAAAATCCATTTTTTCAGTTAATAAAGGTGTATCTATTGTAATAAAATGAACACTGATTATATTTGGTGCAGACATTTAGCTTTTAGCATTAATTATTTTAACAGAACCAAAAGCCGAAAATGACTGAGGTAACCATCAAGGTTTTCAATGTCTAATAAATGTGTTGATCCAGGGTTGTAGGATGTTATTTTTTACGTACTAGTAACTAATCAGGCAATTTCCTCCACATAGTTTACTTAAAGTCTGGGCTTAATTGTAGTCCAAACAGGGGGGACTTTTACACAAACCTTATGTTTCTGAAACGTAAATCGATACAATTAGCACAAGCATAAAGTCAATGTTGTTAGTTAAGGGTAGAGGAAAGCACACATGTCAAAATGTGATGGGAAATTGGATAAAATGAGTCGTCATAAGAAACACTCAAGTTTACAAAAGAATTACAACTCTGTAAATGGTTAACAAATAAAGGTAGTCTATGCAAATCAGACCGAGTTCAAGTGGTGAACATTGAATTAAATATTATTAATCATGTTAATTGTAGACACAAATATCAAGAGTTTTCACTTATTTCCCCCCTATGATGTAGCAAATGACTGCAGTATGTGAGTGGAATTTTTGTCGAAATTTCACTTCGGGAGGTTAGAGTTGGTCTCAGCCGTCTGTTATGGGTATGTTTATGTATGTCACTTTGAAATATTGAATGAAAGCCTCTAATTGATATGCCGGGCACCTGAAAAAGATTGATTATCATCGAGAGCTATTTATCTCTTCACTATTTTATTATTTTTGGCTGTATGCATAGTGAATAACTCCGCCCGCAGCTCTTCTAAGGTTGTTGCCGGTCCCAAGCCCGGGTAAAGGAGGAGGGTTGGGCATAGGGGTAGCACCCCTATCCCGTAAAACACAAGTTCGCTAAAAAAACGCTAACCAGTTAAACAAACTTAACCATTTAAACTCTGCCGTGGAAGTGGAAGGAATCTATATGACGCTTCATGATGAAAGCCGAGGTTCTTCGGAATTCATGAGGCCGATGCCACCCCTTCTAACGACCAGAGCAAAAATTTTTATAGGTACATGGAATGTTCGGACAATGTGGGAGACAGGGAAGATCATCCAGATAGCAGCAGAAATGAAGAGATACAATTTAACTGTGCTCGGGATCAGCGAAACGCATCGGACTCAAACTGGACAGAAAACATTAGCTACGGGAGAGGTAATACTATATTCCAGGCACGAAGAGGGAAATGCCCCGCACACCCAAGGAGTTGCTCTGATGTCGTCCAATAAAGCGCGCAATACACTTGTAGGATGGGAACCACATGGACCCAGGATCACCAAAGTATCATTCATGACAATGAAGAAGGGGATTACAATGAACATCATCCAATGTTATGCACCCACCAACGACGGCAACGACGAGGACAAAGATCAGTTTTATGATAGGCTGCAGTCAATCATAGCGAAGTGTCCAGGAAAGGATCTGACAATCCTAATGGGGGACCTAAATGCCAATGTCGGAATGGACAACACCGGATACGAAGACATTATGGAACAACAATGACTGGGAGAAGGAAATAAGAATGGTGAAAGATTTACGAATCTATGCGTTTTCAACAAAATGTTTATAGGTGGTACAATATTCCCCCACAAACGCATACACAAGGCTAAATGGGTCTCACCGGATCATACTACAGAGAATCAAATTGATCATATATGCATCAATAGAAAATTCAGAAGATCAATGGAAGATGTGAGAACCAGGAGAGGAGCTGATGTAGCTTCAGACCACCACCTAGTGGTTGCCAAAATAAAGCTGAAGCTAAAGAAGCAATGGATAACTGGAGCAACAGCATTAAAACGGTTCAATACAGCCTCTCTTCGGGATACTGATAAACTCAAGGAATTTAAATTAACTCTCAACAACAGGTTTCAAGCCTTACAAGATCTGCTGAACGAGGAAGAAACCACTATGGAGGATAACTGGAAAAGAATCAAAGAGGCACTCACTTCAACTTGTCAAGAGGCTCTGGGCTGCAAGAACTACCATCATAAGGAATGGATTTCCACAGAGACCCTGAGCAAAATTCAACAAAGGAGGAACAAGAAGGCAGAAATCAACAACAGCCGAACTAGAGCAGAAAAAATCAAGGCACAAAATGAATACACAGAAGCAAATAAACAAGTTAAGAAGAGCATTAGAGCCGACAAACGTAAGTATATCGAAAGCCTTGCAACGACAGCGGAGAAAGCTGCAAGAAAAGGAAATATAAGACAGCTATACGACACAACGAAGAAACTGGCAGGCAAATATAGTAAACCAGAGCGACCGGTCAGGAACAAAGAAGGCAAGCTAATCATCAAGATTCAAGAACAAAGAGACAGATAGGTAGAACATTTCGAGGAACTCTTGAATAGACCAGCTCCACCGAACCCACCAGACATCGAAGCAGCATCTACAGACCTCCCGACTGATGTCGATCCACCAACGATGGAAGAAATCAAGATAGCCATCAGACAGATCAAAAGTGGGAAAGCAGCAGGACCTGACAATATACTAGCCGAAGCACTCAAGTCAGACATAGACATAACGGCGAGGATGCTCCACGCTTTATTCTAGAGGATCTGGGAGGAAGAACAGGTGCCGGCAGACTGGAAAGAAGGATACCTTATCAAGATACCAAAGAAAGGGGATTTGAGCAAATGCGAGAACTACAGAGGGATCACACTATTGTCAGTACCAGGGAATGTCTTCAACATAGTGTTGTTGAACAGAATGAAAGATTCAGAGGATGCTCAACTTCGAGATCAACAGGCTGGTTTCCGTAAGGATCGGTCATGCACAGACCAAATTGCAACACTACGCATCATCGTTGAACAATCAATTGAATGGAACTCGTCACTGTACATCAACTTCATCGACTATGAGAAGGCGTTTGACAGTGTAGACAGGAGATCACTATGGAAACTTTTTCGACACTACGGTATACCAGAGAAACTCGTCAACATCATCCGGAATTCTTACGACGGACTACAGTGCAAAATTGTGCATGGAGGACAGCTAACAAATGCATTCGCAGTAAGAACCGGTGTCAGACAAGGCTGTCTGCTCTCGCCCTTCCTCTTCCTACTAGTGGTCGATTGGATCATGAAAACCTCTACATCTGGGGAGAAGCACGGGATTCAATGGACAAGTAGGATGCAACTTGATGATCTGGATTTCGCGGATGATCTAGCACTTCTATCCCATACACAACACCAAATGCAAGTGAAGACAACCAAAGTAGCAGCAACCTCAGCATCAATAGGCCTGAACATACATAAATGAAAGAGCAAGATCCTCAAATTCAACACCGAGAGCACCGACTCCATTGAACTTGATGGAGAAACTCTGGAAGGAGTGGATACCTTCACATACCTGGGGAACATCATCGATGAACAAGGAGGATTCGATGCAGATGTAAGGGCAAGGATCGGCAAAGCAAGGGCAGCATTCCTACAGTTGAAAAATATATGGGACTCCAAACAACTGTCAACTAACCTCAAAGTTAGACTCTTCAACTCGAACGTCAAGTCAGTTCTTCTGTATGGAGCTGAGACGTGGAGAACTACTGCAAACATCCTCAGGAGAGTACAGGTATTTATCAACAACTGTCTACGTAGAATATTGAATGTCTGTTGGCCGGAAACCATCAGCAACAGCCTACTTTGGAAAAGAACAAATTAGCTTCCAGCTGAAGAGGAAATCAGGAAACGACGTTGGAAATGATAGGACATACATTGCGGAAATCATCAGACTGTATCACGAGACAAGCACTAACTTGGAATCCTGTTGGAAAACGGAAAAGAGGAAGGCTAAAGAATACCCTGCGTCGAGAACTGGAAGCAGACATAAAAGGATGAACAGTAACTGGAGACAGCTGGAAAAAGGATTGCTTAGGACAAAGTTGAATGGAGAGTAACTGGTGAGGCGGAGCCTATGCTCCTCTGAGAGGGGTACAGGCTGAGTAAGTAAGTAAGTAAGTAAGTAAGTAAGTAAGTAAGTAAGTAAGTAAGTAAGTAAGTAAGTAAGTAAGTAAGTAAGTAAGTAAGTAAGTAAGTAAGTAAGTAAGTAAGTAAGTAAGTAAGTAAGTAAGTAAGTAAGTAAGTAAGTAAGTAAGTAAGTAAGTAAGTAAGTAAGTAAGTAAGTAAGTAAGTAAGTAAGTAAGTAAGTAAGTAAGTAAGTAAGTAAGTAAGTAAGTAAGTAAGTAAGTAAGTAAGTAAGTAAGTAAGTAAGTAAGTAAGTAAGTAAGTAAGTAAGTAAGTAAGTAAGTAAGTAAGTAAGTAAGTAAGTAAGTAAGTAAGTAAGTAAGTAAGTAAGTAAGTAAGTAAGTAAGTAAGTAAGTAAGTAAGTAAGTAAGTAAGTAAGTAAGTAAGTAAGTAAGTAAGTAAGTAAGTAAGTAAGTAAGTAAGTAAGTAAGTAAGTAAGTAAGTAAGTAAGTAAGTAAGTAAGTAAGTAAGTAAGTAAGTAAGTAAGTAAGTAAGTAAGTAAGTAAGTAAGTAAGTAAGTAAGTAAGTAAGTAAGTAAGTAAGTAAGTAAGTAAGTAAGTAAGTAAGTAAGTAAGTAAGTAAGTAAGTAAGTAAGTAAGTAAGTAAGTAAGTAAGTAAGTAAGTAAGTAAGTAAGTAAGTAAGTAAGTAAGTAAGTAAGTAAGTAAGTAAGTAATAAGTAAGTACATAGTGAATATTTTATTTCGATTATTATTTAGTTAACCATGCCCTATCCATCTATTTGACACATTAACTGCCAGTAAATCGTTTCTCATTGATGAGCTATAGTTAGTCAATTGTGTTTACGTACTCCAGTTCACACTCACTATTACTCCTATTGTGCATAAATGTTAGTTTCCTAATTGGTTGACTGTGTGTATATAGAAGAATGTGTGAAATAAAAGATGATTCTGTCTGGTTGGTCTATCACCTTGTGTTCTTCTATTTCCGGCTCGGGATCGAGTGGGCATAGAGCAGACGCGGATTTATCGACTAGGCACGCTCACTTGGCATTTGATACACAATGAAGACTTTGGATATTCAGTATGTTGTTGAGTAATTGAAGTACAATTATAATTTTTTTCCAACTTGAAACTTTCAACATTTAAGTGCTTTAATTGAGTGAAAAAATAATCAAATGTACTGAGTACTATACAATTATTGAACAATGAGAATGTTACGTATAACCTAATTCGTAATAACAACTAATTACTCAGGTATGCAACTCATAAGTCACAATTACAACCACCCTACGCATTATTCTATAATTGGTTCATTTTATTCCACCCACGCTACCTTAATTAGTAAATGAATTCAAGTGTTATTTCGTCCAGACAGTTAGTTCATGTACTTCAGTATTGGAATCAAGTAAAACTAAATATTTGTGAAAATTTTCACTAATAAATGAATTCATTGAAATATGATAACAAAAAGTCAAGGTCAAATTAAAGCAAAATGTTTGTTTATAAAAACTAAAACAAGTTTATGAAAAGTATTTGTTTTCATTAAAATGAGTAGTAAATCACATAAAAAAGATTCACTAAATGAAAGAGAGTTGTAATTGATTGAATTCATCACATATTGATGTTGGTAGGGAACCAGTGAAAATCAAGGGACACTAGACATCTGTTTTGTTGTAGTATGGGACTCCTCAGCAGTAAGCACTCTAGATCCCACCACACAGGCTTCAGGTTGATGAACACCTAACCTTTTGCACCACTGGGCCAGCGTTCAATAGCAGAACTCTAACTTGCACCAATTTGTGATAGCACAACTATCATTTATTGCCATTGGTGATAACTGTCTCACTGCTGACAAATCTGAACTTCCACCAGTCACGATTTTTTACTAGAGTTTGGGAAACATCATAAAGTTAGTCACTAATGAGCTGATTAATATAATTGGTGAAAAACTAGGGTGCTCACAGCTGAGGAGTTGCATACTACAACGAAACAGCTATCCAGTACTCTAAGGCTTTTAATGGTACCCTACCATCATCAATCTGTGGCGAGTTCAATCAACTAAATCACAGTACCAATCTCCACAAACCACCTCGATTGAAAGAGAGCTATGTTAATTTTGATGAAATGTAATGTAACCAGAAAGAAAAGGTTTACTTTTTATGAACTTAGTTGACTCCCTATGAATTGCAGGATGATTGATTTCACTGTTTTCTTTGACAGCATAATCAGAACTTACTTTTTATTGAAATGAGTTATCTAATCAATTTGTTCTGATGACATTATCAATGATTGATTGGTTTTTCTTTTTTTTGGGGGGGGGGGGTCAGGGAGATTGATCTCAAGCTAACAGAATCACATTATTCCATTTTTTTTACAAACTAAAAGGCACAATAGTTATAGAAGACGAATCCACTGTTACCTACAAAATAAATTGTATCAGCGATGACAAAGATTACAGTGACTTGAATTGAAGTGGTTTGTGGAGAATGGTATTAAGTTTTAGTTGAGTGAATTCGTCACAGATTGATATTGGTAAGGTACTACTGATAACCAGGGAGTACTTAACAGCTGTTTTGTCCTAGTATGGGACACCCTATCAGTGTGTACTCTTGATTGTAGTGAACAAAGTTAACACTACCTCCATTCATGGATAAACAAACAAAACTTAGGGGTGCAATTAGTCATACCAATGTATACAGACAACCAGTGTTGTAAATTCAGCTGGGAAAATATCCAAATTCAGCATTAAGGAAATCCAGAGAAAATCCAAAAGCTTCCAGAAACAAGGTATTTAAATCAATCTGTGATTAATAAATGCATTAGAGTGGATACTATTTACCAGTTATTTACAGAAACAATCAGTTAGTTACAAAGCCAGATGTTATCAAAATAAAATCTTCAGGAAGAATGCAAAGACAAAACCTAAGAAAATAGCTATTCACAGACTTGAGTTGCCAAAACAACCTGATTTAGTGCCCTGTGGAATAATTTAACAGAACACTTTTGCAAGTGATGAGAGTTCATGCTGCTATCCAGAACAAAATAACAGTGAATATGTGTTAATGTGCACTGAATCAAACTTAATGTTTTCAGGTTTCTAGGTGGGTATTTTACGATTTAATGATGGAGTCAAATTAATCAAAACTAGTTGTTTACTCGTAAATGAATTTGAATAGAATTGTGAATTCTCAGGAAACAATCGTCACTAGCTTGGTTCAGCTATATTAAGAATTATATACCAGAGTATTGTATCGCGTTAAGTTTGAAGTAGGGTTGTATAGTTCCTAAAAGGTCTTTTACTATGATAAATGATCTGTCTGGTATTCTCTCTCTCCATCTGTATAATGTAACCCCATGTCGAAGACTATTTTATAAATAAAGTCAAACAATCCATATTGATGTCTAAGTATTTTAAACAAACCAAATGAACAGATGTTATATACACTAAACAAGTGGTCTGTCTGAACTCAATAAGTTGGTGGACATATTGGTTTTTAAATTGTCTGAAAAACTTTAAGAACCCATGAATCCAAGTATCGTCAGCGATAGGATATCCAAAATATATCACAGATTCAAGTCTCTAATACTTCACATCTTTAACTTCAGTAATTTTTCTGCCAGTATTATTATAAAAAAACATCGTTGCCTATCACGAAGCTAATTACTACTACTTCAAGAAGTGCCGTTAAGTTGGCGAGTAAATTCCTCTTTATTGTGAGGGAGTTTTCTCTAAATTCATACAATAAATATGGATTCGGTGGTGAAAAAAATATCACGGATACAAGAATGACTGTGAACATATGTGAATGAATATAATAGATTTGTAATCAGTGTTTTGAAACATTTAATACATCATTTATGGACAATCACGTGTTGAATGTTCATAAGAGAACTTTTTTACTAAAATAAAAATGGCATTGAATAGAACGTATGCCATAGCAAGTACCTTTAATGTAAATAAATCTCCTCGAATCCGTTTATCAACACAAACGGAATTCTAGTAGAGTCATAAATGTTTACTAGTCATTGAAGAGTCTCATACTAAAACGAAATTGCTATCAATTGATTGTTGGTTTCAGTTAGATAATTACTGTCTAACTAAGGTTGATGATGTAACTGTTTCATGAACCTAGTGAAACATAGTATATGTCTGAAAACATAAGAAAACTTTAAGATTAGAATTTAGACCATTTTCTTTTGTTTTATCTTTGTTTTTTGTATGGAATAGTTCAGACAATAATACGGAATGACTATTCGTTTATTTTGTTCAACATTCGTCTTGATCTTCTTATTGGATTTAACTACAAAAGTAATAAAAATACCTATGTTAGTTGACCCCTTGCTAATTATATATTTCTTGTCTCCGCTGTTACTAAATAATTTACCACCTACGCAAAAATCATAACCATATTTCACTTAAACTGGTCATTTTTGTGGAGATTGGTATTTTAATTGATTAAATATAGAAGGGTACCATTGAAAACAGGGAGCACAAGACAGTTGTTTCGTTCTAGTGTGGAACTCCTCAGTAGTGCACACCCAGGATTTCGCACCAAGGAATGAGACCCTTATCACCAATGACAGTAGATGATCGTCGCGCTATAAATCATAAATTGATGAAAAAGGCAATTCTACCACTGGTTATCGACCCAGTTGTTCAGAGGGTTAAGTGATTGCCGACCTGAATTCCTTGAGGCGAAATCTATGGCACCTACTGCTGAGGAGTCCCTATACTAGAACGAAGCATTTGTTCACTGCTCCGTGATATCAGTGGTATCCTACCAACATCGATCTGTGACATGTTCAATCAATATAATCATATTTATCATTACTGTAACTATTTCATCAGCTTTTACTCCATGACCTTGTTCTTTTATCTGTTTTGTGATGTATGTACGTCCATTGAATTGCCGTGTATCAGCTACGGTGGGGGGTGGGAATAGTAGCACTCGTTATTGAAATTAACTATTTGTGGATTATCATCCAGTTGAGAAATTATATTACTGAATTCAAGGCTCATTAGTATTGGATAACCGACCTCCTTCTATGCTACTTAGATGTACTAAGTCGCAGACGTGGTAGTTGCAATTTAAGTGTACTTTTAATTGAGTCTAATTTAATAAATAATGTGCAGTATATCCAAGTTGTTAAATATAGACTGCCACTTTTATGTTGTACTTTGTGACAGTCTTTAATTATTTATTATTTTGTACTCATAAGTAAATTAACACTTAAGTAACCTAATATACATTATTACACACGTTTCCTTCGTACTATTCATTGTGTGATTCATTTCCAACAAGAATTAGTTCATGACACTTATAGACACTTATAGATTTTCAAGTGACACAAACGTATAGTGAGCAACTAGTCAGGTATCATAATTTGATTCTAAAGTTATAACGAATAGATTGAGCAGGTGAATGGATTATTAATCATATGGTATCTATTTTCGACGAAAATGTAAAAATAAGGTATTTGCAAGTGTAAGATCCACCTCCGAGAATACTTTTACGTGATTGTGATTATCACATATATCCATTAGAATGTCATCATAAATAAGGCAATGCTATATTCTTGTGTTAGTTGTGCAGTTATAAAAAGTCAACACGAGTGTAATGATATTAATAATATACGGATATACATTCGAAAATCTTGATAAGAATACCATCATTTATGAGCCTGTTACATATTATCGAAGGGGCCTCAATCATTAAAACGTAATAGTAGTATAGTAGAAGAAAAATTACCAAGGTAGAGTGAGTAAATTGTAAATAGTTCGGATAAATGAATGAATTCATTCGTTGCAGTATCTTTAATTACAGGCTATGCGAACCTTTCATTACCACTGAATAATTCATAAGTCATGTAAGAATGTAATTTAGATTTTAATTTATCTTCAGCTGTTTGCTATTTGGTTAAAAACGTGTAAAGCGTCCTCATGGTAAGATTTGGAATCGTTTACGTTGATTTTGGCATATTGATTTGGTATTCAAATGTATTAAATTATCATTGTCTGAATTCTAGTTCCGATGATTTTTATTGTGTTCAACTTACTTGGCAATGTACTGAGTAACCAAAGACGTGCAAGTTCATCTCCATAACTTTGAGATATCTCGTAGTCTTTCTAACATTTAATACTATTAAGTGTAAAGTGATTAACAGTTTTAAACTTCCAGATAGTAGATTTTATTTTTTATTGATCATGATTTCCATTCCCAATTCTTCGGTACTGCCAAAATATAAAAATAATTAATTAACTAACACCTCATTCTTTTGTTGTCATGTTCGACCAGTTGTGATTGTAATTTAATATCCTGGATTTGTCGTGAAGAGTAAAGTGATTTAGTGCGTAAACCAATTCACTTATCTCGTAAGTTTCACCATCCCTAGTAGGTTGGTATTTAAAGAAAACCCATAATGGATTCAGTAAGCTCGATTGCTTTCTACCAACTTACGTTACTTGTAGAGTTGGCGAGATGATGAGCATACTAAGAAGCGGTCCTCTCTGCTTTAACCTACGTATATGAAACATAGGCTATGATAATAAAAGATATATATAGATTCAAGGTCTAAGATCATAGAAATTTTAGAGATATCGGCAGTATATCATGGGACGATAGAGTAAGTAGTACTGATGTTACACACAGAGTGCTTGGGAAACATGAAAAATCATTCGGGAAGGTCATAAAATTTTATTGGTTGTTATGGCTATGATATACTGTCTACGTCCGACAACCACCTGTATTATCTTGCTATTTTGGCTGGGATAGGAGTGGGGTGGAAGAAGGGTAGGGGTGGCAAAACCGAAGGATAGCATCAGTCCATGAAAATTTAACTGTTGGTCTAAGCTGTATTTGTAGATGAGGACTATCTGGTTGAGGTCCGTGTGATAATCATGATCAGTGGCTGAAAACTAGTCACAGTGGCTCACGTGTTATCACTCTTTATCTTTACCTAGATCTTAAGATCCATTAATCTTTCGTTCATAAGTTTGTTCCATTACTTCATGTTGAATTATGTTGTAGTGTTAATCTTGAAAATCTGATCACGTTATGCTAATATAGTATGGTAAATCGGATCTATGTTCATATATGTCAGGTTCTACGTTGTCCAAGACTGACTTATCTTCTTTTAGAGAAAGTTCAAACAATCTCTTTGTTTTCTGTAAACAACTATTTTTCATTTCACTGATCTTCTAACCATCTGTTATTAATTCTTGAAATATTTAAGTGATAGCAAAGATTTGTAATTGAGCTAAGATATTTTGATACTAATGTATTCACTGATCTGAGTTGTTTATCAAATGAGCTTTGTCTATCAATCTAAGAAACACCATCAACTCTTACTTTTCATGGAAGTGAACCATATCATTATTTTACAGGTAATAAGAAAGCCTTTTCCAGTAACCTCGTCTATCATCAGGAGTCTTGTCAGTTTCATTTGTTTTCAAGACTAAAATGAACATTATCTGTTGACATAACCGTATATCAATAATATCGTTCGTTACGTCATCTATTTTGCATGCAGTGGAAATTAACAGTGTAATCCAAAAGCATGTTTCATTCATCTGGGATTTGTAATTTGATTTAATTTTATATGATGAAATATTCATTGGGATTACTAACAGTGAAATACAGATAATATAGAATAGTTCATAAACGTACAAAGACATTCCTTCTCCTTCTAATCAAATGAAGAATACTTTATATTTTATGAATGCAAGTGAACTGATTTCAATTCTCACCTTGAACATCAACACTGGGATACAGGCATATCCAGTTGACGAGTTCTATTTGAAAGAAAACCACATTCTTGATTCAACTTCTCAACCACAACCCAACTTCAATCATACTTGTGAACTATCACTATATACAGGTATTGTGTAATACATTTGAACTACATTATGTTCTATGTTAAAATAACACTGATTGAAAAATTTATCTTGTAATCAGAATTTATTAAACGAAAGTATTTTTCTCTAAAATAGGGATACAAACAATTTAGATTTTATTCTAATCCATTTATTGAATATTCAGTTAGAAGAAAACCTTACAGAAATATCCTGCTGATTAGTAACCTGTTTCACTGATTAACTGACAAGTTTTATCAAACGAATATTCACAATTTTGTTTTAATAAACTAAAGGGTGATTCAGATTTCACTTTGAAAATATTCATGGGGAGTTCATGAATATTTATTTATTCTTTATCTGTATACTTGTTTCAAGCATTTTCTTGAATATCCTACATAATATAGTTTAGATTAGATGTTTTATTAAAGTAAAATGATTAAATTATTAAATAAATAACGTTTTGATTAGGTTATACCTACTTTAAATTAATTTGTGCTACTTATTAGTATGAAAATTCAGTAGCTTCTAACAAACAAATGTAAGGATTCGTCGCTGATACTGACCACGTTTGCTTTAGTGGACACAACTACTTGAAGGCTCTAGGTAAAACATCATTACCAGATCCTGACATGACATATCATGGAAAACAACTTATCATATAGGCAGTCAACATATACGTCATAATCCAGCTTACTTCTTACTTCCGACATGTATATCTTCCTCTCCACTTATTGCTTTCTTATTTCTGCCCTACTTTCAAGTGTTTGTTGATTGTTATAAGCCATTCTGGTTACGCCACAAGCGTAGCTCGGTCGTACACAGGGTGCACTTTAAATAGTTTCTTCTGTATACTATAAATGAAGAAATCACTTCAACTTGATTGCCTAATACAAAACATTTTTACAACTTCAGTTTGTTGGCAACTGTTTAGGGTAACGTGTGTAAAATTTATTTAGTGATATGGAGTTGAATTCTAAAGAAAAGTTCAAAATAGGCTAAGTGGTAAGAGTTAGTTGGTAAGAAACTCCGGACATGAATTTCGGGATATTTAATACATACCAGCAAGGTGTAGCCCTTAATCTTGCTATACTTGTGATTCGATTCTAGTTTACTAAACTTATATGATATGATGAAGCTATGCTTTGCTTGATCTCTGTCAAATAAAGTGTCATACTAATCGTCTCATATCAACCAACATAATAACGTAGTGTTTTTTAATTTCTAGCCACTTAAGTTAGTAGTCATACAGATACAAAGAGGACTTAGGGAGTTGCTCAGTGACTTAACAATCGAATAAAGCATGTTATGCCTCGTAGTTATTTTAATTACTAATCGTCTCAACAATATTATGATGGTTTTGATTGATAAGGATATGAAGATAAATGTATTTATTTTTTAAATAAACAGGTAAACACGCATAATTATTTTCAGTGGATCAATGCTTTTTGGAGAACTTACGAATATCCGCTAAAGGTACTACTAAAGTTATTTTCAGACTGTCCTTGAGGTGAACAGTAACTACTAAGTACGTCTGCATTTGCCTTTTTGTACTTCGATTGACCTTCAGATATGTCTAAGAGATCAATTAGCATTTCATGTTTTACAAGAAGCTTCTACATTTCAGTAGAACGATTCAAAGAAATCTTCTCTGAGATAAATAACCGATGTTTAATAAGTAGTCTAAACTATGGGATACTTAACATATCTTAGCTAGAATGACTAAAATTAGTATTTGATTTTCAATGAAGATCCAACAACGTCTTATTGTATTCGTGGAACGCTTAACTATTAATGTAACGGTGAACATAATTACGTCACATCGACTAGTACACAGTACTAAGTGTAACATAACTATCATAATAAGAAAGTTCGATTAAAAATAGCCTTGACTGTCAAGTAATTTAAACGTAATTAAAGAAGAACTCACGCACTTGCAACTTAGCACGCTTGAATGAAGTAGGAAGAAGGCTGCATGATCAGAGCTGTTGAAAACTGATTAAATTGATTTGTCAACAACAATTCCTTTTTAAGCATGATCGATGGCGTAATATCATTCACTAGATTAATTGCTCACTGACTTACAACTTATTAAATGATAGTCTAGCAGTTCTCAACTCACACAACTTCTTAGTCTCGTTCCCCGAAATTAAAAGCCAGTAGTAGAATAAGATAATACTCAGTCATACCAATCAATATGTATTCAAAAAAAAACATGATTATTTAGTTGATCGTTACGATAAAACAACGGGTTACGTTATACAGAAACAGAACAAACACTGGATAATTACTCCAGGAAGAATCAGTTATAACTTGCAAATCGAACAAGATACAGTGATAGTCAATATGCCAGTATAAACTTCTAATTTGAATAATATAAAAACCTACTAATTATGAATTTACCAGTTTCCATGATGAAAGTATTAACAACCTTCTCCCCGAATTTCCTATTTTTATTTTAGATATTCTATGTTATTTATCATCTTTCAAGCAATTCGAAATGTTGAATCATTTCAGTTGAAATTTCTGGTATATGTACATTTACTTCAAAAGAATGAAACCAATAGAAGTAGATTGGGATACTATGCATATGTTCTTCCATCATTGGTTAACCAGTTGGTCTAAATTGCTGTATACTGGTCAGAAGAAAAGGAGATTGTTATATTTAATCCTGTGAGTTATTCAAGCCGCTGGCAAGTATTCATTGTTCTACGCTGCATCCAATACATCTTATCTTCCTATAATTCATGACGAGAATTAGTTAATATTTCCCTAAGTTAACATCTTTATGATTGTTTATTTGTACTGTTGGTGTATGTGTGTGTACCTGTTTAATTTTATTCATAAACTAACCATATGGAACTTACTATTATTATTATTACTACTACTACTACTACTACTACTACTACTACTACTACTACTACTACTACTACTACTACTACTACTACTACTACTACTACTACTACTACTACTACTACTACTACTACTACTACTACTACTACTACTACTACTACTACTACTACTACTACTACTACTACTACTACTACTACTACTACTACTACCAATAAAGGATGAATAAATAGTATTACATCCTAAATAGTAAATATATACTTATATTACTTTTATTATACATATACCACATGCAGATAAATGTATCTATACTACATAAATTCAATTCCAATAACTGTCTCTAGTACTAAATGTTATTTGTATTAAGAAATTAGTTTTATGATTGATATTTTAAGTTAATTGGATTTCAAGTAATTAATTTTCCCAATGGCGTGAAGTGATTTCAACATGAAAGTTTTAAAAGGATTGTTTAGTTTTAAGTCAATTCTCATCATTGTTTTGTTATAGTATAGGACTCTTCAGAACAGGGTACACATAGTCGTACTGTGAAATGAATCAAAATCTGCCACTGATGGTGTTACCTTTATATTATGTAGCTAGTTTCTAATAGATCAGGTTTATTCATGACATTATGCAACCGGTATTTAAATGATTAAATTAGGATTTTCGTCAGTTGCCATTGGCTATGATTGTTTTTCTTTACAAACAGTTTAAGAATCACTTGTCCCTATAATATAATGTAACCGTAGAAACTTAAGATACTTCCTCCGTAATATAGTAGATATTAATCAATCAATTACAATGGAGACCGACCTAATTGAATCTGCATAAATCTGTAACATTAATTTTAATAACAGTTATTTAAACTAATAGATGAATATAACCCAAGCATTTGTATTTCTGAGTTGGCATCATGAATGCCAAAATATACAAACATACGAATGCATACCTCGATATACTGAAACTGTATTTTTTCAATTACTGGTAAAACAATTACGATTATTATAGTGATCACACAAATGATATTAAATGTAATATAGCTTAGGATTAACATAATAAAACAATGCTGTTTAATAAATAAGGGGGATTGATGATTGATTTAATTAGATTACTAGTAGAATAATAATACCATGTAGGTGATCTTATTTTCATCTGAGACTTGTAGGCTGTACTCACCTAGAACTGAATTCTAATTGTCGGAGTCACATGACTATAGAAAATAATAAGTAGCATTTCAGTTTGAATATGCTATTAAACCGTGGCTTAAATAAGTTTGTTGTACGTGATGCATCTATCTTCTCTTACTAGCCAGTAACAGACTAGATTACTTGAACAGATCTTCTACTCACAGGAATGGATAGAGAAAAACTAATGGCTTATACAACATTAAATTCGGTAAAGTCATCATAAAATAGGATCATCATTATTATTGCTATCATCTGACAGAATTGAAGTTAGACAACCTAAATTCTGAAATTGTTGACTAGGTAAGTTTGTGAATACGCATTATTGATATCATTCTGTGACATGAAAATTGCCTTCAATGTAAGGAAAACTCTGCAAACCATTAAACCCAATCTTTCACCTTTGAACATTTAAACTATTTAACAATTTATGGTTCATTGATGTAATCTCATGTTTGTAACTTTGTATTCTAGTTTAAAGTTATATAATAAACTACAGAACATGTGATTACGTAAACATTTATGCATAATCGATAAAAAGTGAAATAATTTTAAATTATCCTTCGGAAACATGCAATATTATGAAAGAGATTATTTCATTAGTAAAAATTTTGTAACTAGTTTTAGAATTATGTGAACTACGAGTAGCTGAGGATGAGTTACGTTTTACTTACAACTCATCATCTAGATGTATCTACTTTACCCCAGTTTTAACGTTCATTCTAATTGGTAATTAATAAGTGATTAGAAATTCAGTATCTAAAGTAATAAGACGCATAACATGCTTAGTGAGATTCGTTAATTCTTCGACTTGTTTAAATCAACTTTACAACTTGTGATAAAAATTACTTGCATAATTCTGTAATACATCTTATACTTTAATAATAGAATTTGTTAGTTGGTGTTATAAAGAAGGCATTCAGTATCCAATAGATTTGAAGTGCACCCCAGTATATGACCAAGTTACATTTGTCGTACAACCATAGCAACTTCTAACGATTGAACCCACTCTTACGAATGTGAAGAAATCAGAAGGCGATGAAGGATGGAAGATAGGTCATATTTGATCGTAAGTAGAGTGTCAATGGGGTAGCAACGTCTAAGCTGGGAGACCAGAGAGAGAGATCCCTCCCACGGTAGTTTGTAACGTGATCTGGTGGTGATGCGTGACCGCCCACCTTCAACTAGTCGTGCCCACTAAAACAAACATGATCAGCATCAATGTCGAGAGCCTCTGCAACAATTTATTTTGTGGATTATTTACAACTATAGATTGAGTTACGTCCAGCAAATCCTGTCGACTTACCGTTCATTCAGTGAATAAGTGCTTTTCAATAAAAAAGCTCATTACGAAAGTATGTAGTTACCAATGTCTATTTACTATGATGAAATGATATTTCTTACGGTTAGCATGTCATTCGATAAACATAAATATAAAAAGCTTTAGAATTTGAAATAAAATCTTCGGTAGAAATTATACTATTATGTGCAACAGTGATTCAGTAAATAAATGACACAATGATCGAAATTTCTAAATACAACCCAATTATCGAATGCTGAAGGCGTTATAAGCAGATCTATTCTCAAGTAGCATTATGTACAATGAAGTATTCCAGTTTACAGTCATGATCAATTGGATTTAAGTTTATCTATAAGTGGAATTTTCGGTGAATAATCTATGTCACGACATTTGAAGAAACATATAAAAAAAATAAAGTTTACAGTATTATGGACTGTAGCAAAGTAGACTTCTGACAAACAATAGGGCTA
Organism: Schistosoma japonicum; assembly: GCA_025215515.1. NCBI lineage: Eukaryota > Metazoa > Platyhelminthes > Trematoda > Strigeidida > Schistosomatidae > Schistosoma > Schistosoma japonicum. The sequence goes on along the minus strand of CM046063.1, from coordinate 11,677,931 downwards.
TTTTCGTCCCATGTGTCAGGATTCTAGGTATTAGTTGCAAATGAAAAGAGCAAATCGTAGAGCATGTTTACATACAGTATAAGACTGAAACCGATTGATTCTCAGACAAAACCTACAACTAAACATTATTCCAGACAAGTTATACTGTAGCGATAGCATCCGTTTGCATTAACTTAAAACAGTGAATTATTGATACTTCCAGTAAATGTGATGTCAACAAGTATTAGGAGTTAGGTGCTTGAAGTAGACCTATTCCTCATGAAAATGACCCATAAACTCAGCGAGTGAACCTTGATAAAGGAGAATATAAGAAAGCAGATAAAGTTAGCAGACAAACATTTAGCCTACAATCATAATTTTTCAATGGATTACTTTCGATATAGCAGCCAACTGTAACATTTAAAGTTCCAGTACCTTAACAAGCCATTATCGAGTGCTTCGAGGTTAAGTGCTAAGTCAGGGAATTTTGGCTGCGGATCCTCTGTCTCTAGATATTAAGTAATCCATCGTTTAAACTTTAGGATAGAGTCAGTAGAGCAATTATTTTACAGCAGTTTGACCTGAAGTATACAGTGAACAACATAAAACAATAGTCCATCTGGTAATAATTGATAAACAATACTGATATGTGGTTTCACAGACCATATATAGGTTTACGATTCAATAATAGAGAGTAAGTTGAAAATGTGATATCATTTTTCATTTTACAAAAGAATAATAAATTATGTCATAAACTACGGTGACAACTCCGTCTAGGTTTTAAAGAGAGTAGCCCAAGTTGAGTTGTGCAATTTAGATTCAGATTACCTCTGACCGATATGTTCAATTGAATACTATCGAATTACGGAAGCATTCAGATGAAAATATTTTGTTCTTCAAATTTTTTCATCCTACCTACAAAAATAAATTATACAGTTACTATTTATTCTCTATACACTACACATTTTCATGTATCTATGATGGAATATCGATTCAATAGTGTCATCATTGTGCATAAATCACGTGTAATCGGTCATGTGATTAGTGTAATTAATTAAATGTAGTGTGTAATTTAAAGTGTATAATGTAAAATAAAGTGTACTTCATAATTTTATTTTTTCGTGAAGATGAATAATTACATTTAATTTGTAATAGCAACTGTATATTTGACAGATTACTAATTAGATCACTCAATGTAATTTATAATTAAACAACTGGAAATCTGTTCTATAAAGAAGTATACTATGATACTTATATTCTTGAAGAAAAATGAAAGTTTTAGGCGAATACGAACTGATAAACTTCAATTAATTCTATTCTACTGAATCTATTAGAATTTCGGTTTTCATTTGAGTTGGATTGTTACTGGGCAAACATATACAGGAAGCATGTTTCGTTTTGTTGAAGACTCGTCAGCTGGGTGTGTATGCATTCCAGTGTTGATGTTCACAGCATTCTAATTGTACGTGCATACCTGTTACGCAATTATGACTGACTGGACTCAGTAGTCTAGCTGGTTGATGCCGTGATATTTGGCACGAAACGAATTGACTTCGAATCGCAATGTGAACATCAATATTGAGATGCAGGTATATCAAGCTGACCAGTCCCAAATAGGACGAAATGAGCATCCTGGATTCCACTTACCAGTCACAATTCAACCTAAACAATTCATTGTGATTTATTGCTATATTGAGGCAATTCATTCAGGATACACATATGAGACAGTGGAGACTGACCAGCTTCAGTCCATTACAAATCAGCGTGAAGATCCAAACACATTAGAATTATACTTCGGTTTTCAGTTAATAGAGGTGTGTAGCTCACTGAGGCTAGGTATTGGTTATATTACGCTATCTGAGCTGAATGGCTTAATTGTGAACGACGTTGTCTGCGTAAACTTTTGATAGAAGTGTAACATAAAGTTTATATTGGAGAAGGAGTCAAATAACTAACTGACATTCTTGAATGTCATAACCACCAAAATTAAAACAGGAAGACTGGTGAGTAATGTGAATTGAAAACCAACCTACACAGACTATATTCTTAAATAAAATAGCACTAATCCAACAATCCACCTACAAATTCTATTCTAAAGGTAAAAACACTGCTGCACACCGACCATACGAAAAATCGAGGAAAAGTACCTAATGAATATCTTCCAACTAGAGTGGCTATCCATATAACTTCGTCAAGAAATATCTCTTAAGAAAGTTGATAGACCTAGAAGTGAACGTGAAAAACAACAAATGGATTGCTTTATCATATTTGAAGGGTATATACCAGAATTCCCAAGACTATTAAAGCCATTAAGAGTAAGCGTTGAATACAAACCAGTAAATTCATAGCAATTAATTCTATGCCGACCAAAGGATAATATGATACGAAAAGTCAAGTCTCAATGTTAACTACAAAATAAACCAAGACAAATGCAACAAACATTGTGTCGAATGCATCTCGTAAGTCTTTTTTTTCGCCTATATGAACATTGATTAATTGTTAAACGTCATGATATATCTTCACTTATTTCAATACATACAAACAACAATGGATACACGTTTGACCTGAGACAACTTTGTGACTTTGGACAAAGGAAACATGAAGTAGACCAGAGACGTTTTAGAACCCTGACACTCAGATTGATCACATTTAATGAACATATAGAAATTGATCCAATTTATCAACTAAATAAGATAATAATAAACCCCTACAATACCACGAATCAGGTCGAGAGGGAAAGGAACTTGAAACGAATATACAAAACATGACATGCTAGAATTATTCACCGTATTAAATGAAACTTGTACTAGTTAAAAGTAATATCAAAATTCACATTGCGCTTATTACTCAAGATATCAGTAAGGATGACACCCTCGATTAAGCAGTCATAATCTACATGATATGACACGGTGAGTGCAATTTTATGGAAACTTGGGCTCCTTCGGAGGTTCAATAAAGTCACCAAGTTTATTAGTCCGAAATTATTAGCATTGAGGTATTCAGGTTAGTTGCTGATACCCTGTAGTTGTAGACTACGAAACTAGGTCACCAGAGTGCACCATTTTATTCTAGATTGTTAGTACGCTTTGCTGTCAAGCGTCGAATAATCGGAAATCCAAATGGAACAAGATTTCCTGCCAACTATTCCTCCCCCCCCAACTGCCTTATATAACAATTTAGCGCTAGAAGATATTGATTCATTTGAAACGGTACCCGAATTACGGCTTGATCGATAAGATACAATCAGAATTATAAAGAGATAGGCACGTATCTCACAGGTCACCAGGTCAGTGACCAAACACCTTACAGTTTTGCATAAATATTAGTCAGTCTCAATTGACTTATTATATCAACGCACTAGCAAGCAATTAACAAAGAGTTTGTCATCAAAGATAGGAGAGACTGACCATTCAGAATTTTCAGTCGCTTACTCGACATCATTAGTAGACAAATCGTGTACATTTAGAAAGCCGATTAATTGTATTCTTTAATTTGTCATCACGAGATACATTTACCTTATTCAGCCCTGGTGCGTCTGGTATCTGAAAAAATGCTCTATACCATTCAGAAATATCGCCTGACTTTTGTTAACCTGTATCACCAGCTGCTTTGGTGAGAGGCTCATTTGAGTGCTGTAGAATAAAACTAGCTGTAGAAGGCCAAGTTATAATATCAGTCTGTGAAGTTAATTACTGTTTGGCTGAGCGAAGTGTAAATTATCCGTTTAGGATCTATGTAATTTAGTGTATTCATTATATGCCTATTACTCGCTGGATTCTGAGTTGCAAACTTGTTGCATACATTTCATTCCCTGAATCATATTCACTATAATTAGCCATTTTTAATACCACAGATATAACCACTATTTCTATCTGACCGTCATCTTGATAATTTCAACGTATTATACTGATGTATAGTAATAATTTGAGCTGATGTACAAACTTATGCCAAGTTTTGCCTTACAGTTGATTGACTGACTGACTGAAAATTTCATAAATCGAGGTCGCGTTCTGGAAGATTTTTATTTTGTCTGTTATTTGCATTAACTACTGACTGATTTCGGTTTGGCACCATCTGAAACACTAGACAGCTGTTTCGTCGCAATGAAGAACTCCTTAACATCGAATACAATCGACTACACTGGCAAATCTAACCCAGGAGATTTCGATCTCACGCTAAACAATTAACTATCAACAACATTATGCAGAAGTTGAGTGGTAGGATTTCACCCTCCATCAATCAATCGATGAAATAGTTCAAAGATCGGCTTGATGAATCATTACCCTATTTTGACCAATACTTAATGAACTCATTAGTTCTCCATATTTGTGTTGCTAGTTTCATGTCTAGGTTAGTGACTATGGAGACATTTATCTGCGAAAAATAATAGTGTATTCTCATTTACATAAGCTTACGTCAATGGAAAATTGAACGACAGACATCTCATTGTTTTGATTCACTAACGGTCAAGTCTATCGATTAAATTTAAGAGAAACTTTAATTATTGATTTCATTATGTTCAGTTTTTTGCTTGAAATTTTAAAGGTTAAACAAAATACATTAGCATAACTAATTGTGTTTACCTAATAAGTTAGATTTAATAAACAAAACTCATATACTTGAACTGTTCTTGGTTTGTAGAGACTGATATTAAGTTTTCTAGTTGATTGCATTCCTCACAGATTGGTAATGATAGGGTACCATTGGGAATTCTGCCATTGGATGCCAGCTCAGTGGTACAGAAGCCCAATAGTAGTGGGGTCTACGTATGTACTGCTCAGGAGTCCAATACTAAGACGAAGCAACTGTTCAATGCTCCCTGATTTTCAGTGGTACCATACCAGCATCACTCTATGACAAATTCCATCAATTAAAAAGAATAATATACATTAATTCATTATTTTGTTTAAATTTATCAGCAAATTTAGTTTTCATTCATTTTCTAATTTGACATGTCGAATAATTAAAATATACTGGAGTTACCAGCAACATCGTCAATGTTGTGAGTGAATACTGTAAATCAGGACAATAGTTTACAATTAGAATTTCATTAAATGCATCCTGAGGTGTTGACAATTGACTTTAATAATCATGTAAGTGTATCACATTTTGGATGTGAAAGGTAAGGGCGAAAATGAACTTTGAACGAGTATAAAGAAGAATGACTAAAAGTGTGAGGTAAAACATAATGATTGAATATTGAAAGATTGAGGGTAACACCTTCGTGATTATGGAGTACCATGCTTGAATTATCTTTCAATGAATGACAACTGACACAAAACCTCGATTAAGCAGCTTTTCTACTTGACAACTGTGAACAAACTAAACACACTAAAATGAAGCAAGTTTAAATGTAGTCAGGTAGTTGCATAAATGTTACCATTGACTACTTCAATTCGTTGTCACCTCGACATAATAATAATTTTCTTAGAGGCTACAACATTTACGTATGAAGATTGTGAAACTACGGCCTATCAGGATATACAGAGATAGTAACCTTGATCGGAATCAATACCAAAAATATCAGACTGCAAAGCCGTTGTCCTGTGCCCACATGTCTTCTCCGTGTGTCCTAGTCCTCAAGGCGAATAGAAAAACGCGAGATAGATGATCCAGCAACCAACCAGTCAAATTATATTTCATTCATTCGTTTATATACACAGAAAACCTGATCACATAGTGGATCAATAAGAAGAATAACATATATACAAGAGAAGTACATTAATGAATAAGGACGAAGGGGACATATACATAGTTTTTTAGTTTTTATTACTGAGTGAAAAATAATATGATAACAGTTCATGAGTCTAGTAAGAAGTTATGGTCAGGGGAACATGACAATAATAACAATAAAATAATCGATTTAAATGTATTCAAATGAAGTAAGATAATCTTCTAAAAGACGATTCCGAAACTTAGTTATTTTTCTTGAGCCACCTAACATAACAAACATATTACATTTTGCATTTAGGATGAACTTATCTCTTCCCGTTAACTTGTTATGAACTAAAAGTGGTCAGTCTCCACTGCTATATGTGTATACTGAGTGAATTGCCTCAATAAAGCAATAAATCACAAGTATTGTTTAAGTTGAATTGTGACTGGTAAGTGGAATCCAGGATGCTCATTTCGTCCTATGTTGGGACTGGTCGGCTTGATATACCTGCATCCCAATATTGATGTTCACAATGCGATTCGAAGTCAATTCGTTTCGTGCCAAATATCACGGCATCAACCATTAGCCTACTGAATCCAGATATTACATGTATTAGTTTAAAGTAAAAATATAATTTATGTATTCATGAGAAGTTATTAGCACTGTGATAATACACAGTGATCATAGCTTTGATTATGTTACTGATTCGGTTAATAACCCATCATAACTCATCAACATTTCCATTCATCATACAACCTTGACAATATCATGTGACTTATTGACTTCTATCTTATTCTCCTAATGCAACATTCTGTGAATATTTTTTATCAATGAAATAAAGTTCAATTATTCAAATTTCAATATATCACATGATCACGTGATGACAAAATACAAACAACAATCAAACACTTTTATTTATTGTGCTCACAGTGGATTGAATATACAAAACGTCAACAACAACAAAAACAACAGCAAACAACAACCAACTTTCAAATTATTTTTATTCTGTTTTTTTTTTATTAGAAAAGTTAAGTTAAACAATTTATAATTGAAATTATTCAACATTCAGTTTTTATGTATTTTTTTAAATATTTCTGAGAATGTATGCTTGTGTACATGTACTGACGATTGTACGTCGAGGTAGGATTATGACAGAAAACGTGTGTGGTAAGAGAAAAAAAAAACAAAAAAAATGTATTAATTACACATTGTACACAAACACATACACACATTGTATGATTTATGCTTAGTGGAACAGACATAAAGATGAATTAATGGAATAAACTTCTATGAATATGGATTGTGTAATTGATTACTTGGTTGAATGTGAATGTGAATTATTCACGAAAGTTAAACAGCTGTTACAAAATCCCCCCTCCCCTCCCTCTCCCTATTCACATTCCAATAGGGATACATATCAGAAGACTTAAAAGTTGGTAAATTGAAAGTTATTTCTGGCTTATAATTATCTAACTAACATGAAGGTCAATATGATTATATAACATGAAGTTTTTGAGGTGAAAGTTGTGTAAGTGACTTAATTCCATTACTTCATATCAATAAAACCGTTCTATTACGGCCTGAAAAACTCTGTACATGTCATTTTTCTCATAGGAAGATGATGGACTTATTTGCTAAAGTGATTTTACAGTGCTAGATACAACCTCGTGTTATTACAATTATATTAACCTATGAAAAGTTAACCTGATATGTTAATGATGATTGCCAAAATAAATTCAACGATGCAGTAAACTGATTCCCGTAACATAAAACAGGTCAAGGTTTTCATAAAATTATGGATGAGTTTTGATTATTCCTATTCAAAGCTATAAAAGACGTTTCAAGGTTGAACTTATGGCCAGTGCGTCCTAGTATGAGACTCTTTAACAGTGAGCATCCTTAACCCCATCGGAGATCGAACCCAGGACCTTTTGGCTCCTTGAACAATTCAAAAGTAACAAACAATTAATTTGACTATATTCTCTGAACTCAATGGTTTAATTGCAAAGCTTTCATCGTCATTCTAAATAACTTCATCAGATATCTATCAGAAGTTTCTGCCAATGAAGTAGTCCAGAATGAAGATGAAGGCTCCACAATTAAATCAAAATCATCTTCTTGATTTACGAATGTTCTCTATCGTAACAAACATTTAGTTGTCGTTTTATAGCAAACTGAACATTTTTATTACTTCATTGCACTAAACAATAGTTACTATGTGATTATCTGTTGATAATATATTGCACTATGCATTAATATTTATTTAATAAAATGATCTAACAAACATATTAACCTGTTTTACCATTCGAACATTGATTGGCATACTTTAACGTTATGATAAGATTAGTAACATCGGGAGGGTGGGGCAAGGAGGGGTAACAGAAATAATATAAAGGGGGGGGGGAAGGTTAGTGGGTAAAAAGTAATAAATAGATAGAACAAATACATCAATCAATCAAACTGCTAAATGTTCAATACTAACCTAAATGTAGTTTATTTTTAGTAAAAAACAATTTCAATGTACAAATTAAAGAGGTTATGAATTAACTTACTTTGTAAATTTACATGGTATGAAAGAAAATTTACTAACATCTAGATACGATTAGTACTAAAATTAGTTACAGAATATGTTGTCTACGCAACTGAGCCTGTAGAGTTCCCACTTTCATCAATTTATGAAATATAGTGCGACGATCATTCATTACCATCAGTAATAACTGTCTCATTTGCAAAGAGTCTAAATTCCATCAGTCACTAGAGATTCAGGAACATCCCGAAATCAATCACTAGTTAGTTGATTATCGTAACTGGATTGAAATGGCTTGTGGAGATCTGTATTTTAATTGATTGAATTCGTCACAGATCGATGTTGACAAGGTACACCTGAGAATATAGGTACACTGGACAGCTGTTTCGTTCTAGTATTGAACTCCTCGGCGATATACACCCTAGATTTCGCCCCAAGGGCTTCAGGTTGGCAAACACCTAACCATCTACATCAGTGGGCCAACCTGAAGCCTCGGAGGGGAGATTCTAGGGTGTGCAGTGCCCGAGGAGTCCAATATTAGAACGAAACAGTTGTCCAGTATACCTATATTCTCAATTGTACCTTGTTACCATCAATCTGTGACGAATTCGATCAACTAAAAATATCAATCTATACAAACCATCTCAATTCAATTACAGATTATACATCACTTTACAAGTGGGTGTAGAGGCTTAGATTTTCACAGGAAGTTGTCAACTTTTAGAATGTACATTTCTTTGTGTATAAATGTTCGATGTACGAATGGACTTTCTTTCTCTCTTCCAGACTACTTGAACCTTTGTCCTTTGTTGAATTATTTTAATTCCAAATACATTCCCATCTGATTCTTCATATCGACTTCTCTATTTAAATGCACTCAAAAACCGTATGTATACGTTAAGTCAATCGGTATACTAGAATTGTGTGCACATAGGATTTGCGTTTTAACGACACTGATTTAACAGCGATTCGACATAGATAGTTCGTGTAACTACGCATTTTAAACGTATTTAGTTGACGTTCCATCCATATACATGTGTGCTTTCAACTAGTGTTCAGCTTGTCAACAATGAGAAGGGTAAATTATTTGGAAAGTTGTCTATCCTTGTTGATTTCAGCTAAACGTTAAATTCAAAGCTGTTAAAGACTGCAAAGGAGAAGCTGCTGGTGAAATAAACAATTATAGGTGATAATCTAATAGTTACATAACTATTACTATCAGGAGTAGTCGTCGAAATACATAATCGTCCTATAATAACTAGTACCAAGAAGTTGGAGTCGGCATAGATTGTCAGTGTTAAATTTTCACAAGCTTTTTCGAGTGGTAACTGTCATACAGGATAGAGCTTGTTTCATCGGCAATGGCAATAAAATGCCATGTTTGCGAAGAAAAAGAACAATCTAGCACAAGCAGATTTCATTCATATTTTATACACGATCACTTAAATCTGGAGAGCCGAAAACGAGAACGAAGAATACAGGGAAACAACTAAAACATCCTAGGAGTAATAAAGTGAGTGAGTAGAGTATGGGCTTATCAAGACAGTGCATAAGAGGAAGCTGAATCAGTGTACTGAATAAAAGAAATGTTCTCTTACGGTTGTGGGGTAAGAGGTAATTGTTACTCTGAGCCCACTTAGCACACTATCAGAAGATAGGAACTTATCAGTATGTTGTACAATTGAATAAAACCTATCTGTTTCACGAATAGTTTATTGTAAACTGTTTCAGATTCTCAAAACGTTATTTGTAAGCTAGTTCTGTTTTCAAATCCAGTGACTAGGCCAATCCGCAAATTGAATTGGATTGTAAAGTGTTAAAGCTAATTTATTCAATATCGTGTATGGATAAATTTAGATTTAATTTGAGCTGTCGCTTTTGTAAAGGGTCTATTCTCAACTTAACACATTCAATTTTGTAGTTTAATGTCACACTGAAGAATATGAAGTGTAAAAAGATGTCGGTTAGGATCCAAACTAAGTGTATGCTTTGTACAAACAATACTGAGAATGATAGCTTAGCATTCTAGCAATGATCAAAAATTCCCTTTGTAAAGTAGAATAAGTGAATCATAGTTATGAAATGTACGTGGTATACCTACCGAGGAGTCGATGTGACTTAGTGACTTGTCTGCAAAATAACCTGCTTTGAGATGCAGAATTATCAAGATGTTTCTCATTTTCTATTTTCATCTATTTCTAATGTTATCTTGTTATGCCTTAAAATGTTTCACAGTTATTCAATACTCATAGTATGTAAATACATTAGAGAATGGAACAGTCTTCTATGTCTTGTTCAAAACGATACTTTTAATGGTGTTACTTTATCTGATAAGAAAAAAAGTTACAAAATTTAAGTGGTAGATGATTTCAAGAAGACCTTGAATACGATTTATTTGCAATCATCACAGATTTATTTCAAAAACTAGTTTGTACTGCTCATCTAATTCATTCATGTAATGGATTCCTAAGTGGCAATGAGCCTCCACAATCAAACTGTAGGTTAGACAAAGTGAACTTCAAGTCTTTCGGTAAAAATTTAATCATCACGAAAACAGAGTCCAGTAGTATTTAAGTTGGATTGTGACTGGCAAGTGGAATCCAGGACGCGCGTTTCGTCCTATTTGGGACTCGTCGGCTGGATGTACCTGCATCCCAATGTTGATGTTCACACTGGGATTCGAACTCAGTCCGCTTCGTGTCAAACGCCATCGCGTTCACCACTAGGCTACTGTGTCCAGACAGTCACGCTTGTGCACTGGGTACATATCTAATTCAGAATAGGCTTGTATCTTCCCGTTGATTTGTAATGAACTGAAACTGGTCAGCCTCTGTTGCCATATGTGCATCCTGAGCGAATTGCCTCTATATAGCCTATTCTGAATTAGATATGTACCCAGTTGCACAAGCGTGACTGTCTGGACACAGTAGCCTAGTGGTGAACGCGGTGGCGTTTGACACGAAGTGGACTGAGTTCGAATCCCAGTGTGAACATCAACATTGGGATGCAGGTACATCCAGCCGACGAGTCCCAAATAGGACGAAACGCGCGTCCTGGATTCCACTTGCCAGTCACAATCCAACTTAAATATAACTTGTGTAATACCGCTATATAGAGGCAATCCGCTCAGGATGCACATATGGCAACAGAGGCTGACCAGTTTCAGTCCATTACAAATCAACGGGAAGATACAAGCCTATTCTGAATTAGAGTCCAGTAGTGGTGAGGGTATCTGATGTTAATAAAGCTCAAACAGAATAATATGCACTTATTGGTTTTTCCGGAAATATTCCAACACAGGTCTTTCAGATATTTATAGATATGTCTACCTACAGATACAGGGTATATATTTCAAACACTTTGTGATTACTTGAATGTCCTGTCAGCATGGTATATTAAGTAGTCTAGTTGAGAGCACTGAAATATTTTGCAAATAAACTTAGTTGACTCTAATGTCACAGTTCACTGTTGAATTTGAAACTGGTTTCTAATTAAGATCTGCCCAAGTTTGTTAAAAAGAAAATACAAAACATGAAAGTAAAATGAAAGGTTATAAAATTCATCGGTAACAAGGTGTCAAATGTTTCTGTCAAAACATTTAGAAAATATGAGTTGATAAAAGCCGTTTTACTTTTCAATTAGTTCTTTGTAAAGACTCTACATTATCATAGAATTTTTCAGTTGAGTATAAAATCAACACAAATTAAATAGTGGTGAGTCAGTGTTATATATTACACTTGATTCTGCTAATACTGCCTTCAACTTCAGCTCTCGAACGCCTTGAACTCTCCTAGTAGCAAAGCAAAAGATAAGTAGAGAGAAAATATTTATCCCAGTAAGTGAATAGACAGGTTATTTCACCTACGATCTATACCGTAGTCTCAAATCTAAGGTGACAGTGACATCTAAACTCTATGGTCTACCTAATATACATAAAAGTGGCTTGGCACTCCGACCAGTCTTATATATGGCAAATTCACTTTATCACGCATCAGGTAAAATGACTTGTAGGACTGTTGGAAGCACTTTCAAACAGTTAGTAAGAACAGCACTAAAGACAGTTTCAACTTTATAGACAAAATTAATAACCTGAAATAAATAAACTTATGTTATCACCTGATGTGTCTTCTCTAATTATGAATGTAACTGACGAAAACAGTTGATTTTTTCAGCTAAGCTCATTAAACAATCACCTTTAAAATAGAAGGGAATTGTGACACCATTCAGTTTATTGATATCTTACTAACAAGAATAAATGATGATATAATAAGAAGAATTATCTAAGTTTTGTTTCAATACAGTATAAGTGGAGTCTATTTGAATGTCTGGTTCATGGAGCACAAATTTTTCGTCCAGATGATACATTGAAAGATAAGAATATCGATAATCAACCTAGTAAAAACGGATATCCATCAAAGTTCCGGAAGAAACATATCTCAACAACAAAAACAAAAGTAAAGTCACCATCTATACCAAAAACCCTTGTGCCTAAAGTAACAATTTAAAGAGGTATAACCGTTTAGATAACAACATGTCGTGTGAGAAAAACCTTTAAGATAACTTTATATGAAACAAGATTATGTCATTCTATTTCTAGTCAAGCAATAGTGAGTTCACTGATACAAAGATAGGCTGCCTAAATCAGTAGCCCTCATGCGTATTTACCACTTCAACTGTGCTTATGGAGCCAGTTATATTTACCTCAGTGATAGGTAAATACACCAACGTATTTCTAAACATCACCCTACATGTCTTAAAAAGGATAAAACCACAACTATGAGGATCTCTATCCTTTCACATTTAATTGACACGAGCCATTGTGTGGCACAGAGAGAGCATTCAAAGTCATATACAGAATCCCAATTAATTTGCCCTATAGATCCAGAATGCACTTTTTCCAAACAGCCGAAGACACATGAATACACTTACATAAATCTACTCTTTGCATGCATAAGGAATTTGTTTATCCTCTAAATTAACCCTGGTCGTTTACATAACTTCACACGTTTCGCCAAATTTCACCCATACGTAATTTAAAATCTACTCCAATTTCAATTTTAAGATTACACGATCTATTTAGACTTTCGTTTCATCTTCAATTCATAAATTTCGACCTTTAGGCAATTACAGCTTCATTCTATTCTATTCTATTCTATTTTACTTGACCAATGATGTAATTTCCTCCGAATTTTACATTCCATTTACTAGCTAAATGCCCGTTGTGTAATTGTGAGTGAATTTATCGTCATATGCTATTAACTGATTGTTAGGATGGCTTCAATAAAAAATATTGGTAAAACTTTCAGAAGCGTTGAAGAAGCCGAAGGCATTTCATCCAATTATCGTTCAGAATAACCTTCTGTAATCGTGACGTGTAGGTTTCCCAATTAGACGATAGCTTAAAACCACTGTATATGAAGTGGATGAATGTAAGGATGGTTACATTTTTAGTGAAAACTATAAATACCCCAGTCAATGAATCACTCAATACCTGTTACCCCATGTGGAGTGTAGGCCGCCAACCAGTATTCTCCAACCAACTCTGTCCTGACCTTTACTTCACAGTCCTTCAGAAGTGCACTTCAGTCTCTTCACGTCTGTCTCCAGTTCCCGACGCAGTATATTCTTGGGTCTCCCACTTGTCCTTTGACCTCCAGGGTTCCATGTTAATGCTTGTCTTGTGATACAATTCGGTGGTTTCTTCAGTGTTTCCTATCCACCTCCAGCGTCTTTTCCTAATTTCTTCCTCTACTGGAAGTTGATTTGTTCTCTGGCATAGGCAGGGTGTTGTTGATGGTATCCGGCCAACGGATCCGAATTGTCCTACACAGACAGCTGTTTATAAATACTTGTATCTTCTGAAGGATGCGTTTCGTAGTTCTCAATATAAGTTTCAGCTTCATACAACAGAACTGTCTTCACATTTGTGTTAAAAAATTCTAAATTTAATGTTGGCTGACAGTTGGTTTGAGTTCCAGATGTTTTCCAGTTGTAGACATGCTGCCGTTGACTGGCCTTTCCAATCCGCGCTTTCACATCTGTCACAGTTCAGACCCTCCTTGTTTATTGATGATGATGCCCGAATATGTAAAGGTTTCTACATCTTCTAGAATTTCTCCGTTAAGTGAAATTGGGTTAGTGTTGGTTGTTTGTATCGGATAATCTTGCATTTCCCTTTGTGTGTGTTGAGGCATACTGCTGCCGAGGCAGTATAAATACCCTAGTGCTTCATAACATATATGCCGCTTACTGAATAAATATTTTCTCTCTACTTATCTTTTGCTTTGCTACTAGGAGAGTTCAAGGCGTTCGAGAGCTGAAGTTGAAGGCAGTATTAGCAGAATCAAGTGTAATATATAACACTGACTCACCACTATTTAATTTGTGTTGATTTTATACTCAACTGAAAAATTCTATGATAATGTAGAGTCTTGATGAAAAACTAACTGGACAAAAATACTTCTGTCAACTATTGTCTTCAACTTACTCACTGTAAATGTGTTATTGAGACTCTAGTAAAAGGCTCCAAATGCAACAACTTAATAGTATTTATCATTATCTATTGGACATTCACTTAGACTACCTTAAAACAATATTTTCCTATGACTTTTTCTAGATGCTATGCAAATTTTGAAAGTTTCTCGAGAACGTCTACTAAATTTCATGTTTTCAGTAGCATGAAAAAATATTTTGAAATCATGCTTGGTTAAACATGTTAAAGGTTGAACTATTTGAGATTCGTCAACAACGGATACCTCCTTTCTTAAAGAGACTGTCGAATTCAGTACAGGAAAACCTAGATTTTCAGTATGCGACTGTTATCACAAAGCTATTTACAGAGCATCAAGTTTGCAGGTACGCCCTACTGACGATTTTCAATTAGCACGAAGCCTAGATGAAGCAGGGTATCCTGTCAACTACCTTTGGACCGCCTTACACTTTTGTTGTGTTCAATTATTTTTTGATATTATTAATAGTAATACCGATACTTTAGATTTCGTTTAGTAGGTTAGTGTGTTGCATGTAAAACAACTCACTTTACTAATAATCAGTCGATTTAAATAACTTTTAATCATTTTATTTGTTGTTTTTAAGAAATGGTTCCAGAGAAACGTGATCTTACTACGAAAATTGTTTTGTAATGCGGTGGCATTAATTTAATTAGGTTTCATCAGAAACCAAAAGTTGTGGACATATTAATCAACCCCTCTTGTCCCCCCCCCCTTAGAAGTATGAAAATTCGCAAGGAGTATGCACCTACACTGTCTTGTGAAAGATCGAGCCATGGCAATGATGAAACAGTTCAAACAAATCTCAACGAAGTTTCAAGAAGAGCTGAAGGGACCAAATGTATTTCATCCATTCATCGTTCAATAAATTTTTTGAAGTTTTGCCGCAACATTCCCTAACTGGTCAACAGGCAAACTATGCTTTTTCTTTCCAGATTGGGTGAGCTATATTGATGATTTCTGTCCTACTTAAAGCTGTAAATACACGTAATTTACTGTAGATACTGGACACAATACAATACAAATTCTTTCCTCTCTATTATCTTTTGCTTTCCGACTTGAGAGGTTTTACATGTTTAAGTTCATAAACAAGTACGTGATATTTGGGTTCTCAAGTGCAAAACGTATCAGATTTTCAATGTATAGTGGTCCATATAAAGTTATTAAGACAATTGAAATTGACATCTATCAGTCTGCCTTCTTAACTTTACTTAGTTGGCGATATGGTAGGCGTTCATGCATGCATACTGATGGTAAATAGTCACACTCTCCACATCGTATTACAGCATTAATCAGAATTAATCTTAATTGAAATTTAATAATTTATTTGAAAGTTAGCTGAATGTAAGAATGATAAGAGGGTTTGATTTAGAATCATTCGTATCATTGTCCTAGTTGTAGTTGGTTCTCACTATGTGTTTGACAGTATACGCTCACTTATATTTGCATAAACAAACAAGCAGTTAATATTTTGCACATTTAAAACATTAAAACTGCCAGTATACAAGCATCATTTTTGTGGCATTACTAAGAATATATCAACTCACATAACATGTTATGCACTGTATCACTATATAACCTATCGTAACCATATTATTATATACTTCTTAAAGAATCATAAAAGACTGTAGATGATTAGTACATATTGAATATACTAATTCATCCGTTTTCGTAGAGCTATGCACAAGAAATGTTTAGTAAACATCAGATCAGATTAATATTCATTTCAGGTATTCGGAAGTATGTAGTAGAAATGAAATATTTGATTTAATACTTTTCCTTCAAAATCATTCACATGGTTCATAAATACAGGCAATTAAAAATATCACCTAGTAGAGGAAATATGATTTTAATCTACAACTTTACAAATGATAAGTAATTTTAACATTTTTATACCCCATGTATGCTCAAATAGGAAGGTAAACCAAAGAATGGATAGATAGATATGATAGATAGATAGATAGATAGATAGATAGATAGATAGATAGATAGATAGATAGATAGATAGATAGATAGATAGATAGATAGATAGATCAGGGATAGATAGATGGATGGAGGGATAAATGCGTAGGTGAATGTATTGCGAGACAATGTTAATCTGTTTTCTTTACTTAAATTTGATCTAATTATCGGCGTTAACAATTAAAATGTTAATAATAAGACTGACACAAATAATTATGCTTATATACTCGATATCATTTCGGTAATAATAATGAACAATTTATTTCGCAATCACTTGATTAAGCGTTTTTCCTGAAATAAATAAGACCGAGATATTCAATCTTAAAGGTCAACTATTTATAACAATGTTCATTCATTTCTATTCTATTTTAATTAATTACCCTTTTAATAATATTTCTTTGTTGGAAAAGGTTAAGCTTAATTACGGCAGATACAACTATTAACCATAATAATAATAATAATAATAATAATAATAATAATAATAATAATAATAATAATAATAATAATAATAATAATATGTAGTGCGGTTGATATTAGCATTATATTCGGGTGTTGTGGTGATTGTTGGGTGCTAATTTGATGTTACGAATAGGTCAAAATTTTACAATCATTAACCACTAGGAGGCTTCATGGTGGACAATGATATCAAATTAACATTCAGCAATCTCCACAACATTCAATTACAGTCAATATCAGCTCATTAGGGACTAACTTCTCGAGATAATTCCTGGAGTTCTAATGAGATGTGACCAGTGATGTTAGACCATATCTAGTGTGACGCATTTACGCCCCGATGGCAATGGATTAGGTAACGCAAACGTATTTCGAATTGACTAAGTTAGAAAAATGAACTGTTAGGAATCGACTTGGTGGTCTAATGACAAAGTGTTCAGCCGCTGAACCAGAAGGTAGTGAGTTCGATCTCTGGAAAAGTAGTAGATGCTCACTGCCAAAGGGACCCATTCTAGGACAAATCTGGTATCTAGTGCTTCCTAAAGGTTAATAGTTATTTAATGCAGACCAATTCATGATATCAATTTATGATAATAGTACTGTTTGTATTCATTAAAGGAATAGTGTTTTTGGCATAAATAAACATAAGTTATTTATTTACTTGATATTTTACTCGGGAAATTTTGAGTAGTTGTTTTGTGATCGAATCAATTAATTGAAATGTTAATGCAAAAAAGAAACAATGTATATAATAGTGAATTTATGTTCTGGGATATAGAAATAAATCACATTAATAAGTCAGTCTATCATGTGTGTAGTGGTAAATAATTTCCCAAATGAATAATTGAATAGGCTGTCGTCATTGATGCTGATCTTGTTTATCTTAATGGACATGACTAGCTGAAGAGGTATACTTATTTATCCCTATTCAAATCCTCCTGTCCTGGCAACTAGTTGATTTATATGTTAACCAAGTTATATTTTACTTAATAAACTTTGTTTCAGTATATGAAATTGTGGAGATGAAATTATTATGTAGCTTATTTGGGATTAACATCAACAGGCTATTCTTCGATTTTTAGTCAGAAATCTTGACTGGTTGTAATGTCGGACCACTAAAGAAGAGTGGAAAAACTTCCAGAACTGTGTTTTAGAGAACTAATTCATTTATTCTGGTTGTGAGTAGTGTAAACATTACATTTCTATTATTGTTACGTTCCTCACATCCTATCCTCCAGATTAGTATATTTACTCTTAGCATATTGTTTCTTACTATGAACTACAGTTATTGGTTGTGTACAAGTTGCCCCTATTTACTGCCACTATCTCTTTTGTTCTGTATTAATATTAACTTTCTAATTGGTTTGCTGCGTAGTCTGATTTTGTGTATATATAGAGGAATGGTTGAAATACAATTCGACTGTGTCTGGTTGGTCTACCGTCTTGTGTTCTTCCTATTCCGGCTAGGGACTCAGTGGGCATAGGGCAGACGCGCATTACCGACAAGGAACACACCTGACTGGCATTCGGTTGACTTACAAAAATTCTTTATCGCGTCATAACACTGGTCACCATAATGAGACGTGGAGCAAATATTGCCAATGGAAATGGTATGTGACCTTCCTATATCGTGTAGTGATTGCATTTAATAACATAATTAGCGGTTATACATTAATTGATTGATTTCATGGTTATGTAGTAGCCATAATGCATGAGAGTCATAAATTCAAGTCCTCGTATCGCCGTGGACACAAGCTGACACCGACAAGTCTCGTATTAAAACGTAACGGTTGTTCAGGTTTTCTTTTTTTAATTAAATAATTAAGATGTATTTGGATCTCCCCGTTGGCTTGATATAGACGGGAAGATCCAAATACGTTCTACTTATGTATACATGCCTGTCGCACAAGTGTGACTGTCTGGACTTAGTAGTAGAGAAAGCAGTGGCGTTTGGTACGAATCGAATCAAGTTCGAGTCCCAGTGTAAATATCAACACAGGAATGCAGGTGCATCCAACTTACGATTCACAGACAGGACAAAATATGTTCTAAATTCCACTTGCCAGCCACTTTCCAATCCAAGTAACACTTTTTTTTTAGAAAAGTTTTCAAATTAAGTTTGTGATGCAAAACTATAACAAAAATTCACAGTTGGTTTTTCATCATAGATTGGTATCTACAATGACAACAATTGAAAAGTAACAGTAGAATCGCGGATGTTTTCTAAATTTATCTATAAACATTAATTAGCACAGAAAAATCTGGTTAACTTTTGACTACCTTATTCCATTAGGAATATACTTTCAGTATCATTTACAGTTTTAAACGAATCGCCAAAAAGAAATCACGAACAAAAACCCTAGTTTTAACCTGTAATGATGTATGGAAAAGTAATACAATGAACCTATCATTTTACTAAGATCTTTCGTTCTTCTATTTTAGTTTTTTATACTTATAAAACTCTTTATATCTGAGAAGGAGACAATTGTCTGTCAAATTTCCAATCAGTCAATTTCTTCATCAGGTGCCTATTACACCTCATCAAGTATAGGTGGTCAACCAGAATTATCCGATAAATTCTGTCTTGAGATCTCCTTTCCACTTCACGAAAATGCTATTCATTATTTTCATGTCTGTCTCTAATTTCCAGTCGCTATATGCCACTTATTCATTTTTTCTTTCCGGTGGTCTTTATGATTCAAATCTAATACTCGTCTTATGAAGCAGTTTTATGATTTCCCTAATGTGTATCCTGATTACTTCAATGGCTGGAAGTTTGTTTATCCATTGTCATAGTAGGTTGTAGTTGATAGTGACTGAAAAACAAATCCGGAGTATTTTACTTAGAAAACTGTTTATAAAGACCTGTATCCATAAAAGATACTTTTCGTAGTTCCATACAGTTAAACTGTTTCCAAGTTTGCATTGAAAATTCTGACTTCGATGTTGGCTGACAGCTGTTTTATGTTTCAGATGTTCTTTAACCGTATAAATGCTGCCCTTAACTTCTAAATTCATGGCTTCACTTCTTCATCAGATCCCCCTTCCTTATAAGTGATGCTGCCCAGGTATGTAAAAGTTTCTATATCTTCCAAAGCTCATCTTTCAGGAAAAGTGTGATTGGGTTGGTGCTCGTTGTTATGTATCTTAAGACTTTGTTTTTTCCTTATGTATGTTGATGCTTACTGCTGGCTACAGAGACCACATTTTTCGATGATTGATTGCAGCTTGGCATAGAACTGGTCTTTGTCTTCTTCGTTACTATCGTTGGCGGGAGCATAGCACTAGATGACATTGATTGTAACCCCCTCACTTTGTATTGTGAGGTGCTCTGATGACCCTAGGTCCATGTGGTTCTCATCCTATATGTGCTTTCCTTGCTTCCCGGGACAGCATCAGTTCTACTCTTTGTATGCACGAGGCATTTTATTTCTCATGATCTAAGTATAACAATATTTCTCCTGAAGACTGATATGACTCGACGCCTACATAATACACGGGAGCACCAACTGCAACTCTAACTCGCTAAATTATCTACTCGAATAGATACCTGCAACCGTGACCAACAACTCGACAACTGATTACTCGCCCAAAGCCAAATCAAGAAGACACAAACACAGTACTAAGAAGATTCGATTTTATTTCGTCCCAAATCTGTATATATAGTTACAACAACGACCTTGTCGCAATTAGAGTAATTAGTGGGTTAAAAACCGTTGCAACTGTAGCGATAAATAATCCCCAAAATAATTAGTTGCATAGGCTCTCGACATTGATGCTGACCATGTTTGTTTTAGCGGACACTACTAGTTGAAGGCGCGCGGTCACGCTTCTTCACCAGGTCACGACTAGAACCACCGTGAGTAGCATCTCTCTCTAGTTTGCCAGCCTAGACGTTGCTATCCCATTAAAGCTCTGTTTACGATCAAATATAATTTCGCTTCCATCCTTTATTGCCTTCTGATTTCTCATTCGTAAGAGTGGGGTCCATTCGATAGAAGTGTCTTTGGTTATACGACAAGCGCAACTTGGTCATATATCCGGGGTACGCTTCACAACCAAGTACAAATAGCAAGGTCAGTGTGGAGAAAATAAACGGCAGTACTGGTTACCACCTACTTTACAATTAGCAAAAATAGTAAAAAAAGAATATTTACATGAAAAATAACTAGTTCTGTCTCTTCTTAGCAGGATATTCTTTGTTGTCCAGTTTGTAACTAATGGGTTTCACTCATTCAAAGTATGGCCGTGTTGTATCTTTTTATTTCCTTAGCTACTTGGGTGCTTCTCCCTGACTTCCATATGTTTTTAACATTACATATATCTTTATTAATTGCTTTGGTTATCAGATGGGGCATCTGTTTCCTGACTCCTGAAGAAATTTGGCTTTCATCATGAGAGATCACAACTCTTCAAAATATTGGCCTTCCAACTCTCATGGCATACTCAAAATGGTTAGAATTGGTTTTTTCGTTGGTTTCTCCCTGGTAAGGTTGTTTTTAAAGGGATCGGGTTGCTAACCCTATGCTTAACAATCCTTTATTCATGTTTGAGACCGACAGTAACCCTCGAAGGGTTTTAGGTTTAGTTGATATCATGTAATGTAACTTTATCTATCAAAAGCTACTTCACTGATAGATAAAAATTATGTAATACAGTCCAAAGTTTTCACTTCAACAAGTAGACTTCTTATCTTTTTTTACCTAGAATTAAAATTTTATTGTTTTTTAATATCTTTAGAGTACTACATGAACTTTTTTCTAACTAAAGCCAGCAACAATATTGTGGTAATCATCTTACGTAATTTCACAAAAGCATAAATCAAAGATTCTTCAAAACTACTATTATCATGTCATATTTACCTATGTTACATTTAACTAGTGAGCTAAGTATTCATAAAATTTTCTAGAATTAATTGTAATTTTTTTGTTATCAAAAATATATTTTATGGTGCCACATTTACTGTCGAACAGAGTTTGCGCTACGCAATTACAAAAGGACTAGATACTTAATCACTGTAGTTTTCATAATTTCGAATTGGAAGGCCATAATCTATGAAGTTTGACAGGTTGGTAGTTGCTTTTATAAAAGATTTCAGTATCTTACAAATAGGTTGAATTTGAAAATACTTTTAAATTGGGTAGGGAGAGTTATATGAAAAGCAGTTTATGATTTATTTATTATATTCATTACAGACTGTTCTTGACCGGGTACTACCGGGGTTATAGTTTTCATTAAGCATAAAAACAGGAAGGCAGTGGTAGACAATGTAGGGGAGAAACATAAGTCTAAATCACAATACCTCAACATAATGAAAGTTTTATGAAAATGTTTGTGTATATGGATAAAAACTTGGTATAAAGTGGGGTGGAGCGCAGAAATAAGAATAATGTGAAGGTGAATGTCGCAGGTTCCCTTGTTTATCGCACGTTTTGTCTTAATCTTCTGACACACTGCTTTGTCTTGTTCCGACTGATTCTCCCCTATACCACTGGTTTGTGTTGCCTAGCATTCTCTATATGAAAATAAAGTTTGTATCATGTAAGGAAACATTGAAATTTTTGAAATATTCTAGCATACGAGTTGGCCCCAATTTATAGTATTAAAAGAAAGTTCTAAAAAACTCACTTACAGTTAGTATGGCTTGATGGTCGATTCGGCTGCATACAAGTAAGTATAACATTGCATATCAAATGTCAAGATCATAAATTCGTACTTGCCCCAGTATAATAAGCGCTTTTTTCTGGACTTTTAACACATCTCGTACCATTAATTGACCAACAGACAACCATGAGGAACTAGTAGTATAACCTTAAGTATCTATCCTTAATTCTTAGAAACTTTAAGGCGTATACTCAGTAACAAAACTGGCATAGGCTAGTCATATTAGTTATATAAATGCTATCAGTAAAAAGCTTTTGGACAATAATCACAGAGTGTGGTCTGTGTAGATGGTTGGCAAACAGCGACGACGTCCAAACTTATCTATCTATTGTGTAATGGTATTTTATCTTGAGTACAGAAGCTAAAATAGTAAAATGTCATTTGAAGAAGTTGTGGTGTTTATATGAAACAGCAGTATTGCACAATTGTATATACGCTTATTGAATTCCAAATTCCATACTACTATCCTCTGTGTTCTGTATCTTCTTGATTATTGCCTAATCTGTTCTGCGAGTTATTATTTGAAATTCTGAGAAATACTACATTTGCGCCGCAATGTAGCCTTCATCTGGTTATTCGGACACAAATTTTTGTGCTGAGTTTATTGAGGAGTAGCTGAAGTGTTTTGAAATCTGGTGAGTACATCAACAGTAGCGTTAAAGACGATAAAATTAACGCCCATTTTCTCACATCCATTGGGAAGGATGTACAGCATCTACTAAAAAATTTGGTGTTTCCTGACGAGTCCCATTTAATTGCCTTATACGAAACGCAGAGATCTACTGCTTACTCATGTGCAATCTACAAACTTAGAAGTGAGAGAAGGAGCGAATTTTCACAAAATGATACACTCACACGTTCAGAAGGTTCGTAAGTTTACACTTGATTTGCGAACGCAAGCTGCCAAATGCAATTTCGATAATTAACTTGATGTCCAGTTGCGAGATTGTTTAATAGCTAGTATTAACATACCACATTTAGGACGATAGCTAATTCAGCTTTCATAATGTTTATTTCAGAAGATTCGAGAAGTCTGCATTAATTATGAGGCGATTAATGAAGTGAATTTATCGCCCATGAAAATTTCTAATAACTTCTAATCATACTAGCTAACTGTGCAATCAAGGACGCATACAGTCCCGGTGTGTTGAAAATGGTTTCAGTTCACGAGGAAACACTTATAGTAATAAAGTGTAGCATTATAAAGCATTGGATGCAGGTGAATCGTGGTCTGATAAATGTATGCCTATGTGGTAACCTTCATTCACTGTAAATCATGCTCGTTCTGACATGCTAATGCGTTTGAATTGAGGAAAGATTGGGCATATCAAATCAGTGTATCGATCAACAGTCCATTTCACATCATACTATAATAGGTGTTATAATTCGAGTTCACGTACTAAGGCTACCGAAGAACAGATTTCTTATTTGATTACAGAATCAAACAACGTTTCTCACATTCATAAACGGCTATATCTTTCTAACGGTACTTTTCATGATTTTGTTATTGACACTGGAAATACAGAATCCATCATTTTGGTTGAGAATTTTAATTTGCTACAAGCGACTACAATTATACGACCCACTGATGTTTCTATATCAGGTGATACTTGATATAAGCTTCCTATTCGTGGATGTTGTACTCTGCATGTCAGAGACAGTAATTATAAATACATGTCTTGTGAGTTTTTGGTTAGTGAAACTGGGCCATCAATGCTTGATTTAAGTAACTTGAAAGTGCTAAAAGTGGAATTGTCCTCGTAAGCTTCCAAAGATACGTCTGATAAATTACTCAAAGATCTGATTTCTGCATGTTCAAAATATAAAGGTGGGATGAAAATCCAGCCTATACAACTAAAAGTGTAGGGTGATCCTATATTTCTTAAGAGGCGAATTATTCCTTATGGTTTAATAAAAGCTGTTCACAAAACACAAAGTGACTTGTGCGATAAACGAATAATAGAATCGATTTACTGCTCCATTTGTTACACCGATAAAATCTGATGTCAAAAATTCTAGGATGTGTCGCGATTATCGTTGAACTTTAAACTCACGTTTGTTGAAACGAACACGCACCACTGTTGAAAATGAAGACAATTCCTAATCACCTTCATAAATCTAAAATATTCTCTATAATTTATCTAGAAGACGCCTATCTTCAAAATCCCCATAGATAAAGCTTCATCAGTGTTGACAATATATAACACTTCATTTAGACTGTTTAAATTCAACTATCTTTTATGTGGTCTTAGTTGTTCTCCGGCCATTTTCCAAGAAGTGGTGAATAGTATTGTTGGTGATCTGAAAGGTGTTGAAGCTTATCAAGATGATCTTATTATCCATGGTCCTAAAAAGACAACTTCGAGAGACTTCAACGCCAAGGTTGGAATGGACAACACCGGATATGAAGACATCATGGGACAACATGGACTTGGAGAAAGGAACGAAAACGGTGAGTGGTTTGCAAACCTATGTGCTTTCAACAAAATGATTATAGGTGGCACCGTATCCTCCCACAAACGCATACTCAAAACTACATGGGTTTCACCGGACCTGCATTACAGAGAACCAAATCAATAAGGAGTTTAGAAGAACCATGGAAGACGTAAGAGCAAGGAGAGGAGCTGACATAACTTTAGATCATCACTTCGGTGGTGGCTAAAATGAAACTGAAGCTGAAAAGGCATTGAACAACTGGAGCAATAGTATTACAAAAGTTTAGAACTGCCCTTCTCCGGGAAACTTACAAACGCAACGAATTCAACATAATTCTCAGCAATAAGTTCCAAGTACTTTATGATCTACTAGAAAGAGGGGAAACTAATATGAAGGACAACTAAAAAGAGATTGAAGAAACAATAACTTCAACATGTCAGTAGATTTTGGGTAGCAAGTAACAATACCATAAAAATGGATTTCTGTCGGTAGTTTAGGACAAGATCCAAGAGAAAGGAAGAGCGCAGAGTTAGCAATTAATAAAAGCCAAACAAGAACAGATAGAGACGAAAGCATAAGCCAAATATGCAAAGTCAGTAACCAAGTAAAGTGGAGCATCAGGTTAGAAAGACGGAAATAAGTTGAAAAACCTAATAATGACAGCGGAAAAAGCTGCGAGATAAGGGAATATGAGGCTCCTATACGATACAACGAAGAAGTTAGCTAGGAAATTCAGTAATCCAGAACGCCCAATCAAAAACAAGACTGGCAAACTAGTCACTGAAGTGAATGAACAACGAAACAGGATGGGTAGAACACTTCAAAGTGCTGTTAAATAGATTAGCCACACTGAACCCACCAATCATCGAAGCAGCAGCCGTAAACACCGACCCACCAACCGTTGAAGAAATCAAAATGGCCATCTGACAAATCAAGAGTGGCAAGTCAGTAGGGTCAGAAAACCTACCAGATGAGTAAGGCATGGAAGATAGATATAGAAGCAACTTCAAAGATACTCCACATCCTCTTCAGAAAGATTTGAGAGGAAGGACAAGTACCAACAGACTAGAAAGAAGGGTACCTGCTCGAAATACCAAAGGAAAGAGACCCCAGCAACTGCGAAAACTACAGAGGCATCACTCTTCGTTCGATGCCAGGAAAAGTCCTTAACAAAACGTTATTGAACCGAATAAAAGACCCGCTCGACGCCCATCTTCAAGACCATGAGGCCGAATTTCGTAAGAATCGATCGTGTATTGACGAAATCGCTACCGTAAGGTTCATTGTTGAGCAGTCAGTTGAATGGAATTCACCCCCTTACATTAACTTCCTTGACTACGAAAAAGCATTCGATAGCGTGGATAGGGAGAGTATTATGGAGCCTTCTACGACATTATGGTGTACCTGAGAAGATAATCAACATCATACGGAATTCCTATGACGGACTACATTGTAAAATCGTACATGGAGTTTAACTCACAGATTCATTCGAAGTGAAGAACGGTGTTAGACAAGGCTGCTTATTGTCGCCCTTCCCCTTCCTGCTGGTAGTTGACTGAATCATAAAGACCGCAACATCTCAAGGCAATCTCATGATACAGTGGACAACATGAATGCAACTATGTGACTTAGACTTTACAGATGATCTAGGTCTCCTATTTCACACACATCAACAAATGTAGATGAAGGCAGACAAGGTAGCAGCAGCCTCGGCAGTAGTAGGCCTCAACATACACAAAGGAAAGTGCAAGATCCTCCGATGCGAAACAACCAACACCAACCAAATTTCACTTGACGGAGAAATTCTAGAAGATGTAGAAACCTTTACATATTCGAGCAGCATCTTCAGTAAACAAGGAGGGTCTGAACTGTGACAGATGTGAAGGCGCGGATTGGAAAGGCCAGCAACGGCGGCATGTCTACAACTGAAAAACATCTGGAACTCAAACCAACTGTCAGCCAACATTAAATTTAGAATTTTCAATACAAATGTGAAGTCAGTTCTGTTGTATGGAACTGAGACTTATATTAAGAACTACGAAACGCATCCTTCAGAAGATACAAGTATTTATAAACAGCTGTCTATGTAGGATAATTTGGATTCGTTGGCCGGATACCATCAACAACACCCTGCTATGGCAGAGAACGAATCAATTTCCAGAAGAGAAAGAAATTAGGAAAAGACGCTGGAGGTGGATAGGATACACTGAGAATTCTTTGGAGTTTAGGTGCGTTCCGTTCTATTTAAAAGAAGAAACAATAATCTTTGGATAATAGGCCTTTATTTCGTATCGTGGGCAGGAGACAGTTGGAGCGGGATGCTAATCATTCAAACACACAATGTCTCTCAACATTCAATATAAGATAATAGGAAACATTATCCCTATAAAGAATAAGGAAGTAAATGAATACTTAAGCTTTCTTATCTTCGTGTATACATAGGTTGTGAAATCAACTCCTAGCTAGTCAACTTAAGTCGCTACAAACCCACCAAATTTTATCACACGACAAGAATTACCATGGAACCCTGAAGGTCAAAGGAAAAAAGGGAGACCCAAGTATATGCTGCATCGTGAACTGGCGACAGACGTGAAGAGACTGAAAAGTTTTTTAGATGGGCTGGAAAAGAAAGGTCAGGACAGAGTTGGTTGTGGATTACTGGTTGGCGGCCTACACTTTACATGGGGTAACAGGCATTGATTAATTTATTGATCGATAAGAAAACTCATGATAAACGACTGACAGACTTAGTGCGTGGCCTACCTGAGAAGAATACTAGTGTATTTCAGAAAAAATTTCCTTCTGTGTATTTAGTTTTTAGTATCTTGGATACTTAGAACTTTAAAAAGCGGCCACTAGTTCTCCTTCTGTAAAACACTGAGAGAATACAATAATGCTTAGCATGCCTTAATTAAAAAATCATCAAAATTATCAAATACTAAGTGCATAGAGTCGGCAGAGATTATTTATTACCATGAAAATGGTTTGCGACCTTCTGCTGGAACCGTACTAAAGAAGATGGGTAGGTCAATGGTGCGTATGCTAGATGCTGACGATCTTATCATACATAAACGTCATGTGGACAAATTATACTTCTAGGACCCAGGTGAGTTCTTTCCAATTTATAATGTTAATTCACAAATTAATGAGCCCTTTTTAGGGATTTCGAAACTGCTCCTAGTGAACTAGGTACAAATAACATGAATCTTCGTCAGAAGCACAGAATGGATTGCAAAAGCCTTGACATTCATTCAAGCTGTGTCAAATGTGGTGTTTTTATGAAACAGTGGTGGCATTGTACAATTGTGTCTGCGCTTATTGAGTTCGAATATACATATTACCACCTGTGTTCTGTGCCTTCTTGATTATTGTCTAATCCATTCCGCTAGTCATTATTCAAAATTTTAGGAAATACTACAGATTATATGGACAATCTTATTATCAAAACCCAAATAATAATGTGCACAGATATTCTGCACGTGTTTGGCCTGGCCTACAAAGTGATATATAGAATGTGATCATAGTTAGAGAGACAATCAACTAAAAATACGTTGTTCACATTTTCAATTTTGACTGACCTTAATCTCCTACAATAGCATGTAATTTTTCAAGTCGTATCAGTAACTCAAAATTATACTCGACGACATGCACAAAAATGTAAGAAAACTTATACGCTCATTATTTAATAGCGCACGAGACTTGAGCAGTGACCAGGTAAGTTCTGTAGAGTCAATGGATACTATGCTGCTGACATTCTTCCATTCCATATCCCTATCATATTTCAGCAGTGAATTTTCTTTAACTGGATACATAAGTTATTTTAATTACTAAGTAGCGATTGAATGATATTTGATGTGTTATAATATCTGGATGTCTGAAGTCTGCGTCCAGTAACATACTCAATAACAACTGTTGAATATCTTTTCGAATCGTTGGGATTTAACAATTTTGAATTATGAACCAAAATTATAATACATTTGTAGCAGTAAATGATCCTTTAAATAAATAGTTGCATAGGCTCTCAACATTGACGCTGACCATGTTTGTTTTAGCGAACTTAACTAGTTGAAGGCACTCGGTCACACATCATCACCAGATCAAGATACGACACTGCGTGGGTAACAACTCTCTCCCTAGATAGCCAGCCTAGACGTTGTTATTCCATTAGCGCTCATACACTTACGATCGAATATACCTTCATCCCCATTTTTTATCGCCTTATGATTTAATTTTATTCATACGAGTGGTTTCATTTGTTAGAAGTTGCTCTGGTTACACGGCAAACGTAACTTAGTGATATACCGGATGCGCTTCAAATTCAAGATGGTAATTGCCAACAGAACATTTATGGATCTGTAGAGAAGTGCATGTGGACTTTAGAAAGAGTGTGTATTTTGGCTAAGTTTACGTATGACGCTTATTAGTAGGGACTGTAGAGGTTGTATCGCGTATACGTTATGTTCCGATGATTAACGTCCTCAGTGGGCGTACATCACTTTGACTATACATCATTTGACGATGATCATGTGCAAAATAAATTTTCATTATCACGTCTGAAACATAGAAATGTAGGGAAACAGATATTTATGACGTAAATATAGGTTTTTGTGACATTTTTATACGTATTTGAATTAATAGCTGTTAAGCTGATTACTATTTTATTAGATGTAATGGAATTATTCTCAAATAAATTGGCTACTTTTACTCTGTTGACAGTACAGCTCTGATGTGAATAATTGAATAAGTTAGACAAAACTATACAAAGAGTCAAGTTTATTTTGCTCGTATGGAAGCCCCTTTAGTTCAATTCACTAAGTAATATTGATGATTTGTAATTGACGTCGCCCTATTGTTCTCTTTCATGTATGATAACCCGTATTTTATTCATTCGTGCTTTCATTATAACGGTTATTGAATTGTTGTTTACAAATAGATTCCTAAATGTGTCTTTATGAGCACCTCCTGTGTCTTTAGTATTGTCTTACCCAACTTAAACGCCTCGTTGTAAGACATACTAGTTTGCTAATTTGGCTATCGGCGTCAAAGAAACTTGGATTAGTTTGTCGGCTGTTAACAGAATTTGGGAATTAGGAATACACTTTCTTTTGGACAAGCACCTAATTTTTTGTGCACTAACTACTCATTTATTGTGCTACATCCGAATCGTGCAAATGTCTTGTATTCATTCAGCTGTATAAAAAAGGGAACTGTTTGCATACTTAATTTGTGTTTTTTCTTTTTTTTATAAAGTACAGAATTTGCAGTAATTATGTTATTGGTTATCCTAATATGAATTAGTGCGTAATTCATGAATCTATCATCAGTATACAAAAAGGAAGTTATTTTTCAAACGCAAACAGGACTTTGGTTTTTATACCAACTTTACATCTGATTTTTCTATATCTTTGCAATCGATACATAACCTTCACACACACACTTAAACTAGTCTCTTATCGCTTGTATAAGTTAAAGTTGTAAAGTGGATACAAAGTAAATCAGGTAATACAACTATCATTTAACTGTACACGTATCTAATCTTCAAAATTACATTTAGAAACCTGTTTTAAAGTGTAGAATTCTAAGGAATCTAATCACATGGGTAGAGAAGTTTACAAAACTTACCCCGCTTTATCTCTATTCGCATTCAGTGTTGCATGTTACGATATAACTTAGTAAATTATTCCCATATTATTTGAGAGCTAATGAAATCCGTGTATCACTGAGCGTAAAGCATTTTGGCAAGTTATAATATGATGGATGAAATCGAATCAGTTAAAACTTAATAAATATAATATCGTTTCTAGCTTAAGATTATATTTTGAA
Organism: Schistosoma japonicum; assembly: GCA_025215515.1. Classification (NCBI taxonomy): domain Eukaryota; kingdom Metazoa; phylum Platyhelminthes; class Trematoda; order Strigeidida; family Schistosomatidae; genus Schistosoma; species Schistosoma japonicum. Next base: position 11,646,922 of record CM046063.1, on the reverse strand, counting down.
GAGATCTATGTATTTGTTAATATAAATTATCTATTGCAAAGCTTACTGCTGCTCCTGCCCATGTAGAATTATGACTATATCTAGCCTTGTTACCCACATATCTCATGAATATGAGGAGGTGAATAATTGCCAATCACATATGGTTTTATAGACTTTCGTAATTTATTCTGATTGTGTTTGCTTAAGTGGACACGACTGTCTTCAGATGCCTTGGTCAATTATCATCATCAGAGTACGAGCCGACACAAGCTGGAAAGCAACTTCTTCCAAAGGCAGCTAGCGTATAGGCGAAAAGTCCTGTTTCGTTCTACCTACTATCGTATATGTTCTTTTCCATATGCTGCTGTCTTCTTTTGTCGCCTTATTATTGCGTGTGGGTTCAATCGTTAGCAGCTATTCTAGGTACATCACAAGTGTAACATAGTTGTGTACAAAATACACTCCACGTACATAAATTGCAGTTAACTACAGTAACTTATGGACACACTCAAATGAATGAAAATGTGAAGAACGACGATTTAGATAGAAACGTATTTGAACCAGATAAATTTAGCAAACTTACAGATTAGCTAGCCCGAATGGGTTAAGGCTCAACTCCTGGCAATTAACTAGTCCAATGGCACCTTGAACATGTGATACCACACGGAAATATACAGTCAGTAAACTATTGTGATCAGGTGATGAATGCAGCCTATATGGGCTCTTATACGTATTTAATTTTTGAATTTTCACCATTTTACTTAAGTTGTAGAGCTTATTTTTATCTAAGGAACTACCGGATATCATTGGAAGTTTACTGAGTGATTCTAAAAATATCAAATTCCTAAGCATTTTACTTTTATTACCAAACAAGGAATAAAACACAAGATATTTCAGTTCCATAAAGGGTACGATATCAATAAGTCATCTAATCTACAGACAATGGTTCATAGCTCCAACTGTTTCAGACTGTTATCCCATTTAGCTAAGTTTTCTTCTTTGGGAATCATTGTCCGTCCGCTAGCTGAATACTTTAGTATTTACACAGTTTTGTGGTGTATATAACGAAAGCACTATAACAAGAAAACCGTTTGATTATTGATGTCTGAAGCAGTCAGGATTGTTAAACAAGAAAAAATCAGGAGAGTTGCTTTGACAGAAAGACATTTCCGTGTATTTGCGAAGAGGTGAGAAGACTAAATTACTCCTCACTCCCAAAACAGGTGGTACACTCATTTTCAGATCTGAGGGTCGATTAATAGTAATAATTTGTTTACTGATATCAGGAGCAAGCCAATTTTACAGGCAGGATCAACAAAAACATATCAGATCATAACAAAATCGAATTTTTATGTGATAAAGAAATTTTCGCGCTTTAAGTGTATGGCCATGTAGTGCGACGTCAAGGTTCATAAATGATGAGAAACGGAAAGGTTTATAAACATCTGTCTATAATAATTTAATGTGACAGAATTCGAATTTCCAAATTGTTAAGAGCGATAAACTGTACACATAGAGCGTATTATTTCTGAAGAGAGATATGACGGTTTATAAAGTTAGATTTTAAAAAAGCGGGTGGCTGATGGACGTGATTTTCTGAAAAACAACTTTGTCCAGAGGTTCGGGATCTGGTCTTGGGAAAATATGGTCAGTTTTCTGTGCTGCTCCTTGCGAGGTATGGGTTTTTATGTATTTCGGTTGCCCAGTAACTTCTTTAGAGATAACGAAATAAAAAAACGTTGCTTTAAAGTGATATTTACATAGCATCTAATCATCACCCTTTACCTTTACAACCGAAGGGATTAAAGCAAATTGCAGAATTACTCTATAATACAACAAATAAGTAGTCAATAAACATCAAATTAGTTACTTACCCTAGGAGTAGTGTTCCTGACAATTATAGGAACCAAATTATGTCTGCAAGGAACCAACTTAGTCAAATCACTCAGGCATATATAGATGAAATATCAGCCAAATATAGCTTGAAACTTAGTAAAACTAAACTGAATACATCAATGGTCAGTAACATATACTAACAAAAGAAGCAGATAAGAATCTGATTGTAAGCAAAATCCGATAAGTGTTATAATAAAGGATCATACAGACAAAATCAAGATCTTTTAAAAAGTCAGAGCACAATGAAATGACAAAATGCAATTTAAAAAAGAAATTGCTTAGTACAATAAAAATGGAGGGATGTTCATATAAGTAAAACAGATTTTACACAGTGCGGATTAGAAAATTTAGCTTGTTGAAGATAATTAAATTTAACAACATTTACCTAGTTCTCTAGTTGCAAAACTTTATCAGCTACAGGTCCACCACAACCGTTTTAACCAGGCTTCCTCTTTTTTATACTACATAATACATCAGAAATAGTTTTACTAGGCAAGAATATCTTTTAGAAGACATTAGGGCAAACAACTTGTGATCCGCAAGTCTGCGAAGTGACCGATATGCTCGTCAGTCGTCTGCATAAATCGTAGTTCCTAGGGAAACGTATATCCAAATAACTGGTTTTATAGTTATTGGACTTTGTTATGAGATATACTAGAAATACCCATTTCCTAATGTTCTGTCGTAAATGGCATGAACCGACTGGTGGTATCGAGGTAATTAGTACTTACTCATTAGATCGCAGATATCTTCGTCTATTATATTTTCTCTGTATAGTGGATGTTTCATCTATTTAAACAACTTTTCCAACGCCTCCTAGCTACAGATTTAAACGTAATATTATTTCAAAGAAAATGTCTCTGGAGTGCCGATACCACTGTACTGCTGATGATTCGTTTACATTTACAAGTGATACTACCAGAGAAACAGGCAACTATATTACCCACCATACAATCAGCACATAGATTTGCTCAGTGCCAGCTTAGACTAGTTTAAGAAGCTGCCTGTTCCCATTGATTTCTTCTGCCAGCAACAACTGCAACGGAAGATGACTTCATCTGGCGTATCTCTAAATGGTACTTGAGCTATATTGAGTTCGAAAACACAAGTCAACTCTGGACGAAGAAATATAACAGCTTGCAAATTATTAATAATAATGTCTTCATAAAAAAACTCCAATCAACCGATCCAATGTAAGCATATTGAACCAGATTAAAAACACGACCTTGAAACGATTGCCTTGATTCTCATTGGCTGTCTCAAGTTTGGCATCAAAGTTTCACGCCAATATCAAAGCAGCTATAAATCATATACTCACCGGTTCAAAGCATAAGTCTTATGATGAACAAGTGCTTTGGTCGACTTGGTTTTCAGCTAGCGTGTATATCTAAGTTATCTAGATCTTATAAACTTAAAGCATGCCAAACTTACAAATGTTTTGATTAACCATAGTGTCTATATCGTGTTGATAGATTTTTTTTTAACGTGGAAACACAGTATCGTAGAGCTATATGTAGCTCTACACACGAACGTATCTAATTTTACCAGCCCACTGGCAAAATGATAAACCTGGAGAAAACATGTTTTTTCTGGGCTTATCATACGAGGCGAAATACCTCGAAAGATTTTACAGTTTCGTTATATATTTATTTTTCCAGACATATGTCTGGGAAGCATGGTTTTACGACAGAATTTCTATAGAATCGAGATTTTTGATTTACCTGATACTTTGGTAAATCAAAAATATGCTTCTTAACCTGATTGGTTCTATAAGTGTGTTCCTTTTGTGCATTATTATTGATGTATGAGTATACGGATTAATTCCACTGGTTGATTTTGGGACTGTAATAGAGTGTAACTGTTTTGTAAATTAGCCAGAGTTCATAGTCTGTTTGTTATAGTTTAAATAAAGGCATGCTACCTGTATGAGCGTGGATCGGTTTCCCTCTCAATTGTTTATTAGATTACAGTTAGTTTTTAAGTGACTACTTTAACCCGTTCATTTTCTGTGCACACGTAAAGTCTAAACATTCATAGGCCATATGTATCCGTTTTATAACCAAGTGTATCATTGTCAGGATGATTTTCTTAGGTGTCAACTTGCTCTCACGACGTGTAAATGAACCAATCCGTTATTAGTTTACATGAATAGCCCAGTTTGTATTACTAGAAGTAAGGTCTTATCATTTATGGATTTATACAATACCATTTCTACTAAGCAGTTATATAGTAAGCTTTCCTGACAATACAGTATCTTAAGCACTCTGAAGGACTATTTTAAACATTATGTTTCGGGTAACTGATAGTTGGTTTTACTTGGATTTCATTGACCTTGTTATAGAAGTCATAGCAAGGCTGATTTGTTTAGAAGCATAGTTCTACATACTGACTGAAAGATATGATGTATTGTGTTTTTCTGCTAGATTCTACTTGGTTTACATTTATGGTAATGGTCCTAAAAAATATAAATATGTAGCTTGCAGTAGCAGTTTATTCAGCCAGAACGAAAATTCAGAATAAAGAACAATTAGAAATATCTGGAGATGACTATTGGAACACGCCTACTTTCGATGGATATTGATAGCAACCAATAGTTCTGATTGTTGAGACTGGAAGTAATAAGGTTGTAAGTACGCTGCAGCCAGTCATGTACGACGTAAAATCTGTCAAATATATGCATCAGTCCAAGTTGCAGTTGCGCCAAGCCACCTGCAGCGCTTAGTATTTCAAGTACTAGAAAAATTCAGAGATAAATACTGGTCGGAACCGTTAATAGTTATATATTATTGGGCATTTACATCATATGAACCATGGTGATCTATACCTGACCAATTTCTTTGTAAGCGTTTTCCCTGTGAATAGAGGAGAATCGCAATGGAATATCATGTTTGTCATCATGCTTTACAGCGAATGTTAATATTAATTTATGACCACTTGTGTTTATTATTAATAATTTCATACTCAATATTCACAATTCAATACATCAGATTGTAGCTACTTGTTGGTAGTAAAATTTGCTGCGTCGCACTAAGTTTCTTATCAGTTTGGAGAATATCTACCGTTGCCTCTAAAGTTTAAGAACATATTGACCATTTTCTTCCCTCTTCACGTTAGCTATCAGTTTAATCGTAAAGTATTATTAAGGAGCTTTTATTCAGCTTATTTCTCATGCTATTCTGGTATCTCCCACTTTTTTTTGCCTAGTAAGTTTCTGAATATGGAATCTATCGCTACTCAGTGTTCTGCTTTATTAACCTCCAAAAACCGATCATTATCACTTACTACTTCAACAGATGCTTCAAATCCGTTTCGTTTTGTAATTATTGCTGACCCACAGCTTGGTTTGCTTGAACAGTATGTAGAGAAACGTCCACGACCTCACCATTGGGATAGAGAAGTGAAGCTTGTAGATAGGGCAATGAATATTGTAAATCGCCTTTGTCCAAAACCATCATTTGTTGTTATTTGTGGGGATCTTGTCAATGATCAACCTGGTGGTTCTGACAAATGTAAACAAACATCAGATTTATTGGACGTGCTGTCTCATCTCGACAGTAATATCCCTCTTATTGTGCTACCAGGTAATCATGATGTTGGCGACTGTCCCAATGAAAATGGTGTGCAAGATTATAGAAGCGTATGGGGAGACGACTACTTTTCATTCATATTTAATCGTATAAGGTTTATTGTAATTAATACTCAGTATTTAATGAATGATTCCAAATGCGCATCTTTGGCCAGTGAATTCCGTCAGTGGTTCTATGAACAAATTTCTCTACGGAATAAAGACTTTGATATGTCAGTTTTATTTCAGGTAATACAACTTTCATTTATTTTAAAATAATTCCTAGTTAATAAGTATTGAGTTAATATTCTGTTAATACATTTTTGGTCCTATGCTTTTCTGTATATTTTTAAACTCTCTGGTTCGCCACTGATTTGTTTCTCACAATTATCCAACCACAATTTATTCTGTAAAGCTTCAGTGTAAGTGATGTAACTCAATTTACGTAATTGTAACTCTTCATATTTTAAAATGGTGGGTGTATAAACTACTCACCTCTGATCAATGGCTGCTGAAACATCCTACCTTGACTAGGGTGAGAGCACTAGAGAAACTTTAGTACGAGTAGATTATGATGTAATCCCAATTCGTGGTATTGTTTTTTACGGGTATCATTATCAAGATTTCATGTGATAAATTTTAAATAAAGTGAACATTGAATAGATTTATATATATATATATATATATATATATATATATTATATATGTAATGTATTTGCGTCGTCTTTTACCGGCGTCAGTTGGACCACCTCACCTGTAAATCGGGTTCATGCGTTTTATTTAGTTGTTTGTTTTCGTAGTTGGATAAGCTAAAAGTACCCAGTGGGATATTCCTAGACACTGTTGTAGTTGTAGTAGACTCGGATATATTTCTATTGCGTAGTTGATAGAAGTGCCATTCACTTAACCTTTCCCACAGCCACTTCATACAGTACCATCCCTTACCTTCTTGCCACGTACTTTTCTATCCATCTGTTATGTTGAAGCTGGTAATCACGGGCATATACTAGTGTACGAACTGGGGATCCTGTGGTGTCGCTGTCAGTAACGGAAGAGTTCGGACAACTGTCACTCTATAATTGAGAGGGTCAAACAGTTTGTCACAAGGTAGTCGCCAAAGAACGTAGATGATGATAAAAAGCAATCCTTTTTCCGACGAGACTATCTGCATTGTTAGTGACTTCCTAATGTTTGGTATTACCACATGCACACCAAATATTATGAAGTCATTGACAACGGAGAGGGAGTTTCGTCGGTTAAATAATTATTTTCATGATTAAATTGCTGTTTAAAAGGCATCTACTAGATAGTGCATGCCCATTCTCTAATAAACCAGTAACGAATTCTAGACACATATCATTTGGAACTTTTGTGCATAAAGATACAACACCATAGCTTACCATAGTTTTATCAACCGTTAATCCCTGTAATTTATATGTAATTTTGATTATACTTCGTAGATTTTTAGACTGACTTCAATTTACTGCTTAGATTTTTAGAAAGTGCATATATTCAGACGTTAGTGGAGTCAATTATGGTTCTAAATGGGACATCAAGATTGTAAATTTCCAGTAAACCATAGAAATATGATGCGGTTACTATGTATATATGGTATACTATAATGAGATGCCGATTAAGGATTTCGTTCTTTAGGTAGCCGACCTATCTCTGATTTAAGTTTATTTTAAACGATTTTTGCATCAGTCTTTTATCTAGTCCTGTGGATACATATCCAAAGAGTTTTTCTTGATGATCGTTATTGTTCATTACAGCTGTTGTATTATTTTTGTTGACTTTGATAAATGCTGTCGTTTTATCTTGTAATGAATTTAGAGCTCAACTTTTTAAAAGTTTCAGAAGAAAAATATTTTTGTGTGAGTTGCCTGTTGACCTTTTATATGTGACTGTTTTTCTGGTATTCTCTCTGTTGATGGTTCCAAAATAAAAAAAACTAGTCAACACTGGAAATTGCTTGCATTCATTACGAAATTATAAAGCGACAATGATTACATGAGCTGACAGTCTTCAAAATTTCGTCGTTATCGTTCCCACCTTTTTTCTTTTCCCTTCTAGCATGTTCCATTTTTCCTAGAAGATTTAAATGAACCAGATAATTATTTCAATATTCCAATGAATAATCGTAATGAATTTGTCAAGGAACTGCATAAAAATCAGATTTACTATGCATTTTCCGGTCATTTGCATAAAAATAATATTTCCACGTATACTCCACCAACAACAGTTAATAAAAGCAACAACATTACTGTTATGCCATTTTCAATGATCAGTTCATCATCTGTTTGTGTTCAGTTGGGTAATGATCAACCAGGATTACGTCTTGTTCAAATTAATAATAGTAGTAATACTGAAAATTGTTTGAAGCATGTCTATTGGTCGTTGGACGAATTAGAGGAAATATTAAACTCTGGTAAACAACCAGAGATCTAATTTTGCTTAGACAAATTAAGTTATATTACAGCCTTTTTTCCATAATATGTAATGCATGGTGGTGGTGCCTTTTTAATGTCTTCTCTCTTTGAGGAGAAGAATCTGTTTGTTTTTTCAGAAAACGAGAGAATAATAGAATATTTTTTGAAGAGAAATTTGTTCTTTTTTATGCTTTCTTCTTACATCTCACTGATTTCATGCTTGTTTTGATTGATCTTCTACGGTTTGTTCTAATTTCACTGTTGATTATCTGAAGTTTATTGTGACGTTTTGTGTTGCAGGATGTCTTGTTTTTTGTGACTAATAGATATTCGACTAGGAACTGAAATAAGGAATCATGTGGCTAGAGGTGGATGGTCTTTAATGTTGAAAATATAAAAGCATCCTGAGCCGACGCCTATTATGATTCACTAGAATCTCTTGCGTCGAAAACTTAAATTATTGATCAGTCGAATTGAACAAGTTTTACACAGTATCCTCTGACTAATGAGCAATATCGTCATCGTAACTGAATATGAGCGTAGTGTTATTGTGAATGTAACAGCTAAAAGATTCACAGAGTATGAACCGGTGTTGCCTTAGAGTAATCATATTCACGTTGAGCTACTCACTTGTTACTGAGGGAGAAATGTCTCTGGGAGATCGTAAAGTCTTTTGAGAGAAAAAGGCTCTGTCATAAAAGAAGGAAAGATCCAATTCTTTATGAGAAACATCCAAATGAGGGAAACAATGATTAAATTTTCCGAAAGACTATTATAAGAGACCCATTAGTAATGTGGAATGCTTGATTTGTTGTGATGTTTAAGTATCTTATAATCGATCTTACAGACCGTGGTGGTTTGTCTATAAGTAGATGAAAACCATCGTAAACCGAAACTCACTAGGATCATTTACAATCACTTACCATCCAAACTTAAGTTAGCGCTTGAATAATTAGGATAATTTACGCCGTGCACTGCTTTTTTTGTCATAGTTTTAATGTTTCAGTAGTTTATGTTTGAAAGTTGAAGTAATCTGCAGATACATATATGATAATATTTTTCTTGATAATTAATTTAAAGGTAAAACGTATCCATGTTGAGGGCTTGTAGATTGTAGCTTATAATTATTTGTATTCCGAAGATCCTACGATTACATTAGTATTGGTGACCAAGCTTGAACATCGGTGGCAGTAATTATAGAGGATATTGTCAAATCCAAATTATCATTCGTTCATTTCTAGAGTAAAACTAATAAATAAAAATATCGCTGAACGTATATTACAATTTTACCTTACGGAATTTAATAATCCATCTTCATCCATAGCTGTCCACATGTAGTTAAGATTATTTATCGTAATGACCCATTTAAGGCATATTGGTACTTCGTTCACTTCATTTTGTCCTACCATGCCAGGTAGGTCAACTGGAGAACCTTAAGATGTTAAGTAAAAACTTAAGGTTCGATAACAAAATCGTACTCCCAACTATAGCATAAGTGAAGTGTTTTCCTCAAACAACTAGTATCTCAAATGGTGTTGCCTACACAACGGAAGGAGGAGGCTTGGAAAGGTCGATTTTAAAAAGCACATCTTACCTCGTTCCATTGGTCTTGGTCTCCAATAGTAAAGTTTAAAAACTGTGGAGCTAATGTACAATGAATCACACCATGATAGTCCTATGTGACTGTCTTCTAACAATTATTCATTGGGGTATGTTACACCCTCGTGTCGAAACAACCACACTAAACTCAATTTCTTCTTAAGGTACCTTAAGAAGAAGTATTAATTTTCGATGTCAGTAATCGGGAAGTGACGATCACCCTCAAGCTTTTAATTGTACCGGAGATCATGTATAAGTGTACTCGTTTTAGGTCATGGTATTTGTACACAAGTGCTTTTCATCATACGTTTGGCCTACGCAAACCAAATTAACTAGACTTCTAATATGTCAGTGTAATACGACATATTCTCATGCCTATGATTAGGTTGTTCTAAAACAAAGTGTGGACACATGTCTCAATCAGCTCGATAACTGTAATAGTTCCTTCAAATTAATTGTAGATAAATTCGTGGCACTGAAATAAGTAATATGCTTTTCTTGTCTTTAATTTAGAGACTTATCACGAAGTTGACCATTCGATCATAATATAAAATCGCTTGTTTCTCTTTTATGGCACTACTTTTTTCTATTTGGTGCCATGCGCAGTAGTAAGGTGAATATTTTTGGTTGGATATAACACTGTATATGCAGAAGTAAAATGAACATTTCATCTACTGTTCGGTTAATATTACTGAGGCTATGGCGTAATTCATTTTTATGTATAGATTTGTTTACTCAGCTTTGAGTTACATTCTTGTGTGCAAATGTCAATGATACTTCGCTGCTAGCTACACCTAATAATGTGCGTCAAGACTCTAACCGATGACTTGAACTTCTTAACATTTAACCACCATGGATTCGTCGATAAAGCAACATGTTTTGTCATCACAACAAAGTGACCATTTATCATTAGTTTGTATAACTTGTAGAATGTAATTCCAGATATTATTCTGAAATGTTCTTTTCTCTTCATGTGCTTGTCATGTTTTTTTCATCTTTTAGCCAACTTCATCAAAACAATTCTCAATCATCACCCATGAGTAAATTGGATACCTTTATGTTCACTTGTAAATTTCCTTTAATGAGGCTTATTATTAATAATAATTTATCAACAATATTATATAGTGGGTTGGTGCATTCTTATTCAACTTTTAGTAGTAATACCAGAACTAGTGATGTAACTATTGCTACCACTTATAGTAGCAGTAAATACATCAACAAAAAGTTATCATCTACTACTGGTTTGTTTCAACCATCAACACCAGTTTTAGTGAAACCGAAAGATCATCAATCTAATTTAGGCTTGGGACTTTTCCATCCTAAAAAGAAACGTATAGATAAAGTGAGTATAATTTTTTGCGCCTACACGTCTACATATTATAGTTTTAATAAAATCGCTCCGCGTAACTAAAAGATTTTCATGTTGGTTATAACAGTGACTGTTCACTTTAGTTTCACAAGAAAACAACGGACTCGGTGCCATTAAAATATTTTTGATTTGTAACTTGAGCAGTGCTTTTCGCTAACATATTCAGTGACTCTGTGTTTGATCATTGGTGTCTCCGGAATTTCTGACACCAGATGGCAAACCATGTTAATAATGTTGAGATGCGACAACAGTGACTTCATGGCCTGTATATATCTTGCAAATATAATCCCACCATTATTTTCCGGAGTTGCAGCTGGAAAAACCAAAGAGGTGGTCAGTTTACGAGATAGCGTCGTGATATGGAAGGTAACTGGTTGGCTCTGAAATCTGTCAGTCTGTATACTAAGAGAATACAGAAAGAAGCTTGATGTGTCATTAGAGGAATAGTAAAGAAAACTCAGTGAGTGAAATTTTTCTCTTTCGTCATTTACTGAAGACGTGGAGTCGAAGCTTTATCGCTATTTTTAAAATTAAACCAATCTTTTGAAAATTGGAGGGAGATTACATCATATAGGTATCCAGAATTTCAAAACTCCACATGGATCCAATGTAAGTAACATAATGGTAAGAATTAAGTAAGTGTCTGTATGGAAATAATTCACGAGTGCGAAAAATGAGAGTTAGTTTTCCCTTTAACAGCTTTGGAGAGAACAAACACATACTGAATATGATAATAATTATTGTTATCAGCTAATATGAAGAGGTTTGTAACAAATAATTACTAAATATGCGAAATGAAAGAAAACAATAAACAAGCAGAAATAAAGTTCAGGCTTGAAGTATACAATTTCCTGCAGTTTATAAGTTTTTAATAGATAGATCCTTTTAGTCTATTCATAAGATGACCTAAACGATAACGAAAGAAGGTTCTATTAATGCAATGTTTTTTCGCACTGGATTCTCGTCATGTTTTGAGTTTCTGAATACCTGTATGATGTAATCAAATACATATGAATTTTTCAATTTTAGATTGTTTAATTATATGTTTATATTACTTATCATTACTTACTTTATCATTACTTACATCATTGCTGTTATGTAACATTTTTCGCATTTTTCGTTATTTTTATTTCATATATAGGAAAGTGATGATTTGAAACAATCTGGATTTTACAATATCTCTGGTTATGGCTTTGCTCAATACACTGATTTAAAGTTGCTCTATGCACATTTTTCTAAATTAGATTTGTATAAATTCCCTACAATGCCGTCAGAATTATCATCAGAAGTATTGTTAATCTCTCAATTGTCTAGTTTGAATACAAAAAATAACCCACGCGATGTATTCGTCTTCAAGTAGGTGTATATGCATGTTCATGTATGTATAGCATGTACGTATGCATAGATGTACTAATCAGTTATCATATTATTATCACTAATTTAATAATTATCTGCTAACTTCACTTTGGATAGTGTGAATCATTGAATATAGCTTATCAGTTAAGCCCTCCTTACTACTTAGATATATAATCGTAAACTATTAGAGCAAGACTTAGCGCATTCTTTTAATTCTTCAACATCATCCCCTCAATGTACACTGTTTAGAAGATAATAGGGACAGAAATGTTTATTATCGCTTAAAACACTTATGATACTATAAAAAAACCTGAGTACTTTTGTCTCCTTGAGAAGAGAACATCCATGATAGTATTCAATAAATTTCGATTTCATTTGTTTATCATAATTGACTGTAGCAGTGTTTAGAATAGCCTCACTATTGTATTGACTAGGAATTGCATATACCATAATGTCCTTTCTTTTTTGATATTATCTTTAATTCGATTAACCTTAATTACAAAGTATGTTGGGCAGAAATATTATATATTCTAATAGATTTAATAACCAAAGTTGCACTGTGGGTTTATGTAAATTTTACAGGAGAATCTTCTCGTATATTTTCGATCCATCCACAGGCATGGGTTGGCTGAGAACGAGACAAGCATCATATTCCCATTTGAGCTTGATTCAAATATGAAAAAAATAGGATTCATTCATTATGAAAACAATCAAAATCTGATTTGATAACATTTGAACTAGCGCTGACCTTAATTGACCTCACTGAAAATATTTGAGTTTACTGGAACGGATGCACAAAGATGATTTCAACTTACGCATAATAAAGTTACGAGATGACCGATTGCCCTTTAAGTCTACTTAGTTATATGATTTAGCAGGCTAACAGCTAGTCTTAGCCTTATCTTAATAGGCTCATATTTATTTGAGAGTGGTGTATATTTGAATTAGAATGATTTTTTTTACGTAATCATCAAACTAGTACTACACGATTTATCATAAGAATTATGATTATCATCTTTTGTCTTCAACAGACTATTGCTTAACTGTTATATCCTTTCTTTATTTTCAGTAATGGCGTGGCTGTTTTTTGGAATATACCCGAGGAAAATGCAAGTTTATCAGAGTATATTTTTCCTATTTATTTCTCCATAATTTTCATGACTTAATTCTGATTATCTCCGTTTCACATGTCCAGTTGGCTTATAGTTAGTACAGTGGCGTGTGTAGATCATCAAAATTTCCTACTTTACATCGCTTGTTAAAATATCACGCTTTGGAATATCAGGATGGAAAAAGAGTTCTCTTAGATCGAGGCGAAAATTTATCTTTTGAATACGTACTCGTCCGTGAAATGAAGGCGAGAGGGTTTATTTTCTGATGTACTGTACATACTTTCGAATTGTCTTAACTACTAGACTGGACACATATGGAATTATGTCTTAAATTTATTATTCGCTGATTGTCATTTGCAGTACCACTCAATGTTAGTTTCGAATCCTCGTCTATGCGAATGAGTTGTCACTTTCGAATCTACATGATTGTAGACTTCAGATGTAGTTTGGTGAATTTAACTTCTGTCGACTATTTAGGCTTAAGTTGTTCACATTCTTTATTCACAAAATCAACATGTATCAGAAAATCTGTTTCATTCATTGCCAACTTTAAACAGTGGTATCAAGTACGTAACAAGGACATTAGATTTCAGTATTCATATAATTCTGCTTCCGGAGAAATAAACGCGCATCAAAAATATTGTCTTCTGCAGTGAAAGCGAATTTAAACAAATTTCCATATTGCTTGATGCTTATATAAAGATTAAAATTTGCTTCACGTCCGTAGACAATTTCATTTATACTGTTAGCGATACCGTCGATAGAAAATAGAGTTTTGAAGACAGTGATTGAAAATGTAGCAGTTTATGCCACCTTTGAGCCAATAAATAGTTGTATTAATTTTAGTTATTGTTCCAACGGTAAAAATATATTAACAGGATTCATTTTCTGTAGTACTGTATCTTCACTTGATATGACTTGGGATAACAGTGGTATCTCCTAATTAAGCTTCAATAATGTGACACCACGGATTCTTTTCTCTTCTAACACCTGCTACTCCGGAAGACAAATCTTGTAAAGATTTGTAGTATAGGTCGAAGGATATCTCTCATCATTTAAATGCACTTATTCATATATCAATCAAATCACAGTGATTATCAACTAAAAATATTAGTCAGTCAGGACGGACTTCACATTTTGACCTTAAGGCGGCTTTTGACTCTATCGATCGTAAGGTTATGTGGCAATATCTATCACTGAAAGGCGTACCGGAGAAGTACATTAACCTTATACAAGCTCTCTACTCGAACACCACATGTGGTGTTAGAGCTTATGGCATATTGTCGTCGAAATTGATCACCTCTAGTGGTGTCAGTCAAGTTTGTCTGCTTTCCACATTTTTATTTGATTTTATCATTGACATACTTTTAGAGTTAACATTGTCATCGTCTGATTTCTCTGGGGTTGACCTCCTTCCAGGAGATAAACTTACTGACTTAGAATATGCAGATGATATAGTCCTATTGGGTGATACTGATAAAATACAAACTTTTTTGAAAACCTTAAACATGAATGTCAGCATGTTTGGGATGCGATTCTACTCATCCAAATGCAAAATGCTGCTTCAGGATTGGCTTAATTCGGCGCCAAAGTCTATGATAGGGAGCGAAGCTATTAAATGTGTTAACCGCTTTACTTATCTCGGGAGCCTCACTGGTCCTGACGGTCTGGTGTCTGATGAAATCTCGGCTCGTATACATGAGGCCCGATTGGCTTTTGCCAACTTGCGTCGCTTGTGGCATAGACGAGACATTCGTTTACTGACAAAAGGACGCGTTTACTGCGCAGCAGTTAGATCCGTTTTCACTTTATGGATGTGAAATATGGCCATTAAGGATAGAGGATATTCGTAGGCTTCTAGTATTTGATCATAGATGTCTCCGAAACATTGCTTATGTTAGCTGGGACCACCGAGTAAGTAATGAGTGGGTTAGGAATAGAGTACTTGGTAAATACGGTAAGTCTATTAATGAAGTAGTGAATCTCCACCAACTGAGGTGGTCAGGACATGTGTTGCGTATGCCTGACCACCGTCTACCTCGATGAGCGATGTTGTCTGTTGTGGGAGTAGGCTGGAAGAAAGCTAGGAGTGGCCAAACGAAAACATGGGACCAATCCATGAAGTCATTGACAATTGGGCTTAGCCATGTTAATAGATGCAGACTACTTGGCTTGGGCCTACGCGACAATCGTAACAAATGGTTAGAGACTTTAGGTGATATGGCTCAAAATCGTTGGTAATGGCACAGGTGCATCCACTCCTTGTCTTCCTCCACATTCTAAGTTTTTGAGCTTCTCATAATTTTCTCTTTACTGAATCACTTTTCTTTGTTTAAAATCTTATCTCTGATCTCTATACCTTTCCATGAGTACTTACTCTGTTACTACCTCCCCTACTCTGGGATTTGGTCCGACAATTTAATCTCTATCTGGTAATTGAGGCATGGCAACTTGAACTGATGTACGCATGTACCAAGTTCTACGTTTTAACTGACTGACTGATTTCACATTTTATGTGTGAAACTAAGTGATACTGTTTAGTTTCCAATACTGAAGTGATGAAAGTGGCCTTCGCACCTGTGACTTAGCGTCTTAAAGTTAAATGTCTTAATTACTGGGCCATTTTAATATTGTCTCATGTAATTAACTTATTGGTTTGAAAATAGTTTTAGGGGGGTGGCGTAGTTGGGAGAAAAACTATAACCTAGATTTCATTCTATTTGAAATCTGAAAGCAGGGCGTAACTGTAATCTCCTTAGTGGATTTAATTCTGAGTCATTCTATTTCACAGTATGCATTCTTTACTACTGACCTGTTAAGGTCGTTACTGATACCCCTGTGGGACTGAGATATTTACATTGATTAGTCACCAATTAACGACTGACGTGGTGTTTTTCAGGTCTTTCATAAAACTGATTGAATCCTGTCTCAGTTCTACAAAGAGCCAGTAGCTGCCTGATTAGCTCGTTGGTGAGAGTCGCAGTCTGTGAAATTAACTGATCCTTAGTGGAATCCATTTGGGTGCATTTGTTCTTTTTAAGATGCAGATACATCTTTCTGACGATTACCAAATAACACCAAATCTAAGTTTAGGGTTTCCGGCTGACTACCTCTAAATCATCTTCCATCAAATCTTACTGCATACGATCCGCTACTTACGGTAAAACTTGATCGATAGGATTCGACCAATACCTTAAATGATTAGATAAACATCATATTTGTCATGTTGAACTGGCTCCCTGAAACCTCAACAAAGTCTCGAATTAACCGAAAATATTCTGTCTGATCACCATTCAATAGAACATTCCAGAATCTCGCAGTGGAGCATTCCGATTGAATAATAGCTGAAAACTACCACTCGCGTATTCGACGAATGTAATGATGATTTCATTTTTACATAAAACTATCAATACCTGAACATTTTGTACATATTTTACACTTACTGGAATAGACATTCCTTCTTAATTTTCTTCTGTATTCTGATTTGAGACTTGGACGATTCAAGACATTCGAGTGCTGAAGTTGTATGCAGTATTATCAGTAATCAAGCGTAAGACGTCAGGTTACTACTCAGTGATCAATTAACATAGCATTGTCCGCTTGATAGGCTTGATAATCGATAAACTTAACGATTTACAAGTTAAGTATGTAATAAGTTACATTGAAGTAATTGATTCATCATTCTTCCACCCTCCCATCAAAATGTATTTTTATTTAATTAGTATTTTACCTGTTGTTTAGCATCAGCTATTGTTGAAAGAATTTCGTCAATTCAGCGAAGGAACTTTTGAAGAGAATTTAGTTGAACGTGAAGACTTACGGTATTGTCTATCTAAGTGAGTAGTATATATTGCAATTCCCATCTCTCATCGTACTCAATGTAATCGTTCATCTTTGATGATCGAAGTTATCCTCAACATTTTGAATGTTCACTACATATGTAGTGCTCAGGATTTTTGGTCATTTATTCGTTCGTTTAGTGGGTGAGCGATGCATATTAGAATGTGATTTTTATTAAAGATCTCACTTCAGATGTCTGAATTTATCTACCACTGTCTGGTTTAAACATGACACCCCTATTTATTGAATAGAAAACACATAGTAAGAGTTAGCATTTGAAACGAAATTTGTAGTGTAAACTACATCCTGATATTCAGTTTTCATCCAGTTAAGGAGCGGATGAGTTATTGAAAGCAAAGTGCACAATATGCTTAGTAACCATCGTATATGTTGCAGTCAATATCAACCTTTTTGATTACTAGTTGTAGAGATTAGATAATATGGCAGTATCTTGGTGTATTTGTGGCAGTAAAACATATTTGGGAAAGTTCAAAGTTTTTTTTAATTGTATACAATAATATTTCGTACCTATTAAATAATTGGTGATAATCGTTACTTAGTAGTTGTCTAGCGAATACTGCTTTTGTTTTATCAGAAATACCTCTATGCCTGGCTAGCGTTTTTCAGCAAGATGGTTTTTGATGGGATGGGTTTAGCGACCCCATCCCATATTGCACCGGAAATTGGAGGCAGACGGGAGAAGAATTAAACAGCCCTTGGGAATGGCTAGAAAGAAGAGCCCAGAACAGATTTGGTTGTAGTATGCCGGTCGATGACCTGTGCTCCATGAGGGGTAACATGGATTGATGATAATGATGATAACCTTCATGTATACGTTTATTCTTATTTGTCACAAGCCAGCCCTTAGGCAGACTCCGTTTGGACTTTTTGATTGGATACTTAAATGAAGAATCCATTATTATCCTATATCGATGGATTATCTTTAATATATATAAAGACAGGCGCCTATTAACTACGAACTATATATCTTGTTCCATTGAAGATAATAGACCCATGTATGAATTCTAAGTTAGTTATTTGTACTGATTTGTCTTTGAAATCATCCCTCCTATGTATGAACTCTTTATTTTTAATATACTGAACAAATACAGTCGGTTACGCAATATCTTATGGTTGTATGGAGTGAGATATATATAAGTATAATCTATTGGAATTAAATGAATCCTATGCAAATACAAGGTCATTACCTATTTGTCTGTTGCGTAATCGATCTCTTTACCTATAAATATGTATGAACTTTAGGTATATTTATTAGACATTTGATAATACAACATCCTATTCAGTTTTGTCTTCTTTCTTCAACGATTTGTGTCAGTCTGACGTTGAAAGCATTTTTGTAGTGATTCAATGAGACATTAAATCATACCCATTTCTACGACTTCATAAGCATATTTGATTTCATTTTTGGCAGATTATCAATATTATCACTGAACTAATTTTTATTACAGTAATGATACCCGTATTGTAGGCGAAGATATTTACTTACAAATTCCATCATTAGATGACGTATCACGTTATACAGAACAACTGCAAATACAACATGAGGTGAGCTGGAAGAAGTGGTTTTCTTATAGCATAATGATATAATTTATTCAGAATTCGCCATTACGAGATAGTCACTCAAGCCTCGAATCAATCTCTATGACTGATGATTCACTACTTCAGAAGTTTGCATTTTCTGATGCTTTAGCTTTATCAAGTAGGTGTTGTTTTTTCGAAAGAACATTATATGGTTGTGCGGTGTAACAATGTTGTTGTTCCTTTTCTGACTTCATAAAACTAAGTCATTTCCCAATAAATTACTTATGTTTAGTCTTACCAGCTGGATTTCTAAACCGTATATGTGTGTGTAAACGGTTGAATACAGTAGAGAGAGAAACCTAGATCTAAGTTTTATGCTAGTTGGCACTACCCCTAAGGCGTACCTACTATCTTTAGGGAACTAATGCTCTCTTTTGGATTAGAAATTTCGTTACCCAGCTTCGCAGCCTAAGATGTTGTTACTGGGCTATTAGGCCTGCGACTGACCTGTATTCCTGTTGCAAAGTCGCTCCTGTTTAAAGTATACTATTTCATTCCATCCCTATCTATTATTCTATTATACGACAACTTTACCGGCTCGATCCTAAATCAGAATAAAACTCGATTAAGTTGCAAAATATATTCGAAAATAAGAACAATAGAGTGTAAGTAAAAGTTTATATAAAATCCACTTAAGAATGTTCTATCACCTTTTCGGTTGTTCGTTAGCGTTGGTTGGCTGAAAATGAACCTATCATTGTACAGCTTCACCAGCATGTTTTGAGTATGCCTTAATCAGGACTGTATCATGGTAGTAGTGTCATGAAAATTTTAACTATGGTGTGTTGGTGAGTGCTATCTATGTAATAAAACTTTAGTCTGAGGTTCCCCGCTGGCTACTTTCAACCCACTAAGAACATATGCATGCAATATCGCATCATTTAGACTAGTGACCACATTAAAAACATCACACTGGTCACTATATTCACTTGATTATTGAATTGTTTTTCTTTTTTCACCTCTAATTGGTGTGCCTTCTGTTTCGTTTTTCTTCCAAATTTCACCACAATATCTAGTTAAACTTTCTCTACTAGAAAATGGATTTGATGCTGCAGTCGTTGAAATTGAACCATGGATTGAAGTAAGTGGTTTTGAGTGTTGGCACATTCTTTCCAGCATTTTTTTTTATCTTGATGTAGTTTGTCCTATTCAATTCATGATGAAACACAGTAATGCTTCCCAACTCTTCGGATTACTTTCTATACTAATTGGAGAGACTGTTGAAGTATAACAGGAAGATTTATTGTTGACCCAAATGCTTAATATACAAGCATGTTATCACTATATAGCAACAAAATTTGATCAGCACTGTTAAGAGTTAAGCAAAAATCACCTCAGTGATCGATCAATGTAGTTATCTCAGTCTTACAGGTGAGGGGAGGTTGTCAATCGTGACCCTATTAGGTTATCTGTAATGGTTTTAGTAAATAGGCTTCATCTTCGTGAAGTTCATTTACATTAGTAGCATTCATCTGTGTTTATCTCTTTTCTTCTTTTATTTAGTCATGACACTATACATCACTGTTCAGTTGGCTTATCAGTCTTACTTGGTAAAAACCAGTCTTAACACGTATATTGTTTTAAAGGCTTTTATTACAGCTGTCCTATAGTGATCCACGATTTTACCGTAGTCCCTAGATCATTGCAAGGTAGTACCTGATTTTCAGACTTTATTCCAGTCTCCTATATTATCATTCCACCATATAATAATAATTACTATTTTTCTTTTTATTAGAAAATGAAAACAGGTCATGGTGTTAGGTTTCGTCAGTCTTCAGTCCTAAGAAAAACTGGTGAATTATACACAATAAAGTAGGTTGAACTGTCTAAATCGTAATCTTTTTTATCCCTTTATCGCATAAATACGGTAGTTGTTCAATACTTAAGAATGATTGGTTATTCAGTTCTAATAGTCGTAGTCGGACTAGGTTGCTTTTGGGCAAGATCGTATGAATATATTTATTGTTCAATTGATTGTTTGAACTAGTTCTGGCCGATTGATAACTTCGTTTTCTACGAATTAATTCTTTCTCAAGTCATTCCCACTATATCTGATCCTTATCATGGTCACCTGATATCGCTGTTCATCTTTTTGAGTTAATTAGGTGCGAAATTTTGGATCAGTGCTGACTGATGGAAGAAACTCATGTAAATACGGCTTACATGTGCCTGGATCCTATGATGCACATTGGTTTACCAACTGAAGCTCGCAAGCACTCAGCCGTGTTATCTAGTTTACTGTCCACTTACAGTTGACTTCCAAGAGAAGTCTAGAAAATGATACATTTTTATGATCTTAATCAAACAATTAGTGAATTCGTCTCTGATATTAGCTTGCTCGGAAGAAGCTTCCAGATTCTCATGGCATTATATCATTCTATAAATAACCTTATTTTTTTTATGTATGACTTAACATTCAAAGTAAAAGTTCCTAGATACTTCCAGCTTTTTGTTGTTTAAATGGATTCGCGAGTAGAAGATTTATGTGGAATAGGACGTAAGCTAATATGTCGACATCTAAGTGTTCAGTTAAAAACTGCATAGATTCCTACATGAATTTCATTTGACAAAATGAACTAAGCTAAATAATCTAAAGAAATAAACTTCAAGATTTCAGACACTGTTACCAAAGTATTCGAGTCCCATTGAAGTGACTAATGAATTGTGCTATCCCGTCTGTTTATCTAGGTCGTATTTGATAAGTTCCTTTATTCATTAATTTATGTATACACATGAGATCATGAAATATCATTAAGTCTAATCATCTTTTCACAATCGTTCAATGTTCTCAACAGAAGTGATCTGATTCAACATTCAACTTGTGTAATCTCTTATGAACAACACATATAAGCTTCAGTGTTTTATTCTAATTTACTAAATGGGAATTTTCAGTATTTTGAATTCTCTTATGGATACTATAGCTTAATTTCTGTATTCTCCACTTCACTATTTATTACTATTCAGTAACTTATTCCGTTATCAATCATTTTGCTGAGTTGTCATTTATTAGGTTTATGGAACTTCTATTTTTTAAACCTCTTTTTTTTCCCCAGTGTTTTAGTCAATTTCTTCGTTGTATTAACGTTTACTTTCCCATTTTTATTATGATGTAGTCTCCGTGATGTGTATTAGTCACCGATTCTGTTTGTCTTTTAGGAATATATAACAATATTTGAACGCTTTCCGTTCATTCCTAGTATTTATTTGACATATTCATGTAGTTTCTGTGTAGTTTATAATATGTACTGTAGTTTGCTTCCTATCTAATTGTTTAATAGATATATTCTTTTTTTTGACTGTGTCCTTTACAGCGCTAACAATACTTGCACATTTCGCCGTTTAGTTTTTAAGTCGTATTACTGATAATCTTGATGCATTTCTGTCCTTCTGAATTAAATTAGATTGAGTCCTAGTGTTAAAATGCAGGTGCATCTAATTTAGGTGTCTTATGTAGGACATAATTCTCATCCTGGAATCCACCCATCAGTTACAGTCCAACTCTAATCGCATTGACTAGGTTGCTGTTTTGATTAGAGTTGTATCCGGAACAAGTTATCTTTTAATTTCAAGATTTTAGGCATAATTTCATTATTGAATCCTTTGTAAGAATTCCATTTAACACATCTACTCAACTTAATGAATAACTAAAAGGAACATTTTTCTCTTTTACAATTCATAGACACTTATTGAATGTTAGCACCAGTTTAATTGAAACACCAGACTTTTACTGGGAAAGACCAGATATTGAGAAATCATTTGAAAAATTGAAATGTGTACTAAGTGTTCCATCTAGAATAAAGGTATGTTCAAATATATGTATCTTATGTATTAAATTCAGTTCCGTCAGGTGACCAATCCACCTCTTGAAATTAGTTTACATAATTCTCTAAAATTATTCCTTTACTTGTAGATTTTTGGAATACATTATACTACACTTATAATACAGTTTTATCAGTAAGACTTAAAGTTGCCCCAATATTTGAGGCGATATTGTAAACATGCATTGTGCATATGTTTGCCTTCTATTGAATAGTCATAGTGGTGATTGTTAACAGTAAGTGGTAATTCATAGAAACGATACATTTATCGTTTATTGCAACACACTATATGTAGTTGTTTTCATTGTTTCCACGTTGGGTTATTACTAATAATGACTGTGTCTAGGCAACGATACACAAACTAAGTGATCCAATAGACTTCAACAATGACCTGATATTATAAACTTCCTGATACTGTCTAGCCGAAAGTGAAGAAGTCAGTCAATCAAGAACTCTAGAATCAGGATGTTTCATGCTTCAATGTCTCATAAATATGCACATGGTTTTTCAGGGTACAGAAAAAGTGCTTAAAAATTAATTTGACTACTAAACCGGAGTATTTGTGATAAAAACCGAAATGCACTTAGACAAAAGCCGTCGAAAATAAACCATTCGTTTGTGTACAGACTAATAACTAATGTTGCTTATATTTGTTGTTAGTTCGTCAACTATAAACAGAATCACATTTTTCATTAATAACTGGGTCTTAATTACATTACTTTAAAGTCATAACGCTATTTCTGTCAGCTAATCTGACTGTCATTCTTTGCTCTCTTACTTCCTCTTTATTTCTCTGTAAGGCTTAGCTTGTTATATGTAGGTAACAAATATATAAGTAACAATTACGCAGTAATGAAATAGATTTACTACCTAATGCAGACAGAATTTAGTTGACATTTTAGTACCTAATAAGTACGTTGTATCCAGCGTCTCTGGTCATTTTCCTGTTCTGCATTTTACTGGAACTATTAGAGATTTCATTTCAAGCTTACGGAGTTATCCATTACTGTGTAGTATGGATAGATTGTGTAGCTTAACCTGACATACTGGATGGTGTTTATGAATGTATTGAAAGTGAAAGCTTGAAATGAAATATTAAGTCAGAATTACACTAGTATGCAACAGTCACCCAATAAATAAGCTGAAAATATTGGTTACAACACCGTTTGTAAACATTAAAAATGTTATAGATAACTTCATTTAATCCTGTTTGTCTTTGATTTTAAAATATACTTTACTTTTGTTTTGTTTTACTTAATAAAATACCCTGCTTTTATTGATTATTTTTAAACATTCTCAATAGATTCTAAATTCGCGCTTAGATATGTGCAATGAACTTACATCGATTCTAACAAATCATCTATGTTCATTACATTCAACACGATTAGAATGGATGGTGATTATTTTAATTTTTGTTGAAGTTATCTTTGAAGCAGTTAACTATTATGATAAATCTAGGAAACATTAAAAATTAATCACGTTTTTTTAGATTTTGTTCAATAAAACATCATCCTAATAGATTAATTATTTTGTTTTTCTTCTTTTGATTTCTTATTAAATAACGTAAAATGATTATCTTAGGATTAATTTTATGTATATTAAAATGAACTAATGAGTGATTCTGGAGTCATTACACAAATATCAAATCGGCTAATGAAAGTTAATCATCTACTAAGTTCGTTGGTATGTTTTACGCATGTCTAACCACATTTCTCCAAACGCACATTTGTTAGTTCATTTCACAATAACTCAGTTTTGTTAAATATAATCGTTCCATATTAGTCTGACTTATAGCGGTATTGATGCTTGGAGGCGTAAGTTGATGCCATATATTTAATTGATGGTTACAGACTGAATGACTTAAGTAGAGATCGACGAGGTTCGCTCCATATATCCTTTTTCACTACACACTGTTCAGTCTCATACTTCATCCGGAATTGTGATCTGCATTCCATTTTTTTGTTACCGTATAACTACATTCTGAATGCCTTAACAGAATTCGCGTCATTTTCCTGGCATGATATAGTTGGTATTCAAATGGGAAGGAGGTAATATTTATGGAGATAACGATGCACTTTTCCGAATGTGGAAGAGCCGTTAACAGTATAAAGTGCATAAAGGTAACAAAATGCATGATTAAAATTATCAAGAGTATGCACTGCATGACATAATAAGCTTGTTGGCATTAGCGTTATTCTCCTGTTCAGACAATCAGGTTTTTGCGGAATACAAAATGGGTGGGATTCACGTTAATTACAGTACTAGGCATGAGGTCCATAATAAAGGCAATCAGCCCTGAAAGCATGAGAACAAGCAAGTCTGGGAAGAATCATGAACAGACTTAATGAGATTATAGAATGAGACAATATCTCATGAACTGGTCCGTATAGAGTATCCTTATTGATGAGCTCATCGCGTTCTAGTACATGGGAATGTCTCCTGTTAGTCCGTTTCATTTTATGGTTTGGATATGGTCATTTATCGATATTAGAACCTTTTTTAACCTTATTTTTGTATGTGTGGATAGTCTGATATTTACCATGACAAAACTAGTGTTATGTAATTAGAGTTGAGACCTCTAAGCTTACAAACTTTAGGCCCATTCGATTTTGGCCAGATGATCTTGTTACATAGTATCGGAATTTTGGAACTATGGTGTGAAAGACACTGACTTACTTCTTTGTGGTTGTGAGGTCACTGTGAATTGGATGATTAAGTTACACTTTAACTTATGAGCGCAGATAGTATGTGGTAATGGAAAGCACAGTCAATTAAAATAACCTCCAGATATGCATCATATATATAATTAAAATGCTCTCTACCTCAATGGTACTAGCACAAATTTAGTATCCTGTTAGTAACTTTATCGTCAAATAATATTACATCCAATCTACAGACAGCAGAACGGAATGGAGTGTGTTTTCTTTAAATGTGTTTACGATAACTCGTATTTTGCACTTTTATCGCTGCAGATGTCAAAATTCTGATTGTAAGCATCAATGTACTTCGCAGCCGATTCTATGACTTTAGAAAACGGCGGTTAGTAGGATGAAACTCCAAGTAATTTGATTGCGTTGAAATCTTACGGATTTGTAGTCTGTTCCATGTCTTTATTTTTAGCCAGCGCTTAGCAAGTATGTAGCTCTGAGAAAAGAACGGGATTATCAGTCACAACTAATAGTGTTACACATCAAATTAAGATGGTAATTCAACGCTTGTTTTTAAAGCTTTTTGATTCACTTCTGAAAGGCTGTAAGTAGCGAAAATTAAGTTCGATCGATTTCTGATCTTGGTACTTATCCATCAGCTAGTCTTTAATTATTTTTATTGCACATGACTACTGAACTGTTTAGCAAAGATTGGTGTCCCACATGTGAATATTGATGGCATGACGCCCGAACCTTTGACGGTTACTGTTGACCCCACAACCTGATAGATATTTTGGACGTCATAATGGTATTTTTAGTGATCAAATTAACAGGCTTCGAATTAAATCCTAATGGCTGAAAATACTTCTTACGTCTAGCCCAGTCTACCTCCTAATCTTCGAATTTAGCTCGATTGCGTTTATTAACTTGGTAGCTGCATGACATTGATACCTTACTTCTATTTTTTATACTTTTATTGATTGTTGTGTGTTGTAATCGTAATATTGTTCATTCCATTCCGAAAATTCTATCATCAAATCGCACTTATATTTACGTTATAGTCACTAATACTAACTTTTACATCACTAATTTTGCCAAACGTATCAGAATAACCTTTCTTCTCTATAGATTATTTTCATTTTATGTTATATCCGTACTATATGTATCCAGAAGATTTCTCTAAAACTTTTGAATGCAATCGTTTTATAATGAAATCCAAAGCAGCTCTTTCACATTACTTATTTAGAAGCAAATTACATGTGAATAACAGTAGAATGTATTTATGATATGTGTGGTATCTGTGGACTTTTAAGATACAGGCTAGATGCGACAGATTCAATTATATCGGTTTCCTCCATCTTCAATTAGAATAATTTGATTATGTAAGAAATTTGCCTGTTTCATGGCCATAATACATCATGTAGATCGATCCGAATGTGAAATATTCTACTTTAGTGTTAGTTTCAGGCATATTATTATACTCAGATGGAGTATAAAGTCTTGTTTTTGAAATCATATTAAGCCAAACTATAACGCATTTGATTGTTCGTAATTCCCTTAACCAAGAAGCCAGATTAATGTTATATGAAAACGGTGTCAATATATTATACATAAGAAAATCTTCCCAGTTTATTGTGCAAGTCAGTTTCCCTCTGCTTAGTACTTGACATACTTCTTGTTGCGGTAAACTTAGGGATTATATGATTTTGTGAGTTATTCTTGTCATACTCTTCCAAACTTGACTTATTCGTTGTGTTCACTTTGTGTCTGATTTGTTTTTCTTCACTTCCGACATTTTTTTGGCTCGCACCTTTGTTTTGGGCTGCTAACCATTTGTTTTCAGACTGGGTGCCTACAATATTGAAGGTTTGTAATAATACGTTTATAATTTATTGCATAGAACAATATTGCTCGACAGGTCAATAAATACATTATTTAGAATTCATTTCTTTTGATTTGGCTCGATTGGTTCTTATTTGGAAGCTTGTCTAGTTGTGTCTTTAGCGCCCGGCGTCTGGACGTTTGGTTACCGTTACAGTTCTTCAATAAGGTTCCCGTAGTACTTGGCTTAGCGTTCAACGTTCGTGAATTGTCAAGTTCTGGTTTCGTTTAATTTGGTGACTAATTGGTCATTTCCGCACATTTGGCTGCAGTGAATCCTACTCTGTCTTACGACGTCATGGAGTCGAGATATTCAGTTGAAACGCGAAGCAAGGAAAGGATGCCGCCTGTTATAGAGAATGATGTTGGTAACACTGATTGTGGTGTGTTTGATGTCAGTAATGTTTATAAAGCTGATAATGCTAGTGATATTGGTTTATGTTCTAGTAATTCTAGTGTTGCTAAGTTTAAGTTAGAAAAAGCCTTGATTATTAAGAGACAGATAGAAAGGAGACTAGATTTAGAAAAAGAATTAATGTTATTAGATGTGCAGGAAGAAATTGAACTCGCTAATTTAGAGTGTATTGGTTGTGATTCAAATCACGAACTACTTCCTATTTTTGATCGTGAAGTGAAATCTAAAGTCGAGGACTATTTAGAAGCTGATACTTACAAAGAGTTTTCGGTGGGAAGGACGTGTCATCTGGAAAATGTTCCGATTCATAACGTAAACGACACTCTAAGCCTTGTTGTTAATAGTATTGGCTTACCTCGAATTGGCATTAAGAATTTCGAAGGGCAGTAAAGTCAGTATCATAGTTTTATTAATCAGTTCCAAAGTGTAATAGAGATCAAGCTAACTAGTAAAGATCAGATATTGTCTTATCTAATATATTATTGTAAGGGAAGGGCGAGGTCAGCTAATGTAGCTTGTGTGTCACTTCCCTCTGAACTCGGATATGATAGAGCTAGACAGATCTTGCATGATTTATTTGGTCAAAAACATTTGGTTGCACGTGCTCTGATAGATGACTTGCTCAAACACAAGACAGTGCAATACTGTTCTGAAAATTTAACAGATTTGGCAATTAAATTACGTAGCACCCACATTACATTGTCGCAAATCGAATATGAGTCTGTTGTAAATTCAACATCTAGCCTGGAATCCATTGTAATGCGCCTACCGATAGAATTACAAGAACGTTAGGCTGATATGGCTGAATCATAGTTAAAGGTATAGAACCGAGCTATGGCGATTTGGTGTTGTTTGCAGAAGAAACACCGAGAGTTTCACGGACGCGTTATGGAATGTTGGTTCATGATAATGCGAGGGCGAGTAATTCTATAAGGAATGAGAGATATCTTAACAAGAATGTTAGCTTCAATACGGTTAAAAGCAGAGCCTGTCAACAAAATTATATAAAATCATTAACCTGTTGCCATTTACACAAGGAAACACTTTGTATTTGATTGCCCAGAGTTCTTGGAGATGGACGTTAATGACAGGAGGTTGGAAGCACGAAAACTTGGTTTGTGTTATTTATGCCTAGCATCTGGTCATGATGCTCGGTAGCGTGGCTCAGGTTTGAAGTGTTCAGTAAAGGGTTGCATAGTTAAGCACCATTCGCTTCTGCACGTTGATGGTAGTGATAGTTCTGTTCATCTTGCTCGGGAGATAAATTTTACGCACGTTCATTTTGGCACTATACCTGTTAGAGTATGTAGTCCTTACGGATGGCTAGCCGTAGATTAGAATGTTCGCGTAGACGGTTTACTAGGGATTGCAATCTATCTTTAGAAAGATACAAGCTTGTTATGAATGAATATTTGAGCAAAGGTTATATTGTCGAGGTCGATGAATGGAGTTTTAACTCAGGAGGAGTTTGTTGGTCTATTTCACATCACCCTGTTATTAATCCTAAGAAGCCAGAAAAGTTAAGAATTGTATTTAATTGTGCTGCGAAGTATCATGATTTGTTTTTCAATGATCAGCTTTTGCGTGGTCCGAATATAGTTAACAGTTTAATAGGAGTGCTCCTACGGTTCAGACTAGATAGGATAGCTTTAGCAGCTGACATTGAAGAAATGTTTCTGCAAGTGAGGAATTCCAGAAGGTGATAGACGAGCGTTTCGATTGTTGTGGTGGAAGGACGGCGAAGATTGTACAAGAAATAATTGAGTATTATCTGACTGTTCATCCGTTTGGTGCAGTGTCATCTCCATTCTGTGCTAACTTTGCCCTCAGAAAGACAGTAGACATGTTTTGTAAGGATACGATGGAAGATATTCGGAGAATTGTAGATAAAAACTTCTATGTTGACGACTACTTAGCTTCTACGGATAGTGTACATGATGCAGTGACATGTTATGTTGCTGGCGAGGAGGCGTGCTGTCGATTAATTTTAGCAAAAGCAAGGGTGGCACATTTGAAGGTTCAGACCATACCACGTTTGGAACTAACAGCCGCAGTCTTGGCTGCTTGCATCGGTTTGTAGTTGCAGATTGAATTGGATAGGGAGTTTAAGGATGTAGTTTTCTGGACGGACTCTATGATTATGCTGAATTACGTCAGAAATGTGAGCAGTCAGTTTAAGACCTTGGTAGCTAATCGAGTCTCGACGATCCACAGCCTTACTAAGGTGAATCAGTGGCGGTATGTACCTTCAAAGCAGAATATAGCTGTTTATGTATCCAGAGGTATACGATTCAGTGAAGATGTCAACAAAATTTGGAATGAAGGTCCCGGTTTCTTGAAAAGATCTAAGGAGTTTTGGCCAACTACTAAAATCGAGTGTATTATATCCCAATTAGAATTGAAGAAATCAGTTGGTGTGCATTTGGTAGTTGTTGAAAATGGCATGCATTAACTTGTAAGTGATTCAGACTGGAAAAGACTACTTAAGGCTCTGGCGTGGCTATCTAGGTACAAGTGTTACCTACTGATGACATATTGTGGAAGGACCAACATATCCTTACGTTTAGGTCTGCTTAATGTAGAAGAAATGGACTTAGCTTGCATAGATTTGATTCGTTTTGTTTAGAGCAGAGTGTTCGAGAAAGAGGTCAGAATACTACAGTCGTCCGGGAGTAAGTCGAAAATGAAAGCCATCGGATCTCCTTTACGCAAATTGAATTCTATATTAATAGACGGGATTATTGTGTGTAGGTGGTCGGCTCCAGGGAACTACATGGTGTGAGACTAGGAAACATCCTATTATACTCCCATCAAAACAACCAGTTGCAGATTCAATTTTGCAGCACTACCATAGGACCGAGGGACATATGGGTTCCACCCAGGTGATGGCAACTCTTCGCGGAAAGTTAATAATAATAATAGTTTATTCTCAGGTAGCATTTTGTACATGAGAGCATACCAGTTTACATGCATGATCAAAATTATATAGATTGTTTATAATAGGGAATATATAGAGAGTCGTTATTATAGAAATCATGCTACATGAAGATATTAATTATTATTTATAAAGTCAACTGTAACAAGGTCCAAAGTTCGCAGTGCTAAGGAATTAGAGATGTGTTATGCATTATAAAACACTTCCAGCAAGCGTTCGCGCGTTTTTCGACTGTGGTGCTGTAATCGCAGAAAATGGCTGTAGGTAAGCAGAATGGATCATAGAGACTATCCAGAAACGGGAAAAGGCTGAGTATTTGATATTAGGTTAAAAGAGCCCATTTATGTGGGTTGGTCTAGAACAGTGAGTTATTGATGCGTTAATTTCGTACTTAACCATCGTTTGGAGTAAGTTGCTTGAAGGAGACCAATTCCATAGGAGAGCAGATCACAAACTTGGGTCGACAGTGATATAGAAGAATATATGAAATAGAAAGAATATAAACGAATTTTTAATTAGTGGGAGCAAAATAATCAGTATTAAACCAGAATTTTCTTTTCATCGCTATTTTTTATTTGGCTCTTTTGATTTGGCTCGATTGGTTCTTATTTGGAAGCTTGTCTATTTGTATCTTCAGCACCCAGCGTCTGGACGTTTGGTTATCGCAACACTTCTATTATATTTTACCTTTTTAACAAACCTCATGATATTCGCATCCGCTTCTATAAAAGCAACTATTAGGTCCAACCCTCAAAATAATTTTTTATGCCAGATCCGTTATACTTGCATGAAAATCTTTAGGTAACTATATTAGGCAGTTTCCTGAAACTTGTATTTGTGTCGCCTTATTGTACTCTATCTATAATGCATCTCTTATTTTGTTTGTTTCTGCAGTTGTTATAACGGCCATTGGATTCCTGTTCAAAAATAGGTTCTTATTTGTACTTATTTGTTTATGTTGCCCTCAGTTTTATTTTACTTGCCTTCAAAATAACGTTGTAAGCCATACAATTTATATTTTTTGTCTTTTTGAGTAATCTGATTCCATTGGTTGGTCACAGACAGAATCTTAATCCTTCGTTAATTTGAGACATATATTTTCATGGACAAGTAACTAATCTTATATTTCATATTACTTATAATTGTGTTATAGATGAATTGTACAAATTTCCTTAATCCCTTCAGCCTTATTGGGAAATAGAACTGTTACGAGTTGTACACCAAATTTAAGCTTATTGTCAAATGTAATACTCAATTCGCATCGATAAATTCGTGTTATTGTTTATTTTATCGTGAGTTGTTACTCGACTAAGGAGCCTATCAATTCTATTAAAAGATAAAGCCTTTTAAACGGAACATTATGCAACCCATGTTAACCATATATCATAGATTTTTTGTGTACTTTTCAGCTACTGAAGCATAACGGAGCAGATGTATATTAAATCTTTTCAAAGACACAGGACTTTCGTTAAGCAAGTACCACAAAGATCAGTAATACCAGATAATATGTTTTTACATTTGGATCGAGTGTCTTAAAACCGATTTCCTGTACTCTGGTAACTTACTACACACGCTGAAGTCCTCCACCGATAATGATATTTAATCATGACATTTTTCTATTATTTATGACTCTGGAAAACGATTCAGATGCAATCGCTTAAAATACTGGAAATGAGAAGCGATTTGCATTTGTAAGGTTTTAATGGCCTTACGAAACCCCTACGCTTACATTTTGTTACATCACAAGTTCTATAGAGGTATTGAGATACCAAAATTTGATTGATGTTTCTTATGTGCATGGACTGCCCTATACAATAATTTTTATCAAGGTATCCTGCCATAAGGTACATAATATATAGGCTTGAAGTTTCCATTAAGTCTCTCCGTCATCCTGAAATTAAGTCCGAGAGTTCAATGTACCGTCTGAATAATTTTTCCTATTAGAATATACATTTCATTTCCTTTGCATAGGACTTGTGAATATTTGCCCGAAGAATATACTTGCTAATAACCTATCTACCGAGACATAGAATTTAAGTGGTGAACGATGCGTGGAGATGTTGTAATACTTAATTGGTAGATAAATAATAAATAGTGCTATTATTCTGTCTAACTAGTCATTTTTCCGATGGCCATCCTGTCTCTGAAATCAGTTTGACACATCTTTACTTGATCATATGCGTGGGAAAAGATCTATAAAAGTGATTAAACAAATGTATGATTTTGTGGTATATGTACAAAACCTATTTTACTGGTTTAGTGTGACTATGTAGCAACTTAGATTGACTAGTTAAGAGATTTCATTCTCATAAATGCTCGCTCCAGCAGAGACGAGATAATCTACCTTCGGTAGAAAAAACCTCGCAATCCACCTAACTGTCAAGCATTTTCGACACATGCTCGAAGGCAGGAAATTCATGGTTTATACGGACCATAAACCGTTAACCAATGCATTAGAAGCGAGAGGCGATAAATACTCACCTTCGAGAAGTTTGACACCTCGATTACATATCACAGTTCAATAGGGATATATGGCATGTAAAAGATCAAGAAACTTAGGTGGCAGACGCATTATCTCTACTAGAAATAATTATAATACAACAGTCTACAGTAAATTTTGAGACTTTAAGAGTCAGCTAGGAAAACGATTCTGCCATTAGTTATGTTAGGAATACGAACAGCTGTCAAAACCAACTGACAATGTTCAGCAGCAGAACTAGTTTTTGGGACAACTCTGAGACTACCAGATAAGTTTATTAACCCTCATACACTGACCGTAAAAAGCTCGATTTAGGAACTAACGTAGACAAACTACGGGACCAAATGTCCAAACTTAGGCCAATTAACACTCGTTAACAATTACGAGCGACGTGTACACCTAAGGATCTAAGCAACTGCTCGCATATCTGAATAAGATGTGACAAAATAAAATGCACCACTCAAACCTCCTTTCAAAGGTTCATTTAAAGTTATTTCAAGAAATGGCAAATATTTTGTGATGTAGAGGTAAGGAAACATCGACTCAGTAAGTAATGATAGGCTAAAACCAGCTTATTTAAATAATGAACCACCATGCAAGTCGTTATATCGCTAGATTGACCAAACAACCACAGAATGAAGAAGTGAAAACGTGAAGGCTGCAAAAGTGGCTAAAAGCGTTGGATCAACACAACGGATTATTTAGTTTCGGCCTAAAATGTAATCACGTAACTTCTGAAATCTCAAGTTTGTTAATATTAATTAATAAAAAATTAAAATAAAATTGATTTTTTAATGCATCTGCATGCACAAGATATACGCACCATATCTATTTTTTTCCAGGTTAACAAACGATTCTGGGAAACGAACACGTGCGTAGAAACTTATCAGTTATAATTGTACATTTTCTTTTTGCACTGTAACCATTTTTACAAACAATGTAGCAACTCCTTAGGTGCGATGGAGTTTCATCTATATTTTTTGAAGTAGATTCTTCTTTCATTCTGACTTGAGGGCAACTCAAGTGGCAGGTGAATAAACACCTAATAGCCGGACAAAGCATGGGAAAATTGTACCTCATCAGTGTGGTGTTTTATGAGCCTCTCGCGGTACTTCCTCAGA
Source organism: Schistosoma japonicum (assembly GCA_025215515.1). Lineage (NCBI taxonomy): Eukaryota > Metazoa > Platyhelminthes > Trematoda > Strigeidida > Schistosomatidae > Schistosoma > Schistosoma japonicum. Next base: position 11,612,878 of record CM046063.1, on the reverse strand, counting down.
TATTCTAGCTTCATTTTCGTACCCTCTGTTATTTTCCAAGCTCTGGTTTCCGTGAGGAGGTAAGGACTCATCAAGCATGCAACTATTCTTTGTAGGAGAATGGAAACGCTACAAGATCAGATAACAAGTTCTAAAAGTAAATGTCACCCAAGTAGTATCGTCAAATACTGACAGACTATTTACCATTGATCAAATGTCAGGTGCTGGACGAAGCTAGTAATTCTCCACTGAGCTACAGGAACACAACTGAGATGATTTCCATTGATATGCTGATCGAACCAACGTTCCTACGTAAGTCGATTCTAGAAGGAAGCTAGTGTGACAACATAATTTGACTAGTTGAGAGTTAACTTCAAACCTTAAGCATATACCGAAACAGTAAAGCTCAAGTATTCGTTCACTTCCTTATTCTTCATTGGGACTATATTTTTCATTATCTCGTATTGAATGTTGAGTGTGTACTGTGTGATTGTGTGTTTAAGTGACTAGGATACCGCTGAACTGTCTCCTGCCCACGATTATTAAATAAAGACCTATTCCTTAATAATCTGGTTTCTTCAGTCAAATAGAACTGGACATACCTAGGCGTTAAAACTACACTAAATCTCTTACAAAATTAAACAATATATATTTGTATCTGTGTATTGAACAAATTACTTCAACTAGTCAAAGTCAACAGTAGTTCGCGCATACAATCGAATATATAGAGTGTACTCAGTTCGTACATTAGCATCTGTCATCACTTATATTTTTGTTTTATCATGTTTTCAAATAGATTGCTAAATGTTTGGAAATACCTTTTACATAGTAAGTGTTACAGGAACCTTGGGACGAGGTTCTGACCACTGCAATTATCGTAAGCCAAGCTACGAAGGAGACGGTTGGCTTGGCAGTTTCTGTAGGCTTTCTAAGTTTGGAAATTACGCTGTCTTAACCGAATACAATCGAGTTGGACTACTTGTTGGCATTAGTTTGGTATCTACAGCGATAAGATTGACATATCTGCACTGCTTTTGTAACAATGAGTTACAAGGATGTATTTTAAAGATTGCAATCAGTACACGTTGCAAATTATTGAAGGTGAAAAAGGTTTTGATAATCTTATAAAAATGACGGATCCCTGTGTATTTAAACTTGGATATCGTATGTTTTGAAATAGTTTCAAATCAGCTATCGACAGACCTCGTACTGCCCAAAAGAGGCTGGTATCGAAGGTTTATCGGAACATGCTTTAAAAGGTCATTTGTTCATATTAGAAAAGAAACTGTGAGAAAGGACGAAACCCGTCATTATCAGTAAGAGAGAACCCCAACACATAAAATAGCTTGAGACTTGACAAAGCTGAAAAGTTGTACGAACATATCAAGCATGTCTATTCTATAGGCATTAGTGTTAATACGTCTCACATGAATAAAACATTGTTACAATCGGACCATGTCTTGCTATGAAGGAGCCTTTATTAGCTTAATCATTCGAAACTAAGTTAGTTAGCGGATTCTAATTAGTTATTTTGTCGGTCATTATCGTATTTCATGAACACTGTTTGAAAACCACTTACACAAATACTCAGCTCCGTGCCTCTCTGTAATTTAATTATCAAAAGATCAGAGGAATGTTGATTATTAGTCTTGTTTTAAAATGTGGGAAACAAACAGTTGGCATCCAACTACTGATGTGCAGGTTTTGCTGGCATGGTATCTAAAACGGTAGGAAAACCAATATTGGTCACATAATCACTTCAAAGAGCAAAGACAAGTAGTATGCGTTTACAGGAATGCAGCTTCAGTGAAAGTTTGTATTGAGTGACCTTCTACACGAGCATCACCCTATGTATGTGTGTTATCCCTGCCGTATATTGATGAACTACCCTGACTTTTCTAGTCAATAAGGTGAAATCCCCGAGCACAACTAAACAGTGATGCTGATTGGCATTATCTTCAGTCGAATAAGCCGATTTAGATCGACGGTCTCAAAGTTATTTGTTAGAAATTAATTACAGTAAGAGTCCAGTGACGCAAATCAGTCGCCATAATATTCACCAAAGTGACATAAATGACGGACCACTTACATAAATAACAATAAGAGAATAATTGATATTGACTGTAAGTTGTGATTTGTAGACCAATACATACTGTGACTACATAAATAGATAAATATATTATGAAACCTGTACAAATTTCGTACAGGTTTACAGGCATAGTCATGACGATATATAAGGAGAAGTACTTAGAGGAGCGAACGTACAATATTAACATACACATAATATGTACAAATAAAAGCAAGTTTGTAATATACAATTACCACGCACTTAAAATTAACATGGCAATAACAGCAACTGTTGTAAAATTGTTATACGTGGCGCATGGTGCGAGATAAGATCTTGTGGCTGTAATTATTGAACAGCTGGATAATGGTACAGAAGATGGTTTGTAGCAGCGTGTTGAAATTGTTTCGATAGCCAGAATACTTTATGCTACTAGGGGTGAATATCCGGTGTTATACTCAATGCATTGTGACTCATCATCGCATCATCTTGATCAGAATGTATTTCAAAATTTGTATCCTATGTTCATGAGACCTCATCCCGAACATTGAATCGAAGCAACAGATCTTTAACTTATAAAGGTTGTCAACACACCTGGGCTAGTCTAATTAGTGGGTATCAGGTTAGTTATAGGTTTTGCATACCACTCTTTCGACAAGTAAACACTGCTCTTTTAGAGGTAAATAATATCCTAATCAAATTGTTGCACAGACTCTTGTAATTGGTGCCGATCATGTTTGTCTTAGTCGACACGACTAGGTAGAGGCGTTTGGTCAAGCACCCCTACCAGATCACGATACAACACGACGTGAAAAGCAACTAGCTCTCTAGCTAGACAGTTTAGCTATTGATGTCGCATTAGCGCTGCACTCACGATCAAATATACTTTTTTCTCCATTTATCCACTGCCTTTTGATTTATTTACGTCTGCATATGTAGGTTCAATTATTAGACGCTGATCTAGGTATGCAAAAAGCGTAATTTGGTTACATAACAGCTGCACTTCACTCTTAAACCATCTTCCTAATAATATTCGTATCCTAAATAATGATTGTGGCAATTAACGTTTCCTATCTTTTTACATTACATGCCACAAACCATATCAGCCGCCATCACTAAATCATTCCCAAAACCATAATCAAATGGATTCCTTTTCCGAATTCGGTAATCAAAAACTTAAACGCAACACTCAAACTCGTGATGTCAGATTCACTCGTGAATTCGCTAAAAACAATCAGACTGTGTAGTGGAAAAATGCTTCGGAGATTAGAAAAAGTCATCAGACCTATACTTATTACTGAAAAGCTGATTTGTTTGAAATTTGATGTGTGTCCTTGATGTTTGTTTAGCGCGCTCGTGAGGTTGTTTCGCTTTCGTTATTCCTATCCCACCGTTCGGATTCCTGATGGCGTTGGCCAGTGATCTCCTGTCGACTTTCAAAAAAGATTTGGAGAATCTCAAAGACAATGATAAATACAAAATAAATGCTCTGACTATCTTTGCTCGCGATCATAAGGATGTCGCTGGTGTTGCTCAGAGCATTGTGGATCTTACTCTTAAACATGTACATATGGTGAGTTATTTTGTGTCTTCTACTTGGTATGTCCTGTGCATATATGCACAGATGAAAAAAACACCAATAAATGCTTTTGTCAGTATTGAATTTTTTTGTATCATATGGGTGCTGGGTTTGGGCGAAGCGATAATCTAATTGCTTAAGCGCTTAATCTAGCCTCCGTATACAATTTGTTCACTGATAGTCGTATAGCGTTTCGTAAGACGTATTGGTTAAGTGTCGTTGTAGGTTTCATGCGAAATTGAGTTATTAGAATACAGTTATCAAACCTTTTATTACAGATACCCGCAGGACTGAAATTACTTGGCTTGTACGTAATCGACTCTATAGTTAAAAATGTAGGCACCCCCTACAGAAAGTTGTATACTGTGGATATTGTCGATGCCTTTGTGCATTCTTTTCAATCGGTAAGTTACTCCTCGAAAATTGTCCTAATGTTCTGTTTAGATACGGGATGAGAAAGGGCGTCTGAAACTTTACAATCTCAGGACGACATGGAAGGACATATTTCCAAATTCTAGGATGTATGAATTAGACATCCGAGTACGTGAGCATGATCCGGCTTGGCCTCTACTAGCCAGTGCCCCTGAAGCGAAGGCTTCGTTTAGATCTTTACCAAACGTCCCAAAAATACAGACTAAAGCAGAACCTACGGTACTTGATGTAAAGCCGGAGCCAAAGTCAGCTTCGTTGACGAATAAGACTGTTATATCAGCTTCACGTGATCCACGTCTCAATAGGAAAAGAAAGTCACCTCAAGAATCTGTCGCATCCTCTGAAGAGTATTTGATTGACCGTTCAGGTGATCGAAACATGGAATCAGTTGCTCGGAAACAAGGTAAACAAGCAGATGCTAATGATTCATCTAAGAAGGTAATGTTATTTGGAGGCGAAGACTGTGACATGCGTTCACAAAACGCAGTACAAGCTTCTCCTGCTAGATCATCAGCGTGGTCAGACTACATTGGAAAGCATAGCGAAGTCGGTTCTAGACGTGAAGCAAAAGACATAGATATGCGTTTTAATTTGTCCGACCCTCCAACCACAAGCTCTACAAGTTTCGGAATCTTCGAAAAGATATCAAAAGAGCCATTAGATGTACTAGTTACTAGTAAGCCTGCTTCTGTACCAGTAGCTCCTCCTGCGTCTAAGTATGACACACCAGAACGCCTGGAACCAAACGACGTACCACCTGGAAAAAGTTTCCGTGATTCTAATGCAGACATAAAATTACAACCGGGATTTATGAGATCTGAAAACGTTCCTCCTCGTTACTCCAAGATGAATAACTTCGCCCTACCCAAAGAGCACCATCCTCCACCTCGCATGCCCTGATTTTCCCAGAGACAGACCTACAGTTAGCTTCATCTTTCCAACCACCTGCAATACCACCTGCCCGAGGACCACCGATTCGTGGTCCTGTGTGGAGTGTTGAGATTAATGGCTTTCCGGACATGGTTAATATTGGTGTCGACCCTCGAATGCTAAGTCTTGTAACTCACCCAAAGCCACCAAGACGGATAACTATTGATGGTCAACAGTTCACGTTACTTTTAGATAGGGTTCAGCCATTAATTGCAATCGAAGATCGCATACATGCTGTGCGATTCAGATGTGATTGTGCTAATGTTATTATTGATGGTCGTTGTTTTAACATTCCCGGCACAGGTTTTACTCGAGTTTCTATCGGACCCAGGCAGTATGTAGCCTACTTAGGTGGTCCGGGTCATGAACTTGTTATTGATGGTCGTCCGCATACTGTTCCCATAACATCGCATCTAACTTTTATAAATGTTGGTCTTCATTCAGTCGGTGTGAAATTTGTTGGAAATGTGCCAAGAAATGTTAATGTCTTACCTCCTATTCCTCCTCGTTTACTCAAATGGGCAGGTCAAGGTTTGTTTGGCTCACCTAGGAATCTATTTATGGCACCACTTAACCCAATCAAGGAACTTTCACGTCTAGTAGAGCATGGCTCCTGTTCGAGAAATAATATCCATTTTGCGAACAAACCTCTAGGTAATGGAAAACGACCGCTGCCTATGCGGCCTATTAATGCTTCAAATAGCGATAACCAAAGTAATGACCAGAAGTTACACGAGGTTAAACCGGATACTAGTAGTAAAAGCGAAAAACCAGTACCGATCAAAGAGGAAAGCCCATCGAATGCAAGTAGTTCCCTTGATATAAATGTCCATGAGTTATTCCAAAAGTTAGTTAAAGCTGGCATAGTACCTAATACAGAACCTGAAAAGAAAGTAGAACCTCCTGAGTTGGCATGCTACAGTTGGGAGCGTTTTAAGAGTCCATACAGTGTTGAGATTGATGAATTGTACAATGGACACCAATGCGGACAGTGTGGTCTACGATTTCAAAGCGATCTTTCACCAGAGTTTGCTAAACATCTCGATTACCACTATATGAAGAATTCAAGTTGTGGCCAAGAACGGCGTAGTCGCAATTTTTATCAATCTTTGCAATACTGGCTAATTAGTGAGATGACACGAGAAGGTGCTCCTCAATTTGAGCCTGGGAGTCCGATTCACGATTTACAAGAGTACAAATGTGCTGCATTCGCCGACCCATCGAAAAATGTAAGTCACTTCCAGTTATCACATTTGTTTCCATTAATTTGATTTCTGAAGGGTAGCATTTGATAATAGAATCACCTCTGCTCTTAATCGGTTTCACTAGACGGTCTTGATGCTCCTCAGTTGGTAATGGTAACTACTTAGATCGATAAGTATGGTAATAAATTGGAAGCGGTAAAACAAAGTTCGAAGATAAGCGTTATGTAAGAGGAGTAGACTGGTATTCGTCTCTGCCTGAGTACATGCTAGCATAACCGTGTATCATTGGAGTGTTTTATTACCTTTTTGCTCGTGTTAAAATTTTGCGTCCCGTAACAGTACTAGGACTGCTCAGTGTTAGTAAAATCAAACCACTTGTTAGTAATCATAAAATTTCCGGTGTAGTTAAATTCTAATTAGTAATTTTGTTTCTGGATGTCTTGAGCTGCCTTCCACTTCACGACCACCGAGACTTGTAACCCATTTATGAAAAATAAAGTCTTTCTAGGTTACAGTGTTGGAAAAGTCATATTATGATTTTTATGTGACAGGTGGCTTGTAGTTACAAATGTTGACAATCTGAAGTACAATCGACATTTAGATTTATTTCGTAGGGTAATTCAGTAACCTTTGCAATTCTCTTATCATGATTGCACAAATAAGCCCGCCGATAATCCATAACAGAAAGTCTATCGTACCATACCACAACCAGTAAATATTAAGGCGTTCCGATTTCTCAGGTTCGGACTCCGTCCCACCTGTTCACTGTCTCTCACTCGATGCAAAGAATGCGAATCTGCACGCTGTAACTGAGAATCAGGTACTGACCACAAAACGTAATTTCTCATTCACATAACCGAATACATTGATAGCTTGGTTGTTCTAAGTACTTTGTTAACTGTTTTATTGATTGCTTTGAGTTTCCTACATTTTCAAAATTACGGCACTTCGAACTTTGATTTTCCTATGGTTCGTACGTAATCATTTAGAGAGTAAATATGCATGCTAGTTTTTAAAATGATCTGTCAAGTTGAAAACAGCAGTTTCACCAATCCTCTTTCTAGCAGCCGATGTATACTCGTTGCTGTAACTAAATGTATGAGTGGCGAATAGTGTAAAATCTGTGTTTTACTGATGTGTCGGTCGGTATTTATCAGCTGTATGGTTTATGCATTCGTATAGTAAGGTTAGCTGTGACTGCCGTAAAGTCTACATCGGGATTAAACAATTTCTACTTATATGAATTTTTCTCAGCAAGAATACAGCTAAGCAAACATGTGTTTGCTTTCGTGTTTATTGTTTTTTTACAAATAGAAATTAGTGAACCGAAATAGAGTACCGTTTAATAATGACTGTGAATAAGGATGATTTCAGTCTCAGCAAGCTTGTCTCCGTAAAGTCTTGCTGCATAAGTCCCGTTTTTAGAGAAATCTGTATACTCGTAGTGTGTACTTTGATAAATTGCTTGATCGAAAAATTAAGTCGTTCATTACGTTTCCTCCAATCCTTTTCTTCCTATCCCACAAATAACTTCTTTCGTAACTCAGAAAAGCACTCAGTGGTATTAAACATATTGTTCATTTTGGTGGGCGAGAATCATACCTACCAATCGCAAACCGAATAACATAACATAATTTTCCTGCCCATGATTAAAAACTTAGAAGTATGCCTTCTTTTTAGTTCGAAGTATGCATACTTTCATATACCATTGTTTACACTTTAAATCTAAAGTTTCATAGTAGTTTGGGATATTTGCTGTGTATACTTATATATTCATCTTGTATTATGCAATTGTTAGGAGTTTGGAGACTCACTTCAACTTTTCATAACAAGTAGTCGCTTTGTTAACGTATTCTGGAGTTAAGCTTATGAAACTTATTAGTATCATATAGATTTAATCCACTGATCTGCAAACGAAATAGATTACATGAAGCACTTGTGTAACTTGGCCTCTATTTTTGATGATTGCAGCTAAGTTTAAGCCACTTACTCATTTCATGGTTAGCTTCTTTGAATACTGACTTATACTTTCAATAGTTAATCTAGTTTGAAAAAGTTATACTGATTTACCCGTCAGTAAATATTACTTGAATCCATCCGATACATTATTTAAAATTACCTTGTTTTGTTATATTGGTTCTTCTGAATACCAGTTTTTTTTTCTAATTGACGAGTATTACTTCTAATACTTATATTACATCAATAGGATTACTTGTTCCGTTTTCCTAAAAAATAAGTAATATGATTTTTAAAATTTGGACTACGGACAGATTTGAGCAATCTAGGAATCCAGGACAAATATGTACCAATCTAAGCTGGTACATTTTGCACAATAATATGAAGTACATAGAAATACAGAAATGTGCAAATAAGTGGGTACCTTGATCGAAAAAAAATGAAATAACCGGTCCCTAACACTGACTACACTACCACAGTTAGTAAAATCATCGATTTTCTCAACTGGTTCACGCTTTTCTTAGGACCGATAGTTCACGTCTAAGGTAAGGAGGCTCACCCTAAACGTTCTAGTATTATTATTCAAGGTATTTGGAAGACCTCATTTTGTTAACATTGCGAAGTAGAGCTGTTATTTGTGTAATACGAGTTTATAAGCGAATTGGTGTATCAGATGGATTTTCGTAAAATTCTTTTAACAAGATTGAGTAATTGTGGGGGACTAGGATGACCCTGATAAATACAGCTTAATGTAGTCATTACGAGTGATGGTGTAATCATTGACTTCAGTACAACCGATTACAATTGCATTGCAAGTGGTTTCACCTGGATTTTTCGGATTTCCGTTCTATATTTTCACCTGTAGTAAGAGGAGTTGTAACTTAAAAGTGATCGATACCCCTCTTTCGAAGCGAGTGTGGATCAGTATATTTTATAAAAGGAAGAATGACATCACAACGTACTTTTAATCGTCTGCAAGTGATTTCTTAAGTTGAGTGGTTCCCTTGTTGTACATTGACCACTTTTGGATTATTGGAATCACTTGTAGCGAATGTCCTTGTAAATTTTACTCTTAGTATACACTTTCTAATTATATCCTATCACTTTCAAAAGTACACGAAAGCATTGGTTGTCTGCTTGCAAAACGACGTGTCACTAATAAATTCAATAAGATCCATTTGTCACAATTCCAGCTAGCTCTTGGCTTCCCTATGCAATTCGTAAATGTCAGAAATGGCTTTGTTATGCGATTATATGTTTTATTAATTTTAGGAGATAAGATTTCATGACTACCTTTGTCAAGTACTTGACGTGTAGAATTAATTTTACTCTTTTGTTGGTTTCAGCTCAATCAGTTAATTGTAAACATCGGCAGTTTACTTCCTGAAACCGAATTGTACCTGGTAAATCAGTACAACAAACTACTAAGTAGTCAAATGGGTATTTTGTAGCGTTATCTGGTACAAACAAACAAAATTCAGGCAGGCATTTGTATTTATACTTTGTCAAACACCACCCCACCGATATCAGTAAAAATAAATAAAGCCCTTGACACACTTTACCACTTCCTTCCTTACCACAAATGCTATCCACTTAAATATGATACCTTAATTATGTTATGCGTAACTGTGGACTTGTAGCCACTCCTAGTATATTATTTTGACTGTCTCCTATAGTTCTTTTTTTTCCTAACTGCAAAACTACTTATGTACATCCACTGCGCTCATATCGAACAACATTTACCACCTCGTCTATCAGTGATCGTGATATTTGCTATAACAATGAAGAATGCTACCTTTTCGAAAACTATACAGTTTCGTGCTTCAGTAAACACACGAAACATGCCTGGGAAGTCTGTTATAACCAAGCAGTTTCACGAAATACTATCTCACAAACAATGACAGCAATTATAATATGTGAGGTAGATGTCTAATGTCCGTTAAAGAATCATGGGACAAAATACAGTTTGGTGTTCATGAGTTTCAGTATTCGTTTATTTTTATCGTATGTCAGTTTTAGACACTAGTTGGAACGTCCTGATGAAATGTATGTAATTTCACACGTATTACTGTATCACAGAAATATACTGATGTTTACCCAAATGTATACAGAATTTAGATGAAGTAATTTAGTGCTAAATACTTTTACCCCATCTGAGATTTTTTCAGTTCTCATCCGATTTAATGTTAGTTGCGGTTTCCCTATGTGTATGATATTAGGTTTTTACTTGTAAATAGTCAAACATGTAGAAGAAGCATAAGTTTTGTAAAGTTTTTTTCAGGCATGATGTATTGAGATTCCTCAATCATTTTAATTCTAAGTTCTTTCATGTTTAAGAAATGTTGAAAACCTATGTATTATATAATGTTGTCAAAGCTTAAGAATATACAGTAGTTTTAACCTTTGTACATTGTTCTACATTATTCTTGTAGTTGATTGACTGAGAATGTATAAAATTATTTTTTGCAATTTAATCCATTACATAAGCTGTTTGGAGACAATTAGTCAACTCCTGTGGACATTTTACTTGTAGAGCCCTTCGACTAGAACAGCTGAAAATTGATTATATTACAGCATAAAGGGCGTCCCGATTACCTGTTGTACTAAGTTATATTAATGTTAATGTATACATTTATGCTTCGAATGATGAATCGTATCTCTGATCCAAAAATCCTGTCTTTATGAAGTTTTGTGATCCCATATTCATTTTTATAACTCAAGGCATACTAACTTGTTATGGTTGATAGTTTAGGCAAATAGAATTGTGATTTGTCCGTTTGGTACTATTAGAAATTGGATGTTCTTTAAAACATTAAATAATATCCTTTTGGTGTTGACTTTAAAGAAGATATTCAGTTATGTGTTACAAATTTAGTGTTTTGAAAATACTTCAGTGCTAATGTAAAGCGTGATCACATTTTTGATTCTGTGTCTACATTCTATAGCCTAATACGTGATTTAGCTTATTTAATAATGTAAATATGCCGCAATTTTGTTTGCTTTTTATATGAATGCATATTCCTCGTAAAAGCTGTGTTTTTGTTTTAATATATATAGGGCATATATATGCAGTCTGTTGTGATTACTTTTGTCGATTGTAGAGCTAATGTACTAATTAAATCTAACCAGTTGAAAGAAATAAATTAATGTCAAAGTGTCTTGACAACAAATTTAAAATCTATGTTGTACTCGTACTATATTGAACCTTATCTTCAGGCTAATGAGAATGTTTTGTGATTAAGCAGTAAACAGTATTTTATGCTATGAAGGATAATGGTAAATCACCGTATACAATTAGATTACTCTATGATGAATGCTACAAACAGTTCGAAGAACTGAATATAACACCTTCAAAATATAGTTTCCACTTTGATGTATGATAAAAATTTTCGACATGAATATGTGGGTTTTCACGAGACATTACAGTGCATTCCCGGCAAATGGATCTATTGTGCTTCAAGTGATATTGTATTCAATAAAAATGCTATCACTATCGAAACAGCCTTTTTATATACTGCAGTGTTTCATTTCATAAATGATTGTGTCAATAACTGTTCGTGTATGCATCTGCCATCATAAATTGTTTAATTTTATTGTCTTGGTGGTATCTGTCGTAGGATCGCAATGATAAGCTTGTTATAGTATTGTCTAGAAGGACAATTTAAGCTTCATAATTAAACCATTCAGTTCAAAAAACCGAAACTAACTAAAACAATTATTCTTTCCCTACTGACAAGTAGTGTTAATTGTGTTAAATAGAGGTTTACGGCAACGTTCATATTTGTTTGAATATTGATCTGGTGTTTGTCATTGAATTAAACTGCCCTGAGTCTGGTCTACAATGTGGTGTGTTCCAGTTAGGAACTTTATTATAAGATGCCTCATACAAGCTGAGGTTCATTCATTATTTATTTTATTTTAAAGCTTTTCTAATTCACCTTTCACTCTTCTCGTACTCATTTATCTATTTTCGAATATTTATGTATGTTCTCTTTATTTCGGCATTTTCAAACTATGAGGTGTTGCAATTTATGATGTTCTGTCTATCATAAAGTTTTACGCTTTTAGTTACTCTGCTTAGCTTACGTTGTTAATATCAATCCGCTTTCATAATCTAATGAATTTGATACATTAAAAACCAAGTCTTTTTTTGTATGCTCCAAAAGAATCATTTCGAACCACCGAACACAATTCATACTTCAGTCAATTAATGCAATAATTTCCTACTGGAATAGTTCACTTTATATCAAGTGCTTCAATCATCTATATGTGCTTTATAATTATAGGTATGTGGTGTATGTTATGAAAATTTCGAAGTTGTTTGGGATCATGAAGAAGAGGAATGGATGCTGCAGGATGCTATTCGAGTTGATGATAAAGTATATCATCCTATCTGCCAAGAAGATGCAGGAAAAGAATTCTCAATCGAAGATGTAAGTCAAACTTATTTTTAAGTTTATTTATCTCATGCTAACCTGTTTAGAATTATGTGTTAATACTCTCACCATACACTTAACTGCATATTTAGAAAAGTAGGTTGTTCTTACACTCAATTCAAATTTATCAAGTGCTACAGTCCACTCAACCCTAGAACATAATTTCTACGATTTATAAATTGTAATGTAAAAAGTAAATCAGTAGACAACTATATAGCTGTGTGCTAATATTATAGTTTTTAAGATTATATTAAGAATTTCACAATTTATCACCGGGATTATGAATATCCGTTAATAAACATGAGTGTTATACATGTTGCTACTTGGTATTTATCGTGTTCATACTTTTACCAAAAATGTGCTCTGTGTATAAACAGAATACTTTGTGTCAAGGAAAAGGATTGTATCTGTAAGGGGAGAGATAGGTCATCGGTTAAAGTTTACTGCTCTTAACTACTAAGATGGGGGGTTCTTATCCCATCCCTCCTACTTCAGTTTGAACAACCAGGCAGTATTGCTTAGATTGTGGTTCGAAGCCAAGTACAAGAGTCTGTATCAGATAAGTGAGTTAATAACTGGATTCTAGAGACTGACTTTTAGTATCTATGAGATTCTACACTTTTTAACATTCACTTAAATTAACGCCTAGGTTTGTCGAAACCTATGCCAACCAACATAGAATGTTGATTGTATATGTGCCTCAACTATATTTAGTACTATTTATGTATAACCTAATTGATTGGTTGCTTTTTATCAAAATGCTGTACACATAAGTGTTCTTAGTCTCCAGTGGGGTGGTGGTTCAGTGATTAAAACACTAAACTTTCAACTAGCAAGTCGTAGGTTTTGACCGCCCCCAGCCTACTTTGGTTTAACCAACTGAACAGTATCTCTAACCCTCACACAGCTAATCTGACTCGAAGCCACTTGATAAGTGAGTAAATCAATAAATTTGAAACATCTGCATTGATATCACCTTTGTATATAACAACGTAATTGTGCAGTACACTTTTTAATTTTTACTATCTGTATGGTTGATTGTATTAGTCTATTTATATCTGCTTTGTACAATGGATGTTTGTGATTTTATTCTAGGAAAGGAAATTTCCTCCACCTATTGATCCTGTTGAGAATAAACCCGAATCAACTTGCTCACCTGAAAATATTGCTAAAGAAGATGATGTTGGTGATGATGAAAATGCATTTACTTGCGATGATTTTTCAACGAATGCAACTATCCCTGGTCTTTCACCGTCTTCAAACTCTCCACAACAACAATCGGAATCAGAGATATCAGAGATATCTTTGAAAACAGAAGCACCTGAATGTGACTTTCATACTTCCATGAAAACAGAGACAATTTTATCAAATTCAACAATAAGTGCAGATCCATTGGCTGCCCTTAAAGCTGTCTTAAAAGGTGATATATCGTCACTTAGCTTACAGCCTCATTGATATCTAGTGAACAAATTCATACATTATTATACCTTTGTACATATGCTATATACAGATCTATGCTCATGTAATTGTGTATGAGTTCTTTGTTAAGGTTGACTGATCTTGTAAATATTTCATATGAATAAAAATGGCAATTCATTACTGTAAATTGCTTATTGGCTTACCAAATATTATAGTACGGTTGTCAAATATGTATTATTGTTTTGTTTCATGTTATTCAGTAGAATTGTGTGAAGTAGCTAGGTAGAAATAATAACAATAGAGACACTGATATGGTAGTGCGTTATTCTACATTTTGTCACTTTCTCTACGTCTGCCCAACCACTGCCTCCCTCATGCAGTGAAGATTGATGTAGGAGTAATCTGGAGGAAAACTTGGGGCAGGCAAAATAAGACATGAAACTAGACTGTAAAGTCGTTGACTATTAGTATGAAAGGTGTTTGTAGGTACAGACGAAACGTAACTTTAAGTTGATCTTATGTTCGGATAAAACATCTGAGGCATGAGATATCTCCAAATGGAAATTTTCGGCAAATTTAGATAGGATTATTGGTGAATTGCATTTCTAATAGGTATCTGGTTTCTAAACTTCCTATTTTTATTCGTTCTAGACTGATGCAGTAGATTAAGTTACTATTTGGATTTAATTAAAGTTGCGCCACCATGACGTGATGGTCGAGCTCTGGTTATCTTGATGTCTCACTTGTACTCCGTGATCTAGAATATTTGTTCACCGCAGCTTTACCATGTCAGTCAAGTAGGTTAGAGAACGGTAAAAGGAGATAGTCACTAATTCTACGGTACGAAAGCAATACTTAAAATAAACATGGTCAGAACCCCTCATCCTGCATGTATGTTTCATAGCCCATGTTTCACATCCATATTGTAATACGGAGCCAACTCCTTGTTAGGCAGGTGAGAATGTCATCTGTGACAGTGTCAGAAACGAAGGTAGCCTTCTGAATCTGTAAAAAAAATTTCATCAACCACCAGCCCATCAGGACTGATGCGACCATTCCACTCTATTACGCCGCACTCTATTTCAACTTAAGCGGAAAACGACCGACAATGGTGAATAAAGCACTTAATTAACATTAGACCATTCTTCATTAAACAGAATAAAAAGGATACTTTTCATTTGTTTTAATTGTTTGCTACACCTCATTTGTATTATAAATTTATAGTAAGTCAAGTAATTGAAGTCCTAATGATGCACATAAGACAGAAATCACTGATAGTAGTAGGTAGTCGTACAATTTTACTAATTTACTGAAGTTGGGATTGGAAATGTAAATGGAGGTATACCAAGTAAGTGGTGTGGAGGTTATTCATTCTCTTCGAAGGCTGTAGATCACAGGTTTGACTTAGTTGTAAATATTATTGTATAGTTTCAAACCAGAATAATATGGCTGTATCCGACTACCTCACGTCTTCATAGTTGCCTGTTCGACTTTACTGTCTTCACAAGCTTAACATGTTAATAATTATTGACTTTAAATAAATAGAATTCCATCTAACATCAATTCATCACCATTGATTGTTTATTTCTGATAAGACCGCTAACTTAAACATAGGAGTCACCTACTTTCAAATATTAAAATACATCTTTCTGGCTTAGAGTTATTAACAACGTTCCTGGTGTCCACTATTTGCTATATCAAACATCATAGGTGATTTTTTCTTTCATTTAGTGCATAAGTGTTGCATAACACGGTGTAATTTTCATGAGACATTCCATTTCAAACGTTAACTTCACTGCATTTGTGTTTTTGTCCATCATGTTGTGCTACTTAACACTGAACGTGTTTATAGTAAAGAGATATAGAATATCGTAATCTTTACTGAAAATTGTTCATTCACTAACTAAACATTAAAATGGTCGATGACGCTGAACACAGCATGTCTGAAGAACAAAAGTAAACAGTGAGGATAACCTTAGCCTGCATATTATATAACTGTTGTTTAGTCTCTGTAGTCTGTTGACTGGTGTGCT
Source organism: Schistosoma japonicum (assembly GCA_025215515.1). Classification (NCBI taxonomy): domain Eukaryota; kingdom Metazoa; phylum Platyhelminthes; class Trematoda; order Strigeidida; family Schistosomatidae; genus Schistosoma; species Schistosoma japonicum. The sequence continues at coordinate 11,596,844 of CM046063.1, read as the reverse complement.
ACAGTATTCCATTTCATATCATTTCTGAATCTGTTAATGATCAAATTATGTTTATTACAATGGTTAAACCTGTTCAATACAGTTAGGAATTTCTTAGTCCATTGAATTGCAACTATGAATGATAAGCACTTTATTAAGCATTATTCAATATAATTTCTTGAAAGGAGGAATGATTGTGTTGAACTACCTATAACTAGCATTGACAAACTGATATTTTTATTGAATATCAAATTGCGTTGAAGGGAAATCAAGCAAATAGTAGATGAATATCATCATTTTTTAAAGTCGTCGAGTCATCTGAGCTAGATGATTTGACTGAGTAACTATTATTACTATTCTAAATAATATTATCACCGTCAATACCATGTGGAATTATACTTTTAATTCATTCTGCAAGGTTAGATCAGTCCGTTTGTTGATCTTGTTTGTGATTGATTTTTCTCGTTGGGTGTTTTGTCTTCATTTATTTTTCCTTTCTTGTCAATTATCATTTTGATGATAACCTTTGATCATGTGATTGATATTTTCCTCATAGGTCTGTGTCGATGTGTCTGATGACTGTTAATCAATCTGAAATGATCATTTGTTTTTGATTTCATAAGGCGCGTGCTTAATTTATTCAATAAATATGACAACTGAGGTTACAAAAACCGTATTTTATGAAATCATGTCATTCCGGTCTTAAATCATCCTTACAGTTTGTTAAGGTTTTGATTAATACTACTAATTCACTTGGAAAGATCTTTTCTCTTTCAAGTATTGTTTCTATAAACTATTCTCAACATTTCATATCATGTCATTTTTTTCCTCAGAGACCTGCTTATTGTGTAATTTTCCAATGTAAGCTCACTAGATCATTTGCACTTATATCATATACACAAATGTAATGATCTTCGATCAGACTGAGTAGCAGTGACATTCTATTTTTATGTTTAATCATACAAACTATCTAGAAGTGCGATGACTAGATATGAATAAGAAGCTAGATGAATGTTTCATCTACTCAAAATAACCCCCAAATGTTTGAATTTATGATTACTATGTTACTTCCAGGTGGAATATAATCTGTCTGGAATTACCTGAGATATCATCGTTTTTTGATCCCATCTCGCTTGTATTTAATATCTGTTTACCTTCACTAATCATTAGCATTAGAAGTTGAAGGTGTTCTTTGTTTATTGATTTTATGACTTGTTTCATCACTGGTTGTTTTTAAACTTGACAAACAACATCAATAAAGTATATAGTTCTGATCCATTGTAGATTTAGTTTAAAGATCATTGAGTCTAGTTGAATGTTTACATTGATTTAACTATTTGATATGATAGTTAATTAGCTATAGTTGATTCTTATGGAATATATTGAATGTTTACTGTATATTCGGTGAATTATTTAAATGAAAATGACTTCAGTCTAAAGACTAGTGACATTTGGTATTCATTATGTGGATGTGTTCATTATCATTCAATGATAAACACAAAGGATAATGTTCACAATAATAATTTGCGAATAATCGTCAGTTGTACGGTAACTTCAATTTCCATGATCAAGTTTTTTTATTAATCCTATAAACATCATCTTATTTAAATGATGACGTGAAGTGACATTTAATTAGTATCATAACAAATTATGTTTCATTCAAGAAGTTGACATTAATTCTTTACTCAATATAAAAATAATAGTTCAACTAGATACCTTCTGAATGTAGACGATGACCTACGCTTACTTTGAACTTACTGTACAAGTTTAGTACATCATCTAACTTGTCGGGCCTTTTCGTTATATTAAATTCAATAATTTTTCGTTTAGTTTAATTAACGTATTAACATAAAGAACACCAACCATAATGAATAAATTAGTTAAATTCTATATCGAATGACAAAATTCGAAACGACAGTACATGATCAATCTCTCTTTGTTTTACAGTCGATTATGAAATCATCAGAATTGAATTGTACTTCTTTCAACTGTATACCGAAGGACATATAAACAAGTGATTATTAATGACCTGCATAAACTTCTTGGTTACCATTTTAACAAGATGTGAATTTATTCTCACTTACTTTCCTTTTTCTAGATTTATTTCAATTAACTAATTATGTTTACCAACCTCATGTACATGTACAGTTTTATAAGGTGCTTATAATCTGTCAAGAACCTTATTAATCGTAACACTCAACTGGTTCATGTATTTTTCTTCAACTTATCTATCCTTTAGGAGAAACGAGATGTAATTATTCATAAACTGATATATTCGGTATATATGTGATAGTGAAAAAACGAGATCATGGAAGCAAGACTGATTCTAAACATATATAGATGAATGTGAATAGAAACTAATCACTGTTTAAAGTCTTTTTGTGCATACTTTTTGAATATAAGGTGGTTCACGAGTAGTTAGCAGGAGGCCGTGGTTCTAGGTTTCGTGCTCACTGGCACTCGTCAACCAGGCATACATATAATCATGTAGGAACTGATACTGGCTGACTTGATCCCAGTCAGCACTAAAAAGAGCTTAGCAAACATGGCATTAGACGCTACTCAGTGATCAGTTAATTTAGAAATCGTTATCCTGCAGGAGGCCATTGGCTGTTTGGCTAGCTCACTGTATAACTGTCTTAGATTGAAATTGGATGACTCGGCATAAAACTCTTTCTTTATGTCGAGGTCAAGTAGCACGAAACTCAGGTCCAGATTTACCTGCCGACTACTCTCACACCACCTTTCATCTCAACATAGCGCTGGAAACAGCCAGTCACTTAGACTAGTAGCCATATTTTAATGTGATATATAGAATTTGGTTAGAATTATTTGAGACCATTACAAACTTAACACTGGGTCACTAACTGAAGATCAATTTTTACTGTTTTTAGTATTTACAAGTTAGATTTGTTGTAATTAGTAATTCATTTGTTAAGAATTCTTCGCTGCTTCCAAACATTTGGTATTGAATATATTGAGTAATATTATTAGCATTACAATGTCGCTTGACAGTAGAAAAGAAACCTTACATCGTCGCCACCGACATCTGTAACAACACCAAGTTAACTGATGCATAATCGTGGCATGATGCAATGAAGAATATCAAGGGTATTAACTACATTGAAATGTTGTGATGATCTTATGATGCTTTTTTAACTAGTTCATGAATTCTTTGAATTCGTATGAACTTCAATACCTCCAACTTCGATTGGATCAGTGAGTTAACAAATTAAGAGCCATAGAAAGTCAATCATTTGAATATCGTATATGGAATAAAATGTATAAATGTTTCTTAAGATCTTCAAAAGAAGGTATGCAGACAGTTTCACAAAACTCTGCTATGAAGACTCTTATGGAGGTTTGTCAGAAAGCACCCTGAGAAGTTGATTCATAACTTATTAGTCGTTAGATTGAATCGATTAGAATACGAATCTCTGTTACTTGGACTTGAATCTTACTTTTATGAGATTATATTGAACACAACTGACTACTAAAACTTAATTTGGATACTTATTTGATCAGTTATAAAATTTATATCTAATGAATAACATTCAGAAAGGTTGGTGTCAATTCGAAATTGGTCATTGTTGTATACGAATCCTATCCTTAAACACCACTAAATTGAGAATTTTGTTTAAGATGAATCAAAATTCGCAACAAAACTTAAAGGTAGAATGAAATAAACTAATTGTAATACATTGAGGCAAAGGTTCTGTTGTTGTCCTGACGTAAACAGTTGATTACTTCAAAATGATGTAATCAATTCTAAGTGATCAGTTGAGATTTAAAATTAGTAAAAGCAAAGAAGACAGGAAAATGAATCTGCTGAGAATTTTGTTGAGTAAAGACCTAACTAGTGGCATGACATTCTCGAATACAAAGTCTTGACGATCATAATCGCCATATATATATGGTCTATTCAAGGTACACAAACAAACTTTTTCACTTTTATCAATGGGTCGTTGTTATAATGTTATAAAAAGGGCTGTTATGATGATAGAAAAGAGTATGACCGATTAGTATGCGCCCACACGCCTGCTCTATGGTTGCTAGTCAACTCCAAGGCCATAAGCAAAAAAGATAAGACAACTGAGTTGGCCACCAAACAGGATCACATTGTATTTCAGACATTCCTTTATATAGACATAAAACTGGACCACGCGGTCAACCAATTAAGAATTTAACATTAATGCAAAACATGGTAGATAGCGATAGTGAATAAAGGTAATGTGTACACAACTAATTAACTGTAGTTCATAAATAAGAGACAATATACTAACAGTAAATTTACTAAATGGGAGGATAGGGTAAGAGGAACGTAACAATTAGAGAAATGAAATGGTTATATCACTCACAACTAAAATACTTTCGATAGTCTTCTAAAACATGGCCCAAAACGTTTGTTACTCCTTTTTAGTCGTTTTACGTAACAGTAGTTCATCTCAGTATAGAGTGACTAGATGTACAATAAAAAGACTAGACCAGTCCATCAGCGACTAGCTTCGGCTTTCTTGAAAGATTCCTACCAGTTCGCTGATGTATACTTATTCAGTGGGTTTACGGTCTCAATTAACGTAATGCATATACTTACCACAGAAACCTAGATATTATCTGACAACATTTCAAACTGCTTCCGACATCAGTAGCAGGTTTTAAACGACTGATATTTATGTACGCGAAAAACATTCCTTTCTATTTTAACAGTAAAATATGCTGTCAGATTATGGTGTAGAACTAAATAGTTTGTTGGGTCTATCATTGCAGATATATGTATAAATAATATTTAAAACAGATGACTCAAAAGTACGATCGAATGATACATTATTTCAGGTATATTAATGATACATTTGGGAATTGGAGACATAAGAAGGGAATGAAGAGCTTTAAGGAAGAGCTGGAAAGGAAAGCTCAGGACAGAGTTGGTTGGAGAATACTGGTCGGCGGCCTATGCTCCACATGGGGTAACAGGCATTGATTGATTGATTGAATGATAAATTTATTTTATGTAGTAATCACCAACAAACAGACCGCCTAGAAACACTTTTCACCAAAGCACTAAGAAGCATTCAGTGTAATACGGAACCTGAAGAAAATAATGCTTTTCACTTTCTTGACTTTCATATGTAACTGAGACAGGAATACTTCAATTCAATGTTTCATTTATAGAAATAGTGTGTGAAATGAATTTCGCTTGGACTTTAAATGATTTTGTCCAGTCTACTACAGAATACACCGGTGAAAACATTGTTTTACAGGACAGAAGTGACATAAATAAAAAATCAGTAAACCCCTGAAATAGACTAAGAAGCAACAGATTTGCCAAAAAGTTCATTAACAAAATATCAAAATAGTTAAAACTGGATGTCTAAAATCTTATGGTTGACAAAATATTGATTTTTATTTATCTGGACTTCAAAGGTAAAGATGCTTTATTGACATTCAGAAGAGGGTTAAATATTAAGTAGAACAATATCCTGGAACTGAATTAATTATCTTGCACAGAATAATATGCTTTCTCAAACAATCAAAGATCATCTGTTACCCCCGACTATTTTTACACATCTACGTATATCTGCCAAAGAAATTATATTTCAATAATGAAAAAATGTTCCCATTTAGGCATTAATAAAGGTTGAAAGCAACGAAGCCATTTCTTTTCAACTAATTTTTCATCAAAGCTCTACACTAATACATCTACATATAATTCGCAATAGTTTTAGAATCATTACTAAATAGTTGGTAATGTATTAGAGATAATCATGTCACAAATTCAAAGGTGTTTATAAAATGATTACAACTAATTAACATAGCAATAAACACATGAAGGTGAGTAAAGTAATTCTAGTTTTTGAAAGTATACAAATGATAAGTGAATGGATTAGGATATTTTTGATTACATAATATCTCTTGGGAAAAGACTGATGAAGTAATTACAAGGAATCTGACAGTCGATACTCTTATATAAGAATTGAGTGGCAATTAAAAGGCAATAAAGTTCAAAGTTATGCAAAGAGCTCTATATTGTGATAGTAATAATAATGACAGTAACAATTATTACTTAATACATCACCAATCATTTAGTAATGATATCAAAACTATTGTAAATTTAAATTGAGATTGTTGATCGGATCCGTCACAGATGTTGGTAGGGTAGCATTAAAAACCTAGGGAGCACTGGACACTCATTTCGGCCTAGTACGGGACTCCTCCATAGTGACGAATTCAATCAACTAAACTTAACACTAATTTCCACAAACCGCCTTAATTCATTTACGATAATCAACTCACTAGTAACTAACTTCTGCATAATCCAAAAGCTGTAGTGAAAAGTCGTGATTGGTGGAGTTCAGACTTGTCGGGTGTGAGATAATTATTATTAGATGATAATGGAGGATCACCGCGGTATATAAAAAATTGATGGAAGTGGGAGTTCTACCATTGGATGTATATTCATATATATATATATATATATATATATATATATATATATATATATATATGATATTTCATTATCCTCATCGATCTCGTATGCTTCCCTCTCTGACTTAGGGACAGTTAGTATCGAGCAAACATATAAGCATAGAATACAGATTCTAGGTTGTTTTTGGTCTTTGTATTAGTTCTAGTAAGATCGTTGTTCATAAGTGATCAGAGTTAAGGACACAATAACTACTAATAATGACTTAAGGTGGGTTGATATAATTTAGGCTAACGGTGATACATTATATTGTTTGCTTTAACGATGGTAACTTCTATAATGTATTGATACTGGAAGTTATTATTTCTTTATATCAGACGTTCTGAATACTTCAAGAGATATATTGTGTAATGAGATTAAAATACAGTCATTAATCTAATTAGAATGTATTTGATATTTCCAGCTGATGAGTCCAATATAGAAAGAAACTCACTTCCTGGATTCTGCTTATTAATCATAATCCAATTCAAACAATCTAATCATTAATCATTCAATTATAATGGTTCCATATATTGATTGATTGATATTGATTATTAATTAAATAATTTATCAATCAAAATGAATATTTATTATATAATGATTAATTTGATTTGAATAATTTATTGAATGATTGTTCTAATCATCCACTAAGTTAAACTGGAATAATTTTTTTTTATAAAAAAACTCACACATTAAAGTGTTTCACAATCGATCGTGCATAAAAATCAATACGTGATCATGAAATTGATTTTCTACGAAAAATTATATTCAAGGAGTTGAAATTTGAATATTCCTCATTAAACATTGTTACTGATCAATGCAGTATCATTATTAAAAGTGAATATTTATGATGACTTTAATCAATTAAGTAATATATTGATTTTGAAAGAGTATGATTGGAAACCAGGGGGCACTGAACAGCCATTTCGTTTTTGTGTGGAACTCCTCAGAAGTACACACCCCCAGATTCTGCCCCATGGGCTTCAGGTTCAGAGGGCTAGGTGTTCACCAACCTGAAGCTCATGGGACGAAATCTGGGGTGCGCATTGTTGTGGAGTTACACACTAGAACGCAACGGCTTTTCAGTGCTCCCTGGTTGTCTGTGGTTTTCAATGCCAACATCAATTTGTGAAATAAAAATATCAATCACCACAAAAAGCCATCTCAATTCAATAAACAATAAATGTCTCTATGTGAACATGTGAATTAGGTAAAGACCACTATAGTTCATTTATCCTAAATCGAATAGATAAGATTTATACTTTTAGTTGAGTTAAAATAGTTTTGTGGAGACTGGTACTTAGTTTTGTTAGGTGTAATTATCACAGACTGATCTCGGTTGAGTGTCAATAAATACTAGCATGGAAGTAGACAACCCTTGTATCAAACGTTTCAGCTGATATACATCTTCAGTTTCATCAGTGAAACGAACTAAATTCCTTATAATCTTGTGGGAAACACCTAACTATCATAAACATGATTGACGGTACAGTTGTTAGATTCTCACTTCAATTGATATTTAATATGCGGAGACGATTGTCTAGCGTTGTTGATGATAACTCTTCTATTTGCGACCTATCTGAACTCCACCAATTCACGATGTCTCACTAGGAATTCAGTAACCACTTGATGTTAATCACTAGTCAGCTGGTTATTTTAGGTGAACTGATGTAGGTTTTTTAGAGATTGGTATTAAATTTGTTGTTTGAAGCCAGAATCTTACTACTATATGTTCATCTATTGATAGGTGATGGATAAATATTTGCCAAGAGTCATGTAGGTCGTGGATTCGATTCGTCGGTAGAATCGATGGTTTACATTATTGTGGAATCCTATACTAGGACTAAACAGCTATCAGGTGTTGATTAGTTTTCAGTAATAAACGACTGAGGTTAATGTGTGACAAATACAAATAACAAAGTTAGGCTAATTCTCACAATACCACATCAGCTCGAAGACGAAAATAATAATATAGTTTTATACTGAATATAATATAAACTTGGTAAATAGAAACAACATGATTTGTTGAGACAATATCAAAAATTCATGTATAGGGATTATTGTAGAACATCCAGTTTATGATAGATTTATAACAAGCTTCACACTGAGAGAGGATGTAAGGAATATACTATCAATAAATTTGAAAGAAAGCCAGGAGAAAAGAGGATAATTAGTCAGTAGTTCAGTAATATGGATGAAATGAACTTTTAACTAATAATGAAGGGAATCGACAGTAAGAATCAATGAACTGAGAGTGAAATTCAAAGAATCTGATAACTGAAACTATGAGTTTGATAAAGTTTTAAATGTGTTTCAATTGTAATAAATTATAAGTTAAAAGTAAAATTCCCCAGTCAATATGAAAATGATAATAATATTATGCATATTCATAAGTTAATTACATAATGCCCACCAATTTGCAGTCAGATTTAAGTTGTTAGAAAAGATAAGCGTACATCATTTGTAAAAACGTCTATCGTTAAAGATTTCAGTTAAATGTCAAAGTCAAATTTGTTGAAATTTGAAATGGATAAGATGATGAAGAAATGTCCATTCACTGACGATGGCATATTAGTGTTGTGACAAGTGGCTTTTATTCTTTTATCGACCGCGAATTCTCTGTCGTCAATTATTACCTAGTCTAGATTGACCAATTGATTCGACCCCCAGGATAAAGCCACTTTAACGTGAACACGAGAGAGAAGACAGGAAATACTGCAAAATAACACTTTACTGCAAGGTTCAATTATGTACAGAAACTAGGGTATTTATAGTATTATAAGTGTCCTTTAGGTTTCTAGAGATTTCTATATCCTACTAAACACAATAGTAGTAAGATAATCTGTCCAATCCGAGATATATCAAGTGACTTCTCATTGTCTAGAATTTTCTAATAAAAAACTATCACCGTGCTGATTGAACCCAACATCTCCTAGTGATTTTTACGCCTTTCTGAACTTGTTTCGAGGGGTTTTCTGGTTTTACCCAACAATTAGTTACATAATTATCATAAAAAGGAACAATTTCGTCAATACATTTATTCATTTACCCATTACTCCTGGCAGGGCATAGGCTGCCGACTACGATTCCTCATCCAAATTCGTCCTAAGCTCTTTTTTTTCAGTTATTCCTAAGTGTCATTCTTTCATTTTATATCTGTCTCTTATTTCCAGTGCAATATATTCTATGGTCTTTCTCCTTTCTTTTGGCTTTGTGGATTCTTATTTAGTGCTTGTTCAGTGAAGGTGTTTAGTGAATTTGGCAATGCATGTTTAAATTTCTACATCATCTGGAAGTTGGTCTATTTTCTGCCACAGTAAGTTATTGCCGATGGTCTTTGACCAACAAATGTGAAGTACTTTGGATAGACAACTATTCATAAATACCTGTACCATTTGAGTGATACTTTTTGCAGTTCTTCATAAAAGTTTCAACAATATACAATTAAGGTGTTTTAACATTCGTATTAAAAGTTCTAATTTTGATGTTGGCTAACAGTTGTTTTGAGTTCCAGACGACCTTTAATTGCAGAAATGCCACCCTTGCTTTGACTTGTCACTCCATGTCCTTTGATCTGCATCAGATACCTCTTTTCTTATCAGTAATGCTGCCCAAGTATGTAGAATTTTCAACATCTTTCGGAGCTTATTGCACAGGTCAAGTGTGGTTTGGTCGGTGCTTGTTGTACTATGTTGTATCTGTGAGTTTCGCTTTTGCTGACATTTATGTTAAGGCCTACTGCTGGCTGCGAAGGCTTTTGCTACACTGTACGTCCTCACCTGCATTTGTTGCTGTGCGTAGAATAGAAGAGCTAAGTAGGTTATCCGCGATATCCATATCGTCTAGTTTCATTTAAAGTGTTCCCTGTATTCCGTGATTTCCTTGAGATATTAAGGCTTTTATGATCCAGTCAACCACCAAAAAAAGAAAAAAAGGAAGAATAAGTATTCTTGTTTGACACCGGTCTTTACTTGAATGATTCAGTGAGGTGCCCTTCATGCATAATATTTCAGTATAGTCCGTCGTAAGAATTCCTTATGATATTGACTGTCATTTTTGCGCATGCCAAATTCAACAACCTCATTGACACTCATTTACAGCAAGTATTAGCTCACTAGTGACATACTTAATGAGATTACCTATAGAGCTCTGATGTGAAGACGTAAGAAGTAGAACACAACCATATCGGGTGTGAAGCAGTTACCTATTGATAATATTTCATGAGGTTAGCAAAGAATATGTCACAAGCTAATTGGAGATAGAAATACCAACTTTGGATGCTCACTTACTCAGTGGCGAAAGTGTTAAATGTTTAGGGAAAAACTTAAAGGTCTTGAGCTATATTCTCGCAGTAAGTTCGTGAATGCACTTTGCCAAAGAGTTTGTTATTATGAAGAAGTAGTCACCGATTGTTTTCTGGTTTTCAGTAGTTTTCTGACATTAATCGATTTGTGACATACAATTTAAATTCAATTATCTTCTCAACAATCATTTAGAATTACCGAGTACAACTCATTTTCTACGCATTTCAAAGTTCGAATACTTATGTAAACATTTATAAATCGATTAGAAATCAATTAACCTTGAAATACATTAAGTATGAAAAATGTAAACTGGGTAATTTCTGAATCAAACATAACAACTGGATTGGATTAAATAACTAATCATAAAATGTAAATATATAAATTAAGTATTGATGACAGGATGGCAGATGTATTAGTAATGACATGGTAGCTTACGATAACACTGATAATAATAATTTGTTGGGCTTACTAGCGACTAAATCAACAACAACCTTCTATGGCAGAGAACAAATCAATCAAAATCCAGCGGAAGAGGAAATTAGGAAAAGACGCTGAAGGAGAGGTGGATAGGAAACACATTGAGGAAATTATCAAACTGTATCATAAAAGAAGGATTAACATGGAATCATGAAAGCCAAAGGAAAAGAGAAAGACCTAAGAACACATTGCTTTGAGAATTGGAGACGAACATGAAGAGAATGAACAGCACTTGAGAAAAGCTGGAAAAGAAAGCTCGAAACAGAGTTGGTTAGAGAATGCAGGTCGGTGGTCCTATGCTCCACATAGGGCATCGATTGATTGACTAAAGATTAACCTCTGGAAGCTATTCCTAAAGTTCCAGTGAGAAGACGTGATCAGTGGAGTCCCACCACAGTAAATGTAACACATTTACTTACCTATCGCAATAGTTGGGGTAGTTCAAATATATCACAAATTGGGTGGATCAAAGTTGTCAAACTTCGTATGCCAGCTAAGTAATCTAATATTTAAGTGTCCACCGTGAAGCCTGAAAGTAATGTAAATCATGGGTGTCTATTACTAAATAGTCCCACACCAGGATGAAACATCTTTTTTGTTTTCAATGGTTAACTTACTTAAACCAATTCCTGATATTAAATTACTCTATCTTCATAACAACCAAATGCAATCTACTAGATCATCCATTTAGCTGAAGAGTTCACATAATCTTGATCAACATGAAATCGATAACTTATTATTGAGAGTTAAGTGAATCTTTACTGGTAAACGTTTATTGATGTTTCAGTCTAACTATAGTTTTCTTTTAGTTTATTTGTGTTATCACTATGAACACTATAATTTTGAAGTATAAGATAAAGCTATATAACTTGAGTATCTTGAGAGTTTTAGCATTAATTTTCTGTTTAAAATCAATGAATAGTAAGGTCAAACCAAAGTAATTTGTTTTCCTACAATTCATTTGACAACAAGATGAATAACGTCATTAGCTATGTAGTTCAGACTGTATACTTCAATCATGTTTAAATAACAACCAAATACTAAAGTAAATATGAATGACGGTAAGTTGTTTTATGAAATGATGGCGAATGCATAGCATGAAATTGAGACAAATATCACAAACGGTAGTTGTACTGATGAATAAATAAATGATTATGTAATTGAATACAATGTACTGCATCATATGAAAATGTAAATGATTTGTAAAACGATAAATTATATAGTTTTATATTATGCATTTATCTTACTTGAAAAAAACTATTTAAAAGCAGAAAATATTAAACAACTGTTTATTTATAATATCGAACTCTTCAATAATGTATACTGATGAACTCAAATGGGATCGAACGCAAGACTTATAAACAGTAGACAGAGAGAGTGTGTGTTTGTTTAGCTTTAAAACTATCTAGCTTTGAAAGACTGATGCAGAGACACTAATTTTCTGATAAAACTTACTAACACTTTGTATATATCAATATGTCTACCCGTATTGTTCTTAAAGTTTTTCATTGTGTACCAAAAACGCCTGTCGACTTTTGGGTGCCACTGATTACGTTTGCAGTCATGGTGATCGATAATATATATATATATATATATATATATATATATATATTGGCTATATATATATATGGCTTTTTGCACATCGTATTCTCAATTAATGCTGACATCATCCATTTAAGGAATGTTAATTAATGATGTTTACGCTTATTCACCAGAAATATACTGAAGCTCAAATTTCCATCGTTGGCTGAATCATTATCACTGCTTATAACAGACAACGTCATAGAACTATTTTATATACTGGATTTGTGTATGAAGAATTGATGTGCCGCCCTCAAGAAACTCAACTTTTTGATTGTCACTGTTATTATTTCAGGTAAACTTGATTGATATAAACTCTTATTAGTGTGCATAATAATATTGATTGATAATAAATACATTTTGTAGCATGCAATTATATTTTGATCAGGTATATTCACGCTTTATTTATTAAGTTCACATAGTGAATCAATCAATGCTTGTTACCCCATATGGGGCATGGGCCGCCGACCAGCATTCTTCAACCAAATCTATCCTACGCACTCCTTCCTAGTTCTTCCCAATCGCTGTTCATTTACTTCATATCTCTCTCCGATTTCTGACGCAATGTGTTCCTGAGTCTTCATCTTCTCCGTTGGCTTTCATGATTACTTGGTAATGCTTGTCATAATACACAGTTTGATGGTTTCCTCAATGTGTGTCCTATCCACCTTCCCTCCAGCGTCATTTTCTAATTTTCTCCTCCGCTGAATACTGATTGATTTGTTCTCTACCACAGAAGGTTGCTGTTAGTAGTATCTGGCGAATGGATACGAAGTATCTTACACAAACAGTTGTTTATAAATACTTGTATCTATTGAATGAATGAATTTCGTAGTTCTTTAGACAAGTTTCAGCTTCATATAACAGAATTGTCTTCACATTGGTATTGAAATTTTTGAATTTGATGTTTACTGACAGTTGGTTTGAGTTCCGGATGTTTTTCATCTGAAGAAATGCCGCCGTTGATGACCTTTCCAATAAGCGCCTTCTTATCTGTCACAGATTATACACTCCTTGTTTGTCGATGATACTGCCCAAATATGTAAAAGTTTCTACATATTCCAGAATTCCTCCGTTAAGTGTAGTTGGGTCAGTGTTCGGTTTTTCATATCGAAGGATCTTGCTTTTCCGTCTGTGTATGTTGAGACCTACTAGTGGCTGCCGAGGCTACTACTATACTGTTTGTCTTCATCAGCATTTGATGCTGTGTGTGAAACAGAAGAGCTAGGTCGTTTGCAAAGTTCAAGTCATTTAGTTGTATTTTTCTTGTTAGCGTCTTTTTTTAGCAAAGTTAGTTTTTACTGGATGGGATTACTAACTCCATGCTCAACCTTCCTTCTTTATCCTGACTTTAAAGCGGCAGCAACCCTTGGGGTAATAACAGGCGGATTTTATTAAGCTCAATGGGTGTCACATCAAGTTAACATTTAATCGTTAATATTTCTAACATTATTCATTACACAATACTAAGATGATGTTGTAACTCCGCCCGCAGCTCTTCTAGGGTTGTTGCCGGTCCCAAGCCCGGGTTAAGGAGAAGGGTTGGGCATAGGGCTAGCACCCCTATCCCGTAAAATACAAGTTTGCTAAAAAAAACGCTAACCAGAATAAACAAACTTTACCATTTAAACTCTGCCCTGGAAGTGGAAGGAATCTATATGACGCTTCATGATGAAAGCCGAGATTCTTCGGAAGTCATGAGACCGATGCCACCCCTTCTAACGACCAGAGCAAAAATTTTTATAGGTACATGGAATGTTCGGACAATGTGGGAGACCGGGAAGATCATCCAGATAGCAGCAGAAATGAAGAGATACAATTTAACTGTGCTCGGGATCAGCGAAACGCATCGTACTCAAACTGGACAGAAAACATTAGCTACGGGAGAGGTAATACTATATTCCAGGCACGAAGAGGGAAATGCCCCGCACACCCAAGGAGTTGCTCTGATGTCGTCCAATAAAGCGCACAATACACTTGTAGGATGGGAACCACATGGACCCAGGATCATCAAAGCATCTTTCAAGACAATGAAGAAAGGGATTACAATGAACATCATCCAGTGTTATGCACCCACCAACGACGGCAACGACGCGGACAAGGATCAGCTTTATGATAGGCTGCAGTCAATCATAGCGAAGTGTCCAGGAAAGGATCTGACAATCCTGATGGGGGACCTAAACGCCCAAGTCGGAATGGACAACACCGGTTACGAAGACATCATGGGACGACAAGGACTGGGAGAAAAAAAATGAAAATGGTGAAAGATTTACAAATCTTTGCGCTTTCAACAAAATGGTTATAGGTGGTACAATATTCCCCCACAAACGTATACACAAAGCTACATGGATCTCACCGGATCATACTACAGAGAATCAAATTGATCATATATGCATCAATAAAAAATTCAGAAGATCAATGGAAGATGTGAGAACCAGGAGAGGAGCTGATGTAGCTTCAGACCACCACCTAGTGGTTTTCAAAATGAAGCTGAAGCTAAAGAAGCAATGGATAACTGGAGCAACAGCATTACAACGGTTCAATACAGCCTCTTCGGGATACTGACAAA
This sequence comes from Schistosoma japonicum, assembly GCA_025215515.1. NCBI lineage: Eukaryota > Metazoa > Platyhelminthes > Trematoda > Strigeidida > Schistosomatidae > Schistosoma > Schistosoma japonicum. The sequence continues at coordinate 11,581,474 of CM046063.1, read as the reverse complement.
CTCAAGGAATTTAAAATAACTCTCAACAACAGGTGTCAAGCCTTACAAGATCTGCTAAACGAGGAAGAAACCACTATGGAGGACAACTGGAAAAGAATCAAAGAGGCACTAACTTCAACTTGTCAAGAGGCTCTGGGCTGCAAGAACTACCATCATAAGGAATGGATTTCCACAGAGACCCTGAGCAAAATTCAACAAAGGAGGAACAAGAAGGCAGAAATCAACAACAGCCGAACTAGAGCAGAAAAAATCAAGGCACAAAATGAATACACAGAAGCAAATAAACAAGTTAAGAAGAGCATTAGAGCCGACAGACGGAAGTATATCGAAGGCCTTGCAACGACAGCGGAGAAAGCTGCAAGAGAAGGAAATATGAAACAGCTATACGACACAACGAAGAAACTGGCAGGGAAATATAGTAAACCAGAGCGACCGGTCAGGAACAAAGAAGGCAAGCCAATCACCGAGATTCAAGAACAAAGAGACAGATGGGTAGAACATTTTGAGGAACTCTTGAATAGACCAGCTCCACCGAACCCACCAGACATCGAAGCAGCATCTACAGATCTCCCGATTGATGTCAATCCACCAACGATGGAAGAAATCAAGATAGCCATCAGACAGATCAAAAGTGGGAAAGCAGCAGGACCTGACAATATACTAGCCGAAGCACTCAAGTCAGATATAGACATAACGGCGAGGATGCTCCACGCTTTATTCTAGAGGATCTGGAAGGAAAAACAGGTGCCGGCAGACTGGAAAGAAGGATACCTCATCAACATACCAAAGAAAGGGGATCTGTGCAAATGCGAGAACTACAGAGGAATCACACTATTGTCAGTACCAGGGAAAGTCTTCAACAGAGTGTTGTTGAATAGAATGAAAGATTCAGTGGATGCTCAACTTCGAGATCAACAGGCTGGTTTCCGTAAGGATCGGTCATGCACAGACCAAATCGCAACACTACGCATCATCGTTGAACAATCAATTGAATGGAACTAGTCACTGTACATCAGCTTCATCGTTAATGAGAAGGCGTTTGACAGCGTAGACAGGAGATCACTATGGAAACATCTTCGACACTACGGTGTACCAGAGAAACTCGTCAACATCATCCAGAATTCTTACGACGGACTAAAGTGCAAAATTGTGCATGGAGGACAGCTGACAAATGCATTCTCAGTAAGAACCGGTGTCAGACAAGGCTGTCTGCTCTTGCCTTTCCTCTTCCTACTAGTGGTCGATTGGATCATGAAAACCTCTACATCTGGGGAGAAGCACGGGATTCAATGGACAAGTATGATGCAACTTGATGATATGGACTTCGCGGATGATCTAGCACTTCTATCCCATACACAACAGCAAATGCAAGTGAAGACAACCAAAGTAGCAGCAACCTCAGCATCAATAGGCCTGAACATACATAAGGGAAAGAGCAAGATCCTCAAATTCAACACCGAGAGCACCGACCTAATTGAACTTGATGGTGAAACTCTAGAAGAAGCGGATACCTTAACATACCTGGGGAGCATCATCGATGAACAAGGAGGATCCGATGCAGATGTAAGAGCAAGGATCGGCAAAGCCAGGGCAGCATTCCTACAGTTGAAAAATATATGGGACTCCAAACAACTGTCTACCAATCTCAAAGTTAGACTCTTCAACTCGAACGTCAAGTCAGTTCTTCTGTATGGAGCTGAGACGTGGAGAACTACAGCAAACATCCTCAGGAGAGTACAGGTATTTATCAACAACTGTCTACGTAGAATATTGAATGTCTGTTGGCCGGAAACTATCAGCAACAGCCTAAATTGGAAGAGAACAAACCAGCTTCCAGCTGAAGAGGAAATTAGGAAACGACGTTGGAAATGGATAGGACATACACTGCGGAAATCATTAGACTGTATCATGAGACAAGCACTAACTTGGAATCCTGTTGGAAAACGGAAAAGAGGAAGGCCAAAGAACACCCTGCGTCGAGAACTGGAAGCAGACATAAAAAGGATGAACAGTAACTGGAGACAGCTGGAAAGGATTGCTTAGGACAGAGTTGAATGGAGAATACTGGTGAGCGGCCTATGCTCCTCCGAGAGGGGTAACAGGCGTAATGATGATGATGATGATGTTTTGTTTTGTTGGCAACTTGACAAAAATTGTAGTATCAACAAAAAATTAAAGTGAAAGAACAAAAGTAACTAAGTAGAAGTCAATTTGTTAGAACAACAAAATTTTTATGACATTAGTTAGCAAGAATATAGGAATCGTATAGTCCATATGATTCAAACCAGTGAGAATTTCTAAACAGTATGCTGTAATAAATCAAAATAGGTATAACAGGGCAGTAAAAATTAATGTTTTATATTTTAGCTCTTCATTATTACGTTATTGTTATAACTTGAAAAATACTCTGCCAACCATAGAGCGTGGAGAACAGTGGTCTCGGTAGCATTAGTCATTGCGTGTACACACTCTGTGAATACTAGTCCGCTAAACCGGAGTAAATAACACAAAGCAATTGAGTAAACTAATGGTAGGATTTGCAAAATTAAGATGACACCTCAATACTAACTAACAAAGGTATGATAAGCAACACAATAACAGGTAGAGCTAGCTTCTATTCTGCATCTCAGCTCAGCTAACTAGTGAAAAAAGTCCAACGTCAGAGAGAAGGATTCAATTCTGTAGGCAGCCTATTAGATATATAACAAGCACTCAACTCATGTGTATATATAAAAAAAAATGTCCTTGGAAGTGTCACAAACAGAACAGTAAAATAAACAAAGAATCAATGAAATTTAACGTCCTACTAGGCAGGAAACATAAACTGAAGGTGAAATGGGCGCATTTTAGCACAAAAATGAGTAATTCAATTTTCTACAAATGGATCACTAAAATAATAGGTTTACCGAGAGAATTATGGGGATGTAGCATCGTCAACACATATTCTTCTCAATATGGACTCTCGTCTTAGGAACGACGAAATCACACTGCTCAATAACTATATGATGTTCGTACCCATAGTGAGAGATAAGGGTTGTTGGAACGTAACAATATTAGAGATATAGTAATCGATATACATATATTGAAAATAAATGAAGTACTCTTCTGAAAGACAGTTCGAAAATTTAGTTACTCTTCTTGAATCGCCTGATATAGCAGTTAGCTGTATTACTTGTATAGAGTCAAATCTTAAAACTCATTTTATCACTTATAATAGCCAATCATCAAATCGCTTTTGTTTATTTATTCGGTGATAAACATTAAATCAAACTGGTTAGATCATATGAAACTTACCAGATAAAATGAATACAAATTTATGAAATAAAAAAAGTGAACTGCTTCAATATCAGCTAAGAAATTAGAGAATTTCGTACATATTCTATTTTTATCTAAGTATCGCAAGTGCTGCACTTGCCCTGCACCCCCCCTCTGAATTAACCTGGAGTCTTCATAAAAAGAACATGATGATTTTTGTATCTAGATGACTCTTGTTAACAAAGGAACTAATAACTGAAGACCAACTTGTAAACCACAATTTTAAGAGATAATGAGTAACAAATTGGACTTGCATTTACTTCGACTACTAACCATTTTTATGTCTTCAATTTATTGTTAGTTGGTCATTAACTTATTACTCAGTGTTAGTACTACTGTGGAAAGACCAAGCAGTACAAGCCAATCACACCTCTGGTGAAAACAGTCATAAAATATTATATACATTACTTTTAAATATCAATTTGCATATCATTCGTGTTCTCTGATCCGTGTCAATTGTAGGCTTTTTTCCCTTGGTTGTTTTCCATTTTTCCTACGTATTCTAATCATGCTCTACCTCTTGTCAGCCCGCAAATCGCTTCATGCGACGTTTAGCTACCTACTACCTATCGACGACTTTTTAAGTAGTATTCACCATACTACAAATGTCCCAGCGTTGAACATATTATGCTTTATTATTTGTGGTCGAAATAGTCTCGTGAATTTGTATTTACAATGACAAAGATAATTATACAAGGTTAACTGGTTATGTTTCCTAGTCTATTGACTAAAGCTTTGAGACAACAGTATCTAAGTGAGCCAATTGATATTGAGGTATTAGGTGATTGTTTTAGAAAATAGGAAGACATATCAACTACAGACTAAAGTCAGATATCCCTTTAATTATATACAGATATAAAAACAATGTTTATATTTTCTGAAACTTCTAAAGCTGGAGCCTTACTCTAATAACAGCAAAATAATGACTTAGGTAGACCTACTCACGTTTTCATGAAGGTGTTTAAAAAAATATACGATTCAGAGCAATAAAAACATTTATTAGTGTAATCGCCAAACATTTAATTGACACAAGATTCCAGATTGATATCTTGGAACCCTTTAAAGTGTTCAATAGATGAAAAACTTCAAATCTTCTAATATATATGCTGAAGTTATTGTTATTAAACTCTTGAAACCAAACCTGTGGATCTGAAATGCAACAGTTATAAGTCTTTCTTTATCTTGGTAATTTGACTCTTATGTCATTACATTATGGTTATTAGTTTTTCTTCAGATTCGATCTATTGCGTTAATATCTTTTCTCTTCATATCAGATTCAGTTTTTCGTAACATCACCGTCTTATATTGTCAAGTATAACTCATTCAATTATGTCATCATATCACATGTTAAGTTTAATAACTTAGCTTAATTCACATCATTCTCAAGTGTTACCAACCATCTCTTAATTTTCTGACTGTCTGATCACTTAAACTCTGACCACTAGTTTGTTTTCTAGTATTTTCTTTTACATTCGATATTTACTGGCAACATTTTATCCAACGTATCAATTATGCTTACAATTCTAACATGTTCATATAATTCGGATTTCAATGAAACTCAACCATCCTCATAAGTATGATAAACTTTGTTCCAAATATTGATTTTTCAAAATACTATTCCAAGTTGTCTGTAGTAGCTGATGAGAAGCCAACGAAATGAAATGAATAGTCATCTTATTCTACATGAATAGTTATTTACTGTTCATTTTGAAAATAATATAGGCAATAATGTATAGGAAATTGATCTGAATCAAATAACCATTTTATCACCTGGAAGCACTGGACAGCTGTTTCGTCCTAGCATGGGACTCTTCAACAGGTGCGCATCCACGACCCCATCGGGGATTGGCAAATTAACTATCTCTACAACCCCCCACCCAATTGTATACTGAAATTGCTTAGAAGACACATCTAATGTGTTTCGCTGTTTAGATGAGTTAAGAAATGAGTAACCAACCGTTTGCATGATGAAGAATAAAACTGTTTAAGAAGCTTTATTACTAATGGTTGTATGACAGGATATACAACTCATACTTATTTATAGGCCACTAGATTGATATGAATACGACAACGATTATGATTTAGTCATTCACTTACTTATAATAACTCGCTTATACTTTCAAGTCTCTTATTATATATAGATTTATGATAAAAATATAATCCATTCGATGAAGACCAACCCATTAATATTCATATTTGATAACCATGTTTATCAGACTTCCGGTTCCGTTTGTATGAAAATCAGTGTTTCTAATTGCTAATGTACAAAACTTAAAGACAATGAAATAACTTAATAACTCAGTAATTAAATGTACTATTTATTAGTAGTATATTTTGTTCAGAACAAAAAAAATTCAGTCTGTCTAATAGTTTTGTATAGTAAGTTAACACTAAACAAATTAGATTGACAATTAAATTATATCTGGTACACTTAATCCCATGTAATACATACATCCAGGTTGTTAGGGAAGCTCTTAGAAGCCTCAACTAAGACTCCAGTTCCTTGAAAGAGTCGGAAACATTCAATCCAATTACTGATCGACTAGAGCAAATTTTAGAATCTCGTCATGACGCCTTCTGATTGGGTAATAGTTGGAACTTCTTAATTCGGATTGGATGGATTATAATATTAATTTTGTTGTTTCAGAAAACTATAAATATACAATTATATTGTACAGAACTTACTCTCTATCTTACTGGAATAAATTTTCAAGGCGTTTGAGTGCTAAAGTTGTCTGCGGCTAGTTAAGCAATCAAGTATTAGATATAACACAGATCAGTTTATGTACACTAACTAACTTGTAAATTACAAACTATGAATAATTTAATACAACTGGACCTTTAATTTTAAAGTTTCTTTAGAGTACACAATTCAAGGATTGTTCAGATATTTGGTTAACAATAATTGACTGATGAAATTCTAAAAACCTTTTGAAAAACATACTAAAGTTACGATGAATTCATATGTCTGATCAATAAGATATTCGACAGTTTCTTTAACTTACTGTAGATTTATAAGAGTTCTCGGTGAGAGAAAAGTTGTGTAACCATAAAGATGACTACCATTCGAACAATGATTCATATAGAAGGAGGTGACCAAAATTGATAACATGTCAAAGGATTCAGTTATTAATTGATTTGTATTTCCCCCTTAAATACCTAGATATGGTAGCACTTAGATACATTTGAACAAGTACAAGCTCTGTAAAAACAACATAACATAACCTAGAAGAAAAAGGAAACTCAATTAAGTGGCTCTAAGCTAAATTTGATATTTACCCGAATGATCTACCAGCTGCGGAAAACATTCTGGAGCACTACTGAGTATAGGATTATTTCAAAGATCTTCAAAATTTGTTCTCAATTGTTTTTGCTTGACTACTGATAGAAAAAATACAATCTAGTTAATCACTCAATCCTTGAGCACGTGATCAAAAACTATTTTCCATTATAAATATCGTAATTTATTAAAATGAATTTCAACTACTCATTATAATAAGTAGTATGTTGTTACAAACTTGAGTTTCCAGGTCATAATTTAACATATTGACTGATAAGCACCTATTTGTTTAAAATATTCTGTTTTATCAATAATAAAAATTGTTATATCAGTACAAAATTGGTTGATATCATTTATTGATTTTCAATTAATTTATTAATGTTTTACACAAGTGTTCGAACTTTGAAATACGCAAAATATGAATTGTGCTGAGAATGAATATTGGCTTATTAATTATACTTTATTCATTCAGAGTAAATTATCTAAAGAACTTTTTATTTATTTATGTAATTTTATGATATTTGAAAAAAATCAAAACTGGAATTATATTGGTTGAGGTTATCTGCAACGCTTTTCGATATACATGATTGAGGTTGGATAGTGGCTGGTAGACGGAATGTGACTAGTTATCTGGACTTTTCTGTATCCGTGTTAATATTTGCACCGCTACTTGAATTCACTCCATTGATATCAAACTCCATCGCATTCACTAACAAACTACTAAGTCTGAGCAATGTATCCTGGATTCCACTAACCAGACACAATTCAATCATCATTTAAGTAAATGAACCGAGAAATGGCCGACACTAATTCCTTTGGTAAACATTGGAATCTTTATGGATAACTACAGTCTTAAAATGACCACATTGCAAATTTTACAGTGTTCTAGATGAAGCAGGAGTGACTGCGATGGGTTGAACGAACATCTAAAGGATGATACTCAAAAGAAATCTCGCGTTCATTATCAACGTATTTGTATTACAGATATCAACTGAGTACAAAAGGCATGACGATACATCATACACTAAGCTATTCAGTACAAAGAACCACTAACTTGTATAATCGATATCTATGAAAATATGTCGGTTTCCTTATTATCGACATAAGTAACTTGATTTATAAGGCTCTTTTGGGATTCATACATCATAAGAGAATCACTCTAATGTTCCGATTAGTTACAAATTATGGTGAAATTGAAATATCTAATCATTTTGCTCGTGATATTTAAGAAATATAAGAATACACCGCCTACTCAATGTTAATAGACTAGACGATCAGTAAACTGTACATCGATTTCCTACATTTTGCATAGCAAATGGGAAACATTAGCTTTTAGATTAGATATTTATAAATTACTAGTAGGAGGTAAATTCCAAAAAAGTTAAATGAAGAAACTACAGCTTTTAGGAGTACATTTATGATGAAAATAAATAAGAAAGGAGGGAAAGCTGTAATCTTGACGAACATCACCTGAAGATGATAATTCTGATGAAAATTCACCAATGGATGTGTTGAATTTAAACTCTCAAAATACTAGGGTTGTGAAGCATCACTGAAAAGCGTGCTTGGGAAATGTATTATGCCTATCCAGTCGTCACCTGTCTCAACGGCTAAAGAAAACTGGTGTAGGGAAGAAAGGTAGAGGTGGTCGAACCGAAAGATTGAGTCATTTCATGAAACTGTTGACTGCAGGTAGGTAGAGATTAACTGGTTTCGATTCAAAAAGTCATTATAACTAATAGTTGGAGACATTTGGTGTTATGTTTCAGAATCAGTGAGAATTGTGCAGGCGGATCTACACATCAGCTCCCTCTAAAATCCTTAGCTTTATATAAATATACATATTTTGCCTTTCTTTTCGTGAATTGTTACTTTCTTCTTCGATTGTGTTTCCTAAGTTAACTTCTTTATAATCGTCGGTGTTACTACGACTTTTACTACTCTGATATTCATCTTATTGTTCTAATAAAACATACCACCCTGAACGAATGCTTATATTTGAGGTTCTGATTGACTAGCGAACGAGCCTCTAATGCATTTAAGACTAAGGTTTATGTCAAGAACATATGAATTAGTACTAATCATCTAAAGTTTCACACCACTACTTGTCATTTACTATCAACTAATTAAGTAAACTTTGCCATTAGACTTATCACTGTCATATAACAAGAAAATAATCTATTCCTTCATAAAGAGTTCATTATCTTGATATGAGTTACGATGAATAACAAATCGTAAAGGAGATTTTGAATAATTTAGTTACTAATCAATAGATAATTTATAGTGAAACGATGTGGCCAAGTAATGGCTACGCACATGACATTTACATTGATTTAAACTCGTGAATGAATTAATAAGGAAGATAAGATTACGTACAAGAAGAATGGATGTTTCCACTAATTAATGAAATAATATGCTCATATACAAATTAATAATAGATATATAAACATAATCAGACATCATAAATAACTGAAGAATTAGGATGAATTTGTAATATTCCTATTGATTTGTTATAGACTGATGCTGGTCAGTCTCTGTTGCTGCATGTGCATCCTGAGCGGATCGCCTCGATATAGCGATAGTACACAAGTAATATTTAAGTTGGATTGTGACTGGCAAGTGGAATTCAGGATACGCGTTTCGTCCTATTTGGGACTCGTCGGCTGGATGCACCTGCAGCCCAGTGTTAGTGTCTACACCGTGACCCGTTTCGCTTCGTGCCAAACACCACCGCATCCAACACTAGGCTAGCGAGTCCAGAAAGTCACATACACATTTTTTAATTTTTTTATACATACCCGTTGCATAATTATAGTCATCTGGAGTTATTAACCTAATGGTAAATGCGATGACATTTAGCACGAAATGAACTGAGTTCGAGTCATAGTGTGAACATCAACACTGGGATACAGATGCATCCCAAATAGAATGAAACGTGTATTTTGAACTCCATTCGCCAGACACAATCCAACTAGAAAAATAATTGAATGCAACTTTCTTCTTCTTCCTCTTATTATTATTATTAACATTCCAAACATGAACATAATGAAATGAATTATATACAGTTTATTCAATTGAGCATAAAATCTATCTTAAAATGATAAGAAGTCATTAGAAACTAAGTAAACCAAAAAAAAAATAATGAAAAAGGATTAACTAGTCATGCTTCGATGTCTACAAAGAATCATATAAAATGAGATAATAATAATAATAATAATAATAATAATAATAATAATATATTATTATTATTATTATTATTATTATTATTATTATTATTCACATAGTATATACAATTATTAATAATATTTAAAGTATTTACTACTTTATTGTAATGATATTTGACAGATTAAAGTAGTTTTACTTTTTTTAAAGTATGTCAAGGTTATACACATAAATTTGGCATAATCTACAAAATTTAAACAAGAAGGTGAATGTAATTCAAATGAAATTTAGTTGTTATACACTCTTAATAGTCTAGTTATAAATAATAATAAATAAAAAATTCATTAGAACTAACTTGATTTTAATAAAGTTCATTGAAAATTCTGTATAGAAATTATTTCTATCTAAATGTATTGTATAGTTGTAATGAATTGAATTCAGGACTCATCGGCTGGATGTACCTGCATCCCAATATTGATATTCACACTGCGATTTAAATTCTGTCCGCTTTGTGCCAAATGTCACCGCTTTCACCATTAGGCTACTCTGTCCAGACAGTCATAGTTGTGCAATGGGTACATATGTAATTAGAATAAGCCACTAGCCAGTTTCAATCCAACCTAAATATTACTTGTGTACTATCGCTATATAGAGGTGATCGGCTAAGGATGCACATATGGTAACAGTGGCTGACCAGTTTCAGTACATTGCATATCAACGGGAAAATACAAGCATATTCTAATTAAATAAATCATATATGTTTGTGAGTTTAGCAGAACTGATGCTATGTGTTGAATTCAGATTCGACCATTTAACTTTACTATATGAGACGTTAATAATGATCAAATTGAACCACGACTGACTTGACCTGCCGTGTATGACTGAGGTATTTACATTGATGCTAGACACTTGATCGATAGAGACTCGATCAGCACTAAGAGCTAGATAAAAGTGACGTTAATCGTTACTCAGTGATCGATCAATATAAAACATGCTTACCTAGCTTGGGTGTCTTTACAAAGTTGAAGTAACGAAAAGCGGGCGTCCGGAGCTTCGACATGTTCGGTGGTTAACAAGTTACAGCAAGGAACTTGGAAAATTCGGATTACAAACCAATAATGAAAATATGGTGTAAAAAAGAAATCCGTACACCTTGCCCAAGCATTTCGCTCAAACAATATTACTGATCAAGTCGGAACTTATAATGAACTATCCTTAGAATAGTCCACCTCAAATAATGTACACCCGAATCCATTACCTTATTCACCATTTTTATTTAAAATCGTTATAGGTGTCCGCTTAGAAATAAAAATTGATTTGTGACCTGTAAAATCATCGTTATGTAACATGCAGACGAGAAAGTCATATTTAATGGAGACTACGACGTAACAGTTTCTTGAATGGCAGTTTGATCAGAAGAATTAAAGTAATTGATCGTATCAGCCCTAGTAATTTTCTAGCTAACGTGAAAGATATCTATCAATAAAGGCGAGAACATTGAGCAGCAAATCTACATGTTTGTACCTGTGAAATATGGTCTGTGAAAGCACACGAAATGCGGAAGTTCTGGACATATCTTCAAATCATTTTTCTAGCATCCTGGAACGACAGAGCAAGTGAAGTTATTAACATAGCGCTAGACAACGATGCAAAATAAGTAGATAAGGATGTAAATCTACGTCAACTAAAATATATGTGTCTAATAATCGTCTACCCACATGTGGAATGCTGCTTAGAGTATAAGTTGAAACAATGCCAGATGCAACTAAACCAAAACTTAAAATCGGTTGATGGAGTCACTGACTGTTGATCGATGCAGTTTACCTGCTTACGGTTCTTACATAACTTGCATTTTCAAGATTCGTGAAATTAACGGCATAATTTAGAATCGTTTCACATACATTTCTGGTAAGCTCTAAGTTGGTTATAATTAGCTTTATAACAGAAAAATTCATGGTTATTTTAGTCACCAGAAAAAGACATGTATCTCGTCCTATCTAGAGCTTGTACGTTCTCTCGCCTGAGGTTTAGTGTCCACGCCAGGACTCGAATGCAATTCATTAGCATCACATGTCATCGCGTTATTCATTCATCAAATGAATCGAGGTAACAATAACTATGTAACGTAATGCATACAGAAATCCAATGTTTCACTATCTTCCTGTTAAAAAATGCATTTAACCAGCCTGTTTTGCTAAATGTTCGGTTTGAGTTAATTGGTTTGATACAACGTTTATTAACAAGTATGATTAAATTTGGGCTATAGATAGTAATTCGCTAGTTTTCGCACATATATCAGAGTGATCGAATTCAGCCCCTAACAACAACGATGAGGTTCAAAAACAATCCAGAATATGTGCACATCCATGAAGCACAAATATAGATTAATGAACTAAGTAGATAAGTGATATTTAGCACGAAATGAAGATTGAATACAGTTAACTAGGTCTAAATGGAACGAAAAGCGTATTTCGAACTCCACTAGCCAGTCACAGTCCTACTATAATCATAATTGGCAAAGTTTACCAAATCGTTTTAGTTTCAATCGTTAAGTAAAAAGAGTCCTACTATGTTGTAAAATGTATATTCTATTCAACATAAAATTGTAATATTACCTTCGTCTTTTCCTGCTGGGATGTTGAAATGTCAATTAATACACACTTGTGTCATGATTAAACTGGGGGATTCCAACTGGACCTCACTTAAAAGAAACAGTGCTGAAACGAGGTTTTACTAGATTTGGGTTTTAGAGGTTTTGTGGAGATCAGTATAAATTTGTTATTTTTAGTTGTCACGCATAGACCTCAGTCGGGTATCACTGAGATCTAATCAACACTGAGTAGCTGTTTAGTCCTAATATAAGACTTCACAATAGTATAAGCCCTCGATTCTACTAACGAATTGAATCCACAACCTACATGACATTTGACAAATGCATTACCATCAGCACAAGGTCAACATTTAGTAGTAGAATTCTAACTTTAGTCAAACTTGTAACAGATACAAACAACAAATTAAATGTCGATCATCAGGAAACCACATCAACTCAACTAAAATAATCACTCATTAAAGTCCTAGTGAGACGTCGTGACTAGTGGAGCTCACACAAAATGTAACTAGGATAGTTATTATAAACAACATTGGGTGGATCGTCGCCATATACCACATAGAGATTGAAATGGAGATCCTACAACTTTAACGCAGGTAAAGAAGTGCTGATAGTTGAGCGTACGCTTTAAGTTTTGGATCTCATTCCCTTGAACTGTTTGGAGATTTGCACTGTTGAATAGTCCCATACGACGATGAAGCAGCTGTCTTTTCCCTGATATTCATATATACTAAATCGGGAATAATCTGTGACAAATACAAATAATATATTGACAAGTGTAATTGTCCCAGATGAGAAATAAATACTATCTCTTGTACAATTCTTATTCCCATCTATGACTGGACTGAATGATGTAACACTTTAGGTAACATTATTATTTCCCACTCCTGTCTTTTTTCAATAAACTTATTGACGAATAGCGATAATACCTAATGGAGAAATAACTGAATAAGGACAATTATTTCCACAAAAGGAGTATAAATAACTATATTTTCATTGTACTCTAATGCAATAAAATACAGAGAAAGGCAATTAGATAAGCTAGTAAGCAAACGAGGCAATAGGGGAATACTGTGCTTTACTTTTTCCTACAAAATACATTACACTTATTACAGATAAGAGAACAAGGAAACTAGAACATTAAATCACAAAGCAAGGGAAGAAAGACAATTGAATAAACAATAAATCTCAGTAGAAAAACAAAAGGCGAAAAACAACATTTCTATAGACTAGGTGTGTATTTCTATGCAGGTGTGTGTGTTCGTTAAATGTATACAGTTAGATATACATGAGCATTGAAGTAATTTAGAAACAATAGAGGAGTAAACAATTAAACACACACATAGAAACAAGAATTTTATGATGTATAGAAATGCATACGACGGAGAAGAATCCACCTTATGAAATAATAAAGGATGCTAATCTTACACTGAATGTTATATATGAAATATAAACAAAAGGACATTACTATTATTAGCAATATTAGAAGTAGTACATTTGAATCCATATAGAAAGAGGCGTTACAATGGTAATAAGGAGCTATTTTAGGCAACCTGAGTAATATATATATAAATATATAAAATATATATATAATACAGAGTATTCGCTATCTATCTACAAGAAAAGAGTATTAGTGTATATAGGAGTAATGCATATTGATTGATAGACAAACTAGAAAAGAATAAAAGAGAGTAGCTCTAGGAACAAAAAGACAATTAATTATCATCCATCTGAGAAAACACAACATCCTGAGCTCTATATATTCAAGGGTGAAGACTAATTAAAAGAAAGACAAAGAGAAGGACAGATCCATTGATTCGAAAATACAGAACAATACATTGATAATTATGCTTCAGGTAGTACTTCAGATTTAACCAACTCCTTGTCTAATTCATCATCACAGGTAATTACACGCGTATTCATTATCAATGCAAAACGACATCGTATATACACTATTATTAGTAAACCGATAGCCAACACAAAGAAACAGCTTAACACTACTATTCCAATAATAATACTAAGCATAAAACGATCCCCATGGAATGAGAGAAGCGGGAACGATGAATTTTCATTCCATGACCAATGAAGATAACTCGATGAAGGTAACGGTTGATGATGATGCGGAAGTAGTAATGGTGTGAACAAGTTCAACGAATCGAAATCTGGTAAATTAATTGAAGCTAAATAAGCTATTAAACTATGTATATGAATTGGGCGTATGTTTTTGGTAAAATTCAATCGAATACCACGATTTGAATTAGGACCATAGATAAATAATGGAATCTGCATATCAGATAGTTCAGGATCATAGCCATGCATTCCCTTAGGCTTAATTAAATTATAATGACTCATATTCAATGGCCATACTGTGGACTCAAATATATAATCCGGTGAAGCGATTAATAATATTGGCGGAAAAAGTGAAATACTATTGTTATTAGTTGTTGCTATTTCCCAATGTGAAGGAATTGTTGATACATTGTATACAGTGAAAGGTGATCTACTTTGTTGACTGAGTAAACGATTATAAACCTGCACAGATATTTTTGAAGATGCCAAAAATAAAAATAATTACGACAATCGAGATTTATTAAACAACAAAAAATATCATTGATGTATTCAACATACAGAAACGATTAGTAGACGAGATTGTTGAATTTGAAGTTTCATATCAGACTGCTATTATTAGTGGACTTCAAAAGTGGATGGTCAATTAGTCAGTCATGGACAACAATAGAACCTGTCACATGTGCGTATAGGCCCTAGTTTCCATACCGCATTAGCACGACGATATCAAATTCACAAAAATAACTCCTGATCTGCAGATTGGAATGCTGCTTTCATGTCAATTGATACTATTACTAGCAGACGTTAGTAAGTATGCACATGTTCTAGGTGTCGACGAGTGAATATTTAATCCATATATATATATATATATATATATTGTGTGTGTGTGTGTGACTGATGTCTATCGATGTCAATATGTCATTGTATATTCCTCGATTAATATACAATGGTATGTCGACATCAAATGAACATCAGTCTCAAACAAAAAAATATAATAGAATCGGGTAAAAATAAAGATGAAAGACAAATATAAGTTACAGTTCTCTGTTCATTCCAATGTGATACGTCACCTGCTTGTCTACACTCTTAATAACTAATCACAGCTTAAATGGGTCGGATATACAAAACTTATAGTCTTGCATAATAAAAGATAAAGTAACATGTTGGAATATTTCAAAATCGAATGATTTATAGACAATTTAAAGTGATAGGAAGAACTACAGAGTTACAAAATCTAAACATCTTGGGTGGTGAGGGAATAATTAATGCTAGAACACTACTACTGTAACTACATTAATCACATGCATGTTGTTATTATAATTTTGAAAATACAATCCACATGTATTTATTTTTTTGTATAACAGACCTTAAGATTATAATTGAAGTGGAAATAAAAATAAACCAGATACTAAGCTGTCCAACTTAACACGCAGTTTATGTACTGGCAGACTGATCGCAATTACTGATAACACAACTTACATTTGCCTCATATTCTGGTTTAGGCCATATCCATAATGTACTTCCACGATTCAGAACTCGGCTCAACTCTGTCCTACACAAACAATACAATAAAGTATAACAAGAAACACTATAGTTGAATATATATATATATATAATATATATATATATATATATATATATATATATATGCATGCTTAACGACCAGTCACTACCAATTTAGAGCTTAGCTCGAGATGCTATACCACATAAAGATGACTAGGTGTTTAAAGCACCAACAATAGTTTTCAGTGAAAATTATGCCGAAAACATGGAAATAAAGGCAATTCAAAATACCAAAACGCATGTCCAGTGCTAAGAATGTTAAATTTAGACGCATAGTGATTACCTCTTCTTCTCTCAAAACAATAAAGAAATTATTACCTTGTAAACTTCAACCTGTACTAAGAAAGAATATTAATGCATATCAGTTCACATATAAACATGATAGAAATGATTTTTATAATATTGTACATAATTTTAAAAAAATAGTGAAAAGCATGTTTGAAGTGTGTATCTTGATCACACTATCGCCTTTGATTCTGTTCCAAGACTTAAATTGCTGAGTTAATGTGCTAGTGATAACATGGGAAGACGGATTACCAGCTGATTGTATTCATATCTCTCCAGAAGACAACAGTGCGTATAAGGAAATGTTTTACTTATTTATTAATAGAAATTGGTGTACCACAAAGTATTATTTTTTTCTCTTTTCTCGTATTAACCTACAGATTTTTACAAGAAATACCTTTAGTAAAAACGCTGATTAGATTATTATTTGTATACTTGTTTTATTCTCATCAATTAATGGAATAAACAGTTCTTCAGAGTATTGAAGTGATCTTACACACAACACTTCTGAATGTCGAACTGTTAATTTTAGTCTATGATCTGGAAAGGGCCTGAATACCCTTGTGGAATCTCATGACATTTGTGCCCTTTGAGATTGTTTAAAAAAACTATGTTAAGTGTTGCTTATCTTGGTGTAACTTTCACTTATGATCTATGTATGGACGAATACTAGTATTTAATATCTAAAGAAAGATAAAATTGAATGCATCGATGCCACTGTAATCGAATCTGAATCATTTAAATATCTCAATCCTATGGGAGGTCAATACTCCCCCTCAATACAATCGTAAGAATTCAGACTGAAGATAGGTATGAACACACAAACTTAAGACTTACAGTGTACTGCTCTCTCCACGTATGTCATGTTGGTGAGTGTTAATTCACATGAAACTTAGATCTAGAGTCTACTAGCGACATCAAAGTATTATCATCAGATTAAATTGACAAATGTAAAATAAGCTAATCGACTACGATTAACTAAAACAGAATGTGGATGATGAGCCTCTGGTATGAGCAATAAATTACGCAACAAAAAAGCAATAGTACATTATATCAATAAAGACGACTTTCGTTCTATTGTTATCCTAAATGGATTCATGTAATTTAAACACAAAATGAAGTAATTCACAGAAAGTCATCAGATTTATTACTATAAAATCAATCAATGGTGGCACTAAATATCCACTTTGACAAAAGTAGAAACATGACAGATAAAAACAAACTAGTGATATGCGATAACAACAAATAGATTGATTTTACGGAATTTGATCACGGAAAATAATGGTATGTAGGATGAACTTTCGGATCTATTTGCGACACTTCAGAGGGATATGTCTGCATCACAATGAGATTCGAATCAAATACTCAAGATTCCAAGATCTAGACGTTCACCACTGAACTACTGAGTACATAGACTGAAGTCATATATTTTACTTGTGCAGGAGGTTAGCGATATAGTCAGATTTCCAAAATTAAAGTAGACGAGGTGGGAAGTTAAAGCTTACGACCATCTGGTAGTTGGAACATTGAAATCAGTATGCAATCACTGTACTAACAAGAGGTAAATCATGCGTTCATGTCAAATTTCAGGTCATTTTCTATTATTTGAATTGCTTATAATCAGCTATTACACTTTTGAGCTTTTATTTTACTTGTGAGAAAATATCAACAGATCTATTTAGTGGACAAATCAACCACCTAATAGTGGATCAAGTGGTGTAATGTTTGAGAATAAAGTGAATAACGAAGTCTATATTTGATAGGATCGGAAACTAAGTTGGTAGTTACTGATTGTTATTTTACTTAAAGTAGGATAAGGAAACTGAACAAATTACATCACGCTTACTTCAACACATGTTGGTAAAATCAGGTCAAAACGGAACACCAGGTTATATATAGAGCATTAGCTATTTTGATTGGTCATTAACTATTGACCGATGTTACATTTATCTAGTTTCTAGTGCTGATCGAACACTACGGATCAGTTCGTAATGTGGATATTAGTCTAAGTGATTTTCGACAGTGTGTGTACTGTGTTTTAATGTTAAGTTACTTAAGGCAATCAGCATGAAGTTCTATACGTAGGTATCTTGCTAGTTGAAGCTCGTTCGAAGGGGAGGAGTGAAATGCAATATTGAGGGATGCATTATGTTAGATAGAATCAATATCATCTCAGTTTGTAAAACTTGATCACCCTAGACTAGAATGCTATGACACTAGCTACAAATCAGTGTCCACTCAATGTACAACTTTTCAGCTCAACAAGAGGTCCGTTATAGTATGAATATCTCAGTGGCAACGTTGCAAACTGTGAAGACGCGAGAACAAATTTCATAGAGTGCATCAGTTCCCTTAAAATTAAAATGCACACCTTGATGAAAAGTAGTCTACTGATGTGAAAGCTGGATCGCGCAGAGTTTAAAATAAAATACCTTTAACCAACTCATATTACACTAGTAAAAGTCGACTAGCGAAAACACAGAATTAGTTGTAAAGTTCGCAGTGAAAAATATTTCAAAGACAAAAAATAAATATGCTGGTGTACACAAAAGTGTATTTTACATGCACACAATGTAAAAAATTTCGCTTCTATTCATTTAATATGAAAGTAGTACACATTTTTAGAGTTAAGATACAATAAACATCCGGTAATAGAATCTTGTAGAAAAGTACATCAACTCAGACTACCATAACACAAATCATATGAAATGCTGAATGAAAGTGAACATATTACAACAAACAACAAAGAAATGATTGAAATGAGAAAGAACGAATCGCTTATTGTAATCTGAGATTTTAAACTAATGATATAACTGAATGAACTTTGCTACAATAATAAAGGCATATTTGAACTGATGATATTACAAACCGACGAGAAATATGACTATAACCGCACTAGAAACCTATAACAGACTGAATTTCAGGATATTAGAGGATAAAGCTTAGCTTGTGATTGCAAAGAGTTACACAATTTAGGAAAAATACCAATTTATAAATGCTTTTGGGCAGTAACAAGTGACAGTAAAAAGAAAAGTAATTAAATAGTTTTATGGGAGTGTGTTCAAAAACGGAGCAGGTTATACAATAAAGTTGCTATCAACATGGGTCCAATTGTGAAGTAGAAAAACTTCTACCTCATTGACTTACTACTGAAAATATTGATTTTTAACTTCAGCTGTTTCCTAATAATCATTTTGAAGTTTCTGACAACAACAACACACACAAAATAAGATCAACAGTTAATAACTATGTGGACTGACGTTATGTTAGTTGTCACTAAGTTCGGAAGCGTGTTCTAGCGAAGTGATGACAACTCAACTAGTTTCACCATTCTGAAACACTAGCTTCAGTAGCTCGGTCATGTTATACAAATCTCATCCCAGCGGGTTCTATATCGTCCATTATGTATTGACGCTGGGACTAGTTGGACAACGTGGAGAGATGGTCATTTATGATATGGTGCATGGAGTGAAGGAAAGCTGTATACGAATAACCTGTAAGTCTATCCCGATGTCCTGTTTTCGGTCCTAACGATGGTAAAACGCAGCAGTTTGAGGTATAGAATAGAAGGCAGTGTCAAACTTGCTGTATCTTTTTTATTAGTGTTCATAAGAGTATGGTGACTTTTCTTGATAGAATGAAATCTTGTTTGTGTTTCTATTCGAACTGTATATCCTAAGTTGCAGTTTTATTTTTAAATTATTAAAATTTTCGTATCTTTTCTATGACCACCTTCCATCGTTGATTCTTCATAATATTAATTTTGTACTTATGTGACACATACATTTTGGTACCCATTTGTGTTTAAAAAAGTTAATAAAAAATGTCAGAAATTTTGACAATTATTGATAATGAATCTCATCTGATCAATCATTCGTGTACTAAGTAGGTGGCTGAGTGGTCTAACAATCTTTAACGAAAACCGGGTATTCTTATGTGAGGCTGCAGTCAATCATCGAGAAACGCTAGATAAAAATCCTGACCATTTTGATGGGAGACGTAAACACCAATGTTGGAATGGACGACGACGGATATGAAGACATCATGGGACGACATGGACTGGGAAAAAGGAACGAAAACGGTAAAAAGTTCGCAAACATATGTGCCTTCAACCAAATGATTATAGGTGGCACTATATTTTCCCACGAATGCATACACACAGCTACATTAATTTTACCAGACCACACTACTGAGAACCGAATCGACCACATCTGCATCAATAAGAAGTTCAGAAGGACCATGAAAGATTTAAGAGCAAAGAGAAGAGATGATATAGCTACAAATCACCACCTGGTAGTGGCTAAAATGGAAATGAAGAAGAAGCACTGGACAACTGGAGACACAGTATTACAAAAGCTTAAACAACCTTTTCCGTGATACTAACAAATGCAACGAATTCAAAAAAGCCCTCAAAAATAAGTTCCAGGCATTTCATGATCTACTAGAAGAAGATGGAACTACTATGAAGAACAACTGGGAAAAGATTAGGAAAACAATAACTTCAATATATCAAGCGGTTTCGGGTTGCAAGGAGCACCACCATAAAGAATGGATATCCGTTGGTACTCTGGATAAGATTCAAGAAAAAAGTAAGATGAAAATAGCAATTAATAACAGCCGAACTACAACAGAGAAAGTGCAGACCGAATACACCGAAGTCAACATGCAAGTGAAGAGAAGCATCAGGTTGGATAAACGGAAATATGTGGACCCAGCAATGACAGCGGAAAAAGCTGTAAGGGAAGGAAACATGAGACACCTATACGATACAACGAAGAAGATAGATGGGAAATTCAGTAAACCAGAACAGCCAATCAAGAACAAGACTGGCAAACCAATTACTGAAGTGAATGAACAACGAAACAGCTGAGTAGAACACTTCAAAAAACTTTTGAATACACCAGCCCCACTGAACCCACCAGTGATTAAAGTAGCAGTCACGGATCTCCATCTAAACACCGACCAACCAATAGTCGAAGAAATCAAAATGGCCATAAAAGTGTCAAATTAGGAGTGGCAAGTCAGCAAGGCCAGACAACATACCAGCTGGGGCAGTGGAGGCAAATATGGAAGCAACTCCGATGATACTCCACATTCTCTTTAGGAAGATTTGGGAGGAAGAACAAATGTCAGCAGACTGAAAAGAAGGGTACCTCATCAATATACCAAAAAAAAGAGATTTTATCAATTGCGAGAACAACAGAGGCATCACTCTTCTTTTGACATCAGGAAAAGTCTTCAACAGTGTTACTGAACGGAATGGAAGACTTAGTCAACGCCTAACTTCGAGATTCCGTAAAGAACGATCAGTGTATCAACTAAATCGCTGCTCTATGGTTCATTGTTGAACAATCAATTGGATAGAATTCATCAAATTGCTTCGATTTCATCGACTAAGAAAAAGCTTTCGACAGCTTGAATAGGAGAACATTATGGAGCCTTCTTCGACATCATGGCGTACCTAGCTCTCCTTTCCAGCACACAGCATCAAATGCAGGTGAAGACGAACAGTGTAGCAGCAGCCTTGGCAGCCAGTAGTAGGTCTCAACATACACAAACGGAAAAGTAAGATCCTTCGATATAAAACAAACGAACACTAACTCAATTACACTTGACGGAGAAATCCCGGAAGATGTAGAAACATTTACATATTTGGGCAGTATCATCGATAAACAAGGAGTATCTGATTTGTGGCTGATGTGAAGGCTCGGATCGACAAGGTTAGGGCAGAATTTCTACAACTGAAAAACATCTGGAACTCAAATCAACTGTCAGTAAACATTAAAGTCAAAAATTTCAATACAAATGTGAAGACAGTTCTGTTATATGAAGCTGAAACTTGTCTGGAGAACTACGAAAAGATAAAAGTATTTATAAACAACTCTTTGAGTAGGATACTTCGGATCCGTTGACCAGATACCATCAGCAACAACTTTCTGTGGTAGAGAACAAATCAATCAGTATCCAGCCAAGGATGAAATTAGAAAATGACGCTGGAGGGAAGGCGGATAGGACACAATGAGAAAATCATCAAACTGTGCCACAAGACAAGCCCTAACTTGAAAATCTCTATCCTAAAGGATAAGAGGAAGACCCAGGAACACACTGTGTCGGAAATCGGAGAGAAACATGGAGAGAATGAATAGCATTTGGGAAGAAGTGGAAAGGAGCGCGTAGGATAGAGCTGCTTGGAGAATGCAGGTCGGCGGCCCATCCTCCGTGTGGGGTAACCGGCACTGATTGATTGGGTATTCCTAATAAGCGTTTCGTCCTATTTGGGACTCGGTAGTAGGAGATGTATTGATAACATCGACGGAAATTTAAAAACACATTCCAACTGTACGTACATACCCGTTTAACAAATACAGCTGCCTAAATTCAATAGTACAGTGGAGAATATAGTTTGGTCTGAAACGAATGGACTGAATATGAATCCAAGTATAAACATCAATACAGATTCAAGCACAAATAACTGACAAAGGGCGAGTTCTAGATTCCACTTCCTGGATACAATCCAACTATAAGTACAAAATTATATTAATGATAAATAGTCAAAATAATTAGTCCTAGTTAATAGGTCATAAATGACACAGCAACAGTTTGTTGTTTTAATTAAGAGCTAAAGACAAGGGGAAGATGAGAATTAAAGAGGTTAAATAATGCTTAGTAAGGTAGTCAAAGTACTTATAATAATCTTTCGAAAAAAATAGGTTTGAAGAGTGTTACTTTTAGGCTTAGTAGCCCTCTATAACATAAATCATATCAATAAGGATAGAAAGCAACTTGAAGGCCGATAATAACGAATTTGTTGGCAACAAAATTCGATTTATGAATGTTTCCGTAAATAATGATGAAATTATCGTTAGAATAAACAAAAATACAAACATGAAAGTAGTACAAACTATAGGGTTAGGATGAAAAAATCTGACAATCAGTAGTCGAGCGTGAAAAGAAAATGTAGATCAATAACGCTATTACAACTACTACTTTACAAATATCTGTATCGGTAAGTAAACAATTCCATTTGTCAATCAGTCAGTCATTAACAATGTAGAACCTGGCATATATGCACATAAGTTTAAATTACCATGCCACATTAACACGATGAGATCAAATTTACAAGAATAACACGACAATAGAATACAGAAAGGAAGGATAAAGTAAATGCGTGTATGAAAGAATAATAGGACTTAAGATCTAGATGAAGATAGAGAGTGAGTGCGCTTGGGCCACTGTGACAGATTTGGAGTCATGTCACCCGGTGTCTTCAGCCATTCATTACGATTGAGTTAATTTGTAAAATCAGACAAATGATAAGCACTATTCCAAGTTTTAATGTGATGTCGAGACTATAGAGGGTCAAACAAAAACTATGACGAATAATATCAACGCATTATATTCAGAAGACAGATCTTATTGTCCAATGATTGATTAGTCTTAGAAGTAACAAGTAGTAAGTTCAGTGCAAGTGTCCGAAAGTTTAACATGTATAACACTAAGACTAGGGATTGTGAAATCAACACTTCAAGCAAGTCATGCGAATGCCAAGAACAAAGCAACCTCATAACTTTTCCTTCAAAAACGTAGCGCGTTTCTAGGTGAAAACTATTATATATTGAGTATTTGTGTGTGATACAGAGCTTGAACGTCTTTAATAAATGTCATCACGAAGGTGTTTAGTAGGAATTAACATCAAGCTAAAAGATAACACTGATCTTGATCACTCATTATAACAGAATTTATGACCTAAGAAAGTAGGGAATTAGCAATGGATATACAGCTTTTTGGAGTTGGAAATTGGTTTGTTCGGTAAAGAAACTCACATGGTTAAAGAGAATTCCACAACAGACTTTCTATAGCCGTAAATAACTGTTAAGGCCATTTCACAAAAGCTCTAATGACTTTGATGTATTTACTAAGGTTAGGATTAAAGTTACAAGGACGAATTTAAAACAGAAACTTGTTTATATCTTTTGAACGTCTTGATAAATACATATGGATCATATTTACAAAGCTCCATGTAGGGTACAAGATAACTACAAACGCCTTTCGAATTTACAGAAGAATAGAAGAGTAGGTATCTTGAACTTAACCGGTTCGGAGATACAGATTTTCCTGATCTTAAGTAGTGTTAATTTTCACATGAGGCAACATAAATAGGTGGAATAAAAATGGGTGAAGATGTCACGGGGATTGGATAAAAGAAGATACTAATTTCATCTTACCCTTTCAGATAACGATCAGCATGAGCTTCGTGTGAAACTGTTGACATACCATGATCGGAAGTTAGTAATACATTTAAATTTGGTATAGATTCTACAATGTTCAGCATGTAATTCACAACATGGTCTAAATATACCAAATGCTTATGAATTAACTGATCGGATAATGGACCATATCTATGCCCGATACGATCTAATTCATCGTAGTAGACAACTAAAATGTAGAAAAGAAAATGAATTAAACAACAACAGAACCAGCAAGACATTAAGCAATAAGTTCATATTATAATTTAGCACGATAAACCCTCATGAGATAATTAAAAGTCAGTCGTGAGCAACGTAGAGCCAGGTAAAAACAAGAGTCAGATCAAGTCGTTAAACGATATTAACACGATGGGATCAAATTAACAACAATAGCAAAAGGAGTCAAGGTTGAACACAAACTAATTGACAAGGATATATATATATATATATATATATATATATATATATATATATATATTACACGACCTTATTCAATGTCAGTGGTGAATAACTGAATGTTTGGTGAGATTGAGCTTTCTTGGTCAGTATTACTGATAACACTTCCCTGAAATGTTTCTATCTGCTTCTATAAACTATAAATAAATTATAATAAAACCTCCCCCCCCCCAGACAATAATCTTACACTAGAAATCCTGATCAAGACTTTAAACCTATCGTTAGTACCAAGAAAGGAAAAAGTATCAGATAAAGTCGACCTTCGGCACAAGAGCTGGTCACTCTGACAACTACGACAATCACCCGAGTTGCAGGTAAAAGAAAGGGTTGGTAGTGAAGATGCTAGATTCCTAGAAATCACTTGGCAAACCTATTATTTTTGTTATTTATTTGGGGAATTCTTCATTGTGCCACCTAAAGAGCCAATTATTACCATTATTTCGTGTTTTCCACTTCAATGAATCTTAAAACTCGTTGATTCGTTTTGTCCTTTAGTACGCTAATTTTTGTGAAGCCTTCAATAACATTTTCGCTACATACATATGCATGAGTTGAATGTTTGTTATTTGTCCTTCGAGCTACTTTGGAACTACATATTTCCTGCTCAACCTAAACTTCTTGTTCTGATTAGTTGGGTTGGGCGGCAGAGTGATAGCTTAGATTCATTTAGTGTCGCTGGTCATTACTCTTATTCACTCATATTCAAATATTATTCTAATTCTGAAACTGTAACGATGTTGTATAATAAACTCATGAAATCCGTGGAATTTAACTTTTGTATTCCGTAGCTTGCAATAAGTAATAACAATGAACTCGACTTTAAACCTACGTAACATAAGTTGGGAACCCGTGGTATTTTCGAGTGTTTAGGTAATAGTCGAGCACAGTAAAAATAAACATGTGATAAATTAGTTAAGCCAAATTTATGGACGTTGCAAATAATGATGTCACAACACCAATGAAATGGCATTCGTCCATGCAGAACGGAGAGAAAACGATGCCTTTATACCTTAAAGGAACAGTATGTATGTTACCATAAGAGACGTCAAAAACGTAAACACAATGCCTATAAACTTCTAAGACTTGAAAACTACCAAGCCAGCTAAGTGACATTAGTGAAAAGATTCTTACTACCTTACTTCCTAGTCATCGAATTTACAGGATGAATAAAGTCTCTCATTCAAGTTTTCTAGGGGATTCAACTATTCCTAAGTAACTAACCTTCAGCATACTGTCTTTTAGACAAGTCTAAATAAAAAGTAGGTCACATTTTGAGTAGTTGGGATAAAACAAGTACCTGTATTACCGGAAATATGAAAATAAATTAAAAAAAACTCCACGTCTTACTAAAGTGAATCTAAACCTAAATAGAATGTTCATATTTTGACTTCAGATAGGATAACGTTTCTTAGTCAAATTTTCTTATGTATAACCTTGATTTGTTGAGAAAAGGAATGGTAATCTAGTTTGTAGAATAAAATTACATAAAAAATGGACAGTTTTTGTAAGAATTCTCGGAACGGGTTGATTCCAGTTAGTGTATAATTATAAACCAGAGAGCAGTTGGACAACTAGATGATTCTAATATTGAACTCTTCAACAATGCGCACTCACAAATCTATCGTAAGAAAATATATTCAGGTCTCGTGGTGGTCGCCTACCTATTAGAATCAGCGGATTAGCGTCAAATGGTGAGCGTGTTTAAACTTCAACCATTTCGTGATAGAACGTAATAGTCATTTAACGACATTAGTGACAATGACCTACTTTACTCCAGACATGTCATGACCGCCTAAAGAAGCGAAGGACCCTTGTTTTAGATGGTACCTCGAATGATGACCATCTCTGACGAATATAACTGACAAATATACATATATCTTTACCGAAATTGAAAAAATTAGATTAACGCACACAAATAAAGTGAAAATGGTGCAAGCAAACACTCATGAACAAAAATAGAATTAGTATTACTGAAAATACAATGCCCATTGTTAGGAAATACGGTCATAGAAAAAATGTGTTACGCTCACACACACACACACACATGGGTTTACTTACCAAACAAGAAAACAACACTTAGGAACTTCAAGGTACAGCAACAATACAAAAAACGAACGTTAAATAAACAAAAAGTGACTAGGTAACATGAAGATATGAATAAACAAATGTAAACAGATTAAGAAACTATAAAACGAATTAGAAATTCAGTTGAATTGTGACTAACAGTGAAATCGATGAGGCGTGCTTTCTTTAATTTAGAATTCGTCCAAACTTACTGATACTTGTAACTAACCGCTAAGAATGCACATACTCCAAAAGAGACAAAGTAAAACCAACCTTCAATATCAACAATCGGAAAGCTACGTATGACAATGATCTGTTAATTTTTCTACCATAAATTATTATTTTCGTAACCATTCACACCTTAATTTATTATAGCCTTTTGTAATGTGGCCGTTCATTTTCATTGGTTGCTTTAACTTGCACAATACTATATATATATATAATTATCTTTTCTTGGAACGAGAAGCTCACTTGGAAATACCGTCTTGCTCTATATATTAAGGTGTAGCAGTCTGTTGGTTAAATATCTTTCAGTATAAAACCGTTAAGTGTAGGAGATTTGCTATATATTAGAGACACATCGAGTCGTTCAGATTTCGGAACCCAATTAACTAATTGTTAGGTCGGACCACAAAGAAGCGTAACAAACTTTCAGAACTGTGTTTGCGAACACTATTTCATTTATTCGAACTGTCTGTAATGTTAACATTTTGTTTTTATTATTGTTACGCTCCACTTGCCCTATCCTCCCGTTTAGCATAATTACTGTTATTATATTGTCTCTTGTTATGGACTACAGTCAATTAGTTGTGTACAAGTTGTTCCAATTCACTACCACTATTCCCCTCGTTCTGTATTCATGTTAATTTTCTAATTGGTTTGCTGTGTGGTCTGACTTTATGTATATATAAAAGAATGCTTGAAAAATAGATTCGATTCGATTCGATTCTGTCTGGCTGACCTATTGGCTTGCATTCTTCTTATTTCGGCTTGGGACTAAGTGGGCACAGAGCAGACGCGCAATAACCGACTAGGCACTAGCGATTGGCACTCATCCATCCAATCTCCCATTTTTTTTACGACATAACACTAATGCAATTAAAAAATTATAACAAAGGATCCAACTATCTCGTGGATTACAAAGAAAATTAAAAAAAGATCAAAAGTTCTGAGACAAAAACAAGTCTCAATTAATATTTCTATGTTAAGAAAGAATATTAGAGAGTTTGAATTAGTGAATTGCATACGATTTGTTAAGTACTACGAAGAAGACATCGATTGTCTATGCTTCCCAGTGAGGCAGATAACATTATATCAATTATTGTCCAACTCAAGTCAGACAAACAGTGAACATTTGTAGGTCTCTGATCACGAAAATACCAACATATTCAGCCACACATTACTCGACTGTAATTGCTTATTCAGGTTAATCTGTTAAACTGATATGATTTGTTTTATAAACATTTAAAGGGAGCATCAGGATCGCAAGTTCACCTGCTGACGCGTAACAACTAGAAGGATATCTATATATAAGGTTTCTTAACGATAGACAACTGCACAACCCAATAAATTTAGTTCTCTTTAAATGAGTCAAAATATGAATAAAGTCTTCCTCTATTGATAAACTGAACGTTCCATACAATCATGCCATTAAACAATATGGGACCTGAAAAAAAACTGTTTGTAATAGTACAAGTTGTTACATTACGCATAAGAATACTGAGAGAAAATTAACAAGGTGAAAATACTAAAAGTCTAAGAAAAAGTATACAAAAGGAACAGATACAAAGCGAAATAAATACAGCATTAGCAATTATACTATCATTTGAAAAATTCTCAAAAAACAAGATGAATACCTGCTAAATTTGCACTCCCATTTTGTAGTCCAGTAACAGCTTTTTGTATTGTAAAGTTCAAATCAATAGGATTCATAAATTTCTGATTATATGGTTCACAATACCAACTACTTTCACTATCAGTTTCAGCAGAACATATAGGTAAATGATAAAGATGAACACCTTTATTCTGTTTAATGTAGAAGAAATGAAGACAAAATAAAAGTAATTCAGTAAGTATTTATATTGGGCACATTACACTAATATTTTGTCAAGTGATGGCTTAGTGGTTAAACCATCTTATGAATTTTAATTGGTAGATCGCGAGTTAGAATACCATCCCACTAATTTTGGTTTGTGATGTCGAGTATTATAGCTAGCTTTAAGCTGAACACACAGGGTCTGAATTCAGTACAAAAGTAAATAAATCAGTACACTCCTATTCCGGATTAATAGAGGAGTAAGTGAAGAAATGGTTAGTGGGGCCAAAGCAAAGACATGAAATTACACCCTGGAAACATCCACAGTTATTCTGAAATGTGCGAGAAGGTTCAAACTGTGTGATTTCAGGCGCTAAGTGACACAGTTCAGAACGGACAGCAGTATCGCAAATATAATTCCTTCTTTATGTTCTAGATTTCAAGATCTAATGTTGATTGACACTATATTGATTGATCTCACTTGTCTAGTTGTTAATAATCACTGGTAATGCCGCCATTAATCCAGTTTCTTTAAAAAAAATGTAAAGTTGAGCAAGCAACACTATTTCCAGCAAATTAACTAACAGCACTAGTCAACTTGAATACTTTGTTGCTGACAGTTTTGCGGATGAGTTATAAAATTAGATAAAATGAATAAATATGTATTAGACAGTAAAACACAGTACGATTCGGATCGTGAGCACAAACTCATATATATGACCAAAAGACTAAGTCCAAACCCTGCACAACTTATGCAATGCGATAAGATTGGTAATTCACAGTTTGGAACTTGAAATGTCTACACAAAAAGCGAAATATGCATATCCTTGTTTTTCCATGGTTGTTTTTATTTTACATCTTCCAGTAATCATACTTTTCTTATAATTTTGATGCTTTAAGTTAATGGACAATTATCTTTTTTAACCTTTAAATCGTTGTACGACCCCCTATGACACATTTCTTAAGTATTTCATATGATTGATTGTCTATTTTTTTATTTTTACTAAATCCTTGTAACAGATTATTTTGTTGGGAAGGTAATTTTCCTTTCTTTTTCAAGGATACAAATTTTCTTGCTACAATTAGTCTAAACAATTGAAATTAGAAAGAACGAAACGAATCTCACTTGTTTGACGCCGGTTTCCCAAATACTTTCAGCCCGTGAGCGAATGGGCTTGTTATTGACAGTTGTAAGCCCATTAAATGTTGTTGGTAGAATAACTCCATGATCAATGGGATGACGGCCTGTTAAAAAAACCATATAATTTAGTCTACAGTGTCAAAATAATAAAAAGATTGACTAATTATATATTATAAACAATAACATTACAGTATTGTCATTATGCCTTCGCAACTACCGGGGAACAACCATTTAAATCATGCACTAAATAGTTGTGTCAACAGGTCGTAAGTTCTAGTCTAACTCCACCTACCTATATTTGAGCAGCCAGATGGCATCACTATCTCTCACACAAAACTAGTATGGCTCAAATATAGCTAGAATTAATAAAGAAGTAAGTCATAAACAATTAAGGTACTGAACGAAGCCATTAATAATAAGCAAAATAAACCTTTAACTACTTCCCTCATAAGTATGTATACACGTACGTAAGTAAAACATAAAACCTGACAGATTCGGTTGTGAACCCTCATCGACTGATTTGCCACCTTTCCCTAGTATTTTGTCAACAGTCAGGATTACAATATTGAGTTGTTTATTATTTAATATTTTACTCATGCATCTTCCAATTGTATTGATTTTACTATGTGTAGTTGGTTATTTTAGACACAATATAAAATCAGTAGGTAATAGATTCACACCGAAACTCACATATCACACTTCGACCAGACAGCCAATAGTGTGATTGATAGTATGGAATGCATAAATATCTGTAAGTGATTTCTGAGCTCTAACAAGGGAAATTTAAACTAAATAGGATGTGTTTTTAGCAAATTTGGAAGGTGGATAGCACTGGAACCCAAGAAGTCCAAGATGAAACGCGAAACCAGGGTTCTACTACTAACCACATACCAGCTTTACTAAAAACCTGTAGCTAAACACTAATATAAAGGTAAACCACTGAAGATGTACATATGTACATATGGCCTATAGATAACTTTTAAAACAATTTCTTTATATTGTTGATTCAGTTTAGGGCTTAGCAGCAGAAAACGGCGTAAACTTTCTGTCTCTAGAACGTAAATCGATATAATTAGTACAAGAATATATAATCCATGGTGTTATGTCGGACCACTAATGAAAAGCGAAAAACTTCCAGAACTATGTTTTAGAGAACTAATTCATTTATTCTGGTCTTTAGTAATTTAAACATTACATTTCTATTATTGTTACGTTCATCTTACCCTATCCTCCCGTTGTTATTATATTGTCTCTTATTATGGACTACAAATAATTAGTTGTGTACAGGTTGTCCCTATTTATTACCACTATTTCCTTAGTTCTGCATTAATGTTAGTTTCCTAATTGGTTGACTGCGTAGTCTGATTTTGTGTATATATAAAGGGATTATTGAAATACAATTCAATTCTGTCTGATTGGCTTATCAATCGTTGTTTTTCTCCATTCCGGATTGGGGACTGGTAGTAGCGGTGCAGACATGTTCGTACACTGATTGGGAATTATCAAGGGTATTGTGTATTTTCACAATACATGACAATTGGCGACGGGGCTTAAAGTAAATCCAACTTACTCAGTCATTGGTCATAAAGTCTATGACATAAATCGTAAAACATAACACATAGTTAAGAAAAAGATAGAAAGCATATTTGTCGATCAATGGTGAGGAGTGCATCAAAATGAATCACTACAAGGAGCACTCAAGTTCATAAAAAGAGTAAAGTTTTGTGATAGACCATTAAACAAAGATAGTTTTCCACCAAGATTAGGCTAATCTCAAGTGATTGGCGCTT
The DNA here is from genome assembly GCA_025215515.1 of Schistosoma japonicum. Lineage (NCBI taxonomy): Eukaryota > Metazoa > Platyhelminthes > Trematoda > Strigeidida > Schistosomatidae > Schistosoma > Schistosoma japonicum. Next base: position 11,549,462 of record CM046063.1, on the reverse strand, counting down.
AACTTAATATTATTGATCAGGTTAAGTATGTACATAATTGGCAAATAGAGACTGATTAATTGCAGTTCATAACATTAACGATGAGAAGATTAAAAGCCTTACGTTTCCAAACAAGATACAGCACAAATGCCATACACTTACCTGTAAATAATGAATAAATATTGGGATAACATTCTGCCGGAAATACAGGAGTGACACGTTCCAAATATGCACCATGTTTTTGTAGTCGTTTAAATCCGAATTCACTGGTATTATTTTCTAAATGACTAGCTATTACATCCCATCGTAGTCCATCAATTAGAAGAACTAGTAAACGAGATGTAGTGGAGTTAGACAAATCATAGTCTAAGTTAGGCATTATCGCTACTGAAGTTTTGATGTTGAATAAATAAACTAAGATGTACAAAAATATGTATGTATTCATACTGAGAAACTGAAAAAGAAGTACAAAAGAATATAAAAAGAAATGGTGGAATTCAGCAATGATATGTTGCTTTAAAAACAGAACTATTTAGTGTATAAATTGGAGTATATTTTTACGGTTGCAATTATTATAAATACAATTTAATTAATTCATCACTAACAGCTGAAGGTGTCAAAACACCTAAATCTGTTATAAGATAATTTATGTAACATGGACTTGTATAGTCGACTCGAGGCATCTTTTGTTCAATTACAGAAACTCTCTGTGCTTCAACAGCAGCCCATACTGTTTTCATTTCTGGGAAGACGCATTTATTCTCATCGTCATCATCATCATTTGGGAAGTAGTAACAGTTGCTTTTATCTCTTAAATTAAACAGAGGTGATGGTGATGATAATGATTTATATTCATGATCAGATGACCATTTGAATTCATCAGGTATATGCCGTTGGTCAAGAGGATAACACCGCATAAATTTGAAAGACTCAGCTAACACATATACTGGTTTACCCAATGAGGATGCCGTCATTGCAATTAGTGAGGAGCCAAGTATATTTAATATTCCACCACTTTCCACTACAGCTTCAGCACCTAGAACAACAAAATCAACTTGCGGCATCAAATAGGCAAGTGAATTGTCTGGAACAAGTGTACAGGAAATTTTAAGTTTAGCTAAGGCTTTTGTCATTTTCGCTCCCAAACCGTTAGGTGAGCATGTTGTCACATAACAATGAAGACGTTTATGAGCAGATGCAGCATATGCTAGTGCAGCAAGAACAACTCGAGAGTAAGAATGTAAGAATATTACTGAACCATTAGGGATGTAATTTAAAAAGTTTTCTGCGATTTTCCGTCTACACGAACCGACCTGTAACAGGATAGAAAACATCATTATTATCAATAGCGAAATATGTAACGAAATATAGACATTTAAAAGACGATTGCCGGTCAAATTACACAATAATAATGTGTAAGTACATACTAAGTTGTAACATGAATACCATTATGGCTTGTGGTATCACCAGAAGAGGAAAACGAAAATAGATATGGTCATGTATTAGCTACTATTCACGACGATTAAGAATTGAAGTTATCAACTGTTTCGCCCAATCATGCAACAAGGAAAGGATAGCTGAGCAGAAAAGCTAGTGATGGTAGTAAAACAACAAACAAATATAAGTATCAAATCGGATTAATAGTATTACTGTGACCACTTGGAAATAACAGGTTATACATTTATTATAAGGCAAAGCTAGTGTTTAGCACAGTGATATACCCATAGTAAATTGTTCTGAGCTTTCTGGAAGACAATAACGTTAGTGAAGCTATGTGAAGGAAGAATAAGGTTAAGATAAACATTTTATGAAAATGTACTGTAGTGTAGGAGATTTATTGAATGGACATAATCTATAGTAGCATAATGTGGAAGATAATTTAGTAGTAAAAAAAACCTCATTCGAATAAATTATTATCATTATTAAATGGCAATTATAAATTTTACAAGAATTAGACCCTTCATAATACAGAGTATGATTTTCTACTAATCATAGTAAGTTGAAAAGCTATTCGAAATAAATCTACAAACAGAGAAAGACAAACAGCTGTGACGTGGGGATTTTAACGAAACAGGTACCTATGTACAAATTAAATATTGAATTATGTTGCAGTCATTGAGGATCCGGAGGACGAATCGGCTTAATACTATCCAAAAGAAATTATGTGAAACCTCTGGAAAGTAAGTCATTTGCTGTGCATGATAAACCTGTGGATACAGAAACGTATGACGTTAGTTGAGGCAAAAGATAAATAAAGTAACTTGGAGATAAAAAAAGAGTTACATTAGTCAGTGAATTTAATTATTATTAGTTATAGCCGAGGCTTTTTTCAGTCAATCTGGGAAACGCTAATAGTTCCTAAAATGTAATCAGTGTAGAACCAACCTAAGTCTCAACATCATATTAGCACGTGTCGAAAATTTCACATAAGTACACTCATAAACTAACTCTACCCTTTCAAATTTCAAATATTACCATTCTCGTTTCCTACTCATATCTGCTTATACCAATATACATAGATTTGTGTCACCCCTGATATACACGACATATACGAAATCCGAACAATCGTTGTTTTTAACTTTGTAACTTGTAATTGATTGGACCTATTCTGTATTATTTAAATTCATATTAATTTGACCCAGTTATTTACTCGTTCCCTGAATAGGTGACTTAAGCTAAAGCTGAAAATATAAGGGACTATATTTTTTCTACATTCGGATTTTGCAAATATACTACTAATTATAAACAAACCAAACTAATACTCCAGTTATTTAAAATAGTCAACTCTTAATAAAGTTATTAATAAAAACAAGTCAGATGTAGAGAAAATAGGTTGAAGCAAAAGTAGGGTCACTTATAACATTTTTATGACTGTTTATAACAATAAGTGCAGCAAGGTTAGAACTTGTGGCCTATTGGTTTAAAATCGAGTGTTTTAACAACCAAGTTACCATTAGATTTTACTAATGTAACAATTACAGATTGAAATCACACTAACAATCCAAAGTAAACACCATATTACAAAGAAATGGTATCAACTCATTATTTTTCTTCTGGTTACCGACGAATAAGTTCTACTAAGAAACGCAGATTGCAAAACCTCACTGCTTCGTACAATTTTTGGATCGCACTAAATACAGTGCTACTAGTTTGAAGGTGTTACTACAATCAGTCACTGCTTCACACCATACTTATTATTTACCTGTACCAATAGCTGTCTAAAGTGTTTTCTTTCAAATACTTGTGCTAAACTTATAATGAAAATAACGTAACATGAGCTTTGTTGATTGAAATCTACGCACACACGATGTTGAGTAAAATCAAGTGACACTCGGATTGCCACTTAAAAAGAAACCGGGTATCGGTGTAGTCAGATAGTAATATATAACTTTATCAGCGTTTCTCATTCTAAAATAAAGTGTAGGCAGTTAAAGATGTCTGCTTTCCGTGGACCAGCCATGCATGGTTAGTCCTACCCAACATGTTGGGTAGCATGTGCATCAACTATCAAAATACTCGACATACATTATATGAAAATCAAATGGTAAAGCATATAGACATCAAAAAACTTCTTACATAACAATGAACATGTTCAAATAAAACCAAAATTAACGTAGACGATGTAAAAGTAGAACATTCAGAACAGTTAAACAGATGCAGGAAAGATAAAACACTTTATTAGATAACTAGATAGGACTTCTGACGGTTAGAATTGGTGGTTATGTAAATCCATAATTATTTTAGCCTACGTTTGAGTGAAACAAGCCTAACAACTCCGGCAAATTATAGAGGGGGCTGGCTTGCAAATTAGAGGACTCCAACGACTGTAAGTAAACCTTAGTGCACGAAACCTTCAAAATGTACTAAGTGCGAAGATTAGTACAAAAAAGCGATGACGTGTAATAACATAACATCCTCACCTGACAAGACAACACAAACGCAAACCAAAATAGCCCAACACCATATCTGCCTATATTTGGGCCACTAAGAGTTATTCTCAGACTGTATACGGTAATTGAAAATGACTGCCACCCACTTGCGTTACGATTTGTAATCAACAAGATACGCCATAGAAACTCGAATTACAGCGTTTAGATAACATTTTCTTTAAATTTGAGTTCTAATCTTTATAGATGTTGGTCTACGCGGAAAATATAAATGGAATGAAAGCTACAACAGACAAGTGTTCGAACTAAGAATACTGAAAACTACATTAAATGTTTTGCCCTAACCTTTCATATTGTACGCCGGCTTTTGAAAAGCTGGCTATTAAGGGTAATTAACTAGGGAAAATTTCAGTGGATGAACGCTTACTAGTACGTCAACTAGAAACCACGTGGTTTCTGAAATACTTAACAGAAGAAACACTTCAAATTACTTGGTTGTCAGAAAAGTACATTCTATAGGCCTGTAAATAAATAGATCACTAGTCACTCAATAGTGAGGCGAGTCACCAGTAAATATTAATTCACTGGCTGCATAGTTTATGAAGAAAAACATTACACTCGCCTTTCTAATGAATATTTGGGCCCTCTCTGAAAGAACTCTTTTGCACTCATCAAAACTAACGGTGTCCAGTGTTGTCAACGTAATAAAACGCTGAAATAATTCGCAGGCTGATATAACAGAGAGATTGCTAACTCCCTCTTTCCACATACGTTCTATGGTTGCATTCATTACATCGTAAAGACCTTGAACCGTCGTAACATCGGAACATTCATGAAGTTTTGCAAGAACTTCGATTGCAACTACAGCTTCTGATTTATCTGGATTTTCCTGACACAGAACTTCGAACTGTCTCACCAAATCCTGTATTTGACATGTTGTCATGCTCCAAGGACGTTCATGCTGACCTTTAACATCCTTCAATTCCTCAATGAAAACATGATTATCTTGATTCCATAAAGTTAAACCTAAGTTTTGTGTTTGAAGAAATCGCAGTTATTTGTTTGCTCGAATTGTACAAGGATTGATAATAAATACTAGTATCATATTTTTAGAACCGGCAGAGTCTTAGTTAAAATGTATATTAATATTTCGAATAGAACATCTCTCTTCTACACTAAGTATAGAAATTCAAATGGCCTTTTTAAGGACAGTATTACTATTATGTCTTATTATTAGATTACCAGAATCAGTTGGAGTTTCACGATCTATATACATATTGTACGTCCGAAAGTTCACTTCGCATCTGAAGTAGATACTGTAGAGGTAAATAACCCCCCCCCCAAAATAAATAGTTGCATAGGCTCTAGACATTGATGCTGACCAAGTTTGTTTTAGCAGACACAACTGGTTGAAAGCGTGCGGTCACGCATCACTACCAGATCACAAATCAAACCACCGTGGGTTGAATCTCTCCCTAGTTTGCCAGCCTAGACGTCGCTATCCCATTGAAGCTCTGTTTGCAATCAAGTATAATTTCTTTTCCATTCCTTATGTGCCTACTGATTTCTTCTCACTCGAAAGAATGGATCCAACCGGTTGAAGTGGCTCTGGTTTTACGACAAGCGTAACTTGTTCATATACCCGGGTACACTTCATTGGTGAACCCGACGTGATCTGTACACGGTCATTTCTGTGAGTTCGTTCCTTTTTATAGTATTTAGCAGAGTAGTATTGGTGTTTTTTAGTTTTTTCCCGCATATTTTACAGTATATTTGTATTTGCATGCATTACTATTTTAATAATGTCCGATCAGAATCTTAAGCTTATTAGGATTAAAACCCCTACGCCTCCAAGCTTTCAGCTCATTCCTTCTTGGGCAGATAATGTAGAAGCTTGGTTCTGCTACGCAGAAGCGGAATTTAGAGACCACGGCGTGACAGATCCACGCGTTCAATTTCTGAAGGTTGTAAGGTCACTTCCGCGTGAATTGAACAGGTACTTCACGCCTTCTTTTTTCAGACACGACGGCCTAGAACCTTACGAACAACTCAAAAGATCATTTTTCAAACGTGAAGACTTTTCCGACAGACAACGTCTCGACGAGTTATTTCACACCATTGAGTTTGGTAGCGGTTCAGCGACGGAAATATTATCGCGTATGAAAGAGGTGATTGGTCAACACACTTATGACGAATGTCTCTCCCGTCAGCTCTTCCTATCAAAACTCCCACAACAAGTGCGAGCAGCATTGGTAACATTTAACAACAACCCAGTAGGTGAACTAGCTTTATTTGCTGATCGAATTCTAGAGATCATCAAAACTCACCACAATGAAGTTTATTCCGTTACAGAAAAACCACTTAAGACCGAAAACGAAATAACCAGATTGTTCAATACTCTTTCTCGTTTCCTCGATCTACAGGAACAACGCCGACCAAGCAATCTTCGACGACGAAGGTAATCGCGCAGAAGATCTTCATCTTGACCTCGACGAAGGAAAAATTCACACTGGTGTCGGTACCACAATACCTGTGGCAAGGACTCACAGAAATGCAGAGACCCCTCTTGTTTCCCTAGCCACAAATCCACTGTTGATGCCGCCGGCACGCGTTAGCGGCAACCGTAGCCGGTGGAAACAGCCGCCTGTTATTCATCACTGATGTGGTAACATTTAATTAGCCCTTATTTTAGGCAAATACTTGACAAGTATCCAGACCTGAATAAGGCGACGTCGTAGTTATCATGTGTAAACAGCAATGTTACACATCACATCACGACTACAGGTTAACCTGTATTCTCCAAAGCACGCCGACTAGCACCCGAAAAACAAAGGATTGCGTAAAACGAATTCGATCGTATGATTGGCCTGGGAATAATCAGCCCATCCAGTAGCCCACAGTCGTCTCCATTACATACGATCCCGAAGAAAGAGAATAATGATTGGCGTCCCACTGGTGATTACCGACGTCTTAACGTGCAAACTACGCCTGATTGTTACCCTTTACTACACATCCACGACCTAACAGCCACGTTGAAGGGAATGACATTATTTTTAAAAGTCGACCTAATAAAGGCGTACAATCAAATACAGATGGCCAAAAATGACATACCCAAAACGGCTATTGTAACCCCATTTGGCCTTTATGAATTCCTCCAAATGCCCTTCTGTTCGAGGAATGCAGCACAAACATTCCAGCGTTTCATCGACGACGTGTTCTGCGGGCTTGACTATGTCCATGCATATGTCGACAACTGCTTGATAGCAAGCCCAGTTGGGGAAACACATATGAAACATCTAGACACAGCTTTTAGAAGACGGCAGCAATACTGAGTTACCATTAATATACAGAAATGCCAAATCAAAACAACTTCGTTGGACTTCCTGGGGCATACTATTGATGCTAATGGTATACAGCCTCAAAAACACAAGGTCGCTGCTATTCTGGAGTATCCGGAACAAACCACCACTAAGCAGTTACGAGTTTTCAACGGATTGATAAGTTTCTACAGTCGAATTATCCCCAACTGTGCATCTATTGTTAAACCACTAACGGATCAGCTTCGTGGGAATAAAAAGGTGGTCACAATGGATTCAGAATCAAAGAAAGCTTTCGTTGCAACTAGAGACAATAGCCAATATATCTACGCTAGCACACTACAATACTGAAGCTCTCGTCAGCATTGCGGTCGACGCTTCTGACCTAGCCATTGGCGCAGTTTTGCAACAACGGATTGGCCAAGCTTGGCAACCTTTGGAATTCTTCTCAAGACGATTAAACGACACTGAATCGAGATACAGCACTTTTGAACGTGAACTACTAGCCATATACTGTGCTGTACGATATTTGCAACATTCCATCGAAGGCCGGGAATTTACAATATTCACCGACCATAAACCACTGACGTTTTCGATGAAGTCATCTTCAGATGAGTGCTCTCCACGAGAGTCGCGTCATCTTGACTATATCTCCCAATTCTCTACGGACATACGACATATATCGGGAGCTAACAATGTAGTTGCTGACGCCGTATCGAGAATACATTCCTTGAATCGTACCCAGGAAATCGACCTTGATGAACTAGCTCGACTTCAAAGTGAAGACATTGATTTTCATCACGAGTTAGCCACTACAACGCTCCAACTGCAAACTAAAACGATCGGAAAAAATAAGAGCACTTTGATTTGTAATTCTTCTACCGGTACAGCCCGTCCAGTCGTCCCCAGGAGTTATCGACGAATTATCTTCGACACATTGCAGAACCTTTCTCATCCTGGAATTCGTGGTACGAGTAAACTGATTGCTGAGAGGTTCTGCTAGCCGAAGATGAATAAGGATATCAAAGAATGGGCGCACACTTGCATGGCCTGCCAGAAGAACAAAGTAATTCAACATAATAAATGCCCCCTAGGCACCTTCTCAGCTCCTGACGCCTTATTCGACCACGTCCACCTTGGTTTTGTAGGACCATTACCAGAATCAAATGGATTTTCTTATCTTTCGACATGCGTGAACCGATTTACACGCTGGCCAGAAGCGATCCACTCAAAGACATCACTATCAAAATGGTTGCTCGTGCTTTCGTCGAACGATGGGTAGCAAAATTTGTTGACCATCTACAGAAACAACAGACCGTGGACGTCAGTTTGAATCTGGATTGTTTCACGCTCTGGTCAAACTTCCTAGAAATACGCGTTTCAGGACGACCGCCTACCACCCACAATCTAACGGTTTGGTAGAAAGATTTCATCGACAACTGAAAGCATCACTTTCAGCTTCAAACATCCCTCAGTTGATCGACGCTTTACCACTAGTGTTACTTTAGACTCGCAGCACGGTAAAAGATGTTGGATGCAGTGTTGCCGAATCAGTCTACGGAACGACTCTTCGACAGTCTCAGAGCAGCCTACCTAGAAGGTAAACCTTTAAGTGTCGAATTTTCCACAACACCCGCAAAACTTGACATGAACGAAGTCACCACGCCTCAAGCAAAGACCAACACGCAAGTAGAAATATAGAAGAGCTCCATAACGCCGAGAGCTACGCGTTCTGGTAGAAATGTACGATTTCCAGAACACCTAAACGAATACTATGTCTACTAATTTCCTCCCGATTCCCACTACCTACGTACGTATAACAGTTTCTTTTTGTTGTCCTGAAAATAAATAATAGTAACGGGAATAAAGAAATAAATAAAATCGATAAAACCATTATTACTATTTTAAATTTACGGTATGCATTTTATAAATTTTCGTGTTTAAAAAAAGCGTTTGTTTATTTGTCATCGGTGTTCAACAAGTATTTCTAGACGCATTGAGCTAAAAATTATTTTTTCGTATACAAAATGCAGAGATTTACATTTTTTTCCCATTTGACTTCCAGGCCGTCTGAAAACGAACAGAATAACGTGAAAGTAAAAAGGATTTATTATGTACAAATATTTTGTGCAATAACACCATAGCGTAAGGACTGACGTCCAGAGGCTGCACAACATCGCAAGCCATCGAAGGAACGATTACAAATGTCTAACGTATTGGGTTTTATCCTTTGGCTGGTATGTCTTAGGGTCCTCACGAACCCATTAGGGGGAGAGTGAGCTGTAGCGGTAAATAACCCCCCCCCCCAAAATAAATAGTTGCATAGGCTCTAGACATTGATGCTGACCATGTTTGTTTTAGCGGATAAGACTAGTTGAAGGCGCGTGGTCACGCACCACCACCAGATCACAAATCAAACCACCGTGGGTAGAATCTCTCCCTAGTTTGCCAGCCTAGACGTCGCTATCCCATTGAAGCTCTGTTTGCAATCAAGTATAATTTCTTTTCCATCCTTATGTGCCTACTGATTTCTTCTCACTCGAAAGAATGGATCCAACCGATAGAAGTGGCTCTGGTTTTACGACAAGCGTAACTTGGTCATATAACCGGGTACACTTCATTACTTATTATTTGAATTTCATCTGGATTCAAATATAATGAACGCAACGTTTGCAACATTTTTTATTCTAGTCTAGAATTTGTTCGCGAATGGCTCGCAATATTTTGGAGCCTTCAAAGATTCTAGCAACTTTGCGATCTCTTGTATACATACTATCTAAATCCTTGAAATTAGTAAATTTGCGTCAAGGTTTAATGTTTATCAGTACTACCAATAGTTGAACGTTTGCCGGCAACACTTTAGTTGTTGATTGTGCTGGCCTAAACGTGGTGTCCACATTGTTAATGAATCCATAAAAATCACATGATAGGTAGGTGTACACAACATTGACTTAGAGTTATGTATCTTCGTGGGAGCTAAATATGGAATTGATATTATGTGTTAATGCTAAAAAATACAAATAAGATCTGATGTAATGAAATGAAGCTAAACGCCACTACCAACAAGGTAAATGACATACAGAGTGACTGGCAATGAAACTAAATTAGTACAATAACTATCATAAATTTACTAGAATGTTTTACATGAATTGCATCATAAATAAAAAATTAGTGTCTAAATGCTGAAATAGTGTGTTAGACCTGAGAAAATAGGAATATGTAGGAGCATGAACTATTTGTTGTTAATTCTAATAGTTTGCATGGACGACGGTTCAAAGAAAGTGAATATTCAGCGTTTAGGCACGTTCCGTTCTATTTAAAAAAAGAAACAATAATCTTTGGTAATAAACCTTTATTTCGTATCGTGGGCAGAAGACAGTTGGAGCGGGATGCTAGTCATTCAAACACACAATCTCTCTTAACATTCAATACAAGATAATAGGAAACATAATCCCCATAAAGAATAAGGAAGGAAATGAATACTTAAGCCTTCTTATTTTCGTGTATACATAAGTTATGAAGTCAACTCCTAACTAGTCAACTTAAGTCGCTACATTAGCTTCCTCCCACAATCGACTTCCATAGGAAGGTCAGTTCGATCAACTTAACTAATAAAATTATCGTAGTTTTGCCACTGTAGCTCAATAGATAATCGCTAGCACATCTAGCACCTGATATCAGATCAATGGTAAACAGTCTGTTAGTATTCGACGATGCAACTTGGATTATATTTACTTTCAGTACTGGTTATCGCATTTGTAGCGTTTACATTCTCCCACAAATGATAATTAGATACTTTGACCTAACCTCCTATTGGTGACCAAAGATTGGAAAATAACAGAGTAAGAAGATGAAACAAGAATATCTGAGGAAGTACCGCGAGCGGGCTACCCAACGCTATGTTGGTGAGGTACGATTTTCCCATGCCCAGTCCGGTTATCAGGTGTTTACTCAGCTGCCTGTTGAGTCGCCCTCAAGTCGAAATGAAAGAAGAATCTACTTCGAAAAAATTTGTTGAAACTCCATCACACCTAAAGAATCGCTCCACTGTTTGTATAAAAAGTAAAAGTTCAAAAATAATATGTACAGTTATGATTGATAAATCTTCGTTTCTACGTAAGTGTCCGGTTTCCAGACTGGTTGGGAACCTGAAAGATAAAAAACATGGTGTATATATCTGTGCATGCAAATACTACTACTACTACATACGCCTGTTACCCCTCTCGAAGGAGCATAGGCCGCTCACCAGTATTCTCCATTCAACTCTGTCCTGAGCAATCCTTTCCAGCTGTCTCCAGTTACTTTTCATCCTTTTTATGTCTGCTTCCAGTTCTCGACGCGGGGTGTTCTTTGGCCTTCCTCTTTTCCGTTTTCCAACAGGATTCCAAGTTAGTGCTTGTCGCGTGATACAGTCCGATGATTTCCGCAATGTATGTCCTATCCATTTCCAACGTCGTTTCCTGATTTCCTCTTCAGCTGGAAGTTGATTTGTTCTTTTCCAAAGTAGGCTGTTGCTGATAGTTTCCGGCCAACAGACATTCAATATTCTACGTAGACAGTTGTTGATAAATACCTGTACTCTCCTGAGGATGTTTGCAGTAGTTCCCCACGTCTCAGCTCCATACAGAAGAACTGACTTGACGTTCGAGTTGAAGAGTCTAACTTTGAGATTGGTAGACAGTTGTTTGGAGTCCCATACATTTTTCAACTGTAGGAATGCTGCCCTTGCTTTGCCGATCCTTGCCCTTACATCTGCATCGGATCCTCCTTGTTCATCGATGATGCTCCCCAGGTATGTAAAGGTATCCACTTCTTCCAGGGTTTCACCATCAAGTTCAATTAGGTCGGTGCTCTCGGTGTTGAATTTGAGGATCTTGCTCTTTCCCTTATGTATGTTCAGGCCTATTGATGCTGAGGTTGCTGCTACTTTGGTTGTCTTTACTTGCATTTGCTGTTGTGTATGAGATAGAAGTGCTAAATCATCCGCGAAGTCCATATCATCAAGTTGCATCCTACTTGTCCATTGAATCCCGTGCTTCTCCCCAGATGTAGAGGTTTTCATGATCCAATCGACCACTAGGAGGAAGAGGAAGGGCGAGAGCAGACAGCCTTGTCTGACACCGGTTCTTACTGAGAATGCATTTGTCAGTTGTCCTCCATGCACAATTTTGCACTGTAGTCCGTCGTAAGAATTCTGGATGAGGTTGACGAGTTTCTGTGGTATACCGTAGTGTCGAAGAAGTTTCCACAATGATCTCCTGTCTACGCTGTCAAACGCCTTCTCATAGTCGATGAAGTTGATGTACAGTGACGAGTTCCATTCAATTGATTGTTCAACGATGATGCGTAGTGTTGCGATTTGGTCTGTGCATGACCGATCCTTACGGAAACCAGCCTGTTGATCTCGAAGTTGAGCATCCACTGAATCTTTCATTCTGTTCAACAACACTCTGTTGAAGACTTTCCCTGGTACTGACAACAGTGTGATTCCTCTGTAGTTCTCGCATTTGCTCGAATCCCCTTTCTTTGTTATCTTGATAAGGTATCCTTCTTTCCAGTCTGCCGGCACCTGTTCTTCCTCCCAGATCCTCTTGAATAAAACGTGGAGCATCCTCGCCGTTATGTCTATATCTGACTTGAGTGCTTCGGCTGGTATATTGTCAGGTCCTGCTGCTTTCCCACTTTTGATCTGTCTGATGGCTATCTTGATTTCCTCCATCGTTGGTGGATTGACATCAATCGGGAGATCTGTAGATGCTGCTTCGATGTCTGGTGGGTTCGGTGGAGCTGGTCTATTCAAGAGTTCCTCAAAATGTTCTACCCATCTGTCTCTTTGTTCTTGAATCTCGGTGATTAGCTTGCCTTCTTTGTTCCTGACCGGTCGCTCTGGTTTACTATATTTCCCTGCCAGTTTCTTCGTTGTGTCGTATAGCTGTTTCATATTTCCTTCTCTTGCAGCTTTCCCCGCTGTCGTTGCAAGGCCTTCGATATACTTCCGTCTGTCGGCTCTAATGCTCTTCCTAACTTGTTTATTTGCTTCTGTGTATTCATTTTGTGCCTTGATTTTTTCTGCTCTAGTTCGGCTGTTGTTGATTTCTGCCTTCTTGTTCCTCCTTTGTTGAATTTTGCTCAGGGTCTCTGTGGAAATCCATTCCTTATGATGGTAGTTCTTGCAGCCCAGAGCCTCTTGACAAGTTGAAGTTAGTGCCTCTTTGATTCTTTTCCAGTTGTCCTCCATAGTGGTTTCTTCCTCGTTCAGCAGATCTTGTAAGGCTTGGAACCTGTTGTTGAGAGTTATTTTAAATTCCTTGAGTTTGTCAGTATCCCGAAGAGAGGCTGTATTGAACCGTTGTAATGCTGTCGCTCCAGTTATCCATTGCTTCTTTAGCTTCAGCTTCATTTTGGCAACCACTAGGTGGTGGTCTGAAGCTACATCAGCTCCTCTCCTGGTTCTCACATCTTCCATTGATCTTCTGAATTTTTTATTGATGCATATATGATCAATTTGATTCTCTGTACTATGATCCGGTGAGATCCATGTAGCCTTGTGTATACGTTTGTGAGGGAATATTGTACCACCTATAACCATTTTGTTGAAAGCGCAAAGATTTGTAAATCTTTCACCATTTTCATTTTTTTCTCCCAGTCTTTGTCGTCCCATGATGTCTTCGTAACCGGTGTTGTCCATTTCGACTTTGGCATTTAGGTCCCCCATCAGGATTGTCAGATCCTTTCCTGGACACTTCGTTATAATTGACTGAAGCCTATCATAAAACTGATCTTTGTCCTCGTCGTTGCCGTCGTTGGTGGGTGCATAACACTGGATGATATTCATTGTAATCCCCTTCTTCATTGTCTTAAAGGATGCTTTGAGGATCCTGGGTCCATGTGGTTCCCATCCTACAAGTGCATTGCGCGCTTTCTTAGACAGCATAAGAGCAACTCCTTGGGTGTGTGGGGCATTTTCCTCTTCGTGCCCGGAATATAGTAGCACTTCTCCCGTGGCTAATGTTTTCTGTCTAGTTTCAGTCCAATGCGTTTCGCTGATCCCGAGCACAGTTAAATTGTATCTCTTCATTTCTGCTGCTATCTGGCTGATCTTCCCTGTCTTCCACATTGTCCAAACATTCCATGTACCTATAAAAATTTTTGCTCTGGTCATTAGAAGGGGTGGCATCGACCGCATGACTTCCGAAGAATCTCGGCTTTCATCATGAAGCGTCATATAGGTTCCTTCTACTTCCAGGGCAGAGTTTAAATGGTAAAGTTTGTTTATTCTGGTTAGCGTTTTTTTAGCAAACTTGTAGTTTTACGGGATAGGGGTGCTAGCCCTATGCCCAACCCTCCTCCTTTACCTGGGCTTGGGACCGGCAACAACCCTAGAAGAGCTGCGGGCGGAGTTTGTGCATGCAAATGCATTAACAAAAATATATAAGTGCTTGAACTTGCCAGGAGTCAGACCGAATAGGAGACCTTGAACATGTGACAACCGCCTTTTATGACTGAGTTCGTAACGGTGGGTACTGATAGTAACCGTTAAGATGGAAAATTATAGTAAATACTTAGAAAAAAACGAATTACCGAGAACATAAGAGTGCTTAGGCTCATTAGGTTAAGGATATAATCTGCGTTTTAAAGATTACCCCTCGATGTGTGGTAAGTATGCAAGTCATAGTGAAGTTGTATCTTCTAAAGTCAACTAATAAATGAGTAGATTCTAATCTTACAAGTGTGTAAGTTCTTATAAACTATTAAAAAATCAAGAAAATATACTAACAAAATCTAAAATTTTAGACATGACTTATGTTACTACAGTTGGAAAATGCTAGAGATAATGTTGGCGTTTAATAACTTACTGTAGTTAGCTTAGTGCTATTTATATCTTGTAACAAAAACAATTAGAACTAAAGACAGTCGAATCACTATGGAATATTATATGTTTTCTGAAAATAACACGCTTTTTCGTAGTAGTATGTTTTCGTATCAAGTTATTAAAAATGTAAAATGGTTTTAGTATTAGTCTAAGTAAAAAAAACATACATGTTAAATAGTGGTGTGTTAAGTAAACTAACTTGCAAAAACAGTGAAACTCGCCTGGGTTGTTTTCGGAATTCATCGTTATTGTCAAAGTTCATTGTGTTATTTATGGTAAATATTGTCTACTAATAGTGAGGAACCTAGAAAAATGATTAGTTCCACAGGCAAAACTTGCTCACAACACTCACCTGAATTAAAGATTCTCTGTTCTTTAGTGCCTTACATCCGTTGATAGGTTTGCGGCTTATAGTACTCAACGGATTGTTTAAGAATATATTGTTTGAGTATAATTTATTTTGTACATACAAAAAAAATTGACTATATCGTTCATATATCAAAAGATAAAGTCCGCGTGGAAGTGTGTAGAATAATACTTAGGACTACTACTAATTATTAATAATACTACTTCGACAACGTCGATATAGGACAACAAGAAAAATACTGTTTATTCTATTTAATTTTTTAATATACATCTACAAACTCGAGATTTCAGAAATTACGTGATTACCTTTTAGACTGAACTAAAAACGTGGGCATCCCTGCCTGGATAATCGGTTGTGCCCATCTAACACTTAGCCACTTTAACAGCCTTAACGTTTTCTCTTTTTAATTCCGTGGTTGTTTGGTCGGGCAAGTGATCTGACAACACGTATGGGGGTTCATTATCTAGATAAACCGGTTTTAGCCTATCGATACTTACTGAGTCGATATTTCTTTGTTTATGAATTACAAAATATTTAGGTTTTCTTGCAATAACTTTAAATAGACCTTAAAAAGTAGGGCTAAGTGGTGCTTCTATTTTGTCACATCTTATCCAGACGTGTGAACAGTTGCTTAGATCCTTAGATAAAAATGTTGCTCGTGACTGTTCACGAGTGTTAATTGGCTTAAGTTTGGACATTTGGTCCCGTAGTTGATCTGCATTAGTTTCTAAATCGAGTGTTTTACTGTCAGTGTGAGGGTTAATAACCTCACCTGGTAGTCTAGGAGTGGTCCCAAAGACTGATTCTACTGCTGAACATTGTGAGTGAGTTTCTACAGCTGTTCGGATTCCCAACATAACTAATGGCAGGAATTCTCTCCACTGATTGGGGTTTGAATGAGATATAAGATCGGTCTTTAGTTGACGATGGAACCGTACTACCATCCCATTAGCTTGAGGGTTATATGAGGTGGAACGTATTCTGTTGGAGCCTAGAAGTTTAGTTTAGTTGTTGAATAGCTCAGATTCAAACTGCGCTCCTCTGTCCAGTTGTTATTGTTATAGGGTGTACCAAAAATGGTCACCCAGTTCTGCATGAACGCTTTAGCCACTGTTTCGGCTGTGATGTCCGTGATTGGAACGGCTATAGGAAACATTGTGAACCTATCTATACATGTAAATAGATACGTGAAACCATTTGAACGTGGTAAAGGCCCTACTAAGTCGATATGGACATGTGCGAAACGTGCATCCAATTGAGGAAAACGTCCAATGGGTGAATTTGTGTGTCGGTTAACTTTTGATTGTTGACACGCCGAACACCCTCTAACCCATTTAAGTACATCCTTCTGAAGATTTGGCCATATTTATCTGGCACTGATTAGTTTAGTCGAAGATTTCACTCCAGGGTGAGACAATGAATGAAAGTTACTAAATACTAATCGTCACAAATTTTTAGGAACAAAAGGTCGAGACACCGCCTTCGTTGTGTCACAGCAAATCATAACATCTTCCATAGATGACGAAAGCTGTTTTAGTTTGAGACTAGAGCTTTTAGTTGACAGTAGGTTTTGTAATCCTTGGCCATTTTCCTGGCTGTCTCTCAAAGTCTCAGAATTTACTGTAGACTGCTGTATTATATTCATTTCTAATCTAGACAATGCTTCTGCCGCCTGATTGTCTTGACCTTTTACGTGACGTATATCACTAGTGAACTATGATCTGTAGTCGAGGCTTCAGACTTATCAAGGTGAGTATTTATCGGCTTTCGCTTTTAATACATTTGTTAACGGTTTATGATCTGCATAAACTGTGAATTCCCTGCCTTCGAGCATGTCCCGGAAATGGTTGATGGTTAGGTAGATTGCGAGGAGTTCTCGACCGAAGGTAGAATATCTCGTCTCTGTTGGAGCGAGTTTCTTGAAGAAGAATGCGAATCGGTTTCCAGGCGTTTTTAACTAATTGGTTAAGAGTACCGCCTACAGCTTTGTCAGACGCATCTACCATCAAAGCGAATGGGTAATGAGAATTTGGGTAAGTTAATGTAGCTGTTCGAGCAAGTTTATCCTTTAACTGGTTAATAGCTTCGACAGCCTCAGAGGTTAACTTGAATTCCTTCGGTTTTCCTTTGAGCAAATCCGTCAATGGTTGCATTAAATGTGCACAACCGGGTATGAATCTGCGATAAAAATTTATTAAACCTAGAAAACTTCGAAGTTGTGTTAGAGAGCTTGGTATAGGGTATTGTTTAATAGTGTCTACCTCTTGTTTGATTGGTGTTATTCCTTCACGGCTTGTGGTATGCCCAAGGGATTCTAGTGTTTCTACACCGAAAACACACTTTGATGAATGTTAATGCCATTTTGATTTAATCGTCCCAACACTGCTCTCACATGTTGTTCATGTGATTTCAAGTCCGAGCTAGCAGCCAGTATATCATCTATGTACTCCTGTGCAAACTGGCATATCCCGAAGTAGATTATCCATAAACCTTTGGAATATTTGCGCCGCGTTCCGTAGGCCGAATGGCATGCGTACAAACTAGAATAATACAAAAGGTGTTGTGATAGCTGTCTTCGGAATATCTTCGTCAGCTACTGGAATATTGTCGATTTTAGTCGATTTTAGTAAGCACCTTCATATCCTGTAAACCTTTCGTAAAGTCTTGGACATGTGGAATTGGGTACCTGTCTAGTACCGTTCGACGGTTAAGGGCTCTGTAATCCCAGCATAGTCTCTAATCGTCATTATTTTTCTTTGGAAACATATCCAAAGGAGATTCCTGCTGGCTATCAGATGGACGTATTATGTCCAGCTGTAGCATGTAATCGAATTCCGCTCTAGCTATTTTAAGCTTATCAGGTACTAATCTCATGGGCCTAGCGAAAACAGGTGCACCTTCCGTTTTGATTATATGACATACTTTTAACTTACTTTTGGAAGGTTGAGGGTTTGGTCTTGCTAGGTTTGGAAATTCCGCGAGTATATCCTGGAACTTTTCCGTTGTTACTGGGGGAGTTTGTATTAAATTTAGACATGTGATGTAACTTTCTGTGCCTTTTGTATATTTCGAAGTTTCTGTTAATGTCAAACTTTGTGTTTCAGTGTCAACTAGAAATTCATACCTCTCTAAGAAATCCATAACTAATATTGCTTGATCTAGATCGGCTACAAGGAAATTGTCTTCTAAACCCCAAAATCTAGAGTCAACGTTTTCTGCCCAAACGTCGCGATTTTAGTCTTTTTGGCAGCTTGAAGTGTAACTGAGGAAGTTTCTCGACCCAGCTCGCTTTTATTCTTAGGAATGATACTAAGTGCAGCACCAGTATCTACCAAAAAGTTCAAGCCTGAATTTCTATCTCTAACGTAAAGTAAGTGACTGTTTAGGCACCCCCCCCTCAGTTGTCGCAACCTGTGGAGAGGTTATTCGTTTCCCTGGTTCTTCGAAGTCTGTTTGGGCCAGGCGCATGGTTGGTTGCATCTGGTCGATTGAGCACCGAATTTCCAGTGATACCACCAAAATTGTCTAGATTGTCTGGACCCGTGTGACCTGTTCCGTGATTTTGATCTCGGTCGTTGTGGTGACCTGCCCCTATCTCTATGACTAGTCTGCATCTTGCTGACAGCCTCTGTTAGACTTTTAACACTCGCAATCAGTTGTGCTATGACTGGATCATTTGTTGGTTCCGCCTTTTGAGTAAGATGTATCATACGTGATGCGGTTGGGGGACCTCTTTCCATTATCTGGTCCGCAATCCGTGCTAAATAAGATAGAGAGGTGTCAGGATCTTGTGCGTCCAAACAGTGTTGAACGTAGCATGGGAGAGCTTGTATCCATCCTTGTTTTAGAACTGCTTGATCCACTGTGTTGTCACCCACTGAAGCTTGAAGATGACGCAAAAACTGTGATGGTGACCTATCACCTAATGTTTCTTCCGGGAAAAGCCTTTGAATTCTTTGTCCGTCTGATAATGATAGACGATTCATTATCTCTTGTCTTAGGATGGTGTATGGCTGTGGTGTTGGTGGACGTAAAATCAAGTCACGGACTTTTTTGGCTAATGAGGGAGGTAGGACTGAACATAGGTTTCGATAGCGAACTCCTTCAGATCTAATATTGTGTCTCGTGAGATAATGCTCTAGCTGAGCAAACCACAACTCAGGATAATTACGATCGAATTCCGGAAGTCGGACTTATGTAGTCATAACGGTGTCTATGTCTACTGCTGACATATTTTCCAGGCTTTTGTGTGGAATTGAGTTTGACATGTTATGAACAATATAATAATGTAACAAAAACGGAAAAATAATGAATCTAATAGTAGTACCTAACGATAAAATTGAAATACGATATATAAATGCGGTGACACTCTTAGCCTTTAACAAACTTTATTTAAAAGATGTCAGGCCCCCTATTGCAACCTTGATGCTTTCGGAAACCTAAATGGAATAACGGTCACTGAGTAAGACTTTCACCAAATCTGTAGTATTTAAAAAGCATAAAAATACATTACATCTGTTTTTTGAGTGTCATGATCAATCCATCTCCAAATTTTCTAGACTGTCATTTCTATAGGGTCGTTCTTCCTTAGGTACCAGTCATCAATGACAGTTATCCACCAGATTGTTGGCATTGTTACCCACTGATAGAGTAAATCTATTGTTAAAAGCAGCCCAGTATGACTATGACATCAGTCAATACGAGCGTATATATACGCTAGTCGCTCAACCAATAAGATCTATAATCCGGACGCGATTCCAATGTCTAAGCAATAATTTAATATTAAATAACATATGTGGCGTAACTACGTGTGTCAGCCATTCAATACAATCATTTTTTCACAAATGGGTTTGAAAACTAAACAATAGCTTCTGTCCATATAGTGAGCTTACTTTTTTCCAAAAGGTTCGACATACATAAAACAAGCACAGAATGATGGAAGCGCTTGAGAACTCTTCGTTTAGAGCATGAAGTTGTTCAGATGTATAGCCAAAAGTAAAAGTGGTTGTTTTTGACATGTTACCTACCATATTTCTGAACGACTGAATAATCCGCTTTACATCTGTTCGTTTTTCGCTTGTTGTCAATGCGAATAATACAGTTCACTCTGTGCCAAAACTATCAGTTATTACGAACTGATACAAAGGCCACCTATTAATTTTAGTAAAAAAACATTGAATAAAACATAGTCCATTTTGTTGGTTTTATATGTTGAGTCTATGCCAACAACCTCTGAGAACTTTCCATAAAGACTTATTATATCGTTCAGTGCAAAGACATTTTTTAAAACATTACCACTATCTCGAAAAACCTCAACTTTCCCTAATTGTACTTGAACGTCATATAATGTCATTAGAATTATTAATACCTGAACAATTTACACATACACGAATCTTAGGTTCATAAACCTTCATTCTTATATTTCTAATATCACTGTGAGGGAGGACTTCACCAAGTTCTGTATACGCCAAATCCATAACTTCCAACGGATCCTTGTTTCTCGCGAACAAATGTTAAGAAAAACTACACTCACTATCTCACAAGAATCGAGACAGAATTTTGGCGTAATATTCGGCGGTGTAGTCTTAATTTGGATTATAAATCAACACTATAGCATGTCGACACATTTTCAAGCTAATCTCACATTTCTGAATCGGACGCTGTAGAAAGTCTAAATTAATTCTTAATTCATTAATTTTTATTAATATTTGCCCAGCAAATACAATACTTATTACCTTATGAAATTCTCTCAGACACGGCATGAAATTTTCCTGGATTCTAGATCTTTTAGAAAGCATAACGTTGTGGAATATTCGACCACTATTTAGCATTATGTCTGCGTAAGCACCATGGTGTTTTTCATGGCTGGAATTGTCAAGCATTGATTGTCTGAATCCAAAACAAGAGAATTTAAACATAAGACTGAAACCATCGACAAAATTTGTAAGGTGTCACTGTGAAATCGCCATAGATCCATTGTTGATTGACCTTCAAGTTTTCAGTCACCCCACCACCCAATCCACATCATCAGTCGATGCCAGTGGATCCTTATCATCGCAATTATCTAATGTGACTGTGGAATTTCAATTGACGAATTCTTACCATATATAGGAATGAGATTTGCCAAGTGCTCATGAGTATATATATACTTTGCTTTTCTATTTATATAGATAGATTTAAAGCGCACCCCGGTATATGCTGAAGTTACATTTGTCGTACAACCTGAGCAACTTCTAGAGATTGAACCCACTCTTAAGATTGAGAAGAAATCAGAAAGCAATGAAGGATGGAAGAGAAGTCATATTTGATCGCAAGTGTAGGAGTGTCTATGAGATAGCAAAGTCTGGGCTGGTGAACTAGAACGAGAGATGCTTCCCAAGATGTGTCGTGATCTTTGACTGTGCACCTTCAATCACTCGTATCCACTAAAACAAATAGAGCCAGCATCAATGTCGAGAGCTTATGCAACTGTTTATTTTAGGAATTACTTACCGCTTTATCGTCCATCAAATTTAATAAGATCTTATTGTATAAAGTATTGAACATTGTTTGTTTAGTTGCATAAGGCGAATTATCGTTACGATGCTAACCAAGGCGCAACACTCAGAAACCTTCATTTCCAACTTTCCCGCTTTATTCTCCCATTTCTACTTTTGTTCTACGTATCCTCTAAATGTTCCCATTGTAGCCTATCTTATTTACCCTTTATATCCTAACACTTCCCGATTATTTTCCATTTCTTGTCAGCTTGAAATGAGTTTCGAGTAATAGTATAGTTTTTCCTGGGCGCCACAGTTGAAGACATCGATTATGTTATATTTTGCGTAAACTAAAAATAAACTATTCACTTACACATCAAATTAATACTACTTCTTCTATGAATCGCATGTTTTCTGAATGTGTAAACATAATCTTTTACTTCTACAAAGTAAGACTTTTCATCACATGACTGTACAGTCGTGGTTCAATTCATTATTTGTGATGCATGAACGTCTCGACGTATTCGGTCAATACAGTAAGCGACTAATAGTTGGAAATATGTAGGAAATTTCAGCAGCCGTAAAAATTTTAAAAGTCAATGGACTTTGAATGACGGGTGGGATGTGTTTAAAAGCCAACTACGTGGGAATGGGGTTGCTTGGGTGGGGGGAATTCGTCTGTTTGAGGGACATTTTGGAGGGCATGTTTAGCAATGTGTTGGGAAGATTTCAAGGAAAAATCACCTTCCAGCCTTAGGGAACAGGCTTGTTATTTCCCCATTGTCTTATTAAAATGTCTCCAAAGTCAATTGCTAGTGGAAATTAAGGCATCATATGTAGGGTGCGTAGGTCTAACATGCATAAAAAAGTAAACCCAGATAAATTTATCAGACAGCAAAGACGTAATCTGCAATACTAGTCATTTAATCCTATTAAAAAGAAGTATACAGAATAAAAGTTATTGATGGGAATAAGATACAGTCTAAATAAAATCATCATGTTGAAGTAGAAAATGATGCACAACCACCCTTGCAATAAAGAATGTCACTAACGATCTGTGATTCGGACGACTGAATGGGACGGGATTGCAAGTAGTCCGGCTTAGTGGTTTTCGTCTGCTCTTATGTTAATGAAATAAGTTAATCAACGATAAGGTAAGGCTACAATAACAAACAACGAGGATTTACAGAATGGAGTTAGACAGTGACATTCTGTAACGTTAATGTTATACTAGGTTAGTTAAATATGTTTCATGATAGCACAATCTGTCGACGTTAAAATCAGAAACAATGCCATTACTAGTAAACTTGGATAATAGCCGGTTTTTTTTAATAATTTGAATTATTACGGAGTTTAAAGAGAATATGCGTCCCGATTACCGAACGTAATACACTTACTTGTTTTTGCCTTTCAGGACTATGAATTTACACACAGAGAATAATTAAAAGGCCTCACATCAAGTTACAGTGGCTGGGACAATATAGCTAAAATTTTTCAAGACAGATACTCAGGAAGACGATTATTTAGCCGACATCTTTTTCGAAGACATTACTACGCTCTATTATTCTGAAAAAAATTGCTGTATTTTAACTGCAGTCAATTTTCGTAATTGTGTATCTACAAATCCAGGATTATATTACTACTTATGTGGCTACTTAACGTCATTTTCGGTAAATGTACAGCACTGAATTATTGTTATAATGTATAAAGTATCCATTCGTCTACCGTTAGTTCCAGTTGTCTTAGTTTGCTATGATAAGGTTTTATGTATGTGAGCTATTAATACGACGGGCTTTAGCAAGACTCCATACTATGGGTAGATCATCAGAGGCCTTGGGTAAGAGAAAGCACTTAGAGCCAGCAGACATAGAGACGGTACACAGGGTTAAAGTATCGGGGATATACAACTTGACAAATGACCGCAATTTAGACTGCAGAACATGATATATTACACTAAGAGTATTTTATATATCAATCATCATAAATTCTAACCTAAGTGAACACTGTGACTTTAAGAAAGAGCTCCAATATGTTGTGTGTAGGTACATCGATTCGCTTCCTAATAGCATTGTTTAGATACATACTGGATTCGACGTCAATCCTAGCATTCTACGAGACAATGAAGTCCATAACATAGCTGCTGAGTTATGTTTACTACTCGATGCATCTTAGGAGGCTAGAGAGAAAATTGTAGTCTATCGACATTAGATCAAACTCTAAGATGATATCGAGCAGACTATGATCGCAAACTTCCCTATCCCTTATGTGTACACTATTTCATATCTCGTTCGTTAAATAGCACCACGGTGGAATACTCAGCAATCAATCTTACGTGCAGTAAGTTTTTGTTATATTGAGCGGTTCAGGAAAAACTTGGAACAGTTTTAGTAAGACTGTTTCAGTTAATTAGGTTTATTACTACTATCTCCCTTATTTTGCATTGATGTTAATTTTGTAATTGGTTGACTGCGTGATCAGGTTATGAGTATATATATAAGAGTGCTTAAAATACGCTTCGATTTGTGTTTGGTTCATCGGATTGTATTCTTGTTATTCTGACTTGGGACATCGATTAGACCGTCGTATTTGTCATTGGTTGCTGTTATTTCGTGCACACATGGTCATATAAATTAGCTAGTTGTACGTCGCAGTTGATAAACCTCGATAGTGAAATTCTGCGTATCACTGACGCGGAAACAGATTACCCGATGTCAGGTAATGTATTACTGGCTAATTGTAAGCTTTCGAAATAACACTACAGATTATCTCAAACTAAGAAACAATGACATGCAAAGGTTGGTTAGACATCTGATCAGAAATGAGAACCGTGCTATTAGTAGCTGCGAGCATCAAATCCGTTTAGGGAACTATCAATAAGAGATTTTGGGAGAAAAAATTGGAAAGAAGATTGGCAAATGAAGAATTGCAGTGAATTTGTAAACTTCCTGTTCCGCGTAACTATTTGCAATAATCAGCAAAATACTCAGAAACAGCAGATGACATAAGGAGATTAGTTGAGGATGTCTTACTTCGTACTTTCGACCAATATTATGTGCAGCAAATGCTATGGTCAAGTACGAAAAATAAGCATGGTATCAGACATTCGTGTAGTAGTATGATAATAATAAGAAACCTCGATTCGGCGTTGGTTATAGGTGGTACAATATTCCCCCACAAACGCATACACAAGGCTACATGGATCTCACCGGATCATACTACAGAGAATCAAATTGATCATATATGCATCAATAAAAAATTCAGAAGATCAATGGAAGATGTGAGAACCAGGAGAGGAGCTGATGTAGCTTCAGACCACCACCTAGTGGTTGCCAAAATGAAGCTGAAGCTGAAGAACCAATGGATAACTGGAGCAACAGCATTAAAACGGTTCAATACAGCCTCTCTTCGGGATACTGACAAACTCAAGGAATTTAAAATAACTCTCAACAACAGGTTCCAAGCCTTACAAGATCTGCTGAACGAGGAAGAAACCACTATGGAGGACAACTGGAAAAGAATCAAAGAGGCACTAACTTCAACTTGTCAAGAGGCTCTGGGCTGCAAGAACTACCATCATAAGGAATGGATTTCCACAGAGACCCTGAGCAAAATTCAACAAAGGAGGAACAAGAAGGCAGAAATCAACAACAGCCGAACTAGAGCAGAAAAAATCAAGGCACAAAATGAATACACAGAAGCAAATAAACAAGTTAAGAAGAGCATTAGAGCCGACAGACGGAAGTATATCGAAGGCCTTGCAACGACAGCGGGGAAAGCTGCAAGAGAAGGAAATATGAAACAGCTATACGACACAACGAAGAAACTAACGGGGAAATATAGTAAACCAGAGCGACCGGTCAGGAACAAAGAAGGCAAGCTAATCACCGAGATTCAAGAACAAAGAGACAGATGGGTAGAACATTTTGAGGAACTCTTGAATAGACCAGCTCCATCGAACCCACCAGACATCGAAGCAGCATCTACAGATCTCCCGATTGATGTCAATCCACCAACGATGGAAGAAATCAAGATAGCCATCAGACAGATCAAAAGTGGGAAAGCAGCAGGACCTGACAATATACCAGCCGAAGCACTCAAGTCAGATATAGACATAACGGCGAGGATGCTCCACGTTTTATTCAAGAGGATCTGGGAGGAAGAACAGGTGCCGGCAGACTGGAAAGAAGGATACCTTATCAAGATAACAAAGAAAGGGGATTCGAGCAAATGCGAGAACTACAGAGGAATCACACTGTTGTCAGTACCAGGGAAAGTCTTCAACAGAGTGTTGTTGAACAGAATGAAAGATTCAGTGGATGCTCAACTTCGAGATCAACAGGCTGGTTTCCGTAAGGATCGGTCATGCACAGACCAAATCGCAACACTACGCATCATCGTTGAACAATCAATTGAATGGAACTCGTCACTGTACATCAACTTCATCGACTATGAGAAGGCGTTTGACAGCGTAGACAGGAGATCATTGTGGAAACTTCTTCGACACTACGGTATACCACAGAAACTCGTCAACCTCATCCAGAATTCTTACGACGGACTACAGTGCAAAATTGTGCATGGAGGACAACTGACAAATGCATTCTCAGTAAGAACCGGTGTCAGACAAGGCTGTCTGCTCTCGCCCTTCCTCTTCCTCCTAGTGGTCGATTGGATCATGAAAACCTCTACATCTGGGGAGAAGCACGGGATTCAATGGACAAGTAGGACGCAACTTGATGATATGGACTTCGCGGATGATCTAGCACTTCTATCTCATACACAACAGCAAATGCAAGTAAAGACAACCAAAGTAGCAGCAACCTCAGCATCAATAGGCCTGAACATACATAAGGGAAAGAGCAAGATCCTCAAATTCAACACCGAGAGCACCGACCTAATTGAACTTGATGGTGAAACTCTGGAAGAAGTGGATACCTTTACATACCTGGGGAGCATCATCGATGAACAAGGAGGATCCGATGCAGATGTAAGGGCAAGGATCGGCAAAGCAAGGGCAGCATTCCTACAGTTGAAAAATGTATGGGACTCCAAACAACTGTCTACCAATCTCAAAGTTAGACTCTTCAACTCGAACGTCAAGTCAGTTCTTCTGTATGGAGCTGAGACGTGGGGAACTACTGCAAACATCCTCAGGAGAGTACAGGTATTTATCAACAACTGTCTACGTAGAATATTGAATGTCTGTTGGCCGGAAACTATCAGCAACAGCCTACTTTGGAAAAGAACAAATCAACTTCCAGCTGAAGAGGAAATCAGGAAACGACGTTGGAAATGGATAGGACATACATTGCGGAAATCATCGGACTGTATCACGCGACAAGCACTAACTTGGAATCCTGTTGGAAAACGGAAAAGAGGAAGGCCAAAGAACACCCCGCGTCGAGAACTGGAAGCAGACATAAAAAGGATGAAAAGTAACTGGAGACATCTGGAAAAGATTGAAGGACAGAGTTGAATGGAGAATACTGGTGAGCGGCCTATGCTCCTTCGAGAGGGGTAACAGGCGTAAGTAAGTCGATTCGGCGTGTCTGATTTGCAGAAGATATCGTGAACCGTAAATAATGATGTGGCACACCTGGAAAAAAATCTATGGAGTCTGTTATTAGATAGTGACTGTCATATGATCAGGGTTGCATCACAGTACGATAGTGGTCTAAGCATTTCCAAGATTTCGAGACATCTGTTGACATAGGTGACCAGAGAGAAACCCATTACATCGATGGGAACTATTCGATAATTGTTAGACACCGAAAATATAAGACCTGATAAGCAGATTCCAGAGAACCTTCAGGTTGGCGGCACAGTTCCATTAGTTACATAAATGGAGATATTTGTTAGAGCCTGGGAACTGGATGCAGTCTCAGCTGACAAGTCTCGGTCGCTGATAGTCACAGTCCATAAGAAGGGATCAAGACCATGTGATTGCCACAGTGAAATAAATTTGACTAATGTGAGTAATTTCTCCCCATTGGTCATTTAATGCTTAGCAGTTGCTAAAGAACAGATTCGGGGTAGGGTGGGGAGGAGGGAACCAGGCTGGTTTCAAATCTGGATGTGAATATAGTGATTGAATATTCACACTTTTACTAGTTCTAGACTATAGATATATACTGATATCTGGGACTAAATGTATTTCTTGAAACTCAAGTGGACTTTGACACCACTGACAAGGTGGTGCAGCGGTATCGTTTGTCATTAAGTACATAAACACTACTAGTTGAACTGTTATCTTAACCTAAAACCTAAAATAGCATTCATAAGCGTTGCCCCTTTTAATTTATTTCGTTATAGATTCTTAATAAATCATATTATAATCACCTAACTTTTTAGAAACTCATCTGTTATTTATTTAAACACAAAATTTGGTAAGAAAGAGCACGAATATATGAACCACAAAAAATATAATGAAGTTATAAAGGAGAATGGTGGTCAGATTGAGATTATATAGTCCTAACTGGTGAAGATTCTGATATAATCCAGAGTATCCAGAATGCCCTGAGTTGCGGGAATGAACTATATCAAACTAATTTGATATACAGAAAATACCATAGGATAAAGACGAATCTTCACATCAGAAAATCTGTATGTAAAGTCGTCGAACTGAGGGTCTGTCACTGAGTACGCAATAATAAACCCTTAAGATTTACGTATATGTTGTTCTCGCAATGTACTAAATTCCTCCTGTCATTCAGTATATATCACCAGAAGCAAATACGAGAAATAGCTGACCTTATCTGTTAACCTGTATTGCCTTTAAACAAGGCTGTTTTAAGTAAATTCATATTTTAGCTTGATTTGCAAATGTCCATAAAATAAGTAGTTTACATAATATTTAAGTCGATAGTAGCTGCTACCATGACGTAATGACCAAGGCTTAGCTGTCGAGAACCAATAAGTCTATGTTGGTTAAAACACTTATTTCTTTAAATCTTGCCATGAAGCAGATCAGCTGATGAATAAAAGTTGTAAACTTAAGGGTTATTCTGCTTCGTTGCGTAGACTGACTATAGGGAATGAAGAGAACGAATTAACCAATCTAATTATATTGGTAATCACATGAATCCTGGTTTTCAATAAATTCTCAGTACAGGTTCAGAATGGTTGGGTGACTTTTGTCAACCGGCGGCGCAGGTGGAACACCTCTTTGTCAAACAAAGGACGCGATTACAATGCAACAGCCTGCTAAGTACTAATCTATGACTGAAAAAATAGGCTATGAAAATAGTCATACAGGCGTTTGGTCGTGTTTTGAAAGCATCAATAGGGTATCTCGGTACAGGATACTACGCAAAAATTGAAAATAAGCTAGTAGTAGAATGGGTTTTCATAGAATGAGATGATTCGGATATGTTCCGTGTGCGCCCAACCATAATCTACGCCGACGTGTATAGTTGGCTACTGCAGGAATGGGTTATGCAAAAACTAATAGCAGCCAAATCTAGGATGTGACAATCTATAAAGTCAGTGATTATTGGTCTAAGCGACATTGATAGATGCAGAGTACCTGATACAGGTCTGCAGGGTAACAATAATCAGTGGTGCAGGCGCATTCACTACATTACTTCTAGATGTTACATCTCGATCTTCAGGTGATCATTTTGGTACTTTATCTTGTCGTTCTAATGTAGCATGGCAACCTGAGTTATTGTACATATGTACCATGCTTTATGTTGTCTATGATGGGGGAAAACCACCGAAGACAAATTTTTTATCGGTCATTGGTAATCTGAGACTAAAATCGAATTGGAACACTAAGATATGAAAACAAAACTTTGTATACCACTTGAATTTCAAGTTATAAATTCAATGGATCGATCTATGTACAACGTCTAATAATGAATTTATAAAAAGTATGTAATGGAATACAACCTAGATGATGCGTTATTTTCCTTCCTGATCATGACAATCTTTTTTCGGTAAAGCTAACCCGACCATTTTGGCAGCTTCTTCTATTGTTTTCTCCTTGGTTTTATACAGTTCCACGAGCTCCTAAGAAACAAAATATACACATCCGTTTAGTATTCTGTTTTTGTTTGAAGGTGGAAGTAAGCTAACAATATATATATATATATATATATATATATATATATATATAGAGAGAGAGAGAGAGAGAGAGAGAAAGAAAGAAAGAGAGTAAAATAAAAGTGATGGCATGACTAATAATATATACTTACTGCAAGCTTCCGTTTATTCTGCAAATAATTCAGATACGTCTCAGCAAGATGAACCTTTTCGTTTTCTCTGGAACATCTTTGAGCATCGGTTAAATGATTATTCCTAAATTCTGAAATAACATACTGCATTTCAGGTGAATAACAGAAGGGCTAGACGGAGGTAAATAATTTGTGAAATGAAGATTACTTACCGCTTTTTTATCCTTTCGGTTATGTCTAAGTTCACGAAGAATACTTCGAAAAAGTTGAATTCTGGATGTCATCACGTCAATTATTTAGAAATCAGTCTAACTACAAATGTTTTATAATACAAAAAGCTAGTATTATTACAGACTTCATAAATGCAAACGTTTGATTGTAAAACATAATTTTAAAACGCTAAAATGTGGAACGTAATCAAGTTATTTTACAACTGTGTATGACTCTACATGTGTACGACTTTTTTTTAGCTCCACTGAGACCTACTAACTCCTCAATTATCAGTTATAAAAAGAACAAAACTTTATAAAAATGTGAATCGGACTTATTTATTGTAATCTTACCAGTACAACACAAATGAATACAAAGTCGTAATTTCCGTGATAAAACCAGCCTTCTAGGTGGAAAATCTGTAAAGTGTTGCTAACTGTAATGATGAAAAACAATGCCTAGAGATCCATGAATTCAGGTACAATATTGATTTTGAAAAAATGGAAGTATAGCAGTTTAGCCTAAAAACTACAGGTAGTTGTAAATGGGATCAGAAGTTCAGAAATGTGGCCTGCACAATGACTTTGAAACCAATAAATTAGTTTGCGACTAGGTTAACAATGAAAGTCATGCTGTTAAATAACGCTTAAATTTCTCCATTATTTCTCTTAGATGTGCATTCAAACTCCCTCCAAATTGTTACCTTGGGTCAATAGGTAGCTCTTCATTTGGAATTTACTTGTAGGATTAATTACTGCTAACGTTGCCAATGATGAACTTCAGCTTTACTTAGACTTTGTTAAGCAAAATTAGTGAGCTTTCTTTCCTTGAAATTTGCGTCTAGATGGTAGGAGTGTTCTTGGTTTTGGATAGTGCAGAACTCGTTATATTGTTCCTGAAACTGAAAGGAGAAACGGGTAAATTAAGAGCTAAAAATAAGAGTAACTCCTACAGTAGTTCATCAGTGCCCATAAAGTCTAGACATGTGTCCAGTCCTACACAAGAAGGAAATTCCAAAGTTTGTTGATCACGACTGCGAGAAAAAGTTAGCGCAGACTTTTGTGCGGATGCTCTTGTGTCCTATGCTGTAGAGGTATTCTCTTAGGTTTAGTCTGGATCATACAAATGATCAATTATGGTGAAAAGGACTATGGACTATACGATACATCTAGATCATATTCCCCCCTGGCCGTTTTGTGCTGAAATATCATTATACTTTAACTCATCCTATGTAGGGTCAATTTTTAGTTTAACTACCTTTTGTTTGCTTTTTTTGGATTTGCTCAAAAATAGGAATGCACTTTCAAGATAGAAAAAGAATAAGGTATAAGTTTCTCAAAGGTGAGGTGCTATTGGCATGGCTGAAGATAACTGGAGTCAGACTACCTAAGGTTCTAGACAGAAATCCTACGACTGAGTATGCCTTATCTACTGCGGTATGCCAATAGGCAAACACTCCCTGAGTGTCACAGAAGGTTATGCAAGGTCCTTTTCTGAAGTAGAAGTAACACCACAACCACTAAGCACGTACTTGTAAAATGTATCTCTACCGATCGCCACTAACATTCTACGTTTCTTAGTAGTAAAGGAAACACAGTTGTTGGAGGCACACTTGGTATCCTTTTCAAATCGTCCTGAAGGATCTTGATATTAGAATTTCCCTCCAGATCATTTTACTTATAGGACTCGTTATTCTAAATTAAGTCATTCCTAAGAGAAGTTAAGGATGAAACCTTGCAGCACTTCGTCAGTAATTACAAACCAATTAGAAAGAGCAAAGATAACTTTATCAACTGGAGACCTGTTTCTTAGGTAGTCGACTACCTAAGGGACTAGAATGACTGTGATCACATAACCATTTCAGTCAGTCAGTCAGTTACAACGTAGAACTTGGTATATGCTTACATCAGTTCAAGTTGCCATGCCTCAATTAGCAGATAGAGATTAAATTGTCTGACCAAATCCCAGAGTAGGGGAAGGTAGTAACAGAGTAAGTACTAATGTAAAGGCATAGAGATCAGAGATGAGATTTGAGATAAAAAGTGATTCAGTAAAGAGAAAATTATAATAAGCTCAGAAATTAGAATTTGGAGGAAGACAAGGAGTGGATGCACCTGCGCCATTGCAATCGATTTTGAGCCATATCACCTAAAGTCTTTAACCATTTGTTACGATCATCGTGTGGGCCCCAACCACGTAGTCTACATCTATTAACATGGCTCAGCCCAATTGTCAATGACTTCATGGATTGGTACCATGTTTACGTTTGGCCACTCCTAGCTTTCTTCCAGCCTACTCCCACAACAGACAACATTGCTCGTTTCGGTAGACGGTGGTCAGGCATACGTAACACATCCTGACCACCTCAGTTGGTGGAGTTTCACTACTTCATCAATAGACTTACCGTATTTACCAAGTACTCTATTCCTAACCCACTAATTACTTACTCGGTGGTCCTAGCAAACATAAGCAATGATCCGGAGACACCTATGATCAAATACAAGAAGCCTACAAATATCCTACATTCTTAATGGCCATGTTTCACATCCATAAAGTAAAACGGACCTGACTGCTGCACAGTAAACGCGTCCATTTTGTCAGTTAACAAATGTCTTACCTACGCCACAAGTGACGCAAGTTGGCAAAAGCCGATCGGGCCTTATGTATACGAGCCGAGATTTCATCAGACACCAGACCGTCAGGACTGTAAGGCTCTCGAGATAAGTAAAACGGTCAACACATTCAACAGTTTTGCTCCTTATCACTAACTTTAGTGCCGAATTAAGCCAGTCCTGAAGCAGCATTTTGCATTTGGATGGGAAGAATCGCATCCCAAACATGCTGACATTCATGTTTAAGGTTGTCAAAAAGTTCTGCATTTTATCAGCATCTTCACTCAGTAGAACTATATCATCTGCATATTCTTAGTCAGTAAGTTTATCTTCTGGAAGGAGGTAAACCCCAGAGAAATCAGACGATGACAATGTTAACTCTAAAAGTATATCAATGATAAAATTAAATAAAAATGGAGATAGCGGACAACCTTGACGGACACCACTAGAGCTGATCAATTTCTAAAACAATCTGCCATAAGCTCTAACACGACATGTGGTGTTCGAGTACAGAGCTTGTATTAAGGTTCATGTACTTCTCCAGTACGCCTTTCAATGATAGACATTACCACATAACCTTACGATCGATAGAGTCTAACGCCGCCTTAAGGTCAAGGAATACAGCTATTGTTGGGTGTCTGAAAGTGTGCCTATGTTCCAGAACCTGCCTAAGTGTGAATATTTGGTCTATACAACCACGTCCGGGTCTGAAACCACTTTGGTTTTCTCGAGTTTGCTCTTCACGAGCTTTAGCTAGACGTCAAAGTATTACTGAAGCTAATATTTTAGTTACTATCTTCGTTAAACTGATTTTTTGGTAATTGTCACACGAGGACTTCTGTCCTTTCTTATAGACCGGAATGGTTAGCGTTCGAGACCAGTCAGATGGGATTACGTCCAGTTCCCAAATTCTAGCCAAGATCTCAGTTAATCTCGCTGCTAAGACTGGAACACTTTCCTTAAATATATCAGAGGTTAGTCCATCTGGTCCTCCTGCTCTCCCTCGCTTTATGTTTCTTATAGCCTTCACAACCTCACTAAGACTTGAAGGACCAATGTTAATTTGCCATTCAGATTTTTTGGGGATGGTGGGCAGCAGGGATGACGCCGTGGGCCAGTTGAACTGTTCCCTAAAGTGTTCTGCCCATCGGTCTAATCTTCTGGATTGACAGTGGATAGTGGAACCATCTTTTTGGAGATAGTTTCACTTAGAGTTGGGTTTCTGATACCCAGTTCCTTGATAAGTCTGAACAGTTGCCTACTGTTACCTATTGCTACTGCCTTTTCCATCTCTTTAGCTTTCGCCACCCACCACTGCTCACAATCATTGCGTAAGCTTTTGATTAGTTTGTGTTTAAGTTGCTTACGTTCCTCATCATGTTCAGAACCAGATGGGATGTGTTGCCGAGCATCCATCAGTTCAGCAGATGCAGCTGAAATCCACTGAGTTTTCCTAACCTTTAGGTCTAGTTTATTAGTAGATATTACTGCTCTTTCAACAGCTTTTTGGATATCATTCCAGGCCAGCTCAGGTTGAGAACAGTTTACGCCGTTTACTAATTGGTTTTTTAGTTGTTCCTGGAATGTATTCTTGACTTTTTCATCATTAAGTTGAACCCTGGGGGGGATCCTTGTCATGGATCTTCTACATCCAGTGAGTCGCAGACTAATACGCGCTCGCACTAAGGCATGATCTGAGTCTAAACATGTGCTCCAAAACGAGCGGCAGTCTTCTATCGAGCCTCTCCAACGATGGCTAATAGCAATGTGGTCTATTTGAGTCCAGCGTTGGGTTGATTTCGGAGGCCGCCATGTCAACCGATGTCTTTCCTTATGCTTAAAGTTGGTGTTTGCGAGAAATAAACGCTTGTCTGAACAAAGTTGTAGTAATTGGTCGCCATTGTCTATTCGTTGAGCCTTAACACCACATGATCCACCTAGGTGCCTTTCGGTTTCATCTAGTCTACCTACTTGGGCATTAAAATCACCAGCCACTATTACTATATCAGTGCGCTTAGCTTTACATAGAAGGTCATAAAGCTTTCTGTAAAATTCATCTTTCACTTCATCTGAGTTGCAGTCAGTGGGAGCATAGGCAGAGACAACCAAGAGACAACGGCTTGTGTCCCTATCTTCATGAGTCCTTACTGTTCCATTCAGACGGACTGCACACAAGCGACTGTCTATTGTAATCTAGTCAAGGAGAGCCTGTTCAGCTTTCAAACTAAGTGCTATACCGACGCCAGCAAGGCTTCGAGTGGTAGCGGTGAGGTCCCCGGAAACACGAAGAGTGAATCGAGCCGGTTCTTTATTTTCACAAGGTGAGGTCAAGCGAATGATTATGCTTGGATTCCTGTATACGCGTCTCAGAGATGCATCAGATATCGATGGAGCGAGATTCTAGAGTCATGGCTAAGGATGCCTGTTGTCCTATTTGATATAGTGTTCGAACGTTGAAAGCTCCAATATACAACTTAGTGCGCGGTTTTAAAAGACCAGGGATAACGTTTCGTGAACTCAAATCATTAGCATTAGAGGCGCGAGGTGATATAATGATGTAAGAAGGATTAGGCATGGTGATAAGAGAGTTATTAAGAGTCGAAGATGGGATTTGGCCTCGAGCAAGATGAACTCGTGTTCTGTTAGAGGTATGAGGGTAATTTTCACTTCCTGGCTGCCCACACCATGGAAAGATATTGCTTCTTGAAGTACCTTAGACGGAAACGGGGTTAGTATTGGTCATAGTGACCTGAGAACGCGATTGCAGAGCCCAAGGGACAACTGTTCGGGGCCGATCACGCACGGCCTTATTATGGGGAGTTTTTGAAGTGTTAGCTCCGTTCTCTAGAAGGCCTTACCGCTGGAGACGGAAATCTGTGGAGTAAGGTGAGGTGTGACATTTTTAGGGTTGACCTTTTCTAACCACTTCTTCCTGTCAAGAAGGCAGCATCACTGCAGATGCTGGTTACCTAAGGGAAACACCTTACTGCTGTCACACCTCGCTGCAGTCAGCAGTACGACTTCGCCCTCAGATCTTAGGTTTCTGCCTTTGGTCTTATCTCTCACCAATAGACCTGTTGGCATGATAGGACCTTGAGGAGCATGCGTACCAGCCAATATAGCTTAGTTAGGTCATCACGTTAGGCAATCCCGACCACCACGTCAAGCTAGCAGCTACGGTCGGGATAACCATTTCAGCGAACAGCTATTAATGCTTATCGATTGCAATTTTCAGCAAAGAATTCCACTATCTACATATGGAAAGCTTTGGAGAAATCTAAAAAGGCAATAAGTACGGAATAGTTGTGCTCTACTGAGAGTTCAAATATTCCAAGCTATTAGGTTAGTTACATGACCTGCCTGGAAAACACTGCGTTGAGACGCCAATAATAGGAAATTATCAAGAAGGAAGTCACAAAGACAATCGATCATGGTTCTTCTTGCATGACTTTCGCTACTGCAAATAGCAAGGGAATTAGAAATTAGCTGGAAACCGCTACTTTATTACCTGCCTTTTAAGATGCCTCAGTATCCATTTAAAAATATGAGGCTCAAACTTTACAGTACTTGGGGTGACAAAGGAAACGATTTATTGATTGGCAACTGGTGTCGAGGCATTTGTCAGAGAGTAGTTGGAATGGAAATATTTGGCTCGTAGGTTAACAACTTCAGGAAGAGTAATGTGTATCATCAGTAAGTCCTAATTTAACAAGTTCTATCGGTTCTAATCAATACTGCACAAAAGCATGACAAAACACACTGCAACAAGTAAAACAAGTACAGGGTAGTCTGTGGTTACACTGGGACACATACACCCT
Organism: Schistosoma japonicum; assembly: GCA_025215515.1. Classification (NCBI taxonomy): domain Eukaryota; kingdom Metazoa; phylum Platyhelminthes; class Trematoda; order Strigeidida; family Schistosomatidae; genus Schistosoma; species Schistosoma japonicum. The sequence continues at coordinate 11,512,749 of CM046063.1, read as the reverse complement.
GGTAGGCCTTTAAAACAACCAATGCGCCTGTAAGTCAATAACCAATGACGCATGTTTGTATGTTTGTAATATCCAATAGCTACTAACTAGCTAATTTAAACTAATTGATTTCTTTGTGCTCACCTCTTGATTTTGAGTCTTAAGGAATCGTTCAATGTAGGTGTTCTAGCTACTTAATCATCTAATTCTCTCTAGCTTTGGCATTTGCCTTCCGCACCTGTTACTTATAAATGAATGAGTGTATGTTTAAAAGTGATGAGTTGTTGAAAACTAGCAGTCACCAAACTGCTGGATAGTTGGTTAGATAACGAAGCAATACGATGTAAACTAAAGGACAAGAACAACAGTTGAGAAAAGATGGGTGGGAAAAAATATAAAGCAGCAAAAGAGGGATAAATGATTTACGTGAGAAAAGAATAGTGATGCACGTTACAATAATGAATAGTTTGTGAGCAATGTAGAGACCTAATAGAAACGTGGTCAGCCTCAACTCTAAAAAGTGGGCGGAATTTCTATTGTACATGTACTGTTTGTCCAGCAGCTTATAAAAGTTTTCAATGAGTCGGCTGAGGTCACAGTAATCGGGAAGGGGGAGGAAGAATTACAGACGGAGGGAAATTCTAAATGAAAATTCGATCCGAGAACTCGCCGTACAATGTGCGGTCTTAGGGAAAGTGATTAGTTATAGATTACGAAGTGTCTGATGTAGTCTCAACTTAAGCTAGTTGGGTTGTACCGGATTTCGTAATCGTTATTAGGTTACTGTTTTTTTCTTCTGTAGCCGAACGAAAATAGACCTATCTCCGTAGGACTTTAGGCTGAGTCTTGTGACTCACTTAGTAGCCCGTTACTGCGCTTATCTGTCAGGCTTGAGCCTCGTTTCAGACGGGGAGGCTATGTTGTGTGCCCCGAAACATTGTCGGATATAGGTCTTGTATGTGAAGAGAAAGAGTTTAGCAGTGAGCACACCTAGCAGTCTTTAGACGAAGTGGAGCATGACATGGTCTCTGGTTGTAACACCAATCTGACAGTTATCGCCAGTATTTAATGCATTTGTCATAGTGTGATCAAGATATCTTTATGTTAGGCTACAAAAGTATTAGTGCTGTCTGTACTCCACTGATGTGCATCGTGTCATCGACTTACGATCAGGATTCGAGTTGAAACAGGCCTTGATGATATGCCTGCACACCTTTGTTACAGTGAAAGATTATCTATATTTTTACGTCCTCAGCGACAACGTTAGTTTTTCAAACGTGCATGATAAAATGGAGGAAGAATAAGAAAGCAGGATGACTCCCTAAAAGACGATTGATGAAGTTTTCTACTCTAACTATACTCCAATCACTTTGGTGAAGAATTTCGGGCTTTTATATGGTTCTGCAGCAAAATAAGTAGGCGATCACGAAAGCCTGTACTCGAGATTCCCAGCAAAACTTTATGAAGTATTTAGTCTAGTGCTCTAGAAAAGTCGAGAAATGCAATGTAGTTGGAGACTTTTGATCCAGCGGTTTGTACAGGTATTCCATTCTATAAGGGTACTCGCGTTGCATGGTCTGCTTCCTCTTAGGCCACGCTGCATTTCATAGAATATCCAGTGCCCATTAATAATCTTGCTCATTTTCCAGTCCACTAAACCTTCTAATACTCTGGTGGTACCAGAGCAAGGCAACTTGTTCATAACAAGTTATTCTTCACCTGTCTCCTGCTCGGAATTTCGGGTGAAGATGGCTTTTTGTTAATCACTCAGAACTCGTTCACTATATAGTGAGTACTAGAGTGGGTTATACACAAGCTTATATATTGCCTCTGCGCATTGCTCCATAGCAGCAAAGTAGATGTAGAAGTCAGGAACTTACGTTGACGCAATGCTTTTAGTAATTGAGCTGATAATAGAGTCCCTGAACACTAAGTAAATCTTGTTTTAGATCGAGGGTGAATCTGAAACCATGACTGACCGTAACTCTATTGTTCTTAATCAGCCCATTGACATAAAAAACACGCCGTTACACTGCAATTAATAATGGCACCACTGACAACAGGATCATTTAAAGTTTTTATACAATATCGACTTCCAACAGCAATACGGGCAACCTGCTCAGTCAATTCTAGAAACAATGCATACAATAACGGAATTCAGTCTAACTAAACAACGTTTAATAGCACCAATATCTTATCTTCCTCGACATGTGTATTTCTTTTTTTCAAGTCCCCTGATGTCAAAATTTGTCTCATCGATTTGAATTGTGTCACAAGCCAATAACAAGTACATTTCACTTTTCTGTATTTATCTAATTACGTCGACCTTACCCAAGCAGCTCTTCTGACCGATCTCCAAGTCAGTGTGAGGAAGTTATTAAATATGACTCGCAATGATTATATTTAAATAACTCCCTAACGGCCATCTATGTACAGGTGCATAACTTTCTGCATATCATAGTTGCTTTCTCAAGGTTATAATGTTTGTCTTTCTGTTAGAGAAACTGAGACGACTTTCGTTCCACATTAGGCACTCACCAATGAACATTCAGTGGCCACTGTCCATTACTGCATTTTAGTCCATGAGCTATGCCTACCATTTTTCATTATATGGGTCTTTGCCTACAAGCCGACTTTCGTTGGATGTCTGGTCGTTGAAAAGAAATGAGATGGTTTACTTTACTGTTTCGAGATGCAGCGTTACGGGATCCTAACGCAACATGTCACCTGTGGTCTAATAATTTGATAAGCTCATTTCTGTGTAATAGTGTTAGGGTGTGTTCTTTCTGATAGAAATGTTGTTTCTTCTCCATATTTGGTGCTTTTGGCTAAACCGGGGAGGATTAGACCATCGGCTCAATGAAACGTGAAGATAGTAATTAGGGGGTGGAACTCCTTGGCAATTTTCTCAGAAAAATCATGACGTTGCCTATAGATTAGCATTTTGACTGTCGTAATTTCCAGACCCATTTTTCTAATTTCACAGGCGGAGTTATAGCTTTTGATACGCCCGGACCTATGGAAACTCCAACTCTACACTCTGAACAGATTTACCAAACCAACGGGCTTAAGTGTATAAACATATAATCGTAATACTGTATTGGTACTTTGACATGAAAAACAAGGTGATTCTGTCTCTGGTGGAAGTTACATTCAAACCTGGAGTCCTATGCGGAGCGACAAATGTCATAATCATTGTTGCTACTCTTCATTCCATTTCTGAATTTCGTGGTACAACAACACTTCGTAGCTGTAAGTTTCTTTAGGATGAGTGAGTGAACGTAGAGACCTTAACACTTGGAGTTGATCTTAGTTTGTGTTTCAGTCAAACGGTGTAAGCTGGTTCTAAGTAAGTAGCCTAGGTACGGGTCACCTCTCTTCTATTTATTATCAAGAGAAAAGTGGATAAGAATCGCAGTCGTGACTTGCTGCCATATGTAGCTGTAGATCGACCTAACAGTGTTTGCGAGGTTAGCTGTTGCAGACATCAGAATTTCCCAAAAAGTAAACCTTTATGTTTTACCTTTACCAAAATGTCTAAATTAATAACTGCCCAATTCTTGGCTGCATACATTTAGATAAACTTAGTGAAGTTTTTGTCGTAGGTATATATAGTATAAGTAGGAAATGTTAAACTACAATAAATTGTCTTAAGGTTTGTTTGGTGAGCTGCAATCACTTCTAAGTGTACACCAGGAAGTAGAGAGATTCAACAACTACCTAGACCCAAGACTGGTTACTAGTCTATGGCATACCTATATGTGAGGATGTCAGATATTCAAAAGGAAACAACAGAACTCTAAGGTGCGAAATATTTGGTGTGGCAGGTTTCAAAATAGTTGATGCATGTCTTTTCACAACAGTAATTACGAATCAAGAAATAATTCATTATTTAGATGAGAGTGCCACGTCAGTATCAGTAAGTGCATGCTTGTTTATGATAAATAAAGTGTATGGATGTTGCAATCCACATGGAGAGGAAGTAGCAGAGATATAACATAATATACATTTTAAAATGGAAGCAGTTAGATTTATTTTCAAAGTAGCTAACATACCATGGTGCGACGAGGAGAAATGAACGTTGCACAGGTAGATTTAATACTTACCTTCGATGGGTGACAATCATATTTGTCGATATATGTGCTTTAATTATACGTTTAATTGTCTGGATTGTCTATTTATATAGCCTGGGGCTTATGTGGTGATGACAAAAACAGATACACACAAATGTGTGAAAAAATGTTAACACCTGATCACACACATTTCGTTTGACCTTTACACCATATTACAATACTGAAGATTCTCCAGCAGAATATGGTTGAACTTACATCTCTTATATTTTGATTGTTGCTTCTTAAAGATGCTCGAATCAGTTTACCAGATCAAACGTTGAAATTTATTTACTTTTTAATAGCTAAATTTTTTCAAATATAATCTACCTCTAATATTTGCTATACACTTGGAGTCCAATTTTTGTCAAAATAATTGTTCAAATTTGAACGAATGAACACAATCGTAATTTACGTTAATTAATTACTACGGTCAACAATTGCATCTACTTCATAATATTCCATTAAGTTAAAAATCTGTAGGCTGTCAATTTAGAGACAATAAGTGATCGTTGGTGTAAATGGTGGAGTACAAAAAGTGCCTTTCGCAGCATAGACATAAAGATGAAAATAGCAAGCTGTTTAAAAGGTACATAGTATATCTCAATATTTTCGCCAATAGGAAAAGCTAAGATTCTACTGACCCAGGAAGAAATCTATGTTACTTTCTAAGCTAACATGTATATGCATAACTCCAAACAATAAAATACACACAGTAAAGTAGATATGATGATGATAAAAGACAAAAGCGATTATGACAACGATAATAAGCCAAATAAAATCAAACAGGATATCAATGAAAAGGTGAATAGACTGTGTTATTGAGTGGGCGAGCGAGCAAGAATAGGAGAGGCGAATAATGTAGAACGAACTGATATATCATCTGTCGATTTCAGCAATGAAAACATTTTCCCGAAGTGAAAAGAGATGATAACTCAGTACATCAATATAAAGAATAACAGATGAAAGTATACTTTTTGAATTGATAAAGTAAATCTCTCAGTCTTTCTGAAAGAAGCAGATATACAGATATTGAACATAAGATAAAATAGCAGAGAACACAGGAACGTACACAAAAAAGACACAAATGACGGCCAACAAGGCGAATAAAATTATTGTTGAGATTTTGAGAATATTATACTTTTATTTGTGAGAGTTTATGACAAGGTGAGTTTTACAGATGTTAGAGCACCAACATTAAAAAACAATTTCAAAAACAGCAACCGGTCTTTAAGAAAACTCGAAAAACGCCAACAAATGCAAACCGTTATGCATGAAAATGAACAGGACAAGAAAATATAAATATGAGATAAATAGTCAATTGCAATGAGAAAACCACTGACAATAATAAATAATAATGGTGATCATAGCTAAAACAATTTTGATATATTTGACTACTTAATCACTAACACTATCTAAGCCACATGAATTCTGAATTTCGTAAAAGCAAGCACCTGCATCCGGTATTTGCTGATTCCAAACAGTGGAGGGAAGGTCCAAATCTTGTAATGGCACCCATTTGTAGCCAACACTGCGTGACATCTAACGGATAAATGAGAAAATGAAAATAATCTGAATGATTGTGAGCTGATCATAACTGATAGATAGAATCCAACAAACATGTCTTATCATATTTGGAACTTATCAGCTGAATGTACTTGGATGCCCACGTTAATGTTCACACCATGACGCAGTCTCATCTAACACTAATAGACTGAGTTTGAGTCCCAATGAGTTACTATTGTAACGTTAACATAAGTGACTGATAGTTTTTCACTGAAACTACAAGGATTAATCAGTCTATTGATCGAGAAGACAATCCATTGTGACTACGTGATGACCGCTCATCGAAGTGATTTCGCAGCCTGAAAATGATAAGTATGCACGACTGAGGAGTACTAAACACTGGCATAGCATACTGCTTTGTTCTCAACAGTTCACTGACTGACATTTGATCCTACGAAGATTATCCAAAAAAATAAAAAAATAAAGTGGTCTGGCTTAACAAACAACTCTTGTTTTTTACTGTTACGAAGTCCCAAAATATTCCTCAGAAAAGTCTATAGAGGTCCAGAAAACGCCAGGAAACGTTCCATCCAGTCAGCATTGAATAAAAACTTCACAGAAGCATCTGGAAGATATAGAATTACGTGATACTATTATAGTTGGATAAGTGGTCATAGCACTACTACATTTAGTAGGATTCTGGAACTCTTCAGAAACTCAAAGTCAGTTGTAATTCTATAAACACCTTTATTTTTTTGTACGGAAACATTACGTTGAAATAATGCGTTCATTTCGTGTTTCGCGTCTTTTTTCTGTGTTTAAGTTGCAGTGAAGATTTAATTTGGGGTTATCCGAAGAAGATAGGAAACGGATTTTGTTTCTAGTTAGCAGACTTAACAACGGCGACGGGAACAATTAGAAGCCTACATGGAGCGTCAGCAAAACAGGTGTGAACAGAACTAAATGAGAATTATGGAGACACTAATGCAGAAGATGTGTCTGTCCCAGCAAATATCCGCACCTAGTTGACTCCAAGTAACTTATACAGATTCAATCATTAACGCCATTCATGAATTTCATTTTGATAGGCTGGCTGGTATTACTTTTGACTCATGGTTCAAGAAGTATAAAAATATGTTCCACATGGGTCACTGTAGACTAAATGATGCTTTAAAAGTCAGGATGCCTTTAAGAAAACTTGGTACGGTAGAACACAAACTCTATAGTAACTTTACTCTTCCGAAGCCACAAGACATAAGTTTTGATAAAACCATTAAAAGCATGTCTCAAATCTTCGGAGAATCGTCATTTACGATCAATATCCGTTACCAATGCTTGAAGATAACAAAAGAACTAGGAGATGACTGGGTGAAACATGAAAGTATTGTGAACCGAGAATGTGAGAGGTTCAAGTTGTCGTCTATGACAGAAGACTAGTTCAAATGTCTAGGATTTGTCTGTAACCTGCACTTAAACTAGGAGGCAGATATCTAAACACGCATTCTAAGCACACTTGAACACTGCCCCAGTATTATCTTACAAGAGGTGAACAGAGAGTGCCAAAGACTATCGAATTTGAAACATGATACATTGTTGATAGAGAACAGTAGCCGACTCTTTAACGTCAACGGAGTTGAGGAGAAAGTTGTTAGCTCGCAAAACTATCCCAATGATAGCGACAAGCCCTCATCTTTATTCTATGTAGTTTGGGATTTTAAAAGGTTTTGTCTGTTTAAAATTCATCTTTGTACTACATGTCCCGGAAAAGGACACAAAGAAAGTCACCGTAAAGCTAGAAGACGCCACTATCAGCCGAAAGTATATTCGAGAAGATTTAAACCACGATCAGCCAAAGTAACAATAGCTTTTAATCGCAAAAAAGTATGTTTCGCTTAAGACTAAAGATTAACATGCTCGCCTACAGCTGGACACGGCAACTGACATCACGCTTATAAGTAGAAAAATATGGGAGAAAATCGGGAGACCAAACATCTACCCAACTGAACAATTAGCCCACTATGCATCTGGTGGAATGTTAAACAATGTTAGTGATATACTACACAGTGAAGTCATGGCCAAGCAAATAATCAAGAAAAAAGTAATATTTCGAACGAAACGTTTACCACTTGATTTGCTGGGACCTTAGTGAATAGAGAAGTTGAAGCTGACAGATTATCTCATCAACTTGATCTGCAACAACATCGAGGTTGTGGAAGTATATGATAAAAATTTGGTTCACGAATTATCAAAAAGACATAAAATAGTATTTAACGATGGTCTGGGAGAATGCAATAAATCGAGAGATACTCTCACCCTTCAACGCGGAATGAAGCCAGTATTTCAACCAGAGACCTGTGCCATACACGGCCCTCCCAATAGTCGAACAAGAATTAGAAAGAATTCAGAAAATTGGAGTAATTGAACCAGTATTTTTTTTCAGATTGGGCTGCCCAATAGTGATAGTCAAGAAATCCAACGGCAGTGACCGCCTATGTGCCAATTATTCAACTGGACTAAACGAAGCTCTAAAGCCCCAATAGTATTCTTTACCCTTGTTAGATCTTTCTACCAAACTAAACGGAGGTAGGATTTTCGCAAAGTTGGATTAATCGGAAGCTTATTTACAGATTCCAGTCGCCAATGAATGCAGAGACCTTCTTAAGATCAATACGCATAAGGGTTTATTCAGATATAACCGACTGCCGTTAAGAATTAAAACAGTGCCCTCCATATTCCAGCAAACAGTGGACACAATACTACAGGACATACCTGGTAATGCAACATACCTAGATGACATTATAATCATAGGAGCAAATAGAATCGACTTAAAAAACCCTTGACTTAGTGCTTTCACGAATTGCTGAATACGGAAATTATCAGAAATTATCTATTTACAAAATTGCAGGACCGTCGTTTCCAAGAAAAGAACTACTGCAATACTTTCGTCGGTGAGACTCCTTGAAAATTGTTGACTCGTACATCATGTTTGGCCACCAATTTGTTATCGCCAAAATTCTTCGGTATGAAGTCCTAAAACAGTTTCATACCGGGCGCCCTGGAATAAGTAAAATGAAGTCACTGGCTTGGAGTTACGCATACAAGCTATTGATGGATTGTAATATAGAAGAAAAGTGTCGTAGCAGTCGGTCCTATCTAAAGGCCGAAAAAAATCCAACTAAAGCTGAACCCTAACCATGGCCAAAACCTGACGGCCAAAAAATACATGCTGATTTTGCTGGTCCAATACACGGCAGAAACCACTTGATTGTCGTGAATGCTTTCAAAAATTGGCTGCAAGTATATAATATGTCAAGTATGACGTCAGAGGATACAATAAGAAAATTGTCAAGATTGTTTACCTGTTTCGGGGTTCCTGTTTCACGCTTTGATTTGTTTTTTTTTCGGTTTGTTAATTCAAATCCTTATATGATTAAGGGAAAGAATCCTATCTTATCAAATAATTACTACGTAGAGAACGATTATCTATTATGATAATTGTTATCGTATGTGTAGAAGTACTACAAATAGAAGTAAACAACTGTCTCTAATATTAAATTCCTAAAAACAACACGTGATACACATATGTTTCAAAAAACGTTCCTGCACATCACTTGGATTGAAAAACACGTTTATTGTATTAAAGACATATGAAGGTATGCATGAAATATGTGATATAACATGAGATGAATAAATATTTTTAAGAAAAGGTAGTTTTGTGGGACTTGTTTTTAATTTGTTATCTGTACTCGACAGAGACTAATAACGCTCTGGTATTACTGATAACTATTAATATTAAATAGCCCTTTTGTCCTGACATGTGACTCCTTGAAAGTGCATAACAACGACCCCATTAGGGTATCAAAAGCAGGATCTTCACGTCTCGCGGCGAATACTTGACTATCAGAACTGTTAGGCCAGGACATAATCGTAGAATCCCCACTGTAATTAGTTTCCGATGTAGCATGATGACCAATTGATTTTATTAGCTATAGCGGTCTCATGGTTTATGTGAACCCTGCCAATCACTTCTTACTAAAACTTTGAGAGCATCTCAAAGTAGATTATTATACTTAAAAAATCAGTTGTTTTTGTGTAGATCCGTCTTATCTGTACTTACCATAGATTGAAAGCAGGAAGTGCGAAAGTTAACACCAATGACCGGCATGGGATGATCACCGCGCTGTATGACAAATTGATGGAAGCTGAAATCAGATTATTGGACCCTGGGCTGGTGGTTCTGACAGTTAAGTGTTTGCCGCGAAATCAAAAAGCTCTGGAAGATTTGTGGGTGCGTACTGCCGTATAATTTCATCTTTGATCGCTTTCTGATATACCATGATGACCATCATCTATTACAATTGGTGAGATATCTAAGTATCGGTGATCAGGTACATTTCGAAGTCGCCAGTGGTCTGATTACAACGGTTTAATTGATAGGTTTTTATGGATATTAATTCAACTTGAGGGTTGTATTCTAATGCTTCTCAGTTCTTATTGGTACTCTAATTGAGATAAATAACCTGTGACAAACATAAGCTACAAACTAAAATAACCACCACAAAACCTATTTAATTAAATCGTAACATCTGACTAGATGACTAACATGGTATGATGAAACGACAGTTGTGCAGCAGGGAATGGTTGATAGGAAACTATAATTGATCCAGATTACGTTTCATTTGGCACTCGTCAACAAAGAATACCTGGAATTTTGAGGAAACTAATACTTCCTGGAGGATTCAGTTTACCTCATAGTCACAGCCTGAATAGCTCAGTGATAACAGTCATTTGGATAACTGTGTAGATTTCATACCTTAGGCTATTAAGTATAGGCAAAATATACTAAAATACTATCCAACAGTAGGAATATTTGAAGAAGAAATAGAATATGACAGAAATATAAATGCGTTTAAATCTTTGAGTAAAATGTCCTTACCGTACCCAGTGACTATAGTTTTCAAAACCAAACTACACAACAGAAGTAACAAACTATATCACAAAAATCATGGATAGTTGATAACTGGGTACTGGCAACTAATATAACTACACTTAGTTTAAAGCTAAGTGAATGCTTTTGAGAAATTTGGTGAAAATAATATTATGTATTCTGAACAGTAGATATCATGTCAATTAGACTTACACATCACGATTACAAAATCGAGTTCTATTGGTTAAAACACTTCTTCCTTGGGTCCAAGTATTACAGCAATTTTATCTTTTCACGACAGAAGGGGTAAAAAAAGGTCAGCTTAATAGATTCACGTTTTCACATAAGTTTCTGCCTTCAAGGTACAAAGTCAATGTATCAACAACTACTTACAAAAAGATAATGTGACCAGCCTTAGTTAGTCACTCCTCCTACCTAAACTCTGCAATTAAGCTCCCGTATTGTCAGGACAACCCATAACTGAGTTTCTCTTCCAGTAAGCCAGAGAAAAAAAACCCTCTAATGATGTGAACAGCAGGGAAGTGATTAATGCCCTTATACTTCTATCACTCATGCAAAACAGTTAAAAATAATGAAGTACAAGAAGAATAAGGGAAGATGAAATGATTCTAGAGAAAAATGTTTGCTAAATCTTAGAATTCGAATAGTTATTTTTTAATTCTCAATGTAGCCTGTGAAATGCGGCAATATCTCTAACCTAGATATAAGAACATGTAGACAGTAAAAGAGGATTTTGAACCAACAAGTGGATCACATTGACCAAAAATGTTAGCGACTTCGTCCGAAATAACTAATTAGAAGATAAAACATTGAGGTTCACAACCCTAATATAGAATGGGGCAATCTTGCAGTGCTAATGTGGTATGGCATCTTGAACCTATGGGCGTATTTGCCCGGTTCTACGTTGATGATTTTCGAACCACCCTTTTCTAAGCCCCATCCCCGTCATCACACACCGTAGTCAACAGTAAGTCAACTGTTGTTTTCCAGTTTTACCACACTCTGACCGACTTGCATGGAATAGTGACTTAAAAGCAACAAGCGTTTCAGGGTCATTACGATAAGTAGATCAGACAATCACGTCTAAAGAGCAGCTAGTCAGGATATCAAACAGTAGACTTCAGTACTTATTGAACAAATCACTCCCATAGTTTACAAAAAGAAACATATGGGAAAAAAACACTTCAGCCATTTTCATAGAATCAAAATTACCAACAGAATTTACACAATCTGCTTAACGAAATAAATAATAAAATTGTTATGTCGGACAACTAAAGAAGAGTGAAAAACTTCCTGAACTGTTTTAAAGAACTAATACATTTATTCTGGTCGTGAGTAGTGTAAACATTACATTTCAATTATTGTTACGTTCCTCTTATCCTATCCTCCCGTTTAGCATATTTACTGTTATTATATTGTCTCTTATAATGGACTACAGTTAATTAGTTGTGTACAAGTTGCCCCTAATCACTGCTATTATCTCCTTTGTTCTGTATTAATGATAGTTTCCTAATTGGTTGACTGTATGGTCTGGTTTTATGTATATATAAAGGAATGTATGAAATATAATTCGATTCTGTCTGGTTGGTTTATCGGTTCGTGTTTTTCTTATTCCGGCTTGGAGCTCAATGGGCATAGGGCATCTCATTCTCAGTCCAGGAGATTGGACCAATGGGCAGAACACTTTAGGGATCAGTTCAACTAGCCTTTAGCCACACTTAGGTTGCCCACGATCCCCAGTCATCCTGAATGGCAAATCGACTTAACTCCTCCTAGTCTTTATGAAGTTGAGAAGGCTATGGGAAATCTGAAGCGAGGTAGAGCAGCAGGTCCTGATAGGCTTACCCCTGAAATGTTTAAGGATGGTGGTCCAGTTTTAGCAGCTAGATTGACTGAAATCTTAGGTAGAATCTGGGAACTGGGCGTAATACCATCTGACTGGTCTCAATCCCTGATTGTCCCAATTTATAAGAAAGGACAAAAGTCTTCTTGTGACAATCACAGGGGAATCAGTCTGACTAATAGTTTCTAAATTGTTAGCCTCAATTATACTTAGACGCCTAACTAGAGCTCGTGAAGAGCAGACTAGAGAAAACCAGGCTGGATTCAGACCTGGACGTGGCTGTATAGACCACATCTTCACACTGCGACAGGTCCTGGAACACAGACACACATTTAGGCGTCCTACAATAGTTGTCTTCCTGGACCTAAAAGCGGCATTTGACTCTGTTGATCGTGAGGTTCTGTGGCAGTGTCTGTCATTGAAAGGTGTACTAAAGAAGTACATTAACCTTATACAAGCTCTCTACTCTAAAACTACAGGTCGAGTGAGAGCTTATGGCGAACTGTCATCGGAATTCCTCACTTCAAGTGAGGTCTGTCAGGGATGTCCGCTTTCCCCATTCTTGTTTAATTTTGTCATAGACATGCTCCTAGATATAACCATGTCTTCGTCTGACTTTTCAGGAGTTGACTTTCTACCAGGAGCCTCGCTTACTGACTTAGAGTATGCTGATGACATAGTCTTATTTGGTGAAGACGCTGACAAAATGCAGAGTCTTCTGACTACCCTGAGCAACAATGCAAGCATGTTCGGGATGCGGTTTTCCCCCTCGAAATGCAAAATGTTGCTTCAGGATTGGGTTGCATCGGCACCTGAACTAGTGATAGGGAGTGAAGTAGTCGAGCGTGTAGACCGCTTCACGTATCTGGGGAGTCTCATCAGTGCTGATGGCCTGGTGACGGACGAAATCTCAGCACGGATACAGAAAGCTCGATTGGTTTTTGCCAAGTCGCGTCACTTATGGCGCAGGCAAGATATCCGCTTGCCAACCAAAGGACGAGTGTACCGTGCAGCAGTTCGCTCTGTCCTACTATACGGGAGCGAAACATGGCCGATAAGAGTAAAGGATATTCGTAGGCTACTGGTCTTCGAACATAGGTGTCTCCGAAGCATTGCTCGTGTATCGTGGGACAACCGAGTGAGCAATGCTGTCGTTAGGAAACGGGTTCTAGGAAAGGATGGTAAACCAATAGATGAGGTACTGAGACTTCATCAGTTGAAGTGGTTGGGACATGTGTTACGCATGTCTAACTACCGACTGCCTCGACGAGCTATGTTTTGCGGCATAGGAATAGGTTGGAAGAAAGCTAGAGGCGGCCAAACCAAAACATGGCAGAAATCGATGAAGACACTGACAAGTGAACTGAGTCATGTTGGTAGATGTACCAGTAAAATTTTTTAGAGAGTAAGTTTATTCGGAGGAAACTATTCAACGATGTATTTCATGGAAAGTATGACAATATACTGGTTAATCACTGTGTAGTAACAAATTGGTTGTTTGTTAAGTCATTTACAGTGCTGACTGAATTCTAACGATCAAGTTGTAATGTGGCTACTAGTCTAAACGACTTGACATTACTAGCACTATGTTGATATGGATGGTGACTGTGCAGTGATCAACCAATAATGTATACACCACAGTCCCGTAGGGGGGTCAGTCGTAGCTCTATTAACTCAGTGGTAAAGGTTGCAGACTGTGAAACTGGGTAACTCGGGATCGAATCCACAGAGGAGCATAAGTTCACTCAAAGATTGCAGGTACGCCTTGCTGACAAGTGTCGAAAGCACGAAACATAGGTCCATGGTTTCCCACCGACTACCTCACCCCCACCCTCAAACCGCCTTTCATATATAACATTACTATAATGAGTAAGATTTGGCCAGACATCCCATGTTACTTCGGAGAATATCATTCATAAGTTAATTGGGATAGTATATTTATAATGCTTCAAGTAATATGATGATACAAATGAATCGCTGTCTTTTTTTTCATAGAATGCTATTCGGTTATCTGACATGTTAAACTATTCAGATGCTGAGAATATCTGACATAGCATTTGAGTGAGTTTAAGTCATATTTAAATTATTCCACAAAATGTTAGATACTCAAAGCTATGTAAGTGCATAATAACTAATTGATATAATCAATTTCATAATCAGTAACCAATCGAACAGCATGATTATCAATATCTTATTTAGTATAAATTACAGACCATTAGCTTATCAGTGAATTTCGTGGTGATATTTAATAACTATCTGACATTAATGAATATCCAAAATGCAATAGATGAATAAAATTTATTAACTTCAGAATTATCATAGTTGAGAAAAAGTATCTTTTTCTATCACTTTTAATTTACTAAACACTTTTAGCACTAATCACTGATTAAATTGGATTATACGAAGTGTAATGATCAATAAAAGATTTCTTTTGTAGTGTAGTAGATGGTGATACACAACAAATCTGATGAAGTACTTTTTTCTAAAAATAACTATGAAAATTCAAGTTAGTTATGTATAGTGCAATTATGTGCGATATAGAAGCCGCTTGGATGATATTAGTAAAGCATAACAAAGCATCGTTTTAAAACGATGACATCAGTTGAGTTGTCATTACTAAGCTCGAACATACATTGACGAACCTCAGCATTACTAACGTTGTTTTACTACTGGATATCAATAATCCTCTGCAAGTAATAATTGTTGAGCACAGAGAGATAGCGAACATACTCAGCTCGAAAAGACTAGGTTTCACAAGCATACAGAAGAAATGTTATGATTAAATGACTTGTAAGCCTGAAATTTTAGTCAAACTCATATCACGATGGCACGAAGAATGGTTAAGATTGACAAAGCCGATCCGACAGCTTCCATTATGCGAAGACTGATGTTATCTGTCACACCATCACTAGTGCTAACATAACTACCCAGATATACCAATTTTCGACTATTTCTAATGGCCCTCTATAGGGGTAAGGACAAGAACACACTCTTGCTAGCCTTCCAAAAATAATTTGTATTTAGAAAGAATAAAGTACATCATATGATGTATACACTTATTGCCAACTGACTAAATGTGACTTCGATGGCTTGTGTATTGATGCACAGCAAGACAACATTTATATAAACAGGGTCAAAACATCTTTCCCCAGGTAGGACATCAACACCACCATTAAGCACTTCCATCGGAACTGTCTTCAGAGTGTCATTTAAGCTAATGAAGAATAGTAAAATTGGGCAGTTTAAATGACATATACGGCTTCAGAAAGACTGTTGGGTTTCGACATCAATAGAAATAACCAAAAAGTCAGCGATTCAGTGACCTGAGACCGAATAGACAAGACAGAACTTTACTACAGACTAGCTATTGAATGAATAAAGTGGATACACAGGAAGTAAGTTAAACGATATGAAAATATTAGTGAACGTAAAGCGAATATGCTTGGCTGCAAATATCGTTGGATTTATGAGGATAATAGAGCAAGTGGGAAATTTTTTTTAAGAATTAATAATCATAATAATAAAAAAACTAGACGATCTATTCACGGCTCCTGCATGTTCACTCTTCTAAATGCTTTCTTACTATGAACTATATCTACTTGTTTTTTCAATGTATTAAAATCATTCGTTACATTTTGTTTGTTTGATGAGCCACTAATTCAATGACTGTTCAGCTCCATGTTTTAATTTATAGTCTGTCCAATTTTGCCAACTTTTTTGTACGATTCATTCAGTTTAACAACTTGAAATGAAGCAATAATTCAAAGACGTTTTACGCTGTTGTATTTGCTTTGTTTACGGATTTTTTGGTTATAATTGAACGCTTTTATATAAGTGGATTACAGTACACATTCAACTTTGAAG
Source organism: Schistosoma japonicum (assembly GCA_025215515.1). Taxonomy (NCBI): domain Eukaryota; kingdom Metazoa; phylum Platyhelminthes; class Trematoda; order Strigeidida; family Schistosomatidae; genus Schistosoma; species Schistosoma japonicum. The sequence continues at coordinate 11,496,500 of CM046063.1, read as the reverse complement.
TAGTTGGTAGTCATAGACTTAAAAATATCCAAGTATTCGACGAGTTAGCTGAAATCATTAACTAACTCCAGGTAATAGTCATAATTCCACTAGTAGTAAACACTCGTTTATCAATTACAAAATCATATAATTGGAGATCGTTGTATTTTAATTCGATGTCACAAAATGATGTAGGTTAGACAACCATTGAGAACCAGGAGGCACTGAACAGATGTTTCGTCTTTGTATGTGACTATTCGACAGTGTGCACCCATGACCGCACCAGGTAATTGAGATCAGAATTGGTTCACTGAGCAGCCCTGAGATCCTGGGTTTGATTTCCTGGTGGGGTCATGGGTGCGAACTGCTGAAGATTTCCATAAAAAGACGAAACATCTGTTCAGTGCTCCCTGTTTTTCAATAGTTGTCTAACCTAGACTAATCCGTGACATTAAATTAAAAGTTTATGTGACTGGTTTGGAGCCACACTCTACGTATGAGTTTGTGAAACTACTCAGCTGTTCATACTGAGGTTGATGTAGTTCAGTTCAAATCTCCAGACATTAATCAGATTCTTTACAAAGTGAACATTACAGAGCAATCATATGATGCAACCACACAGTCTACAGTACACGGATTTGTAAACACTTTCTTAATGACAATTTTCCCCACATATTTTATTATTAAAATTTATTTGAAATAAAAGTAGTCAAAGCTACAGTCTACACTTTTATACAAACTTAAGAACACCTAAAATACTTCATTTAAACTCTGTTTTCAATTCCAAAATGACGCGTAAAACGAGTAACAATTTTAGATAGGAAATACATGAGATTACTTTCTAAATGAAAAGGTCACAAAAGTGTGTAGACGAGAAAAAAAGTACATGACGAATTGATATCAAAGAAAAATTAACATTTTCTGTCATTGAAAGTTAGACTTTACTAAATGTCACACATAATGGCATGAAAAACAAGGTAGCGATTTATCACTCACTTCATGTGATTTTGAAACTTTTCACTAGATTCTATTCATAGGTAAAATATAAAGTCGTGTCATAATAATTACAAATATCAAAACTTCCCTAAGAGTTACAATAGAGTAACAAGTTAGTAAATGTTTGTGAGTTCGCTGATCTTTCCAGTCCACAAGAAAGGACGAAAATTCTATTGTGATAACGAAGGAGAAACTAATCTGAGTACCATGACATCTGAAATATTAGCTTCCATAATTATCAAAAACTTAAACAAAGCTCAAAAATTGCTGACGCGAGATGACCAGGCTGGTTTCAGGCCTGAACAAAGAACAACTGATTGGACAGACGAAGTACCAGTAGAACTATACTACAGTAGAGAACCAATGGGATTTGAGAATCAGTTTTCAACATCGTGATGCACACTTGAAATCATGCTACTGATACTAGACAGCATGTTTCCCAGTTTAGATGAATCGATCTTTTTTTCAGCATACTCAAAGTGACATTGAAGTATATGTTAATCATAATCTAGCATTACGAAGAAAACGTAATCATGACAATTTAGAGTAGCTATAACAAATTAATAACAAATTAATAAGTATTTCAAAGTCGTTCAGTGTTGCTAAATTTAAATAAATAGAGATTCGTTCATATGACCATATAACATATTTCCTTGCGGTCGGTAATACAGCCTTAAGTACTTCTTAACATGCTCTACATTGTTTTCACAAGGTATGTGGTCATATGGACGAGTTTCTCTATTGTTATTTATTCATAATTCAAAAACACTGGACAACTAAATAACTTTTATATATGTACTTTAAACTGTCATGATTGTACGTTTTCTCATTAGTATTACTTTATAGCTAACATATGCTGTTTTTACATTGGTAAAGGTTGTCCAAGGTTATTTTAAGATTCGACCAAAGTTGTCACTATGATGTAGTCCCACTGAAATGCCTATTTTGAAGAAACAACAGAAACAAATGAAATATGTATTGTTTTCAGTCATCTATTTAAACGTTGCTTGCATTCTTCAATCCAAGATGGTTCTACCCTGGTTTATCTTGCTTTTTCGCTTGTCTCCTACATATCCTAAATTCACTGTGCTTCTTGTCCTCCTGAAACTTCTTTTGTCGGCTATCTACGGCTGCAACTTTCACATGACATTGTGCTATGAACTATTTTAAATAAATCTTGAAAGTAGAATCCACTACACCTGAAGGTGGCTGTGTTGATCAAATATTCATCTCTAATCAAATTATGGGACACACATACATATTAACGACCTAAAAGAAGGTCTCGACTCTGTAAACCGAGAGGTTCTGTAATATTGTTTGTTATTTGAAGATATGCCTCAAAAAGGCTGTTTACTCGGAGAAAATTTAAATGAGTTTTAACATACAACGAGCTGAGATCTCAGCTTAGAACCTTAAGTGACGTCTATCAAGACGATCCATTACGCTTATTTTTGTTTAGTTTCGTTACAGACCTACTATAGGGAATAATTCTTTCATCGGTTGCGTTTTTACGGATTGATTTACCTAAGATCACTACCAATATAGAGAACGCATGACATAGTCCAATTTAGTGATTACGCTGATAAAACGCAACCTTATGATCACATTGGGCAACAATGAAAACATATTCGGGATGAGCTCCTACTCTAAATGTAAAATGTTACTTTAGGACTGATCAATGACAAGGTGCCGACCACTTCACTTACATCAGAAGTCTCGTCAGCACTGATGGGTTAGTGTCTGATGAAATCTCGACATGAATTCAAAAAGCTCGTTAGGCTTTTGACGATTTACATCACCTGTGGTGCAAACAAGATACCCGTCTAACAATTAAAGAACAAGCATACTACACAGCAGTTCATTATGGTTTACTGTAAGGATGTGAAACGTGGCCGCTAAGAATAGTTGACATTTGTAGGTTATTGGTATTTTATCATTGACGTCTTAAAAATGTCGACCACATCTATTGGGGCCACCGGGATTGTAAATTAGTTGACGCAGTTGTCAATCTTGAGCAAATGCGGTAAATGGGACACATTAAGTATCCCTAAACATTACTTACTTTGACCGCTGCATATGTGTCAAGTTCTATAATGTACATGACTGACTGACCTGCAATTTAGTTTGCTAGATTACGAGTCTTAGATGTTTATATTAAAGTATACGATACTCCATAAGTGCTACCAGTCGAAGGCTGTATGCTTAAAACTAATAATTTACAGAGGCAAGTACTTAAATTGAACTGAAGTTTGAAAACGCAGTCAAAAACGGACACGTTTATTTCAACAAGTCTCGCAAATTGATTTGATACATAATATGTTCAGACTAATAGATTTTTATCAAACAGAAGTTATAATGTGAAAAACAATATGACTTGGTTTGGGCATTCCACTTTTAATCATCAGATCTCGAACTTAAGTCCCGTCTCACCTAGCTTTAGTTTGAACAACCGAGTAGTACTTTTAGCCCTTACATACAGTGTAACTGAAAGCTATGGGCATTTAAAGTTAAACGTTGTGGGGCCTATCACTACTACGTGATTTGATTCCTACGTATAGTGCATAAAGGTAAACTAACTTAAAGTTAGCGAAATACTTTGATGGCAAGCTAATTTTTATAATAGTTAAGTAAGAATAAAATGAATACTAAAATTATGTAAGTACATGAAGAAAAATTGAGGAAAAATGTCTAAAAAGTTCGATTTTACCCGGCTTTGATATGGTTGATGTCAATAGAAAGATAGAGCGATGGGATGTACAAACTTCTTTTGAATACAAATATTAAATTTATGATTGCGGATTTTAGTAGCATCAGCTGAATGTAAAAAGCAAACCTGTAAGCTACGTGGAATATTTGGTGAAATGCGATACATAGCTCGAAAGGATCTATTTAGGTTAACTTAATGTCCTGTGCCAACTAAGTGAGCTAGGCTAGAACTTTTAATCCAAAATGTTGTTTTACCCAACCAGGTCTGATAGTGTTTAGTGGTGTGATCATGGAACTGCCAAGTTGTGTGCGCTATATAACTGGTTTAGTAGGAGTAGCTGAACTGAGAAACACATGAATGTGGCAAATTCAGATGATTTGTCTTTAACTGTGGTGAAAATCAAAGGTCGATTGTGAAGCATCAATCACATTTATCTAAATGCTCTGAACGTCTCTTGCAATATTTTTCTCAACTCTTATGTTAATATCCCACTAGTATCGTCATTTTTAAACTGCAGTTTTAAGAATTTTGGCACCATCGGGATAATCGCTAATTTCGGATTTATTTTCATCTGGTTCATGTAACTACTTATGAATGTAGTTGGATGTTCATTGTCACTAAGTAGATTATGAATATTGATTAGCTCCTGTGCGAAAGCATTGTTGGGACAAATTACTTGAACACATAGTGTCAGGACTTTAACTGTCTTCTATACATAAAGCTAAGACGAAATAATTAGATACCGATAAAAAAATTTTTTCCTGATAACTTACTTCATTTAAATTCTCATTCAAATTAAATGGCCATGATTGATCATCAATTGAAATACAACAACTAGGAATATGAAAAGATTTGAGTGATGTACCGCGTAGAGCTGTGAAGGCCTTCATATCAACAATATTAAACCAATAACCTTTATAAATAAAATTAAACAATAACAGAACATGTATATATTTCAGTTCAACTAAACGGTGGTTAAGTGCCACTACACAATAATAATAAATAAATAGATGTTCATAAAACTTCTTTCTCATAGCACTAATAGATGTGATTGAAAAACCTGAAACGGATTCTGCTCGAATATTGACTTAAAATGCAAACATTTTTGTTACGGCGTCCTCTTCCTTCCAACACGTAAAGAGGGTAGTCATGTAATTAACAAATGATTAACGAGGATAGAATAGCAGTTAATAATAGATGCCATTCAATTAAGATACCTACAGTAATTGTAAATTACTGTTATCGAAAATGAAACAAAAAGAAACTACAGCCGGATCACAATATTTGATGTCTACAGTCTTTAAATCGAGTGATCTATGTCATATATAGTGTTATAAATACATTTTTTTTATTCCATATCATAAAATGAGTACATTTTCGTCTATACAATCTAAACGGCAAGCAATCTATACAAGCTGTACACAAGCTACATACGCAAATTATGTAAGCAACTATCGTCATTGCGCCCGAACCTCAGTATTACTAATATAATGTTGCCAATTGATGTAAGTAAAACCTTAAAGGCAAAGGTGATTTACAAACATAATCGCAAATATCTTCATCTCAAGAGGGAGTAGGTTTATAAAGCAAAATGGAACTGTTATTGCGATTATGCTTCATACTAAACCTATTACAGCCAGACAAACGTCCTGACGCAGACTGACCTGAGCTACATAGGACTTCACCATACAACTAATCTTCAAATTATCAAAGAAACACTAAGAACATTTAAATTAAAATTGCTAATTTAAAAAAGCAGAAAACTACGTACAAATTAGTTGACAAATATACATATCATTAGTAATAGCGCATTTTGTTACTCAGATTGAAGTAATCGAAACATTGATATATTAGCTCATTTGTTTTAATGGACTCCACTCATCACTGACACTACTAAGAAAGGATCAGGTCATAAATTTCCACTGATAACAATAATAGTAAATAATTTGAAACAAGAGGAATAAGTTGCTTACCAATTAGTGTAAAATGCGATAATTGCTGACATCTCCATGCCAACATTACAAATGGATCCGGATTAACATCATCAAGAGCTTTATACAAATTTGGTGAATAAAAAATAAGATTCGATGGTGATGATGGACAAAGTGGTGACAATTGTGGACCCTCAGAAAATTGTGAGTAGTAATTGCGATCGTAGGTTGAATAGTCACAGTGATCAGTAATAATATTGGTTTTATTCAAACCTATACTATTACTATCAAGAGTAGAAGCAATCGATGGATGCGGTGTACAACTAGCATTTTCATTACACTCACTGGATATTATTATGCTTGAATGATCATTTTCGTTTCTCGGTGATATTGGTGATACCGATAACTGTTGAATTTGATCCGTTGAAAATGACCCTGGTACCGGTACAGATAATGATGGAGTCAAAGAAAGATTGGTTGAAACAGGTAGTAGTAGATTACCTGAGTAATATGTATTATTATTACTAGTAGTAGTAGTAAAATTACTATCATCGTGATCAAATAAATCGTAGGAAGAATCACAGCTCAGTATATCAAAATCACTTGTACTATCCAATAATAATGAATGATATGATGAATAAGAACTGAACATTGACTGATAATCAGAATCAACACAATCGTAATTATCATAGTCAATAGCACTGTCGTGTGACATTATCACTGTTGTTGCTGTTGGTGTATTGGCAATAAATCTAATGGTATTACTGTTATTACTATTATTATCATTATTAATAGTAGTAGTACTAGTGATATCTTTAGTATAGTGTGAAATATTATCATATAAAATACTATTAGAAATATTTGACATCACAGATATTGTATTGAAAGTATCAATTAGATAGAAATGCTCCAAACTCATAGAGAATGTATCCATCAAATATTGTATAAGATAAGACAATGGATTTGGTTTACAGTAGTATATATAAATTGAATTTAAAGGCAAAGCAGAAGGCAAAAGTTTAGTTGAAAGTAATTGATAAAGCTGGTTCTGTTCACCATATTCTAGGTGTTGTACATGTTCACGTTCCTGTCCCTGTTGATGTTGCACTGGTATATAAGATGAAGACGAAAACGTCGACGAGGTGGAAGATGCCAAAGTGACAGAACAAGATGATGATGATGTCGAAGAATAAGATGATGTTGGTTGTTGTGCTGGTTGTAATTGATTATCAAGTTCTTGAGTAGTATTTGATATGAAAGACATTTGTTGATTAGTTGAATTTGGTGACTGTTTGAGATCACTTACACAAATTAGAAATAAAGTCACTCGAAAATTAGGAAGTATTTCATGTACATGTCTCCAAATCTGATTTCTATGATAGTATGAACATTTAAAAATATGCATGGAAAGACAAAAAATGGGCTTAAATGAGCAATGAAAACACAAAAAATAACAGATTTATTAACAGATCAACTTTGAAAACAGTACTAGAAATAGATACTGGCAATAACTGAACTGCAGCTGGTCTAAACTTCAGTAACGACCAAGAATAATGAGGAGGTGGCCTAGTAGTTAGTTCAACTTTGAACTACAAAATTGCAGGTTTGGGTTCCGATTCACCTACGCCTATTTGAGGAGCCACATAAGATCATTAACCTAAAGTTGAGTACATGAGTCAGTACTTGGTTATTTACAGTATAGATACGACCAATCATTATCAATTATAAATAAAACAAATCCACCACAAGTATGCACTAGCCCACATTGTTACGTCATATGAAGCAGTGAAATGAAATTGAAAAGACGAATACCCAAGAAGTTGAGATTATAATGTAATCGACGATTAAACTGAATATAATCTGCCGCCCTCAAATCTATTTACAACTAATATATTGTTGTCACCAGCATCAACAGCTGAGTACAACCAATGTTTAGATACTTATGCTAAGATATGGTTGATATTTTTGTTAATCTATACACGGCGTTAGAAATTGATCCATGACTATCAGCTAGAATGACCAATCTCCGTTCGTAACGGACTTAGAAATGACAGCTTAGAGTAATTTTTAATTTCAGACGCTGTGAATTTTATAAATATAAATTGACGTTGAATGCTATCCATACACTAGGTGTCCAACTATTATAAATTTATTCGTTCAAATGTCGACAAGTTACTATAAAACTGTAATGAATATTGTACGAAGAGGAATGAACTTGCAAGAATAGTGTATAGTATTGCATGATACTACGAATTATATGCATCTACAACAATTCGGTTGATTATGTTTTGTAAGATTTCTATACCTACTAGGTCAGTGAATAAAAATTATAGAAAAAATATAACTGACTTTAATGTTTGGCTATGAAATTAAACACTTGGTATATCATTGGCTCTGATTATACGATAATTAGTGATACTCACTTTTTTAAAGATTACACGACACTGAACAAAGTGAATAGAATAATAAGACCAGCGATCTCATGAGATTTCGTGATTGAACAACCAATTGCAAGGACTAACATTTCGGTTAAATCAAAACTGATCTATTTACCTGCTTCAAGTTGTCAAGGTACACAACAGAATGTCCCATTATAGATTACAAAGCGTTTTGTTTGGTTCGAAATCTTTCCAGAAGTCGGATATTTCTGATAAAAATCTTTAAAAGTAGATCAACTGTAAGAGTCTTGGACGATTTACTTGTAAATAAGCTTGTATGTCTTTATTAATACATCCGAAAGCCATCGCTATCACAGGTATACGATAACTTAGGATAATCGTTCAATAACCCAGAAACCGAGTGTATGGTAAGCATATTTGCCGGTTATCCGAACTGACGGATATGAGACTGCGTAATAATGAATCGGCTCTGAGACAAAAATATTACCAAACAAGTTTGGAATAATGAGATAGTGTTTATAAAACTGAAGATTAAGTGCATTTAGGATACTTATCCATACAGGCTAGAAGCTTTCATTTGAAATCTAACTTTCTCAATGAATTTCATCAAAAATAGTATGGCTACCTACAGTAATCAAGTAAAAAGTTAACGTCATTGATTATAAATCATAGGATGAAGGTCGCTGTAGACAAATACGTGAAAAGATTAGGTAACTTAACGAGGTAGTTCATTTACGATAGTAGCCTATAATCAGACAAAATGTGATAAATAAAACTATTACAAAATAATAGGAACAATCTTTTTTAAGTCTACCGTCTTTGACGTAGAACCTACGGTAAATGTGTGTAGGGTGGTGACTCAATAATTAAGACATTTAACTTTCAGTCAGTCGTAAGCTCAAATCTTGCACTTCGAGAAACAGGACGGTATCATTTGTTCTCACACACTGAGAGTGGTTTGCAGCAAAGCAGAAGAATATGAACCTTGTAAATGAGTTGTGACGAATTAATATTAACCCAGATTGCTACACTTAATATCGGTGCCGAGATAAGGGCAGTTACCAAGATGAAAAATAAAGCACAGGAGTTAACTTTAACTGGGATAGAAAGATAAATTTAAGTTTGCTACTAACAACATTTCTGTGTATAGTACGTCGAAAAATTATTTAGAATGATTAAACTCACCGAATTATAGGAAGATCTTGAACACTGTTTTGTACAAAAAGTTTTAAAATACGAAGATGGTTTGAATTTTTTGATAAAATTAAAAGTATATCCTCCGAAAGATGTAGGTAGTTAATAGAAAATTGGCTGAGGTTGGAAAATATAAATAATCTTGTATTCAAGTATGACATGGATTGGTTAATTTGTAATAATCTGATAATTTGTAATGACAATAAATTATGCTTTTGATTGTTTTTCAACGACTGCAATACACGACTGACGTCATAGTTACTACAATAAGTTCCACCCCAATAAAAATTTTTTAAACACTTGGCATTCATAATTACTTCACACAAGGCATTTATCACTCTAAGTTTTTTTTAAAAAAAGAATGAACAATTAAATTGCTAATAAGTAATAATAATAATTAGATTACCACTTCTTCAAAATGAAATACATTCATATAGTTTGAAATAACATGATATTTAGTGACACTAACCAAAATATGAATGAATGGAATAAAATACTTTTTTATGTATTAACGCAGTGAGTTGGTAATTGAATTGCACAAATCAAAATCCGATTACGTTGCTGGATTTAATCACCTTCGGTTTAGACAGACCTCAAACTTAAAGTTTGTGTTCTTAAGTTGGACGATTTCTAAGTAAAGAATTTAATCTCTATCAGCTTATTGAGGCATGGCAACTTGAATTGATGTATGCGTGTACCAAGTTCTACGTTGTAACTGACTGACTGACGGAAGAATTTCAGCTGACCAACTGACACATGTGAACCTAGTGAGTGAACATATAATACACGGCCTTCAAAGACAACCAGGTATTCTCAGTGTATTATCTGTCCGATAAGAGTAGGTAGAGCAAGTACATTGAGATAAATCAAACAGTCTAATAACAAAAATTATAACTGCATTATATATATACGTCTAAATTCCAAAGTAGGCAAATTAGAACAATAACATCAATACAAGACAGAAATATGAATGATAGAAAACTGGGGTGATAAGTATACAATTAATAAGTTTTAGTTCATGAGCGATTAGAAAAATCGGTGAAATACGTTCAATAACAGCTTCATTAGTCATCATCTACTCTCCACTTACTGACTGTCCCCAAACTACCTGGATAGAAAATTGATACGTCCCTCAACTCTTAATACGGTTTAAAAAGGACATAGGTAATTTGAAGTGACGTAAACCCCCAGGATCCGAAAAGTTAACCCCAGATATTTGTAGGGATGGCGGTCTAGTTTAGCAGATGGGTTGACTAATGTATTAGATAAGGTTTGGGGCCTGGGCGTAATCCCATCTGACTGGTCTCGATCATTTATCGACACAGCTTATAAAACAAGACAGAAGTCTAATTCTGAAAGCAAATGGATCAGTTTAGTTCACATAGTATCTAGAAAATTAATCTCTGTAATCATCCGACGTTTGCCTAGCGCTAAAGGACTACGAACTCGAAAAAACTAGGCTAACTTCAGACCTAGATAAAGATGCATAATCATGCTGTGATAGTTTCTAGAGCGTTGACATACCATCGTCCAACCACAGTGGTATTCCTTGACTTGAAGGCAGCTTCACACTTCAAAAGATCAAGAGATTTTATGGTGATGCTTGTCACTAAAAGACGTATCTCAAAAGCATATAAAAGTTTTGAGAGTACTCTGCATAAACACCACCGGTTTAGTTATAGCTTATGGTGAACTGTCACGAGAATTATCAACCTCAAGTGGTGTTCGCCAGGGTTGCCCCTTATTCCCCCTTTTTATTTAATTTTGTAATAGATGTTATCTTACAAGTTTCGTTTTAGTCATCTTTCAGAGGGTCTACTTGCCGGCTTAGAATCATCATCATCAACGTAGAACCAGGCAAATACGCCCATAGGTTCAAATTGCCATACCACATTAGCACTACGAGATAGTAAGTGTAACAGAGTAACAGAATACAAGAGGGGAGAGTGAAGGTGTACAGAAACTAATAATAGGATTCAAGATTTAGATAAAGTTAAAGAGTGAATATACTTGTGCCAATGTAACCTATTTTGAGCTGTCTCCAAGTGTCTCCAGCCATTTATTGCGACTAACACGCGGACCCCAACCAGGTAATCTGCATCCACCGACATGGCTTAGACCAACAGCCAAAGACTTCATAGACTGATGCCGTGTTTTGGTTTGGCCGCCCCAACCCTTCTTCCATCCTCCTTCAAAACTAGCCAACATCACGCGACGAGGCAGGCGGTAGTCAGGCATGCGCAACACATGCCCTAGCCATCTTAGTCAATGAAGATTAATAACCTCTTCAACTGATTTATCATATTTCCCAAGAACCTTTTGTTTAACCTCCATTTTACTTATTCAACTGTTGCATGATATACGAGCGACTCTAGGAAGATTTCTATGGTAAAACACCTTAAGTCGACGCGTATCTTGTGTTTTCATGGCCCACGTTTCGTAGCCATATGTTAGGATGGCGCGGACTGCTGCGCAGTACACTCAGACTCTAGTTGAGAGACGGATATCTCGCCTGCGCTACAAGTGGCGTAAATTGGCAAATGCCAATCGGGCTTCCCAAATCCGTGCTGAGATTTCGTCAGACACATACCCACCAGGGGTGATGAGACTTTCGAGATAGGTGAAGTCGTCAACGCATAAAATTACTTCACTCCCTATCATTAATCTAAGTGAAGATAAAGGCCGGTCCTGGAGCGACATTTTGTATTTAGAAAGGGAGAAGCGCATCCCGAATATCCTTGCATTGTTACTCAAGGTGCTCAGGAGACTGCATATTACCGGCGTCTTCACCAAATAGGACTATATCGTCTGCGTATTCTAAGTCGACGAGAGGATCTCCAGAAAGGAGATTAATTCCTGAGGTGCTAGAAGTGAGTCAGACATCTAAGAGTATATCTATGATGAAATTAAATAAAAATGGGGCTAAAGGGCAACCCTAACGAAACCCGCTTGAGGATAAAGTTTCTCGTGACATTTCGCCACATGCTCTGACTCGACCAGTGGTGACTGAGTAGAGAGGTTTACGTACTTCTGAGTGACGCCTTTTAATGACAAACATTGCCACAAGTCTTCATGGTCTACTGAATCAAAAGCTGCTTTACGCAAAAAAACATAGTTATATTCGATGAAAACATAAACAATATGGAGTCTCTTGAACATCCTAAGTAATAATGCGAACATAATTAGGATTTTTCCCTCCCTAGAATATCACTTCAGTATTATTCTGCATCATCGCCTAAAGTGGTCATAGAGTAAAGTAGACAAGTGCGTAGACTACTTCACTTATTTCAGAAGTCTCATTAGACAGTCCTGGTAAATCAGTTTATCAAAATCTCGGCGCACATTCGGAAAGTTCGTTGAGTTTTTGTTGGCTTGCTCTACTTGTGGTGTAGGCGAGATATCCATCTTTTAACGAAAGGACGAGTGTACTGCGTAGCAGTCCGTTGTTTTAATCCATGATTGCGAAACATGGGCCATGAAAATCGAAGATATATGTAGACTATAGGTCTTTAGTTATAGAAATCTCTATAGTATTACCCGCATATCATAGAATGATGGAGCAAGCAATATTGATGTTAGATACAGTACTAGGGAAAAACATTTATTCAGTCGAAGAGGTCGTAAACCTTCATCGATTGAGATGGTTGGAATAAGTGTTGCATATCCCCGACCACCAATTGCTTGGTTGCACGATGATATTTGGAGTAAGAATAGGATGGAAGAAAGGTAGGGGCAGCCAAACAAAAACATGAAACCAGTCCATGAAATCTTTGACTGTTGGTCTGAGCTATGTTAACAGATGGAGCCTACCTATTCGATGTTTGTGTGATAATCGTGATCAATGGCTAGAGACACTAGGCGATATGATTCAGAATTGGTCAGTGGTGCAAATGTATTTACTCCATATGCTCTTCTAGAGCTTATGTTCCATTATTTTTTGGTACTTACGTTTGTTTCATTCCTTCCCGCTGAATTATATTGTCGTGTTAATCTTGCAAATTTGATGTCGTTGTGCTAAAATGATATGGCAACTTAGACCTATATGCATATGTCAGGTTTTAGGGTATTAATGACTGACTAATTCAGTCAGTCTCAAGTATTATCGAGAGCGTCTGACCGACAGATATTTCGGCAGTCATCAACACCATAATGTTATTTTTCTGTAAAAGTTGAGCAAGAAATAGGACTATTATTGATAGTGGCATTAATTTAAAACCGTTGAGACGGAAGATAAAAGATTCTTTATAGCCGTTTGCATACGACTATTGAGTGAGTGGCTTTGTACTTTTTACAAATTACTAGTGGTACTGAAAATCCTTAGTACAGGATGAATAGCATATTTAAACCACATCATTCGTAACCCGTCCTTACATGCGTGGAAAAGCAGTATAGCTTGGAATTTTAACTATGGAAAATACCTTATTCCAGTTACTTTTAATTAAAAGAGGCATGAATTTTTTCGTGGACCTAAATTTTTGCCTTAAGCTCTGGTGATTTTCATCTAAGCTATTAGGTACAAAAAGGTTTCGTAAAGTAGTATAATCTGACGAGGTAATCAAGAAATCCTGGCCAAGGTACCGGTTATACGATATGATGAGTTATGAAAACATGTAATGAAATTTCCAGTCAAACAAGTCTAAATTTTGAAAGTGGTCGGAATGCATTTCTATTACGAATGCTGAAAACATCAATCCGTTTATCAAATCATGTTACGAGAAGTCAGGTTTAAGTATATGAAGCATTAGTGTTACTACGTGTCATTAGGACTGAAGCAAGAAAAACTGTCTGAAACAGTCAGCATTGGATAATTGCAAGTTGCAGTAGGTTACTCTAGCATGAATGGTGACTAATAAGATGAAAAGTACGAACATTTACTAGCAAAACTCTCTTCATTTAACATGAGCATGCAGGAAGACGAAATTAAAAGGATAGTAAGAAATTATAAGGAAGTAAAACAAGCTGATATGAAAAGCTATGCATGAGAAATACAGACATTTGAGTGAGAAATCAGGGATAGAGCTTGAGTGCAAACCTAGGGGAAGATAAAGGACCAATGGAAATGCATGTCAAAAATATCTCTATCTATAGGATACTACTAAATTTAACACAGGGGCATGGGTCAACAAACAACAGTTGCATAGAATATTAAAAGCTTGATTTAGCTGTGCCTAGTTATATTCAACCAAAACCAATGACGTAGTAGGTGAACTAATTAAATCTCATCTGTTTTATCAAATAAGGATACAAACTTTTAACTCATGACTGAAACTTCTAGAAAGAAATGCAAACAATTCCAATTAATCAGATTTTATTATTCTATAAACCACGATTAGAACATATACTTGATACAGTCAAACGGTTTCAGATAGTTGTGGACGAAATAAGAAAAACTGTCGTTTAACTGAATTCTGTGTCTGGAAGTAATGGATCACCGATTCCACCAGGTAGGCAAGAAATATAACCACATTTTAGCTAGTAGACATGATTTAAACATGAGTTAAGTTGTCAAAAAAGATACGTTAGAATATAGTGTCATGATATTTATTCAGGAGAATCCCTAACTTTGGATTAAGATTATGCACAAACGTATTAATAATGGAATTGTGTAGTTCACCATTAAACACATTTGTACCTATGAAAAACGAGGTGCCGTTGATTCATAGCATAGGTTAGAGAACATAAAGTCCCATGACTTACTTTTTCGAAAATTGGTTTAAGGTATTTGAGGTGGACTTTTTGTATGAAAACTTTAATGTCGGTCGTAAGGAGATGGAATGTATTTGAGGGTTTAAGCACAAAACATTCAGGGTGTATTCCAAAACAGTAGCATGAAACTCATTCATTGGATCAAATTGAATAAAAATTTCGGAACAAATCCTTATAGGCACAATCGGATTCTTGAAAGCTTCAACTTTCGGAAAATTAAAAGGACATATAAATAGTTTCCGCCATAAAGATCTATCGGAGTATGCGACGTTACGCCAGTGCTTGGATACAGTGGAAACATGGATGACGTCATTACCTAAATAGCTATATATGTGTTTCACAATGTGGTAAGGCAGAAAGCTCCAAGTATGTGCAACAGAATCAAAGTCCAATGCCATACGAGTTAGCCGCCAGTCATTTGGGAAATAAACAGCCTTGAAGAATTAATAAGTTGCTCATTAAAACGCGAAAGCTTAATAACAAACTAAATAAGTTACAACTATTCCTGTGTGTGCTATGATTTGTCAAATTTCGAATTTAGAATCACTGCTGACATTAATATTAATTTTTGTGCTTTTCGAAATCTTCGTCCTGGTTAGGTAGTCTTGTTTGTTGCAAATTTAAGAAAGTCTTCATTTAGTGCTCCAGAACAAATGTAATTTAAAGTCTGGTAAGTTTTTTAAAATAATAATCAGCGAACAGTATTTACATTAGTCTCCACTAAGACCGTTTAAACTTAAAATAATCTTGAGCCTGAATCGTCAAGGATCATCAGAGGATGCAATCATTTCAGCATTTAATTATTAGTTTTACATTGCACCGATTTTAATATGAAAAGCCTTCTGCTTAAAACCTATCACTAGCTCTTTAATTCTCCATTTTAAGGGGTAGTCTCTTGAATGAAGTATTGCAATCCGAACGATAAAACTTTATGGACTAAGTATGGACTAGACACCATCAAGGCACGGGCTAAAATTACATTAAATTTTCCTTTGCAAGATACAAAAAAGGTCTGTACATCATCAGGCGCTATTTAATTTAAGCAGACCTCATGTTGTAGCTTACGTATTTGAATTCAAAAACAAAAATGTTACATTATAAATCAACTAAAAATATGAATTATTATGTAGAGGCCTCTGTTACCCCCTAATATATCGGTACTGTATAATTTTTTATTGATATATGGACTAAATTTTAAACGGCACTATACTGTTGAGCATTGGCGCGTTGTGCGTAGAGAGGTCAATAATCTCCTGCATAATAATTGGTTACATAGGCTCTCAGCATTGATGCTGATCCTGTTTGTCCTAGCGGACACGACTAGTTGAAGGCGCTCGGTCAAGCATTACCACCAGATCACTACACGACGCACTGTGGGAAGCATCTCTTCATCTAGTTTGCCAGCCTAAACAATGCTACCCCATTGACACTCTACTTACGAACAAATATGACTTCTCTCCTATCTTTCATTGCCTTCTGATTTCTTCTCATTCGTAAGAGTGGGTTCAATCGTTAGAAGTTTCTCTGGTTAAACGACAAACGTAAATTGGTCATATGCCATGAGCACTTTAGCGAAATAGATTATAGGTGTGAGTTGTGAATTATGGTTTTAATTAGTTTACGCTCAGGATTAGGAGTAAGTAACGAGTAAGTACGTCAGGCACTAGGATTAGAAGCTAGTCTGTTGTGCTTGTTGTAAACGTTCCTTCGATGGCTTGCGATGTTGTACAGCTTCTCGACATTAGTGGCTACTCTAGGGTGTCTTTGCACAAAACATTTTGTATAAAATATATTCTTTTCCTTCCACGATCTTCTATCGCTTTCCAGACAGCCTGGAAATCCAAAGAATGAAAATTTATAAACATGTGCATTTCGTATATAAAAACAATTTGGTAGCCCGATTCGCCTACAAGAATGTGTAGAATAAGAACAACACTAATATGAATAGAAAACGCTTCTTAAGATTTTTTTAAGCAATCAAAAATTTGTTAAATGCATTCCGTAAATTAGAATACTAATTGTATTCAATTTTTTTCAAAAATTTACAATATGTAGGGAGTGGGAAATTAGTAGAAAATTAATAGACATACAATTCGTCCAAGTGTTCTGAAAATTATACATTTCTACCCGGACGTGTAGCTCTCGAAGTAATGAAGCTCTTAAAAATTTCCACTTGCATGCTGATCGTTGTTTTCAGTGTGATAACTTTCTATATGTCGAGTTTCGAGGGTGTTGTGACGAATTCGACATTAAGAGGTTTGTTTTCCAGGTAGGCGGTTAATTCTGACGTTCATCTCGTGGCCATTTTTGTTGATAACATAGTACTTTGAGTGTCGTTTTAGGACTTCGAACGGCCCTTCGTAAGTTGCGTCGAGAGGTCGACAAAAACGTATGTACTATATTTCAAGGCGCATTGGATAAAAGTGTCTGTCGATTGTTGTCAAGTTTAAACTGGCTGAAATGAGCTCATTGCATTTGTAAGCCGGTCCACGTAAGAATTGAAATTCAGGTTTGCCGAGGTGGAAGCAGTTTCCACAAACTCACCTGGTAGTCGAAGAGTCGTTTTGTAGATTAATACGGCAACACTGCACCTGACATCTTTAATAGTGCTGCGAATCCCGAGTAACACTAGTGGTAAAGCTTCGATCCACTGAGAGACATTCAAGGCTTAAAGTGATTCTTTTAGCTGTCGATGGAATCTTTCTACCAAACCGTTCGATTGTGGGTGATAGGCTGTTATTCTGAGACCCGTAGTTTCATGAAGTTTGTTCAGAGCGTGGAATAATCCAGATTCAAACTGACTCCCACGGTCTATCGTTATTGTAGATGGACAATCAAAGTCTACTATCACCCATAGTTCGATAAAGAGCGAGTAATCGTTTCGCAAGTGATGTCTTTGAGTGGAATTGCTTCTGAAAAGTGTGTTATTCGGTCCACGCATGTCAGAAGGTAAGAGAATCCGTTTGATTCTGGAAAAGGTCGTATTAGATCAATGTGAACATGGATAAATTGAGTGTCAGGGGTTGAAAAAGAGACAAGAGGGCATTTATTATGCTAAATTACCTTGCTCATGTGGCTGACCAAGCAAGAAATTGTCCATTTTTTGATGTTCTTATTCATCTTCGGCCAGCAAAATCTCTGAGTAATCAGCTTAGTAACACCAAGAACTCTGGAATAAAGGAGGTTGTGCAATGTTTTGAAGGTGATTCGTCGATTATTCTTGGAGACGATTCGACAAGCTGTACCTGTAGAAGAATAACAAATTAAAATATGCTTACCGTTACCAATCGTTTTAGTTTGGAGTTTGAGCGTTGTTGTAAGTAACTTGTGATATAGATTATTGTATTCATTTTGAAGTTGAGTAAATTCAACAAAATCGATTTCCTGGATACGATTCTAGGAATGTATTAGCGATAAGGCATCGACAACTATTTTGTTAACTCCAGATACATGTTGCATATCAGTAGAAAACTAAGAAATGTTGTCTCGGTGACGTGACTCTTTTGGAGAGTACTTACTTGAAGATGACTTCATGGAATCGTCAGTGGTTTATGGTCAATGAATATTGTAAATTCCCGGCCTTCGATGGAATGTTGAAAATGTCGTACAGCACAGTACATCGCTAACAGTTTACGTTCGAAAGTGTTGTATCTCGCTTTAGTATTGTTAAATCGTCTTCAGAAGAATGCTGAAGGTTGCCAAGCTTGGCAAATCAAATTATTGCAGAACTACACCAATGACTGTGTCAAACGAGTTGACCGCGATGATACCGGGAGCTTCAGTATTGTGATCTGTCAGCATAGTCTTATTGGCTGTTGCATTTTTAATTGTAATAAAAGATTCCTTTGACTCTGTTTCCATTGTGATCACCTTTTTATTTCCGCGAAGCTGATCCGTTAGTGGTCTCGTGATAGATGTACAGTTATGTATAATTCGTCTGTGAAAACTTACCAGCCCATTGAAAGCTCCTCATTGCCTAGTGATGGTTGGTTCAAGATACTTCAGAATAGCTGCCATCTTGTGTTTTTGAGGTTTTATACCATTAGCATCAATAGTATGCCTCAGGAAATCTAACGAGGTTGTTCCAATTTGGCGTTAATGTATATTTATAGGCAATTCCATATTGTTGTAGTCTTTTAAAGCTGTATCCAAATGTTTTACATGTGTTTCCTCATCTGGGCTTGCTATCAAGGAGTCGTCGACGTAGGTACGGGCATAGTCAAGTTCGTGGAACACGTCATCGATGAAATGCTGAAATGTTTGTACTGCGTTTCTCAAACTGAAGGGCATTCAAAGGAGTTCGTAAAGGCTAAATGAGGTTACGATGGCCGTTTTGAGTACGTCATTTTCGGCCATCGGTATTCGATTGTACGCCTTTACTAGGTTGATTTTCGAAAATACTGTCATTCCCTTTAAGGTGGCTATTAAATCATGGGTATGTGGTAAAGGGTAACGATTAGAAGTAGTTTTAGCGTTGAGTAATCACCGACGGGACGCCAATCATTGCTATCTTTCTTCGGAATCATTTGTAATGTAGACGACCGTGGGCTACTGGATGGGCGGATTATTTCCAGGCCAATCATATGATCGAATTCGTTTCACGCAATCCTTTGTTTTTCGGGTGCTAGTCGGCGTGTTTTGGAGAATACAGGTTGACCTGTAGTCGTGATGTGATGTGAAGCATTACTGGTTACACATAATAACTTCGACGTTGCCTTATTCAGGTTTGGATATTCGTCAAGTGTTGGCTAGAAATAAGAGTTGATTAAATGTTTAAAACAAACAGGACATAGGCTGTAGACCGTAGCAGTGGTTCCACGCACGTATAGCTTTGTGTTGCCGTCGATTAGTCTCTTTTTACTAGGGTTCACGAGTAAGTTGTAGTGGCTTAGTAAATCTATGCCTATGATAGATACTTTCACATCGTCAATGATGAATGACTAGTGTATGGGTTTTCGTAATTGCATGTTCAAGTAAACATATCGTTTTCCATACCTGGCTATTACTTTTCCGTCTGCTGCCTGTAGATCGAATGCAGCTTCATGTTGGCGATCAGATGAAGTTGTAGAAAGGACGCTGACTTCTGCGTCAGTATCGATAAGGTAGCGAACCTTCGTTATCACATCAGTGATGAATAACAGGCGGCTGTTTCCACCGGCTACGGTTGCTTCTAACGCGTGCAGGCGGGATAGTTTCCAGACGCATCAACAGTGGGTTTGTGTCTAGGGAGGCAACAGGGGTCTCTACACTTCTTCGAGTCTTTGCCGTATCAGTTGAGGTACCATCACCAATGTGAAGTTTCTCTACGTCGAGGTCGAGATGAGGATCATCTGCTTGATGAACTTCGTCGTTGAGAATCGCTTGGTTGGTGTCATCCCTGTAGGTCTAGGAAAGAGGGTAAAGTATCGCACAATTTTGTCACCTCGTTTTTCGTCGCAAGAGGTTTCTCTGCTGCGAAGTAAACCTCATTGTTACAAGTTTTGGTGATCTCAAGAATTCGAACAACAGGTGAAGCCAGTTAGTCGACTGGGTTGTTATAATATGCTACCAGGACCGCTTGCACTTGTTGTGGCAGTTTTGATGGAAAGAGTGGACCGAAGAGACTTTCATCGAATGTGCTTTGACCAATAACTTTTCTCATGCGCGACAATATCTCTGTAGCTAAACCGCTGCTCAGCTTGAAAGTGTGGAACAACTCATCAAGGCGTTGTCTGTCGGACAAGTCATCGTGTTTGAAAAATGACCATTCGAGCTGGTCATAAGGTTCTGGACAGTCGGGGCTGAAAAGATAGGGAAGACGTACCTGTTCAATTTATGCTCAACTGACCTTAGGACGGCAAGGAATTGAACGCGTGGATCTGTCAGACTCTGGTCCTGAAAGTTGACTTTCGCGTAGCAGAAGTAAGCTTCTACGTTGTCCGCCCAAAAAGGGATGAGCTGAAAGTTTGGATGCGAATGGGATTAAATCCTAATAAGCTTAAGAGTCTAATTGAACATCATTAAAGTCGTAATATATTTTAATACAGAAGCACAGTTAAAAATATGCGAAAAAATAATTGCACCAAAAATACTTTGTTAAAAACTGTAAACAGGAACGAACTCACAATAATGTTCGTGTCCAGATTATATCTTGTTCACCAATGAAGTGCACATAGTATCTGACCAATTAACATTTGTCGTTTAACCAGAGAAACTTCTAACGATTGAACCCACTCTTACGAATGAGAAGAAATCAGAAGGCAATGAAAGATAGAAGAGAAGTCATATTTGTTCGTAAGTAGAGTGTCAATGGGGTAGCAACGTTTAGGCTGGCAAACTAGATGAAGAGATGCTTCCCACAGTGCGTCGTGTAGTGATCTGGTGGTAATGCTTGACCGAGCGCCTTCAACTAGTCGTGTCCGCTAGGACAAACAGGATCAGCATCAATGCTGAGAGCCTATGTAACCATTTATTTTAAAAATTATTATTCGCTATAATACCATAAAGAGGATTAGCTGTTGAAAGTCACCAAACAAACGACTCTGTTACCTCAGATATTTTATTCTAAAAAACGTCTCGACGGATCACCCACAACATTTTTCGACACTTCCAAACAGCCTTTTCTTTGACGCAGTTGCAAACAAGCGACTTTTGAAATAATTTTACATCTTGTGAATACATATAGTACCCTATGCTTCTTCCAGGGTTACAATTACATGTCAGTCGATCTTGTGATAACATTACTTGCTTCAGCTTCCATTCTTCATACAAATGTGAGCAATAACAACTAACAGCACGCCTTTAACTGATCTAAACTTTAACGTTTGTTAGTCATTTTGATCCAATGTTTAAATAAGTTAATGGTGACGGTATTTAAAAAAATTTAGGTAAAATAGAGGTATTTGAACTGTAAGATTTTCATTTTTAGTAGCTGAAATGAGAGAAGAAACAAACGCATGCAGCACATTGAGGTAGAAACAAGAATCCGCAAACGATATGAATTTCCTTTAAATCAATCACTTTAAAAAGTTTTAAAGGATCAGGCCAAATTGAGAATTTCAAAAAGAGATAAGTTCAGTGTTCGTGTACGATAGTAGGTTTAGTATAGTTTTTCACTCCTAAACATTGATACTTCGCGATATATACTAGATAATGTTCGTTTGCTACAAATTATTAGTAGACAACAGACAAATTATTTATTTTTTTAAAGTTATCATTACAGAACCATTCAAAAATGGGTT
The DNA here is from genome assembly GCA_025215515.1 of Schistosoma japonicum. Taxonomy (NCBI): domain Eukaryota; kingdom Metazoa; phylum Platyhelminthes; class Trematoda; order Strigeidida; family Schistosomatidae; genus Schistosoma; species Schistosoma japonicum. Next base: position 11,474,368 of record CM046063.1, on the reverse strand, counting down.
ATAGGTGACAAGACATGATCTGTGTCACACTTTGTTTTCTTAGACACCCAGACGGCTGCACAATAAGACAACTATCAGTAAACAGTTTATTAACAGACGCAGTAAACGCAGGTTTATGGTGGCTAAACGTCAAATACTTTCTGACAAATTATTTCACAACTTCTTGTATTTCTCAGTAAAACAATTAGATCTTAGAGTTGTAAGATACTTAACCGATTTAAAAATGAGTTCACCGTTACAATGTTTACGTTTCGAAGGAAGTTTAGAGTAAAATACTTACTTGGGATGTATGTCAATCCATTGAGTATTTTGATGACAAATGTGAGATGAGGCTTTATTCTCTCCAGCTGGTAGCTGAAGGCGTTGTTCACGCCTAGTATTATAAGCCAAGGTTTTATCCTATCCATAGTAAATTTTTTTATGCATTCGACCTCAAGTTTGTCAGTTTTATTAATATTGTCAACTGTGTTGCACGGTATTTCGAAAGAGATCTTATGCAGTTCTTATGTAAGACTACGTTTGCTTCATGAGTGCGAAAGTTTTTGAAAATAAATACTGCAAGCCTTATAGGTTAAAGTTAACATATTCCGACATTTATGGTTGAGGGGTATTTTATGCCTATGTCTTGTACTATGTCAAGAATAAGAATTTTTTGATCACTTAGTTAGATACTATTAACCTACTCGTATCAGGAAGTACTTTAAGTCAACTGCCGACCATCTTCGGTGCACCACCAACCTACTGTCGTTCATTTTATGTATGGAATGTTGTTGGGGTCTGCTAGAACTGCCGCCATACACCTTACCGATCAAGGTCACAAAAATATCATATTGCGGCAAATCAAACTAGGTTGATGCTTATCTAGTGCTGTTGGGTTGGTGTAAATACGCTAAACCCTAACATAGCCACGTTGTACGTATTGGTCACTAGACATTAGATCGATTATTTCAATTCATCGAGGTTAGTGTCGTTTTCTTCCACAATCGACATTCGAAGTATACACGGCGTTTGGTGCGGTGCAATAATAATCCATTTTAAAATTGTCTCTTCCCTTCCATCACATATATATTATTGCCTGATAATACTGTCTCATCGATAAAAGGTATTATAAAAGACAAGAAAGCCTGAAAACCACGGCCGAGATAGACCAGAGGCTATGGGGTTATTGGATGATATGGCTTAAACATGAGTCCATGTAAGCTAATTAGCTACACTATCATAATAGAATTAAGTAGATTTCTACTGTCAGTCGTCGTTAGTCTAGCTCCTCCAAAACATTTTGGCTATTGCAATAATATAAGTTTTCGTGTTTATAAGTTAATTTCCCTTTTTTTAGTTATACCCACGTTTTATCGCTAAATTTTGTAATATACTTGTATCGAACCGTTACTTAGTTTTGTTTTTCGAGAATTCCATTACGTTTTACCCCATTATTTTGATATATATTTCAGAGATTTGTATTTCAGAGTTATATTAGGGCATAAACCTAGTTCTCTATACATATATGAACTTTTCTCTGTTTTCTTTGGAAACCTTTTTTGTTGTAAGCAAGCTATTCTGTATCGTTACATGGATTTGAACAACATGTTCTCTTAATGAGCTTCCGCTAACTACAATTCCTAGAGTTGCTACTATGACAGATCGTTGGCTGCAACCTTGTACTCACAATTCTCGAATTTAGTTCCCATGAAAAGAAGCCTATTTCCACACATAAGGCATAAAGTCCAAAGCTACAGGTCATTTTTTTTGTGTTCGGCATCAAACGCTTACAACAGCTGTTTACATCAAAAACAAATTTTATCGATATTTTCAATAATAGAGGGTTGTCATTTACTCACACCAATTCTTTTTCGGCTTCTTCAAGGCCTCATGCCTTTGTTAGATTAAGTAGCTACACAAACATCCTATCCAAAACTGAATCCTGTGGAGAAATCGTTACGATTTTCCAGTATGTTTAGTATTTACAGGCGTTTCATATTGCATTGTACTGACGTGATACAATCACTCACAAAATTTTCGAAGGACTGTCGAAAAGCATTACAATTTTGCCTTGACCTTAAGGCGACGTGTGATTGAATCGACCTTGAGGTTACGTGGCAATATCTGTCATTGAAAGGCGTACCAGAGAAGTACATCAACTTTATACAAGCTCTCTACTCGAACTCCACATGTCGAGTCAGAGTTTATAGCGGACTGTCGTCAGAAGTGACTACTTCAAGTGGTGTTCGCCAAAGTCGTCCTCTTCCCCAATTTTCATTTAATTTTATCATCGACATACTTTTAGAGTTAACATTGTCATCGTCTAACTGCTCAGGGGTTAACCTCCTTCCAGGAGATAAACTTACTGACTTAGAATATGCAGATGATATAGTTCTATTGGGTTAAGATACTGATAAAATGCAGAATCTTTTGATTACCTTAAGCATCAATGTAAGCCTGTTTTGGATGGGATTCTCCCCCATCCAAATGCAAAATGTTGCTTCAGGATTGGCTTGCTTCGGGACTGAAATTAGTGATAAGGAGCGAAGTAGTTGAATGTGTTGACCACCCTACTTATCTTGCAAGTCTCATCAGTTCTGATGGTGTAGTATCTAATGAAGTCCCAGCTCGAATACATAAGGCTCAATTGATTTTCACTAGTTTGCGTCACTTGTGGTGTAGGCAGGACACCCATCTGCTAACGAAAGGACGCGTTTACTTGCACAACAGCCTGATTAGTTCTACTTTATGGATGTGAGACATGGCCATTAAGGATATAGGATATTTGTATGCTTCTAGTATTCAATCATACATTTCTTCGAAGCATCACACGTGTTTTCTGGGACTACCGAGTAGGCAGTACGTGGGTTAGGAATAGAGTACTAGGTAAATATGGTAAATCAATTGATGAGGTGGTGAACTTTCATCAGCTGAGGTTGTTAGAACATGTGTTACGTATGCCCGACCACCGCCTACCACAACGAGAAATGCTGCCTAGTGTAGGAGTAGGTTGGTAAAAACGTTAGAGGCGGCCAAACCAAAACATGGCAATAGCCCATGAAGTCATTGACAATTGGGACTGAGTCATGTTAATAGGTGCTGATTATCTAGTTGGGTTCCGCGTGGTGACGTAACCAATGCCTAGAGACTTTGGGTGATACAGCTCAAAATCATTCGCAGTGGCGCAGGTGCATCCATTCCTTGTCTTCATCTAAATTCTAAGCTTCCAAATTCATCATAATTTTCTTTTTACCGGACTGTATTTTTTTCCAATATTATCTTCGATCTCTAATCCTCACTTCATTAATACCAACTCTATTACTACCTCCACTACTCTGGGATTCGATCAGGCAATTTCATTTCCATCTGCTAATTGGAGAATAGCAACTTGAACTGATGTACACACGTGCCAAGTTCTATGTTATAACTGACGGATTTTAGAAGTAGTCAAAGTGGCATAGGTACATGTACTCTTCCTTCTAAATAATGAATTCCATAAGTCCTTCAAACACATCTCTTCTTTCGTTTTTCTCAAACCATATTCTCGATATACAATTATTATCAATGCGAAATTATTTTGACACTTTCTTTTTCATCCTGCTTATTACATCTAGCCGTGCTGATGTAGTGCGATAACTTGAGTTATCACATATTCGCATTAGGCTCTGTGCTGATTATGGCTGAATAGAAGATATGGCACAGATTTACATCAACATGGAGAGAAGTAACAGGTGGAATAGCAAGGTGTGAAAAACGAACTGGAAGTACATTAATGAAAAACAAATAAATAAAAACGGAAAAAGCAGGATAATGAGATACACAAAATTTCGATGCAAGGTATGAATAAAGTTTGGTCATATATGCAACCATAGTCAGTCAGTCAGTCAGTTACAACGTAGAACTTTGTACATGCGTACATCAGTTCAAGTTGCCATGCCTCAATTAGCAGATAGAGATTAAATTGTCGGACCAAATCACAGAGTAGGGGAAGGTAGTAACAGAGTAAGTACTAATGGAAAGGCATAGAGATCAGAGATGAGAATTGAGATAAAAAGTGATTCAGTAAAGAGAAAATTATAATAAGCTCAGAAATTAGAATTTGGAGGAAGACAAGGAGTGGATGCACCTGCGCCATTGCAATCGATTTTGAGCCATATCACCTAAAGTCTTTAACCATTTGTTACGATCATCGTGTGGGCCCCAACCACGTAGTCTACATCTATTAACATGGCTCAGCCCAATTGTCAATGACTTCATGGATTGGTGCCATGTTTTCGTTTGGCCACCCCTAGCTTTCTTCCAGCCTACTCCCATACCAGACAACATTGCTCGTCGAGGTAGACGGTGGTCAGGCATACGCAACACATGTCCTAACCACCTCAGCCGGTGAAGATTCACTACTTTATCAATAGACTTCACCGTATTTACCTAGTACTCTATTCCTAACCCATGCATTGCTTAGTCAGTTGTCCCATCTATAACGGGTGAACAACTAGGCAAGTTTCATTGCTGATATTCGGTGATTAACTTAGACTTATAAAGTAAAAATTAATACAACAATAATAATCTGGCCTATATAGAGCCCAAAAAAGCACCACACTGTTTTCATAAATTTTCCATATTTAGGATGATAAAATTCAGATAATGGAATGAATACTGTATTGCTAAATGGTACTGATATATTAATTGCAACTACTTTGAAGTATGAAGTCTGACTGAATTGTTGACGATCTGTATCCACTACTCCATTTCGGGTTGTATATGTATCAGCACACCAATCGAAATATAATAACAAAGTAAAGAAATTTCAAGTTGTTCCAGTTATTTTCCTAATTCTTATGGGTTTGGCTTAGTCATGTGAAGATACGCTCGATCTTAATGCTGATTAACCATGGTGACGTTATGTGATACAACTTCGATAGATTATATATAGACATTTGACTGATCAAATGTACACTCGTATAAGGAGGGAAAGAATCAGCTGAAAACTCTGTTCTAATGTGACAATAATTTGTATTAATTAGTTATCAAGCAGCAATGAATAAAATGTAGTTGTTCTGGTTCTGTTTTGGGGCTATTCGTATGTATGTAATTCTGATACTGGCTGTGAAGAAATGTTGATATACGTGATTTTAACCTTATGAAGCTAGCAATTAGTTACTATCTAGACGTCTAAAACTGATGAGAGTTATCGCAACCAATGATGCTCATAAACTGCCATTAAAAGTGGAATGGTGTTGTATAGTGTATGGAGTTGAAGTAAGTTTTACTGCATAGCAAACGATAAGCTCTGCGTCTTACTAAGCCAATTAAACACCGAATAGCTATCAAGAAGATCATAAGTTGTGGTCACTCATATCAGCCAATTGATAGGGGTCGTTTTAAGCGTCGTGACTAGTACCATAATATCGACTTTAGTTTGTAGGAGATCCTATCGACAATATTAACTAGTAATTTGTGCAATTGTTCGTGTCACCAGACTACCAATTAAATTAACAGTGGGAAGTTATTAAGTATATTTCACAGATGTACACATATAATTAGCCGATATTTATCAATTATATCCATCAAAATACAACACTCCGTTTACCAAAAAAGTATGCAGCTTAATCTATTAACAAGGTTCTGCGTCAGTTTCATCAATTTTATCGTTAATATTTTGTGAGTCTTAATAATGCTGTATGATAGTGTTAACAAATCCTAATAGGTAAGCAAAAATAATCTTGATGAGTCGGTAGCAGACAGTTTTTGAATGCTCACAACCGCTGATGAATTTGAGTTCGTTCTGATTTTACAGTGACAGTATCCCTATTATTTGAATTGGTTTTTATGACCACAATGTCTATTTGATAATATAATGAGGTAATGTTAGACATATTTTGGGACTTAGATTTAAAAGACCCCACTAAACTATCACAACAGACTAGATGACAACAATGTCAAAGATTCAATGTAGGGACGTTTCACAAGAAGCAATATTGAATTCAGATTTGCTTCAGTAAAAATGGGAAGATCAAAATACACTTACAGGCCAAAAATATTAAAAATATCTCATATTTAATCAATTTGTTGGCTTAAGTCATTTAGTTCAATTGTTTTTTCTTTTTAAAAAAAACATCACAGGACTAATTTCCAATATTATGAATATGAAAGACGCTATTCAAAGTTTCAATATGAATTCTTTAAAGCCAACTTTTGTAAATGTTCGACATTTAGATGGAACTATTACTAAAAGCAATAAATACGGTGCAATAATTGAAGAAGCTGATGAATATAATCAACCTGAACCAAGTTTTTCTTTATATGGTTTTATCCCAAATTTTAATCTTGATCTACAAATCGGGAAAATAAATCTTCCAGAATTTATAATTCTTTTTGGTTAGTTAACAAATTGAATATATATGTTTCACATTTGTAATTTCGTGCAACATGCATAAAGTTATACAGTTTTACTAGTGCAAGAAACTTAGAACTAGCTTTATTCATTTAAATTAAATTTATAAATGAACAGAATAAGCGAAAGAACATAACGTACAAATTGTCATTATTACAGTAGATCAAATGATAGAATTGATAGTAATTATTAAACAGTATAGTATAGTAATTATTCATGTTGGTGATATCAGTAATTATATTCAAAGATTGGGCTGGACTACACCGTACGAAAGGGCAAACGCAATACTCGTGGGCCGCGCAAAACTTCTTAAACAACCAATAAGAGACGTACTGTTAGCATGAAGATTGTCGCGAATTTGAATTAAAAGTGCATAACATCAAATAATGTACCGCGGTTACTGTTGTATCTCACCTAGGGATGGCCGATTTTATCGATTTTGCTTTATACTCAACGCGATATCTTACAGCTAACCGCCAGCCTTGCCTTAATGTATTACTCAAGCACTATGATCTGACTAATTTATCAAGGAGACAATATAAACCAATAATGTACAAGATATATATATATATATATATATATATATATATATATATAGTACTTTATCTCACATGCCTGTCACACGGTATTGACCAATCACATGTCTTATTTCAGACATTTTAAGCTTAATACTTAGGTTAAAATTGGTTTTCTGGTGTTAGAAATGTGTTGTAATATTATTTTTCAGTTTAAGGAATAAACTTTGTAGAAAAATTAGTCGACAAGTAGGACTTTGCACCTCAACACATAGTTAGCAGATCCATCTATCGACATATTCAAAAGTGAAGCTAAATCAACTGAAATTCCTATCACTAAGACTAACATAGGCGATCCAGCCTTCTGCCCTAATCACACTGAAACTAACCCAGTAAACCAAAAGGTTGGTGCCAAATTACATAATGTTGGTGAAAAAAGTATTTAAAAAGAAAGGTTAAAATTTTATGAAAAACGGCAGGCTCTGGAACATTTAACTCAATATTTTTCGTGTTGAAGTGTTTTTCCCAAAGTTTCGGCCCTTCTTACAGCATACATAATTGGGACCTAAGCTCAGCAGTTATGCAAGATGGGACAAGGTTGAGTAATGTTAGGCAGAATGTAATGTGATTCCAGAATTAGTATTTAGAGTTATAAATTTGCTGCAAGGTTAGATGTTAAAGTTACAAATGAGGTGAAAACTTGATTGACATAGAAAACATTGTTTTCGGATAGTTGTAATGTTATTTGAGAATAGGCTTTCGCATCGTTGCTGAAATACAGCTCATATTATGCCTTCTCCATGTAAACCTTCAGTAAGACGAAATTCGTAGTGGGAACCACATATAAACATGGTGTATATTCGGAACCGCGTGTGTGCATCCATCTGTTTGTAAATCCTTGCTTTCACAAGGGAGACGTAATGCAACTAGTCTTTACTATAGCTTCTCAGTCACGTAAATAGATTCCTTGATCTTCGTCTCTGTGGTTTAACAGTGGCAACTCCACTACAAAACTATGATTCAGTTATTTATCATGTAAAGTAATTATATCCCACTGCAGTGTCGCTTTTTTCCCGATTAATTTTTCATACATAAATACTATTTTCTCATTGGCCTATAGTGGTCAGTGAATCAAAACGATGATTGACGCCGATATTTCAAGAATGTGTTAGCTTTCTTCCATACTGTACTCTAGCGAAATTCAATTATCTGGATGGCTAAGTTGACAGAGTCAAATGTTTTTATTGAATAATGTTAACACAATAGGGCTAGTTACAATGGCCACAAATCAGATAACTTGACGAAAACAAACAATAGAAGTTTTTTTATGATTAAATTTCTCTGGATTTATTAATTGAATGTTTACTTTGTGTGTTACTTTAATGTAGGTTCTTTGGATGTTGCTCAAGATTTGAATTTATTAAAAGCTAATAATGTTACACATGTTATTAATCTCATTTCAAATATTGCACCGAATTATTTTCCTCAATTCTTTCAATATCTATCTCTTCTTGTTTACGATGATTTATCCTTTCAGTTACATGATACTCTTTATCAATGTTGTGATTTTCTAAATATTGTAAGAGAAAAAGAAGGTTGTTGTTTTATACATTGTAATGCAGGTCTTTCAAGAGCACCATCTATTGTAATCGCTTATTTAATTATTGTTTATAATTATTCATATGAAGAAGCCTACAATTTAGTTAACAGTACTAGAAATGTTTGTATCAATGTCAACTTTAGATCACAATTAATGAGATTAAGTTGAACTGATTTTAACTTTCTCTTTCTTTCAATATCCGTTAGGATCGAGGAAATATTCATTTAACTTTTATTGTTTTTCATAATGATAGTGACCTGTTTTTTATTATTTATAAGTTCTAACTAATTTTCACTAGATTAACTTACAGTTAATAGTTATCACTTATTACGCTAATTGCCATATTATTATTACCTTTTATTGTTAGGCATGTATTTACATAATCCACTCTTCTCAATGTGCTCCAGCTTAGGTAAATACTACATGATATAAAAGTCACTTATATGACGTTCGTAAAGCGTGACAAAGCCACTGATCTCCTGTTTCAAGACGATGCAACCAATTATGTTATAATCACTGCACCTGAAAACATTCCGAACTTCAACATTACAAACTTGGTGTCGCCAGTGCAATCCAGCAATACTTTCGTCTAACACAAGGATTCCTAACATTCTCAGCTCAGAAATATGTAACAAATATATTCTCACAAAATGAGTTATGAACGAGGAATTTCAGGACTTATCACAATAATCCTATAGATGGCATAAACCGATGTGGCAGCTTTCGTTGTGTGGATTGATTTCATCTGTCACACAACCACTGTTACTAACAACTAAGCGGACACCACCTCTTCGACTGTTTTAAACGGCTTATCAGAGACTGAGGGAATGCGCAGACTCTTATACTGAGAAAGTGCGAAGTAAATACCATATTTGCGGACACTCATTGCCAATCGATTATGTGCGATTCCGATGGCTTGTGCATTATTGCTCAGTAAGATAATGTCGTCCGCATAAACAACTATAATTCTCCAACTTTTTAACTTCCTACAGTATAATCCTGTTGTGACGGTTAGGACTTTCAGCTATATTGAACATCACTACTTTGGTTTGGGCAGCTGAATGATATTTCTATTCAATCTAAGTCCATGTATCTGTATCTAGAACTAGGGCTCACAAATAGTATAATTCGTTTAATTAATTCCCTACTTATAACGTTTTGTAAGATTCTATTTCCTTTTCTAGTGTTTACTTGCTGAATAACTTCAGTTTTGTCTCTTTAAAAGCCGTTTTATATTTTATTTTGCTAAAACATCTAATAAAAATCACTCAAATTTCATAAAATTAGTTTTTATTCGCTAGAAATTGTGCTATGACTAAATTACAAACACACTAACTGTTTGACCAATGATCAGATGTTAATAACAACAAATATACTGAGATTAGTACAAACTGATAAGTACTCAATTACATTATGATATTAGCTCACTCATCGTCATCATTCATTAACAACATAAGATCTGGCGTATATACCCAAAAGTTCAAGTTGCCGTACCACATCAGCTCGACCAGATCACATTCACAAGAATAACAAGACTGTAATGCGGTAGGGAAGAATAAAGTAAAGGTGTGTGTGAAAGAACTTAAGATATAGATGAAGATAAAGAGTGAATACAGCTGCTCAAATGTGACCAATTCTGAGTCATATCACCCAGCCATTGATTGCGATTATCACGCTGACCCCAATCAGGTAATCTGCATCTCCCAGATCAATAATCAAGGACTTCACTCACTAATGCCATGTTTTGGTTTGGCTATCCCTATCTTTTATCACTCTACTTCTAGGCCAACCATCATCGCGCGACGAGGCAGGCATACACAGTACATATCTTAACCATCTCAGTCGATGAAGATTTGCAACCTCCGATCGATTTGCAATCTTTTCCTAGTACTCTGCCTAGCATAAGTATTACTCGGTCATTCCATGATATACAGGCGATACTACAAAGACTTCCATGGTCGAAGATCTGTAGTAGACGCTGCTCTCAAATCAGGGAATGTCACTATTGTCAGACATTGGTAATTATGCTTGTTCTACAATCTGATGCGAAATGAATATTTGACCTTAAACCAACCTGGTTTTCCGAGTTTGTAGTTTCCTAGCGCCCGGTAAACGTCGGATGATTACAGAGGCTAATGTTTTAGACACTATCAGTTAAAGTGATTCCTCTGTGGTTACCACAAGAAAATTTGTCCATGTTTGCAAACTGGAAAGACCAGCGAGTTGGGATGAAGTTCATTTCCCAGACTTTGGCTAATACATCAGTCAACCTATCCATCAACCCTGAAAATATTACGAGTTAACCTTTCGGGTCCTGGTGCTTTACTTCTTTTCAAATTACTTATAGCCTTTCTAATCTCACTAAGAGGTTGGGGGCACGTGTCAATTTTCCATTCAGGTAGCTTGGGGATGGTCGGTAAGCGGAGAGTATCTGGGGGTCAGCTGAACTGTTCCTGAAAATATTCTGCCCATCGGTCCAATCTTCTAAATAGGGTGGATCATAGACCCAGCTTTTCGGAAATAATCCCATCAACAGTCAATTCGCTAGCACCGGTGTTTTTGATGAGTCGGAATAGTTGTCTAGTATTACCTATAGCTGCAGCCGTTTCCATAGTTTTTACCACTAACTATTGCTCACAATCCTTGAGTAGACTTTGTTAGTCTACATTTGAGTAGTCGTCGCTTTATTATTTTCAGAGCCTGTCAGGATGAATTGTCGAGCCTCCATCATTTCACTAAAAGTTTCAGAGATCCATTGATTTTTCATGACCTTTGGAATTAGGTTGGATGCAGATATCGCTGTTACATTTGCAGCTGCTTTAAAATCGTCTGGGATGAACTTGCTGTCAGTGAACGACTAAGTTCTTAGCTAAACCGTTTCTGAATGCATTTTTGGCCTTAACAGTCTCGAATTGACATCTAAGGGGTGTGCCTATTTTGACCTTTCTGTGTCCATATGGAAATATGAGCTCTCAATGGGATGTAGTTAAAATCCAAATACGTTCCCCAGGATGAGCAGCAGTCCTCTACGGATTCTATTCAACGACGACTGATGGCGATGTGGTCCATTTAAGCCTATGGAGAAGTACCTGTTCTACCCGCAAACCTAGTGTTATGTCTACGCCCTCAGGGCCATGAGAACTTGCTCTCCGGTTCCAAGGTAGACGAAGAGTAGATCGGCTGTTTCTTTACATTGATTAGGATCTTTTATGCGTGTTTCGGAGACACAGTATACATCAATCGCAGGAAATTCTAGGGTTTTAGTTAGCAAAGCTTATTAACAGATTCAATACAATGTTCATACATTAAGGGCTTTAACAATAAGTTAAGAGAGTGGTATCAGGAAACCTGAGATAGCATTTCGAAAACTCGAATAAACAGAACGAGTGGTACGCATATGAAAGGTGATGGTAGAAAGTTAAGGGTGAGAAGTGAAAGTACTAGAAACAGAAGGAGAAGAACGGGTTTGGTGGTGAACAAGGTGATCTCGAGTGCCATTAGACCTATGAGGGCAGTTTTCACTTCTAGATTGCCCACACCGTGGAAAAGTTCTTCCTCTTAAGACACCTGAAAAAGAAAGTGGATTAGAAGTCTTGACGGCTTGAGAGTATAACCGAAGCACCTAAAAGATAATTGCTTGAGGCCTGTGACACGGACTTTTTGCAAGTGGTTTTTGATGAGTTAGCTCTGTACTTAAAAAAGCTTTACAACCAGCGACAGAAGTCCGTGAAGGTAAGGTGTGCATTGTTAGCGCCGACTTTTCTAACTCTATCCTTGCTTTATGAAAACATAGCACTGCTGTTATGCTGGTCGTCCTGGGGGAGAAACACCTTAGTATTGCCACACATCTAAACAGTCAGCAGTAAGGCTTCACCTTTAGTTTACTGTTGTTAGTCTCACCGCTCCTCAACTGACCTGCCTAGCATGGTAGTTTCTGGAGGAACGATTGTTTCAGCCAGTATAGCTTGACTGCTTCGTCACGACAGGCAAGACTGACCACCACGTCAAGGTAACAGTAACGGTGGGGATAAGATTAATTCTGAATTTAACGCGTCAAATGAAAACCGACCTTTGTTAAAACTTAGATCGTATGTCGCTCCCTACTGTACAGTCAGTCTTTTCACATTAAGTTGATTAGAAATACCATCAGAACCGAAAAACTAATAACAGCTAAATGCTTTTAACACAAATTCACTATCACCATATAGTAGTTTGTAGAACACTGACGAAAGTAATGGCACCGTCCATCGCATCCTAAAGTTCACCATCCATTATAGCCACGAGAGTTATTCATTTAGAACAGATCCTAGAATGAACTATTTACATATAGTAACAGATTTAATATAGTATTATTAGGTAAACTATGTTAGTCTATTGATCACTATATATATCTATATCTATTCGTGTCGTGAACACACACCACACATATATGCGCCTGCATAATTTAGATTACAGTTGATGGATTAAATAGTATATGATTTGCATTAAAAAGCCTACTTGGTACAAGTAAAACGCTTAATGATAAACACTTGTGATATTAACACTAGAGCGATCGTTTGAATCATTTACGAGCAGAGCTTTAAGACGGTAATTTATTGTTCATACTGACTTGAGAGTAATCAAAACAGTTCTTACTATGATGAGTAATTTTGTCAAGAACTGACGTGACTAAAAGTTCTTAAACTTATTTGGTATACGTACTATTATCTATCCAAATCTTTTAGGAAAAATTCGTTGAACGTAACAGAAGGGTAACAAGGTAATTTTATGCTCTATATCACACTATCAGTAAGAATTTAAAAAAGTGAATCTTCGTAACTAAACCGACGTCAATAGTGACCATGAATAACTTTTCGTTACTGTTACTACAAGAGCATTTATCAGCAGGCTTCAAGACATTATAATAGAAGGAAAATATCAATTAAGAATAGATCCCTCAATAACCAGAATATACAACTAAAAGCCAAAACGATACTTGTATTAGATAATCAGCTGTCATTTAAGAGGTAAAAGTGTGGAGCCCTCAGTTCAAAACTGACGGCTGTTGGCATAAGTAACTTTTGTCAACCAGATATGTTGCATGTGACGAAACACATCAGAAACATAAAGAGAGTGCCTCATCTAAACTCGGAATAAATAGATGATTAGGATGCAACAAACATAACTGATCCAGTGGATGTAAACAGACATTGGAATACTGAGGATATTGGATTGAAAACTCACTGACAATAAAACGATAGAAAATACAGTAAAATAAATTAATAAGTAAAAATGTACACCACTTAGGATACAGAACATCAAACAGAGAAAATAGAAGGGAATAAATACATAAGAGAAAATGGAAATATTAAACAAAAAGTCTAGTCAGTGAATCAATAACTGTTACCACATGTGGAGCATAGCCCACCGAATGGCATTATACAACCAACTCTGCCCTAGGCTCCCCTTTCCAGTTCTCAAGTACTATCCATTTTTTTCATGCCTGCCTTCGATTCCCGAAGCACTTTTTTCCTTAGTCTTCCCCTTTTCATTTACGATTGAGAATCCCAAGTTAGTACTTGTCTTGTGATTCAATCTAATGATTTCCTCAGTATGTCCTATCCATCTCTAGAATTCCCTTCTCTAATGGATTTTGGTTGGTTTGTTCTCTGCCATAGAAGGTTACTGTTGATGGCGTCTAGTCAACGGATCCAGAGTATCTGTTTATAAATACTTGTATCTTTTGAAGAATGTCAGATCATCTGCAAAGTTCAAGTTATCTAAGTGCATCCATCTTGCCCACTGTATTTCATGTCTCTCATGAGATGTTGCAGTTTTCATAATACAATCAACCACCAGCAGAAAGAGAAAGGGTGAGAGTAAGCAGCCCTGTCCAAAACCGGTCTTTATTTTGAATGAACCTGTGGGCTGTCCCCCATGCAAATTTTGCAGAGTAGTCCGTCATAAGAATTCCGTATGATATTGACTATCTTCTCAGATACACCAGTGTCGAGGAAGACTCCATAATGTCTACTTGTCTACACTGTCAAACACTTTCGCATAATCAAGGAAGCTGATGTAAAGTGGTGAGTTTCATTCAATTGGTTGCTCGACAATGAACCGTAGAGTCGCGATTTGGTTGGTACATGATTCATTTTTATGGAATCCGGCCTGTTAATTTTGAAGTTGAGCGTCGACTGAATCTTTCATTCGGTCCAATAACAGTCTGCTGAAGACGTTTTCTGGCACTGAAAGTAAAATAATGTCTCTGCAGTCCTCGCACTTGCTGAAATCTCCTTTCATTAGTATCTTGATTAGGTACCCTTCTTTCCAGTCTGTTAGCATTTGTCCTTCCTCCTAAATCTTTCTGGAAAGAATGTAGATCATCTTTGCAGTTACTCCTATATTTGACTTCCGTGCCTCACTCAGCTAATATATTGTCTAGCTCTGCTGACTTGACACTCTTGATTTGTCAGATGGCCATTTTGATCTATTTGACTGTTGGTGGGTCGGTGTTATCAGGAGATACGTGGCTTCTGTTTCGATAACTGGTGGGTTCAGTGGAGCTAGTCTATCCAAGAGTTCTTAAAAGTTCTCTACCCACATATTTCGCTGTTCTTGGGTCCCAGTGATTGGTTCACTACCCTTGTTCTTGATTAGTAATTCTGGCTTACTGAATTTCCCAGCTAGCTTTTTCATTGTATCATATAAATGTCTCATGTCTCCTTCCATTACAACTTTTTCCGCTATCATTGCTAGGTCTTCCACATATTTCCGTTTATCCGATCTAATGCTCCTCCTCACTTGCTTGTTGACTTCCGTGTATTCGGCCTGTGCCTTGGCTTTGTCTATTCTTGCTCGACTGTTGTTGATTGTCGTCTTCTTTCTCTTTATTTCTCGGATCCTATCCACAGTACTAACAGAGACTCACTCTTTATAGTAGTGCTCCTTGAGGCCCAGAATCACCTGACATGTTGGAGTTATAGCTTCCTTAATCTCTTCCCAGCTGTCCTACATAGTAGTTTCCTCTTCTTCCAGTAAATCGTGTAAGCCTTGAAACTTATTGTTGTGAGTTATCTTGAATTTGCTGAGTTTGTCAGTATCCCAAAGAAGAGTTATATTAAACTTTTGTAATGCTGTTGCTCGTGTTGTCCAATGCTTCTTTGTCTTTAGTCTCATTTTGACCACTACCAGATAGTGATCTGAAGCTCTTCTTTATTTCTCACGTCTTCCATGGTCCTTCTGAACTTCTTATTAATGTAAATGTGATCAATTTGGTTCACAGTAGTTCAGTCCGTTGAGATACATATCGCTTTGTGTATGTGTGTGGTGGTGGGGGGGGGGGAAGAAGGGGGGAATATATTGCCACCTATAATCATTTTGTTGAAGGCACATAAGTTTGCGAACTTCTCACCGTCTTCGTTCCTTTCGCCCAGTCAATGTCGTCTCATGGTATCCTCATATCCGTTGTTATCCGTTCCAACCTTAGCGTGTAGGTTTCCTATCAAAATGGTCAGGTATTTATCTGGGCATATTTCTACAGTTGGTTGGTACTCCTTATAAAACTGATCTTTATCGTATTCGTGGCTATCTTTGGTAGGTGCATAGCACTGAATGACATTCATTGTGATCCCCTTCTTCGTCTTGAAGGATGCTTTGATGATCCTATGTCTATGAAGTTCCCATTCTATAAGTGCTTTTCGTGCTTCTCGGGATAGCATTAGTGCCACTACTTGTGTTTGCGAGGCATTTTCTTCTTCATGACTGGAGTACAATAGAACCTCCTCCGACACTAATCTTTGCTGTCCAGCTTGCGACCAATAGGTTTCACTTATTCTAAGTATCTCCAGGTCGCATCTTTTCATTTCCTCAGCCTCTTGGATGCTTTTCCATGTCTTCCACATAGTGCGAACATTACATGTACCTACATAAATTGTTGCTCTGGTTGTCAGGAGTAATGGCCTTGTAGCTTCCGGAAAAATACGGGCTTCACCATGAAGCTTCATACCTCTTCGAAAAGATCTTCCGACTCCCAGAGTATAGTTTAAATGTCATTTCCTGGTTTACGTTTTCTTGAAAAGTTGGATTTTTACGGAATGGGGGGTCGCTAATGAAATGCCCGATTCTCCTTTATTCAAGTTTGAGACCGACAGTAACCCTAGGAGGATCCCAGGCTGAGTTTTAGTCAGTCAACTAACCATAAATATGCAGATGTTGCACTACGGGAAAGAACTGTATACAAGGGGCAAAAGACTAAATTTGCTTAGAAGAATACTTCCAAAGAAAAGAAAAACAAGTATATGCTTTCTAACGTTACTGTAATGGTTACTGTTGTTTTTAGGATAAACACCATCAATATTGGATGGGTACATAAAAATGTTATCAGGCAAAAAATAAACTAAAACGTAAGCAAGTAAATACATATATTACTAAGAAGGCAAAGTATCGATCCAGTAAAAGACCCTGGAACAATAAATTTGACATGATTCGAGAAAATCAATTTGTATGTGTCTACATGGTCGTAGGCGAGATGATATAATTGTGAAAATTGGAAGATACAAATATCATAACTGATAACAACTTTGTAAAAAAAGTTTTCTTCAAAGAATTTAAATACAGAAGCGATTCCTGTACAAAATGTATACTTATGTGTGATAGGGTGAGGAATAACTAACTAGGTGAAACAGGCGCATTTCCAGTTATTATTATTGTCATTATTGTGGCATATCACATTAATTCAACAGTTTTGAAACATAAGAAAAATATAGCAGTGGTAGTCGTCATCAAAATACGAGATACTTTAAAAAACCTGAAGATTGAAGGTAGTGAGGAGGAAGAAGGGAAGTACGAAACAAACACCTAATCACAGGTTTAACTGATATGATAATATTTTAGTCAAATCCATTGACGCGTCATCATTATTACCATTTTCATTCCACACATTTCTATTTACACATAGAAGCATATTGTAAATAAGTTAGAAATAATTTGCTTCAGAGGCAGGGTAATAGGATCATCATACATATGCTTTTTAGATTATCAAATATATTGGATACGCATACAGGCACTGCAGATTGTGCTTCATCCAACAAATATATGGTAAAAGTAACGAACAGTGATCCCGCCAATTAATTTGTCATAATAACAAGCAATGAACCTTTTTGCGCTCACCTTTTGATGCTAGCGGCGGTGGAGGTGGTTGTCGTCTGTAAAAATGCAACGCAAAAATAGTGGAATGTTATTTGCACTACACTAATGAAAGCATTGTACTAATCAACGTAAAGTCTAACATAAATGTGTGTTACCTCAAGTTGCCATACCACCCCAGTACAATAAGATGAAATTAACAAAATGAACAATAAAGGAGAAAAAGTAATGCAAATTATATATCAAAAGATACTGGGAACCATGATTATTAGGAAAATAAGGAGTGAGTCCAACAACACCGTTGTAAGCGTCACCCAATGTTTTCAGCCAATGGTGCAGGTAGTCTGCATCGATCACAACATAATTAAGACAAACGACGTCTTTATATACTGATGTTGCGTAATAGTTTGAACTCCGAAAAAGCATTCTCTCAAGTTACCCTTACTTCAGTCTGTATTACGCGTCAGGGTAGATAATGGTTAAGTATATGTGTAACTCGACTAGTCATACAAAGATGTAACACAAGTAATTAGTACAACACAATTTCACTATTCACAATCTTAGTATTATTTTCATCAATGTAGAAACCTACCTGATAATTCGTACCATATCGTGGAACATTTTGTCTACATTAACTGGAGGGTCTTTAGCACTCGTCTCAATATATGGGACCTAAATGAAAACAATTTGATGAGACAAAATGTAGAAAATGAATTTTACAAAATATGAATGTAAATTATAAAAAACCCTAAAGTATATCATAGTCTAGTGTGCTATCGAATAAATGAAATCCTAGGAGTTTCTAAACTAATATATATATACATAAATACGAAAGTTTTGTATGTCAATTTTAGGCAGAAAATGGCCACGTGTCTCAGTAAAAAATCTTACAATTTTACATCATCAATACACCTAGTTTTAACTGTTACTAAGCCAATCTTAAAATTCATGCTAGAGTAATCAACTTACAGTGGTGAAATGACATTTCAATCTGTAAGGTCACTTGATATTGAAGATAATGCTTAATACAGTTTGCAAATTCACGACTAGGAAAGAAACCGAAAATATGTGCTGAAATACGATCTTGAATACGAAAATATTTGAATTCCCGTTCAAGTGAGCACCGTTACGTGTAATGCATGATTTGCATGCATTACGAATTAGTTGATGGTGTCGTGAATTAAGAGTTGATCAAGCTATATTAGAATGGAAGTTGAACGAACAGAGAACACAAAACATACCAAATCACTGAACATAGATTGGTAATGTCTTCATCAGAAAGTTCGTAAGCTATTTACAAAGCACTTCCTAAACTATATAGTAAACACGTCTTGACATGAGAAAGTGAGAATAAATATTGTTTGCCATAGCATAAAAAAAACTAAAGAAACGAAATTAATGATGCTAAATAAGGATGAAGGCTTCAAACAACTGCTGTTTGTAATGTTTATTGAATTTTATGAGAATCACTATATGTGGTGCACTTAAACTGTAGAGCAGTAGTCTGATAATTTAGATAGCTTCTAACAGTTGGAAGCTTTCATAAATACAAATAACGCTAAGTTGATTAGCTGGAAAGCTGTAACAGACTTTACATTGTTGGTGACATTTTGTCTTATTCAAATAATCCAAACAGTATTCTAACTATTAATTGCAGGGTAAAAGAAACCGAAAAATTCTCATCAATCACAAAAAAAATTGTGCAGTAAAAACTTATTTGTCAAATTAATGAGTAAACAAGCAGTAAGCGCAAGAAAATAATACTATAGTTACATGAGTGTAAATGGTAAGATATGATTGGCGTCAATACAAAGTCTACAACACTAACTTGCCTCGAGGTCATTTGCAAGACATTGCCCTTCCTCCTCTGAAACTTTGCGTTGTTGCACTAAGTCAATTTTATTTGCGGCCAATATTATAGGAAAAGTGTTACAGTTTTTACACTGCAAAATTTGTGTGTGAAATCGTCGAACTTGATTAAAACTTTGAGGATCTGTCACTGAGTACACAATAATAAACCCCTGACCTTTACGCATATATTGCTCTCTCATTGCACTAAACTCCTCTTGTCCAGCAGTATCTAGTACTAGAAACAAATAAGGAAAATAGTGGGTTTACTTAAACTATTATTTTCAAGTGAAGTTAAGCTTTAAGTAAATCTTTATTGTTGCTTGATATGCAATCGTTCATAAAATAATTAGTTTACATAATATTCACTTTGGTAATACCTGCGACCTTGACGTGCATAACGAGCTTGACTATCATGATGAACCGATCGAATCATATTGGTTGGAACAGAAGTTCCTTTAAACTCTGCCATATTGAGCATATCAACTGATGAATAGATTAGTAGCGGTAGACTTCAGAATTAGCCTGCTCCATTGCTTAGATTGGTCGTAAGGAGTTGAGTATGATGAATACTTCGCTCAACTAGAAAGACATCAGCTGTCGTGAATCGGTGACTGATGAGGTTTCAGCACGGATTCCGAGACGCGTCTGACTTTTGCCAGTTTGAACTATCTGTGGTACAAGGGAGACGTTTGTTCCCTAACGAAAGGACAATACTGCTTGGCAGTCCGATCTGTATTACTCTAAATATGTGAAGTGTCAGTAATGGAGTCGTTGGCACGAAACGAGCCTGATTAAAGCACGCTCAAAACATGCTCACGAAGCTGTGCTGTCATTGGTCCATTCTTAGCCAACTAGAGTCAACGACCAATCGGGAAGCTTCTAGAATACTCGATACCATTGTTTATATAAACCCTAGTGTAAATCATTTGCTTGACTTTGCCTTTTGCCTCCTGCCGTTATTTCATCAATATATCTTGCTACCTGTTCTACTCTTGTTCTGATTTGGGATCCAGTCGCGGTCGTTGTCGAATCGTAGAATACTAAGCGGGTAGGACAATATATAACAGGAGTTTAGAATGTAGGCCCTTCAGTCACAGTTGTTTTTAGAGTATTGTTGGTGTATCACGGAACAACGGAGAGATTTGATATAGGATACTAGGCAAATATGGCAAATTGGTTAGTGACTGATGCGGTTGAGACATTGGTAGCATGCATTCAAGTTAGATCTACGTCGAAGTGTCATGCAGACTGGAAGAAATATGAAACTAAACAAAAACTTGACGTCAGTTTGTGTAAGAACTGGCTGTTGTTCTGAGTCGTGATGATAGATGTAGCTAAGGGTCTGTGCGATAACTGAAACCAGTGGTTGGAGACGCTGGAAAACAAACTTCAGAAGTCCTGACTGTAGCTGCTACCAGAACACGCTGGTCGGGCTTGCCTATCGTGATGACCCAACACTATATTGGTTGAGACGTATGTTCCTCGAGGTCCTACCATGTCAAGCAAGTTTGTTGAAGAGCGGGAAGACTAAGGGCAGCAAACTAAGATCTGAGAGCAAAGTCGTACTGCTGACTGCAGAGAGGTGTGACAGCAGTAAGGTGTTTCCCTCGGACAACCAGCACCACTAGCGATGCTGCCTTCTCAACGGAAGGAATGGGTTAGAAAATGTCGACCCTAAAAATGTCACACCTTACCTTACTCCACAGATTGCTGTCTACGGCAGTAAGGCCTTCTAAAGAACGGAGCTAACACACCAAAAACCCCGAATAACAAGATCGTGTGATCGGTCCCAAGCAGTTGTCCCTTGGGCTCTGCAATCGCGTTCTCAGGTCACTATGACCAATACTAACCCAGTTTCCGTCTTGGGCACCTTAAGAAGTAATATCGTTCCATGGTGCGAGCAGTCAGGAAGTGACGACAGTCCTCATACATCTAACAGCACACGAGATAATCTTGTTCGAGGTAAAATCCCACCATCAACTCTTAATAACTCCCTTTTCCATACGTTTAATCCTTCTAGCATAACTTATAACCTCGCGCCTCTAATGCTAATTGTTTGAGTTCACGAAACGTTATTTCTGGTCTCCTGAAACCTCATGTTTAACTACGTATCGGAGCTTTTAACGTTTGAACCTTGAGCCAAATAGGAAAACAAGTCTCCTTAGCTATGACCTAGATTCCCGCTCCATCGATGTATGCCATATCTCGACAACGCGTATATGGGAACCAAGTACAATCATCCACCTGACCTTATCTTGTCAAAATAAGGAACCGGCCCGATTTACGCTTCATGTATCCGAATGTCCCAATACTACTACCCGAGGCCTCGATAGAGCAAGTATACAAATAAGTTCAAAAGCTGAGCAGGCTCTACTTGATTGGATTCCAATAGACAGCCACCTATGCGCTGTCCGTCTAAACAGGACAGTAAGAACTCAGAAAGATAGGAATAAATGCCATTGCCTCTTCGTCGTCTCTGTTTACGCTCCCACTTATTGAGGCTCAGATAAAGTAAAAGATGAATCTTACAGAAAGCTTTCAGAGCGCACTGATGTAGTGACAGTGGCTGGTGATTTCAATGCCCAAGTATTTAGATTAAGCGAAACCGAGAGTCACCTAGGTGGTGACCGTCTGTTACAACTATGTACAGAAAACCTTTTACTTCTAGCAAGCACCAACTGTAAGCATAAAGAAAGACATCAGTTGACATGGTGACCTCCACAATCAACTGAACACTGGACTCAAATATACCACAATACAATCAGCCATCGTTAGAGAGGCTCAATACAAGAGTGCTGCTCATTTTGGAGTACATGTTTAGACTCAGATCATGCTTTAGCACGAGCGCGTATCAGTCTACGTATCACTGGGCGTAAAAGCTCCACGGCAAGGATCTCCATCAGATTTCAACTTAATGATTAGAAAGTCAAGAATACATTTCAAGAACAACTAGAAAACTAATTAGTCAACTATGTAAGCAATACCCACCCCGAGTTAGCTTGGAATTATATCCAAAAAGCTGTTGAAACAGCAATAACATCTACTAGTAAAGTGAACCAAAAAATAAGAAAACTCAGTGAATTTCAGCTGCACCTACTGAACTGATAGATATTTGACAACTCACCCCATTTGGCTCTGATCACGATGAGGAGCGAAGGGAACTTAAACACAAGCTGATTAAAAGCTTAAGCGATGATCGTGAGCGGTGGCGAAAGCTAAAGAGATGGAAAAGGCAGCGGCAACAGGTGACAGTAGGCAACTGTTCAGACTTATCAAGGAAATGGGTAACAGAAACCCGACTGTAAGTGAAACTATCTCCGAAAAAGATGGTTCCACTATTCACTGTCAATCCAGAAGATTAGACCGATGGGCAGAACACTTTAAGAAACAGTTTAACTGGCCCTTGGCCTTATTTTAATTGCTCACCATCCCCAAGCAATCTAAATGGCAAATTATTATTGGTCCTTCAAGTCTTAGTGAGATTGAGAAGGCTATAGGGATTCTAAACCGAGGGAGAGCAGGAGGACCTGGTGAATTAACCCCTTAAATATATTAAAGAATGACAGCCCAGCTTTAGCAGAGATTAACCAGGATCTTGGCTATAACCTAGGAACTGGATGTAATCCCATCTAACTGGTCTCATAAAATAATCGTCCCAATCTATAAGAAAGAACAGAAGTCCCCTTGTGACAATTACCCAGGAATCAGTTTAACGAATATAGTAACTAAAATATTAGCCCCAAAAATACTTCGACGTCTAACAAAAGATCATGAAGAGCAAACTCGGGAAAACCACGATGATTTCAGACCTGGACATGGTTGTATAGACTAAATATTCACACTTCGGCAGGTTTTAAAAAACAGACACACTTTTAAACGTCCGACAACAGATGTATTCCCTGACCTTAAGGCGTCGTTTGACTCTAACGATTGTAAGGTTATGTGGTAATATCTGTCATTGAAAGGCGTACCAGAGAAGTACATCAACTTTATACAAGCTCTCTACTCGAACTCCACATGTCGAGTCAGAGTTTATAGCGGACTGTCGTCAGAAGTGACTACTTCAAGTGGTGTTCGCCAAAGTCGTCCTCTTCCCCAATTTTCATTTAATTTTATCATCGACATACTTTTAGAGTTAACATTGTCATCGTCTAACTGCTCAGGGGTTAACCTCCTTCCAGGAGATAAACTTACTGACTTAGAATATGCAGATGATATAGTTCTATTGGGTGAAGATACTGATAAAATGCAGAATCTTTTGATTACCTTAAGCATCAATGTAAGCCTGTTTTGGATGGGATTCTCCCCCATCCAAATGCGAAATGTTGCTTTAGGATTGGCTTGCTTCGGGACTGAAATTAGTGATAAGGAGCGAAGTAGTTGAATGTGTTGACCGCCCTACTTATCTTGCAAGTCTCATCAGTTCTGATGGTGTAGTATCTAATGAAGTCCCAGCTCGAATACATAAGGCTCAATTGATTTTCACTAGTTTGCGTCACTTGTGGTGTAGGCAGGACACCCATCTGCTAACGAAAGGACGCGTTTATTGCACAACAGCCTGATTAGTTCTACTTTATGGATGTGAGACATGGCCATTAAGGATACAGGATATTTGTATGCTTCTAGTATTCAATCATACATTTCTTCGAAGCATCACACGTGTTTTCTGGGACTACCGAGTAGGCAGTACGTGGGTTAGGAATAGAGTACTAGGTAAATATGGTAAATCAATTGATGAGGTGGTGAACTTTCATCAGCTGAGGTTGTTAGAACATGTGTTACGTATGCCCGACCACCGCCTACCACAACGAGAAATGCTGCCTAGTGTAGGAGTAGGTTGGTAAAAACGTTAGAGGCGGCCAAACCAAAACATGGCAATAGCCCATGAAGTCATTGACAATTGGGCTGAGTCATGTTAATAGGTGCTGATTACCTAGTTGGGTTCCGCGTGGTGACGTAACCAATGCCTAGAGACTTTGGGTGATACAGCTCAAAATCATTCGCAGTGGCGCAGGTGCATCCATTCCTTGTCTTCATCTAAATTCTAAGCTTCCAAATTCATCATAATTTTCTTTTTACCGGACTGTATTTTTTTCCAATATTATCTTCGATCTCTAATCCTCACTTCATTAATACCAACTCTATTACTACCTCCACTACTCTGGGATTCGATCAGGCAATTTCATTTCCATCTGCTAATTGGAGAATAGCAACTTGAACTGATGTACACACGTGCCAAGTTCTATGTTATAACTGACTGATTTTAGAAGTAGTCAAAGTGGCATAGATACATGTACTCTTCCTTCTAAATAATGAATTCCATAAGTCCTTCAAACACATCTCTTCTTTCGTTTTTCTCAAACCATATTCTCGATATACAATTATTATCAATGCGAAATTATTTTGACACTTTCTTTTTCATCTTGTTTATTACATCTAGCCGTGCTGATGTAGTGCGACAACTTGAGTTATCACATATTCGCATTAGGCTCTGTGCTGATTATGGCTGAATAGAAGATATGGCACAGATTTACATCAACATGGAGAGAAGTAACAGGTGGAATAGCAAGGTGTGAAAAACGAACTGGAAGTACATTAATGAAAAACAAATAAATAAAAACGGAAAAAGCAGGATAATGAGATACACAAAATTTCGATGCAAGTATAAATAAAGTTTGGTCATATATGCAACCATAGTCAGTCAGTCAGTTAGTTACAACGTAGAACTTTGTACATGCGTACATCAGTTCAAGTTGCCATGCCTCAATTAGCAGATAGAGATTAAATTGTCGGACCAAATCCCAGAGTAGGGGAAGGTAGTAACAGAGTAAGTACTAATGGAAAGGCATAGAGATCAGAGATGAGATTTGAGATAAAAAGTGATTCAGTAAAGAGAAAATTATAATAAGCTCAGAAATTAGAATTTGGAGGAAGACAAGGAGTGGATGCACCTGCGCCATTGCAATCGATTTTGAGCCATATCACCTAAAGTCTTTAACCATTTGTTACGATCATCGTGTGGGCCCCAACCACGTAGTCTACATCTATTAACATGGCTCAGCCCAATTGTCAATGACTTCATGGATTGGTGCCATGTTTTCGTTTGGCCACCCCTAGCTTTTTTCCAGCCTTCTCCCACACCAGACAACATTGCTCGTCGAGGTAGACGGTGGTCAGGCATACGCAACACATGTCCTAACCACCTCAGCCGGTGAAGATTCACTACTTCATCAATAGACTCACCGTATTTACCTAGTACTCTATTCCTAACCCATGCATTGCTTAGTCAGTTGTCCCATCTATAACGGGTGAACAACTAGGCAAGTTTCATTGCTGATATTCGGTGATTAACTTAGACTTATAAAGTAAAAATTAATACAACAATAATAATCTGGCCTACATAGAGCCCAAAAAAGCACCACACTGTTTTCATAAATTTTCCATATTTAGGATGATAAAATTCAGATAATGGAATGAATACTGTATTGCTAAATGGTACTGATATATTAATTGCAACTACTTTGAAGTATGAAGTCTGACTGAATTGTTGACGATCTGTATTCACTACTCCATTTCGGGTTGTATATGTATCAGCACACCAATCGAAATATAATAACAAAGTAAAGAAATTTCAAGTTGTTCCAGTTATTTTCCTAATTCTTATGGGTTTGGCTTAGTCATGTGAAGATACGCTCGATCTTAATGCTGATTAACCATGGTGACGTTATGTGATACAACTTCGATAGATTATATATAGACATTTGACTGATCAAATGTACACTCGTATAAGGAGGGAAAGAATCAGCTGAAAACTCTGTTCTAATGTGACAATAATTTGTATTAATTAGAGTTATCAAGCAGCAATGAATAAAATGTAGTTGTTCTGGTTCTGTTTTGGGGCTATTCGTATGTATGTAATTCTGATACTGGCTGTGAAGAAATGTTGATATACGTGATTTTAACCTTATGAAGCTAGCAATTAGTTACTATCTAGACGTCTAAAACTGATGAGAGTTATCGCAACCAATGATGCTCATAAACTGCCATTAAAAGTGGAATGGTGTTGTATAGTGTATGGAGTTGAAGTAAGTTTTACTGCATAACAAACGATAAGCTCTGCGTCTTACTAAGCCAATTAAACACCGAATAGCTATCAAGAAGATCATAAGTTGTGGTCACTCATATCAGCCAATTGATAGGGGTCGTTTTAAGCGTCGTGACTAGTACCATAATATCGACTTTAGTTTGTAGGAGATCCTATCGACAATATTAACTAGTAATTTGTGCAATTGTTCGTGTCACCAGACTACCAATTAAATTAACAGTGGGAAGTTATTAAGTATATTTCACAGATGTACACATACAATTAGCCGATATTTATCAATTATATCCATCAAAATACAACACTCCGTTTACCAAAAAAGTATGCAGCTTAATCTATTAACAAGGTTCTGTGTCAGTTGCATCAATTTCATCGTTAATATTATGCGAGTCCTAATAGTTCTTATGATAGCGTTATAAAATCACTGTGGGTAAGCACTTACATGCTTACTCCAATTAAAAGGCGAGTGTTTATTCTACACACATGTTAAGTAACAGAATATCAGGACTTACCATCTAATACACACCATTCATTATCTATCTGCTGGTTCTGGATATAGGAGTCCTCAATAGTAGGGTCGTGCTCTTCGAGAAATAACCGTTGGAAGTACTAAGAAAATAATATACGACAGGCTTTTGCTACCTGAATTGTTAGAGCAGATTTTCCGACACCCCCATCACCTAGAATGACTATTTTATAGAATGGCCTAATGTTCGTGTCATCAGGTAACCTCTTAGAGGTCATATGCATAACTAGCTTCAAAAATAACCTATTCTTTTTAGCAACTTCTTTTTGGTTCAAATGTCTACTACACCATATACATAAGTTTTACCAAATACACCACAACTTGATCTTCTCCAAAAGTTTTCGTCTTGGCTTCAAAATGGCGGGCTAACGTACAACGTTCTTTCGAAATTCACTACGTAAAATTCGCAATTTACTACTCTTCCAAATTTGTGTCTAGGTGGTGGGACTAAACTAAGTTATGCAGAGTACTGTACTTTTAGTATTCTTTCCTAAAATAAAGCGCAAAAGTCTAGTTCAGAATTAAGAATTTTAGGGATCAAGGTGTTTCAATAAAATTTTTGGTGGAATATTAAAGCCTCCACTTTACAGACTTTTATGTACAGTACCAATTAATCATCAGTTTACCAGGTACGCACGTTGATATACACAGGCATATATAAGTAAAATTGTGAGCAGCTCATCAATGAAATTATTTGGGTTCTTAAGAATAAACCGAGTTATTATTATGATAACGAAGCTCTTATAACCAGTATGAACGATCAATTAATTAATATAATCTTTTGCACACAGAATTACAGTGATAACGACAATGGGGTTACGTTGTCGGCATCTGCATGTCTGCTCAATTTCTACTCGTTCCTAAATCAAAATAAAAACACGAAGTGATGACTTAACCAGACAAATCATATTATAATTCAAACACTCCTTAATGCGCGCATAAGCTAGGCCATACTGTCGGCTAATTAGAAAACCAGCACTTATACAAAATAGGGGGAACAATGACAGTCAGTTGAGGCAACGTATGCACAAATAAGTAAGCCGTAGTACAGAAATGGTAAATGATATACTAGTAGTTAACGGGTCGAACAAGAAGGTATGGCTGGAGGGACAAAAAACGGTAGAACAATTTATGCACATTACACACAACCGAAGGCGATCGATGTAATCTCCTTAAACACAGTTTCGAAAATTAGTTTTTCGATTTCAACCACCCTATGTAACAGTTTTTTCTAAAGGTCCTCTGAAAATTCAGATCAACTACTTCACAAAGTTGGGAGTTTCCAGATTTCATTATCGTGAATAATTAGTGTGCCTATAATTTAATCTACAGTAATATATCTCTAATTTTTAGATTCTCCCAAGGAGTTTGTTCTATACTATTGATCCCCCCCCAGTGCACATTGAGTTTATACAGACATCGAGGCTACCTCCGTACGATTCAACAAAAAAGTCAGCGCTAGTTCGTCGGGTGAAGAGCTCTGAAGTTCATCTAATTTAACCACAAAACTGTTAGCACGAATTTCAGTGCATTTTCCTTCATGTTTTACCCCAATGAGGGTGTCCTTGTAAGTTAAATTTGGAAATGAAACATACCAGTGATTTTTTCAGAAGAAGATAGTTGTGAGCTATATTGCACATCGAGATTTTATCCCACCGCCTAACCCTTCTGCATTACAGCGAATACAGGTCAAAGAAGATAAAATTTTGGTATCATTGGACGCTGTTTAGTCAGACTGAATTCTATAAGTGACAGACATTTGTTTCGGATCTGAATAGACAAAGCTATTGTGTTGCTGGCAGGAGTCAATATCGTCTAGAAGTATAACTTTATCTATTGTCTATTCAATTTAGTGTACTACTTTACACTTTGGATGATCTTACTGTCAGTGGTAAAATTATAAATTGTATCTTAACGGCGTGTCTTTATTTTAACTGGCTGCTTGGGATTAATATGGTTACGGTCAATTACAGATCAGTATTCAACCTCCGGTCTAGGACAGGATTTACATTATGTTCAGAGGCTACACTGTCGGTTCAGTCACAACAAATCAGCTCATCCAATTTGATAATGCAAGTATGTCTTCAACTGTTTAGGGTTTATATTTATAGCCATACTACTTCTTTGGTTACCTGTCTTCGAATGCGTTCCGACAAAGTAATATCCATCTTAAGAAATGAGGACACAGTAGAAGAGTTTTACTTTGGGTTGTCGTTTTATGTATGTACTTAAAATATTGGGGAATAATTTGGAGTTCAAGCTTTTTAAAGTTCTAGAGAGAAACCTCAAGGTAGAGCACTCATTTTTCCTGTGGAATGGGGACGAGGAGAGATATCCACATTGTCGCCGAGGGTTACTCTGAGATCCTTTTTCAGTTGTAGAAAAAGTGATACTGGACCCATTAAGACTGTATCTGGAGAATGTGTCCCGATTTTTCTCCATTAGTATTTTGCGTTCGTTAGTATTAAATAGAAGCTTCTAGAAGCCAGTATATATATGAAATATATATGAAACATGATATATGAAATCTAAATTAAAAGAAAGGGTATTTATAAATAATGGAAAACTTGTTCAAGAAGGATACACCCACCTGTATTTGCAGCCTCCACTTACATTGGAAAAAATCAGTAATATACCCTCGCACCATCGATTGCTTTTAAGAAACCGAAAAGGGTTACGTTCATAAGATAGTCCTGCCTCAATGAAAAAGCCAAATTATTGGATTGGGTCAGTGGGTTAATGTTCCAGGATATGTCTGACAGAAAGTCGTGCTAAGATACATATAATAGTGACTTCCTAATAACATGGTTAGAGAAGCGTATGTTGGTTATTCTTTCCATGACCTTATCTGGGAGAAGCAAGGAACTCAAACGACAGTTGGGAATCTCCACTTCATTGACTTGTTAACTTAAGGACATGAACACATACATATGTGGTTGCTTTCTTGCAGTTCAAGTGTAGTCACAGAGAGTAACAAGAGAAGGAGAACAGAGTAAATTCGCATATTTTCCAAGAATTTGGAGCGTATTTCATCTAATTCGTCAGACTTTTGTGAATTAAGGCGCCTTAGTATCCTTATGATCATAGATGTCTCTAACTTCATAATATTGGGCTGACGTTGGAAAGGGTAAGGTAGATGAGGATTAGTGTGTAAATATTAATTTTGGAGAAATTTGTTTAGAATATATTGACCATAAGTTCAGCAACTTCAGGATGGAAGTTGTGCTGCGCTAATGGATCACGATTTAACAAAATTATAGTAATGTGGCTGCTTCACAGCTTGCTATCGGGTCTCATAGACCTTATTGATGCAACTTGATAGTTTATCCATCTTATTTGGTTTCCGAAGTGCATTCATTAGGTAGAGCACTATGAGCTAACTAGTCCCCTCGATATGTTGAAAGACACCATTCGTTCCTGGCACTACTCTTATTCCTGGTCATCTTGCTTTAGTTAGAATTCACCCATGAGATAGACCTAAAAGGCTTATTATGAGAGCGAAGAGAAAGTGTATGTCAACCAACGGGCATGAAGAGAATGTTCTTAATTAGGAGTCATGTTCTGTTGCCTACAGTTTATTCTTCAAGTCTGCTTTAGCTCCATAGTATTTAGTTTTACTGAAGTACTGACATACTGTATGCTTTTCCAGAAGACACGAGAGAGAAACTTCAAATGGTTCAATATTCCTTTATTTGAAACTCGTTTCCTGATTAATAAAACCGAAATCTAACCCGGATTCATTTTTATTTAACCTCAGTAAGTTCACTGAGCGTAGGCTGAAATCGCTAATTAGGTATCTAAATTCAGTCACTGATACAAAAATGTCCATCGTAGAGAGATTAGATTACATGTAAATAATTTCTGAGTAGAATTTACGTCAATAACCACACTGATTGCCTAAAAAAGCCATGCATTTAGGGGTATTGTGACTATAGAGGGTCTTCAGAGAACCTTAACTAAGCAGGTGCCACGACTACTCTTCACAATGCAACTCTGTACATCACGATGACTGAGTAATATTGGGAGTATTTTATAGGCTTTACAGAAAACAGGAAACATAATGAGTCATCACATCCTATAATGATTAGCGCCAGTTATTATTGAGTAGCTGAGTGTCAACGGTGATCAGTTCATCACCGGTGATTTTACTATGAGTTCAAGTTTCTAGGAAATGCATAATCTTGGGTGGTTTATAGTGTGACAGCCCTCAAGTTTTGGACACTTGATCATGATCCACTCGCCATACTGTATAAATAAATAAGGGGGAAAGTAGTTGCCATGGGATTGGAGTATGGGATGTGCTGTTAGGGAGATCCATAGAAGTCGAGCAAACTCATGATGCTGACCCTCTTGAGTTGAAGATAGGTGACTTAGAGAAGAACTTCTGACTATAAGATAGTGGAAATCCATTGTTTAAAGTTCACAGGCTACTTGTTATTGGAAATAGTCATAATTTCTTCAGTCTTTATTAAAGATGGTTTACATCTCTTGTCTTAAAACAGTATGGGTAATCTTAGGTTGAGGTTTCTGTTCAAGATTTATGAAAGTACATATTAAAACATGCGGGAGAGGATTTTCAATAAATATTGAGTTTTGGACTCCTGCTTGGGTACTGATAAGTTTCGGAAATAACGATATGTCATAAGCCTTACGTGAAACGGTAGTCGTTCTCTAAGTACTTGGGTCTCCACATGGCACTAATTCTTTCTGAAGCCAACAGCATCTATAGATTTAGGCGGCTGTTCACAGTGATTGCAGTTGATGTTTGATCCGCTTGGAGATATCTCTTGGACAAGACAAGCGTGAGTGGGGGTAACCTATAATGATGACGCGACTCGGTATTCTTGGGACTTGACCCAGTGTGTACTGGAGTGGTTATAGTCGCAGTCTTAGCAGTTAACACTACATTCAATTCATCATTGTCTTTTCCAGACTCAAATGTTAAGGTTCTGAAAACTGTTTTTTTACAGGAGGCTTGTTTGTTTTATTTAAAAACTTGCACTTGAGAAATAAAACTAGGTCTATTATAAGTCCTTGAGGAACTTTTCTATCAAACATAGAGTCTCTTCTCAAAGACCTGAGTACTGATATTGAAATGTTTGTTGCAATAAATGCTAGTACGTTCTATTTTCATAAACCAGCAGTTAAATTGGCTATTTTCTATATGTATATATGGACGCTGACACTTTAAATATTGTTTAACTAATGAACGTACGCTAAATGCTTATCCTAAGATTTCTGTACTGGTTTAATTTTCGAACTTAGAAATGCTAGTTTTCGTATGTATAAACCCTTCGTTTACTCTTTGTTGTGACTTCTTGCATGCATAATTATCTTCTATGTTCCCTAGAAATTTATCACTTGAGCAACTAAGCTTGTAGTTATAAAAATGTGTTATTCGAACCATTCATCCGATTCATGACGGTGGCCTTCCTAACACACTCACTAGCAGAGTCCTTGATCCTGATTTAAATAATTGTCTTCTTAAAAATATCCATTACTAGATTTTATCGAAATGCCTGTTACTGTATATTCGTCAGTGCCGTTTTATTTCTTCGAAAATACGTGTACCAATCCACTTTCGCTACAATGTATGCTGTCTGGTAGCTTGCAAATAGATGTTTTCTCAACACTTTTTTTCTAGTTATCAGCAATGGGGATTATTAATTCGCTTCTGTTATAATTTTATCAGACAGAACTATTTTAAGTTACTTCTTCAATTATTTTTCAGTTGTTTTAATAGAAGACTAAGTTACACCTATGGATCTTGTCGGGGATTCCTAATCACCAGAGATGCAATCGTTGATTTAATTAAACGAAAGAAGTTGTATTGATTTTTTGTAAGCTTTATTTGTAAACTTTCATCACATTAATTTGATTTTAATGTGAGTCCTACTCGTGAGTACAGTTTGGCAGTATTTCATTGTATTAATTAAATGATGATGATTTCTCTTGATGAATATTTACTGTAAATTAATTTATATAAAAATCGATGTATTTATGTAAATATAATTCGCATATCGCTAGTGTTGTCTGATTGGCTTGCGTTCTTATTTCGGCTTGGGATTTAGTGGGCATACGGCAGACTCGCAATTATCGACTAGGCACACACCATTTGGCACTTTCTCAACCAACTCAAATTTCTCTCATTATAACAGATCTAGACTCAACATTTTTGGCACACTCCAAGACTCTCGTACATAGATAATTTAGTTTAATTCTCTAAGCTGCGTCTTCTAAAGACGAAATGCCATTAATTATTGTTGTCTAGTTCTATCAGGCCACAATTTTACTCAGCTCAACTAATATAAACATTTTAAATAGTATTATTAAGTAATATTCTGGTTGAATAGTTTAAAACGAAGTCTCAGTCGGTTAAAGCATGTTATTCAGTTGAAGAATGTTTTCGCTTGAGTGAGTTTTATTCTTGCACTTCAAGCCTATTAAGGATGTATCCATCCTTGCCACATATTTAATATAGAACATAAATAAGTTAGTAGTTAGAATTTAGAAGAGGTGCTCGTTTGCGAGTCTAACGCGTTCCATCATCAGTAAAAAATCTAATCCAATAGAAAATCATAAGAGGTTTTGGTGACCAAGGAATAAAACAAAACTATGGTCCCCTAATACGATCGAAGAGAATCTATCCGGCAAAGTGAAAACAAACTCAGTGAATTTTTGCGAAATGGAATAGCTCAGATGGTGTTTCGTTCAGAGCCACGTAAATATTGATAACCGTGTAGTAAATGTTTTCGTTCATATGTTTGGGATGTCAGTTAAATGTCTTACAATAAACGTAATTACTTATAAGCCTGAAAGGTTAATGGTTAAATTTACCTTAAATTACGCTGGTAGATGCATTATTCCGTGACTTTTCCTACTTCTGCATCGATAATGATGAATAATTTTTTAACCTTTTTGTAATACCAGGTAATAATTATGCAAGTCATATAGCCAAAACTATTTGCATTCGTCAAGATTGATGTTGGTTGAGTACCATTGAAAACCAGAAGTGGGTACCGATCAGACTCTTTATTCTCCTCCTTGACAGTACATACCCCTATTCTAACAGGGAGTGTAACCCTGTCAAATAAAGTCAACTAAATTCAATGCTCATCAACATGAAATCATTTCATATATTCTGTGCTTATTTTAAGAAGAAATTAGAAGTAGCCTACTTTACCAGTGAATGACTTGCGATTAAACTTTGATGCATAGTCCCAGCCACCGATACGTCTCTGCTTGTGTCTCACTGTGTCATCTACCCCGATTGTTTGTAGACTTTTAAAAGTGCTTGAATATTCAGTACGGTTTTATAAAATTCTGTGTCTTCGTTATTAGCAGACATAAACTAGCAAGTTTCGTGGCCTTTGCTTATCGTTATTTTTGATTAGGTTCTAAATCCTTGGCACTGTCTATAGAAATTGTCTTATTAAATGACTACACTGGTCATAGTAAAGTCAGATGATAAAGGTCAGTTATTACTCATTATATTGTTTGTTCTTTTATTGAAGTGCACCACATATGTGTCCAAGTAACGTTTGTCGTATAACCAGAGAAATTTCTAACGATTAAACCCACATGTACGAGTTGGAATAAATCAGAAGTCAGTGAGGGATTGAGGAGAAGTTAAACTTGATTGTTAGTAGAGCCTCTGTGGAATAGTAATATCTAGGCTGGCAAACTAGGGCGAGTTTTTTTCTCACATTGTGTCATGATCTGGTGGTAATGCTTGACCGAACGCCTTCAACTAATCGTGTCCGCTGAAACACACATGGTCAGCATCAATGTTGAGAACTATTTATTTTGGGGATTATTTATCGCTACATTATTTTAGCATTTATATGCAGCCCCATCTGTTAACATATTCAGATAGAAGTCAAATCAATTGAGAGACCTTCATTGTGAGGAATAAAATGGATCAGCCAGTCTGCAGTATGAATCGAACTGAAAGCAAACAACTTTCTTGTATGTTACATTATACTTTGATTTTGTGAACAGTCACCAATGAAAATTAGTTTCCTTCTCTAAAAAACAAAATCTATACTCAAAAGTTTAACTGAAGGTAGTTTCTTGTATGAAAACTAAATGATTGTTGGCGTGTTTTTTTAAAGAACAACCTATTATTTCTTACTGTGGCGGGTTTTTCAATGACAACTGCTTGGGTTGAAGATATTTTAAGTCAAGTTTCGAATAAATTGACAACAATAGCTGATATTTGGAATGCCATGGGATTAGAAGAAGATAGTCTAAAGCTGAGAATAGACTCTTTGTCTTCTTATTTGTTTTCTATGCTGGATGAGATGCACAATGAAGAAATTTTAGCGAAACAAACTATAGTTGACTCAATCAAAACTCTGAAAGTTTGTTTTGGTTGTATAATTTTGTCCCATTTCGCATAGGTAAGGATTAGAGAACTTGAGTCAGAGCTTGGGTTGACTTGCAATTTATCCGAAACATCATCGCTTGTGATGACAGAAAAACTGTTTTACGACCACTTCAAGGCACTCATTGAAAGATCCTCTACAATTCTTCAGCGGTATAATTTCCTTAAGGAGGAGGAAAAGAAATTGTGCGCACGACTTAATGAGCCTTCTGTCCCAGTCACATTCATACACGTCCCTAATCCTGAACAAATAGAAATCCTGAAAGAAAATATTGACCATCTTACAGTTGAGAAAGTAATTGATATTTACGTAATATAATATATCAGCGTTCTCGTTCTCTGCGTTTATCGAAACTAATTCAAGAGATTACTAATCTAAGAGATCTTCTTGAACACAAAATTTCGGATGACGAGGATATAATCACTCTAATCACTGCTCCTAATGCTATTGAAAATTTGTCATTATCGAACAGTTTTCTGGACCGTGTTACTAGGTTCAGAAATAGCTTAGCTCAAGAGTTTGTTAATTTGGATGGTGAATGCCAGGCGCTTATACAAGAAATCTTACATATAGAAGGTCGTCTTAATATTGGTTCTGATTGCGCCGTAAATATCCAGCAACCAGTATCTGTTCGTTTCTCTCATTATGTAAGGTTTACTTATCTATTACCTGAGTGTATTATCATCATTTAAATTCTTTTTTGAATATTTATTTTCAGACTTTGAAATGTATGTAAGGTTTTTGTGCAGAAGCGTAAATAACTTTCACTCTTGCTCAGTTACTTTAGCTTTAAGACGTCTGATCTGACTTTATCACTTGAAACGCATAGTCCAGCTGTTTATTTTGAACTGAAAAGATCTTACCAAGTGGTTTGTACGTTATATATGATTGTTATTGGCTAACGCATGTCTCCTATTAGTTCCTTTGTTGTAAAAGTCGGTTTTATTCACGTCAAACATGAATAGTAATCATAAGGTTCACTACAAAGCGGAGTATAATTCTGAATGTTAGGCTCACCATATCGGCTATTTTCTGCACAGTAGATTTATTTGGTATGTCTTGTACACAATTGCACTATGAATGCCAGTGCTAAGTTAATTTCTATGAGTAATATTAGATAATAAGAGATTCTATTCGGCTAAAAATATTGGCCTACCACAATAACATCTGTTAAACTAGTATTATGAGTATTATTATGGTTTATTTTACACTTATAATTTTCAATTTGCTCGTTAGGACCTTCATAGGTACTCAGCTTTGTGTGTATTCTTTTCTAAAGATTTGAATGATTGTTCAGTTTTTCCATGTAATCGGTTAGGTAACCCTATCGTGTATTCATTAGTTAATTTGATTCTAAAAAATTATAACTGTCAAATTCGAGTGATATAAAAATTTTAGGCTTGTATTACTAAATAATTCCTATTTCAGTATCAAGTTGCCAAAATTATTTTATGAATGAGAAAGCTAAATATTCCTGATATTCGTATTTATTTCATATATACGTACATAAGGAATTGCCTTTCGACTTTCAGCTTGCATGTGTTCATATGACAGCATTATAACAACCTTGCGTCTCATGCCTATATTAAGATAATCAACTGTTCCTAGCCGTGTTATCACTATACAAAATTTGTTACCCACGAAGACTAAACTATGTTGTAATAAATGTCTTCTCGAGTTAAATATAGTCCAATAACCAAGGTGCTGTAAAAAAATGTCAGCAGGTATTCGGTGTCATATAAGTCGCCGTTTAGCTTTTTGAATTCAGTAAAGCTGAAGAGTGCTCATAACCTTTAGTAGTTTAAATTGTCTTTTTACAGCTGAACCAGGAACTAAATCGCCTAAAACAGTTGCAACTAGAAAGTTTACATTCCATTATTTCCAAATGTCAAGCCGAACTAGTAATATGGTGGGAAAACTGCCTCGTCAG
Organism: Schistosoma japonicum; assembly: GCA_025215515.1. Classification (NCBI taxonomy): domain Eukaryota; kingdom Metazoa; phylum Platyhelminthes; class Trematoda; order Strigeidida; family Schistosomatidae; genus Schistosoma; species Schistosoma japonicum. The sequence continues at coordinate 11,436,958 of CM046063.1, read as the reverse complement.
TGGGGATGCTCGCAAACTGTGTTTGGTTTCTGAAAATCAAGCGTTCAATGAAGCACTTCTTACATCACTCGAATTTGAAGTAGGTATACTATGTGATGTAAGATTAGCCTTTAGATCAAAAAATGGAAATCGTTATACGCAGACAACGAACCACTTTTCAATGCAATTGAAGTATGGCAATGTATATTATCTCGTCTTCAAATATCTGAAGTACGTACCTATTGCTTTATTAGTTCATGCTTTTAACATTTCGACTTTTGTCTATCATATCTTCCTCCTCACTCAGTATTTTAGTGCCTGGTTGGCAGTACCACACTTATGGATGCACTTGTCATCACAGTTACCGTATTATATACTTATAATCGGTTACTACTCTTTTTGAAATATAATAGAAGCAATTATCCACCTTAATTTTAGTTCCCTAACTTATTGGTATTCACATTAGCTTTAAAAATACTTTTCAAATAATTTGTCTTGCGAAAATCCAAGTTTAGCGCATATATTTTGTTTGAAATAATTGTCTGAAACGATATTTTCCGTAAGGCTGCCAAGTCAGCGGCTATTGTCAGTAAGTAAATATTGGGTAGTTAAAATTCGAATTCACACCTTTGTGTGTATGACTGTGACTGATACAGATGTAATATAGAAATAAAAATGATTTAAGGTATTAATCTGTTTATTTATCTGGTTAGTTAAACTAGCTATAGGGTTTAAAAAATTGTTACTCTGTACACCTCAAACAACGTTTATCTTGCCGATAAGCTTTTGCCATAGTTTGTTCATGTGATATGACAGCCGGCATAGTAGAAATATTTATAAAGTAGAACAAAAAGGGTCTTATTCAATAGCCACTACCTTCGTTGTTTAGATTTTGTCGTAACAACTTAAATAGTTTACTTAAATTAGTGGTCGTGTTTACGCATTTCTCCTAATCAGTTGGGTTACGTTATCTAGTTGCACTACGTCGTTTGTGCAAAGATTCATATTAAAAAGGTCGGGCGAAAAGTCCCGAAACTAACGACAATGTATACCAAATATCATATGATAGGTCGAGACGAAATTACTTTTGATTTGACTGGTTTATGAATTTTCAAGGCATCAGAAATGCGTGCGATGTCAGTTGAAGCTAACTAAGAAGCCTATCTTCTGGGCTTCAGTATATTGTGGATTAATGAGGTCATTGATTTTAGTCATCACCAATGTAGGACCTGGCATAAATGTGTCACATTGTTCATCAAACGTAATTAAATTATACATCTAATGGTTCTCAAAAGTTAAAGTATTAAGGCTTATTGTAACAGGGCTTCGATTTTATGTTGGTTGAAAACCTGTTGATCTCCTAATCAGTAATTATTTTATAATCATAGTCCTAATCGCCGTTAATTGAATCAGTGCAAATATGAATCGGGTATTACGTTGTTCATTTCTGACTTACGTTACGAAAACAATAGAACTTAGTGTAAATATATATTGGCCAAAATTATCAGTTTTTATTTTGTAAGGCAGGTGTTTTATTCTGAGCATTATTTATGGACATAATTTCATTATGTAGGAATTTCTATTAAATGTAAAGACTTTCAAAAACCTGAATTGTATAGCACCAAAAATGAGATTATTAGTTTGCAGTTTTGATCAATAGGTCTTAACAATTAGGTTTCACCCAACTTGACTTTATGATTTCCAGGTAGTATCATTATTTCTCACTAAAATTATGGTATATGTACTTTTGCCCCAATACACGAAAATATGCTTGATCACTGGGTTTAACTTTAAAGTGCCACACAATTTCATTAAGTAGCGAAATTCTCCACTGCATAATTTTAATTTTGTCTTTAAATGTGGGCTTTTGATAAGTACCCCTTTTTTTGAAAATCGCCATGAATATGTAATAGAGTAAAAACTTGTGTCCCATTAAAGAACTGTCGAGGAGTAATAAACCAGCTAAATATTCCTAATCTTACTGACTTATCATTTGGTGTTGATTGTCTGTGCAAACTGCTTTGACTACCGATGAACCTGTTCCTGTGGATAATTCACCAATTATTGTAACCTTTAACTTTGTTGATATTTCTCGAATCTAAAAACAATAATTCTTTTCTTTAGCAAAAAATGAAAGACCCTTCAGTCTTAAAAAATCGAGGGGGAGTTCTTTTGGCTATAGACAAAGAAATTAAACAGTTAAGACGGGATCTTAGTCGTCAGAGTTCTTTTCTACAAGAGATTTCTGTGAATTACCCTAACGTAAAAGTTCATGGACTATCGATTCCTGATTATTTAGATTACATTGAGCACCAGCGTAGAATAGAAAAAGAAAATGGGTTAGTCAGTCACAACGTTTCATTGTTTTGTTTTTCCTTTATATGTGTTAGCTTATGATGTGGTCTTGCGTCTTGTCGGGTTTAGTGATGTTTCTCAGTTCCTGGTTGTTGCAGCTCCAACTACTTTGTTCCACTGTTTGTTCTGTCCCAGTTTTCTCCATTGCCATGTTTACAACTTATATCAATTCGAGCTATCTTTGGCCTCATTTTTATCTTAATTTGATTGTTAAATATAAGGTTTACGATACGTCAATGAGAACGGTTCCTTAGCATACTTACGATACCTTATTTTCTTCGGGCTGTGGATGTTTAATGTATGCCATTATTAGGTCACCGTTGTTTTCAAAGGATTGCTGGCATCCAGTGACAACACCGTGTTAGTAATGCTGAGGCTTCGCAATGTATGTTTAGGCACGGTGATGATGAACCAATCTATATCACCATCTTGAAACATCGGCTTCGGTGGCATGGATATGTTTTACGAGCATCATCTTAGCAGCTACAATAACGTATACTTGCTTATAATCGGACTGAGTGGGAAAAGGGGAAAAATGCTCAATCGATGACCTGTCGCAGTGGTACAAAAAGATTGTATATGAGTGGCCTCTATCACTGTATCATGATTCCCTGGTTTGGGTCCCAATTATTATGCAACTAAGTGCTTTAAAACAGTCGGATATATCTCAGGAAAGGAGCTAGCAGTAGTTATTCTCTGGCTTTCTACTAAGCTCTTTATGAACTCGGAGTATTAAGCATGGAGAATATTATTAAGGGTAGAAGAATTAGTTTGCTGAATAATAAGTCTGAAATAACTTTGAAACTCCGTATCTAGGGGTAGTCAATAAGTGGATCCACCTTTATCAGTAATACCGAGGCATGTCACTAATCGTCTCCAACCACTGGTTTTTGTTATCTTGGCGAATCCGATCAGGAAATTTTTATCTACCAACACGACTCTTACCAACAATCAATGGCTATGAATTAATATCACGTTTCTTGTTTGGGTCTAATCTTAAGCTAGCTAACATCGCACTAGTATGTAAATACACTTCACCACTATGAATACCTGAATTACCAGTCCATTTAAAGACAGAAGTGTTCTACTAAATTAGTCATGTACAGCGTAGAACCTGGCACATGTGCACCGGTCCGTCTTGCCACACGTCATTAGCACAACAAGATAAAAACCTAAGTAGTATAAGTTATATCAGCGGTAATAAGAAAAAGTATCGACATATGAAATAAAATACAAGAAGAAATAATTAACTCATGAAAAGGTATAACTTCAGACCGATTTAGCGGAAGACAGAGTAATCGCACCGGTACCACTGACCGATCCTGATTCGCATCACTCAGAGTCTCCAACGATTGATTACGACAATCGTACACACCCCAATCAGGTTGTCTCAGTCTACCAACATGGTTCAGACCAGCAGTCAGTGACTTCATGAACCAATGCCACGTTTTGGTTTGGCCACATCTAGCTTTTATCTTTTTCCAGCGTATGTCACCTTTTGCGCGTCAAGGTAAGTGGTGGTTTAGCATAATCAGTACATGTCTCAATCACTGCTATTTGTCAAGATTCACAACTTCATCAGCTGATTTTCCATCTTTTAATATCCTGCGTCCGACATTAATACTACTTACCAAGTGATCCCAACAAATATGAACGATATTTTGAGGACGTCAATGATAGAATACTAATAACCTACGAATGTCATTTACTTTTAGCGACCACGTTTCACATCCTTACAGTAAAACATAATGAACTGCTGCACAGTATATTCATCCTTTAATCGGTAGATGGATATCTTACCTACACTATAGGTAACTTAAATTAAGAAAAGCTAAACGAACTTTTTGAATCCGTACCGAGACTTCATCAGACACCAGCCCATCGGGCTTATCAGACTTCCGATATAAGTGTTGATGCGCTCAACTGTTCCACTGCCTATTTTTAGTTCGGCCGTATACGCAGACCAATTATAAAGCAACAATATGTATTAAGGGTGGGAAACATTCCGAACGTAGTTGCATTGTAACTCAATGATATCAAAATGCTCGGCATCTTTACCTGACAAGACTATATCATCTGCATATTCTGTGGAAGTAGGCTTCGTAGTAGGAGATCAGGTTATGAAAATCCAGACGACAAGAGTGTTATTTCCAGCCATAAGTTTGGTGAAATTAAACAAAAGTAGTTATCGCATAACCTTGATAGACAGCACTTGTGGTTACAAGTTCAGGTAACGGTTCGCCATAAGCTCTAACTCAGCTAGTAGTGTTCGAGTATAGAGGCGTCACAAGGTTTACGATTTCTGAGGTACGCCCTTCAGTGACAAACACTAGGATGAAAATTTTCATCATACGAAGTCAAATACTGCTTCCAAGTGAAGAAAAGCCACAGCTGATAGAAGCCGGTAAGTTTACGTTCTAAAACCCGATAAATGGTAAATATTTGGTCGATATAGCTACAGCCAAGTTTGAAAACCGGCCTGGCTTTTTTGAATTTGTAATTCACGAGTCTTTATTAGGCGTCCAGTAGTTATTGAAGCTAATATCAGTCAAGCTGATTCCTTTGTGGTTATCACAAGAGGATTTTGTTCTTTTCTTATGAGCTGGGAGTATCAACAATCGGAATCAATTAGATGGGATTACATCTAATTCTCAGGTTTAGCTATAGTATCAGTGATAAAAAACAAGTCATGTTATGTACGTAAATGTCTAGTTATTTTACTTGTTTACATTTCTGATGGGCTTCCACTGATTATGACATCCTTCCAGTTGTACTCCCGACAATTGCTGCTACCTTGATTTGATGGTCAGGTTTTTTATTGTGATAAATCTATCTGGCTATAGTGGCTCGAACCATCGTTCCTCCTATATCATGCAGGTCGTTTGAAAAGCTGTAGGACTAAAAGCAGCAAACCTAAGATCTGAGGATGTAGTCGTGCTGCTAACTGTATAGAGGTGTGATGGTGGTAAGGTCTTTCCTTTAGACAACCATCAAAACATTGATTTCGCCTTCCCATAAAGGAAAGTGGAGGTTAGGAAAAATCGACTCTAAGGATACACTACTCCACGGATTTCCATTTCCGGCGGTAAGGCTTTAATACGTACGGAGCTAACATTAAACTACTCACAGGTCATGTGTGACCGGCCTCAAGCAGTTGTTTCTAGAGCACTGCAGTTACTTACCTAGGTCATTAAACCAACTTTGACCCATTTTTATTTCAGGCACATCTGGACGAAGAACCCTTTACGATGTGATCAACCGGGTAGTGATAACCACCTACATACCTCTCCAATAGCACTTAGGATCACAGTGTTCATAAGTTCCTTCAACTGTCTCACTATATAAAACCCAGTATTGAACATTTTTATATTTATTACAAATTTCAACTACCTGTTGTTTTATATTTTCCCAGGTTTATTTCAGTGTAATTCTGCTTTATATCACAGTGTTTTCTTTTTCCTACTAATCCGTATATAGAAGTTCAAAAAATTCCTCTACTTCACTTAAAATTGGAAGTAAAGGTACGAAAAGATCTTTTGATACAAATAAGTCTACTCTATGTACTCCGACAAGTAAGAAGAAGCCATGTACAGGTTTATTGAATGTGAGTGCTTCGTCGTTACTTATATTCCTATTCGTTCACGCATTTTCTACTGACCTATGTATCATCAATAACGAAAATAAGCGAAAAATTTAAGCAATCCATTTTGTCATTTTTGTCGTTAAAAATCACTTATTATTTATTAGACTGTTTAAGTCATACTTATTTGATATACTACTGAATCAAACTACGTGATTTAAAATCTATAATCGATTACTAAATGCTTGTAGTGTGTCTTTATTTCTGATTTCCGGTAGCATGTATTTACTACTACACCGTCACATCGTCATGAATGTGTATAAAGCCGAAAAAATACGGTACCAAATGCAAATGTATGCAATAAGGTCATATAGTCAATCTAGTATTTGCCAAAGCCACCATAAATCTGAATTTGATGACCAAGTAACATGTGTGAAGCTTTGGAGTACTTGTTTAAACGTTCGTGTTTCACAACCACAACCTATCTTAAATGGTATTCAGTCACATAATGATGAGTTGTCAGTATATACAAAAGTGCTGGAGTAGTATAGAGTAAGCTTAAAAACTAGTTGCCTAGATTTTGTTATCTGGGTTTTACTTATTTAACTAGTCCCTCATACGTAATGTAGTACTTTGAGTGAATTTGTACCTGTCCAATTTGTCATATTGCATATCAGCACAGATATAAGTCAAACAATCGAATATGTTTCAAGAATGACGAGGAAAATCACGGGATACTGAGTGATGTAATATTGGCCTCACAGTTTAGGAAATAATGAATAGATGTTATCATACTTTTACCTACCGTTTTTGAACCTTATCATCGAATATTTCAGACCGTGGATCATGCTTGCAGAAATTAAAACCTAGAGGCTTGAATATCTAACAATTGTTTTAATTATCAGTCAACAACTCCGAATCATATTTTCTTATCCTGTAGTTATCTTTGAAACCACTTTTATACTCGGCAGCGTATCTCATTAGAATAAACAGTGGCAAGTGATGCGTAACTGATGCACAGAATTCGATTGTGCGAATAAAATAGTTTGCTCTGTGCAAACTTGGAACAGTTGATAGTCATACAGTTTTATGCCTTAGTATGATTACTAACTACTGGACAATACGACGATAATCTTGCACTAAACAAATACTCTGTAACTATTTGTCTACATTCACTAACCAGTCACAGCTTACTTGAATTGCCCGTATCCAAAGTAAACCAGTTTACTTAAATGGAATATAAAAATGCACTGTTTTCGGCGTTTTTCGACAATCTTTTTGAATCTGGCATATCATTTTGTCAGTCATACTCGCGCGGTGATGCGAATTACTTAGTTGTGTGAGCCTAGTTGCGGAAAGTAACTGGTTACGTGATCTCCAGAAGTGCAGAAAAAAATAGTTTAATCTTTCAGTTATTTGTTTAGTAAAAGCTGACATTTGTTTGTAATGATTAATCACTTATGTTCAGTAGCATAAATTTTCGTAGAGTATTTTTCACTATACACAGTTTCTTCACGTATTTTTTTCGAAAATTCAGTCCACTTCAGCAGGGTTCGGTATCACTTCTAAATTGAATACAATACAATCACCATTTTTGGCATCTTCCAGTATGGTTTCATTACATGGGATTAGTTCTACAGAATCTTTATCATCAGTTCACACACCTATAACAAAGGTTACGTCGTCTGTCCTGAAAGGCCCAGTCACCTCTAATATTTCATCGTTAAGTTCATCTCAGAAAGAAATTATCTCAAGCACGCCTAAAACACGTCAAAGTGCAAGACTTAGTGGAAAGAAAGTCTGTTCGACATCACGTGTTTTACAGGTAAACTTTTCACTTGATATTTAAACTGTTATCGTAAATGTTAACATAAATTGTGAGCTATGATTTTCCCCCTCAATACTGTACATATATATACTGTTGATGCATTACTACTCTGTAGTTTAGTCGCATCATCATGTTGACATTGACGTTGTTATGTATGTGTGTCTGTTGTGTATTAATCTACGACTGCGTAAACTATAGGCGTCTTCGAATCATAACTACCCTATCATGGGACGACTGAATAAACAATGGTGCGGCTAGGCACTTGGCAGAAATGGCATATTGGTAGATGAAGTTGTGAAACCTCATCAGCTGAAGTGGTTGCAACAAGTATTGCGAACAGCCAACGACTCTCTACCTTGATACACTATATTGGTTGATGTGAAGAGTATGCTGAAAGCAAATAAGAGGGGGGAGGGAAAGGCTAAGTCAAAATGCAGCGTCATCACATGAAATCGTTGATTGTTGATCTGGGTTACGTTGGTAGGTTTAGACTCTGGTTGGCGTTCACACGATAATTGCGACCAGGGAGTAAGTAAGCCTGATAAGCATGTCGTAATTTCATAGGTAAAGTGATCCACGAGGTTGATATTTACAATCATTGGTGATTTAAATGATTTTTGATCATATTTTATGAAATATTTTGTTGCGTAAATCGACTCATGTTTGCTGGCCTACTTTTCTGTCAATCTGGTTTCTGTTGATTAGAGGCATTTGTATCAATCAATCAGATGTGTGAGTAGTTATTAATCGGCCACAATTTAAACAATAGATCACCACAAATGTTTAAAAAAACTGAGTGACATAGCTTTGACTTGATCACAGTTGCACAGATACAAGTATTTTTCATTTTTGCCTATACCTTTCATAAATACCTTTTTACTACCTATTGTTAAATTATGTTATATTATTAGTCTTGATACGTTAGTATAGTAACTTGAGATATGTGCCAGGTTCTATGTTGTTTACATTTGTTTGCGCTTATCTTAAATTTTATTCCTGTTGTTACATTGCTCATATTTCTGTTTCTTTTGTTGATTATCAGGTTAAAAACATGCAAAACAATAATTATAATTCCTTTATTTCTCCTATATCTACAGCACCAAGATCTGCTGTGGTAAGTCAGTATTATTTAAAACAGAATTTGTCTGTTTGTTGTAGACATTCCTTGAAATAACTAGGTTACTTATTTTGATCTATAGCACATGAATATTATAATAAAATAAAGTGCCAAAAGAATGGGCATTTATCTCTTCTTCCAGGGAGGTCCTACTTACTACCCTTACATAGTTAAGGCGGTGTTATTCGAGAAGCGAAATAACAATAGTAATGGAGTCTAAACATTTTTAATCTGGAAATTCGACCTTTCATTACGCTTCCTTTAAGACAGTGTCATGGAGCAGTAAATAAACTCTTCTGGACATATGTGGTGTTAACCTAGTAGAAAGTTTAAACCCTCTATATATATCTGTATGAATTGGGAAATCGTAATTTTTTGCTTATATAGGGATAATTTACTCATCCTAAAAATGTTTCCTTTAAACATTTCTTTTTCAAATCAGAAATCACGTACCGCAAACAACACAACGACATCTACCAACAGTCGAATACAGCGAACTCCATTCCGTGTGTGAAGTCCATTCATTATGTCACCATTTGTACAAAATTATCTTTTCGCCTGTAACTTTCGTGATTGTATATACTACACTTAAATTAATTCTTAAAATACTACTACTACTACTACTACTATATTATTTGCTAATATACGTTTATATCCAGTTGGGGTTAAATGTTTTTGGTAGATACTGTTTAGTTATATTTATCAACAAAATGAACAAAGTCCAAGCGCATCAGTTCGCTTCTCATTAACCTGTTCGCAAAGCATGGACTACGAAAAGTAAAGACATGCTTAAATGTTTGATCATAGAAGTCTTCGAAGCCTCTCGCGTTTCTTGGAATGATTGAGATTAGAGAGGGCACTTAGTAGAGTTGTATGTATCATTAACGTAGAACCTGGCACATGTGTGCATTGGTCCAAGTTGCCATACCTCTAAAGCACAGCAAGATTTACACCATATTAGTAGAAATTACTTCAATAAAAGTAATAACGAAAACAAAGAAGTATGAACATATAGAATATATAGTTCAGAGAGTGGAAATAAAGCTATGGAATAATTTTTAGCTCACAGTTTAAGAAAGAATAAATAGATACATCTGTAACCAATTTTGAGCCATGTCGCCTTACGTTTCCAACCACTGGTTACGGCATTCGTGAGGACCCTAACCAGGTAGTCTGCATCTACCGACCCGACTAAAAGCAGCAGTCAGTGGCTTCATGGACTGATGTCATGTTTTGGTTTGACCGCCTTTAACTCTTTCACCCTGCTCCTATACCAGCCAACATCGCGCGTCGAGGTGGTTAGGCATACGTTGACGAGCCAGTCGATCAAGTTGGGGATCATTATCGATTGAGGTGGTTGAAACATGTATTATTTACCGTGTCGCATGATAGTGGCTGATGCAGGAGCAGGATGAAAGTAAACTAGGGGGTGAGCAAACCATAACATGGCATAAGTCCATATAGTCCTTGGTTGCTGTTATGGATCTGGTTAGTATGTACAGACTACTTGGTCAGAGTCCACAAGATAACCGCGATTGAGAACCCTGGGTAATGGCTAAAAATCAATCGACGGCGCTTTGTCGGCTAGATCTTAAGTTCCATTATACTTTCGTACATACTTTGGCATTACCTGTTACTGAACTGTGTTGTAATATTCATTTTACTAATTTAATCTTGTCTTGCGATTTAATGTACCAACTTGTGCTAGCGCAAACATCTGCCAAGCTCTACTTTGCTTATAACTGACTGACGACATGTAAACCTGGATCACTTTGTTTTGTAATAGCTATCTGGGTGTAAATACTTATTCAAAATAACCGGAAACATCCAGCACAATAATATGTATTATGAAGTCACTGTTTTTCATTAAAAGGCATACCTTATAAAGGTTCTCTATCCGAACACCACTAGTCAAGTTATAACTTATGCTGTCACCAGAATTGTCAACTCTAAGTGGTGTTCATCGAGGTTGACTCTTATTTCCATCATTTAGTTTTGTCATAAATGTCTACCTAGGAGTCACACCCTTCTAATCTAAATTTGCAAGAATAGACCTATCAGGAAGCTCATTTGTTGGTTTCTATTATCGTGTTATTCTTGTTTGTATAGCGACTTGGACCTATGTGCCCAGTTCTACGTTGTCTATGAATGACTGACCGACCTACATTGTATACACAAAATAATTGAAAAAGATTAAACTATGACGGATTCATCATCCGCAGCCGTACACATTTATGCACATTACAAAGCGAGTTACGCAAGATAACATAGTGATTCGTTTTATTTCATAAGCAGCTACTTGCAACCTGTATTACTGTAGAATCAATAACCCATGCTGATAAGGCTTTTGAAACTTAGAATACATCAGTATGGTGTAGTGAACGTCCAAACAGAGTTAAAAGGTTGAACAGAATGTTCCGAATATGTAACATGCAGAAGATTCCAGGATAGTAATCAGAGTAAAAGTGAGAGATTATGTGGTAAAATAATGAGAAGCAGTCAATAGCAATTAAGAATGGTATGAACTAAGCTCAGTTACTTAAATAAGACTATAAACTAACGATAATATGATATAATACGATCAACTAAATTTGAAAAACACTATCAATGATATGACGAAATAAAAGTTAAGCTACGAAGGAGAATAGACAGACAGATACAACGCAGAACTTCGTACATACGTACATCAGTTCAGGTTGCCATACCACATCAGCACAGAGACGCAACTGTCAGTTCAAATCCAAGAGTGATAGCGATAGTAGAAGTATTAGCAGTAATGCAGAAAATTAGGGGGCGAAGATATGATTCGAAAAGTATAATTCAGTGAGATAAATTTGAAAGGAGAAAGATAGAGAATTCAGAAGGTTAGATTTTGAGAGAACACAAAGAGTGGATGCACTTGCGCCATTGCAAACGATTCTGAGCCATGACGTTCAAGGTCTCTAACCATTGGTGACTTTCGTCTTGCGGACCCCAACCACGCAGCCTACATCTACCAACATGACTCAGTCCATTTGTCAGTGACCGATGACTGATTCCTCTCTGAGGACACACAGATCAGATTTCACTTACTTATTTTCAATGGCTCTGACAGATTTTAGAAGTTGGTAGCTTATTAATTTTGTTATACTACAGATTTTGTGCAATTGTTAATGAGAACCAAATGAAGTAAAACGAGTGCTATTCTGTACAACTGGCTGCTCTTCTCAAGTGAATAAAATGAAAGGTGAATGCAACAACAAATTAACACATTTTCGCCACGAAATTGTTATATCTTGAAAAATCGGGCAATCACAATGTACAGAAAACAGTGACCAGTACCAGTCAATGCACGCACACGTCTGCCCCGTGACTACCAGCCCCCAAGCCGGAATGAAGAACATAAGATAACTAATCCAACCACTAGATAGTCAAATATTTTACTTATCCATTTATATATATACAAAGCCTGACTATGCAGCGTACCAATAGGAAGAATAACATTTATACAAAACGGAGACAATAATGACTAGAGACTGGGGGGGGGGGGTACAAATACACAATAAATTGACTATAGTTCCAGAATGATGAAACATGCAATAACAGTTTATGAGTTTAGTCAGAATTTAGGGCGATGGGAACATGACAATAATAGAAATAAAATAATCGATATACATACACTGAAAATAAATGAAGTCTTCTGAAAAACAGTTCGGAAAGTTGGTTTCCTATCTTGAGTCATCGGATATAACAAAAATAAATAAAAAGCTGTTGATAATCATTCTAGTGGACATTGTTCTATATACATCCTTCCAGTGTGTCCATTATTGTCGCCATCACTATTCCTTTACTTTCTTCATCTTTCTCCCAAAGATAAGCATCATTTACATCAAAAAATGGATTATCATCTGTATGAAATTGATATTCTTTCATTTTAGGCAACTGATGAGAAATCATATTATCCGCTTTATTATTCTTTATTTGTAGTTTGATTTTCATTGAATATGCGTGTAACATCATATGCTTCAATTTGTAATCTAAATTTACATCATGCATTGCATAAATGTCATGTATATAAGTAATATTAGGATGATCAAATGGACGACGAACATAAGTTATATCACCAGCAATTGGATGACCTAAACCAACTGCACAATGTACACGTAATTGATGTCGACGTCCAGTTTTAGGAATAAGAAGTACACGTGTAGCTGGTTCACCCATCAGCTTGCCATAACCAAGAACAATAATTGTTGTTAATGATTCACGCGGTCTCTGGAATAAATCGAATACATCAAAGAGTGAAAAGAAGATTTATGACGGCAGTAGAATGAATGAAACTACAAACTAACTTTTTTGTTTTTCTCCTTGGTAAAGTTGGATTGTGACTAGCAGTGAAATCTAGCAAGCTCCTTTTGTCTTGCTTAAGACTCGTCAGTAAGATGTATCATAAAATGGCAACATTAAGGCAATCCGCTAAGAATGTCTATATGTTAATTGGGTTTGGTCAAATACATTATGTAATATCAACAATAGGTAAATTACAAACTCATACTAATGAAGAAATTAAATTGTTCTTGTTTTAAGTCGTAGATGAGAAGTTAAGTAAGGTTGTCCTGTTTGAGTATTTCCTATAATTTTTTCATTGAAACAACGCATTAAAATATATATGTCTGTAGTTTATAAATCAATTACTTTGAGTGCTACCAATTTATCAAACGTATCCGACCCATCACAACAAACATAAATACTGTTATCAGTTGTAGTGAAACAAACAATTCAAAGAGTAAAGTTCCAACCACTTGATTCTTATAATAGCTGTACAATCATGTACACAAATGAAATAAGTGGTGTAATGAACATCTATTTGTGTTACTATACAGATATATAACGAGTGGAAATCATGAAATATCCATAGGATTTATGTCCTCAGTGAGTGTTTGATATTGCAGTTGGTTCGGAACATTCCCTGTTAAGCATAGACATTGTAGGAAACGATTCACTAAATTCAATTGACCGTAAGTTACAAAGATAGAATTTTATTAGTTGGTATTAATTTGTATAACATGCACAGATATCCCTTCAAATGAGCATTACATTGTTTAGTAGTCACCTAAATTCGAAGTATTTAACGAACGTATTATTTACCTATTCGTCTACAACAATAAACTATTCAGCAAATCTAAACTCATTCAATTGTCTATAAGTGAACATAATTATATGATATCTTTTTGTATCAAACATAAAGTAGAAAGTACCCCTAGAATTATATGAAGAAATATTTATTGTAATGTACATTCTTGCAGTTGATCACGACTAATCATATAATAAAGTAATTCAATACTGATAAAGATGATTTACATAACATTCTGGATGTGTATTAGGAACAGTTATCTTTTGTTTGCGTCCAGTATCCGGCCAAATATATCGAAATGAACCAATCGGCATATGAACATGGTGTACAAACTTTGATTCGTGTTTGACAAATGATGGATTGATGTCACACAAAGAACCAACATAACCCCAAACAATAGCTAAATAATACTTCGTGACTTCTCTTTTCTCAAAGGCACGTCTGATCTAGAAATAAAAAAGTACCGGAAACATTCACAGGACAGCGTAAAGATGTTTATTATCAGGCCATTACAACTATCTCAATAATCTTCGTAGATTTTGGAGCTTTGAAACTGTCACTTCCATGTTGCCTGTATTATTGTAGGATATTCCTTGTTGAAACATGAAAATTAAACTAGATGTTATTGATCTACGGGTGTGACCGTAGATTTAAAGTTATTTGGAGCTAATTATGGTCCTTTTGTAAGTAATTTTTGGTATATTAGTCCAGTATTAAGTAAGCATTGTTTAGGAAATTAGTCGAGCAAGGTAATATGAATTGATCACAAGGTAGACTTTATCTAACTCATTTTTTTCCGTTGCGAAAAGGCAGAATCGCTGCAAATGTTGGTTGTCTGAGAGAAATACATTACTGTTACAAGTCGGAACAATCGGTAATATGAATTTGCCTTAGATTTCTAAATTTGCAGCTATAAGTAATACCGATCTTCAACCGACCGGCCTATAATGGTAAGACTTGAAAAACAACCTTAAAGTTTGGTTGGATTATTGAGATATACAAGCCGACCATCATGTTAAGGAATCAGCTACGGTCGATATATAAGATCCGTTCAGAACTTAGAATATAGTATTATTTAATTTGTATTGTGACTGGCGAGTGGAATCCAGGACGCGCGTTTCGTCCCATTTGGGACTTATCGGCTGGATGTACCTGCATCCCAATGTTGATGTTCACAGTGGGATTCGAACTCAGTCTGCTTGGGATGCGGGTACATCCAGCCGATAAGTCCCAAATAGAACGAAACGCGCGTTCTAAATTCCACTTGCCAGTCACAATACAAATTAAATAATACTTGTGAATAATCGCTATATCGAGGCAATCCGCTCAGGATGCACATATAGCAACAGTGACTGACCAGCTTCAGTCTATAACAAATCAATGGGAATATACAAATTCATCCTACTTAGAATATAGTATGTTATAGGACGACTTATTTTACACAGAAGTAACAGTATTTTAAAATTCAGAAATGTAGTGCCGAAATTTATTGATATCAGAACTCAAAAGCTGGTCAACTGATTAAAAGTTTCAACTTAATACCATCTTAGCTTTGATATGAGTGGTTGGGTAATGTTCACAATCTCCTGTTATACACTGAGTCAATAAGTGAATCAGCACACGTTCAGTTAGTTGTTTAAAAAAACACAACAATATTACAGTTATTTAAGAATTAATCTACAGAATAGTAATTAATCACTACAGTCTTACCATACTTGCTACTTTTGTATCATATGCAATGCATATTAAACCACTTGTTGGACAGTCCAGCCGATGAACAAAATGAAACATATTTTTTAATTTCCAGTTAACATATTGTGGACGGTTGTAGAACAGCTACAAATTTATAGGTAGAATATTTATTTTGGCAATAAACACAAAGTTACAAAAAATAAACACCCTAAAATTAGTTTTTTTAAAAGTTTGTGAATATTTGGCTTATTAGTGAAATGTAACCTAAGTATACATGAAATATTAATAGTACTTTGAAGTTTTGATTTATGCTTATGTGAAATTATATGTAAGGTGATTATCACCATATTGTTACTGGTTCTAGCTGGAAAAAAGTTCTTGTAGTATTCTGAAGTTATTAGAAAAAGATTAACTTTTTAATTCTGTGAGGATTTTCTGTGAAAAAACTGTATTATGCAATTTTCATCAATCAATGAAGCAATTTTTGATTGGTAAAATTACATTACAGGATATTAACTCCTCTTGAAACCCTCCTAGGGTTACTGCCAGTCTGAAACCCGAATAAAGGAGAGTTAGGTATCAGGTTAGCAACCCCTGGAGATACTTGGAACAAGTGAAACTTATTGGTTGCAAGCTGGACAGCAAAGATTAGTGTCGGAGGAGGTTCTATTGTACTCCAGTCATGAAGAAGAAAATGCCTCGCAAACACAAGTAGTGGCACTAATGCTATCCCGAGAAGCACGAAAAGCACTTATAGAATGGGAACTTCATAGACATAGGATCATCAAAGCATCCTTCAAGACGAAGAAGGGGATCACAATGAATGTCATTCAGTGCTATGCACCTACCAAAGATAGCCACGAATACGAAAAAGATCAGTTTTATAAGGAGTACCAACCAACTGTAGAAATATGCCCAGACAAATACCTGACCATTTTGATAGGAAACCTACACGCTAAGGTTGGAACGGATAACAACGGATATGAGGATACCATGAGACGACATTGACTGGGCGAAAGGAACGAAGACGGTGAGAAGTTCGCAAACTTATGTGCCTTCAACAAAATGATTATAGGTGGCAATATATTCCCCCCTTCTTCCCCCCCCCCCACCACCACACACATACACAAAGCGATATGTATCTCAACGGACTGAACTACTGTGAACCAAATTGATCACATTTACATTAATAAGAAGTTCAGAAGGACCATGGAAGACGTGAGAAATAAAGAAGAGCTTCAGATCACTATCTGGTAGTGGTCAAAATGAGACTAAAGACAAAGAAGCATTGGACAACACGAGCAACAGCATTACAAAAGTTTAATATAACTCTTCTTTGGGATACTGACAAACTCAGCAAATTCAAGATAACTCACAACAATAAGTTTCAAGGCTTACACGATTTACTGGAAGAAGAGGAAACTACTATGTAGGACAGCTGGGAAGAGATTAAGGAAGCTATAACTCCAACATGTCAGGTGATTCTGGGCCTCAAGGAGCACTACTATAAAGAGTGAGTCTCTGTTAGTACTGTGGATAGGATCCGAGAAATAAAGAGAAAGAAGACGACAATCAACAACAGTCGAGCAAGAATAGACAAAGCCAAGGCACAGGCCGAATACACGGAAGTCAACAAGCAAGTGAGGAGGAGCATTAGATCGGATAAACGGAAATATGTGGAAGACCTAGCAATGATAGCGGAAAAAGTTGTAATGGAAGGAGACATGAGACATTTATATGATACAATGAAAAAGCTAGCTGGGAAATTCAGTAAGCCAGAATTACTAATCAAGAACAAGGGTAGTGAACCAATCACTGGGACCCAAGAACAGCGAAATATGTGGGTAGAGAACTTTTAAAAACTCTTGGATAGACTAGCTCCACTGAACCCACCAGTTATCGAAACAGAAGCCACGTATCTCCTGATAACACCGACCCACCAACAGTCAAATAAATCAAAATGGCCATCTGACAAATCAAGAGTGTCAAGTCAGCAGAGCTAGACAATATATTAGCTGAGTGAGGCACGGAAGTCAAATATAGGAGTAACTGCAAAGATGATCTACATTCTTTCCAGAAAGATTTAGGAGGAAGGACAAATGCTAACAGACTGGAAAGAAGGGTACCTAATCAAGATACCAATGAAAGATTTCAGCAAGTGCGAGGACTGCAGAGACATTATTTTACTTTCAGTGCCAGAAAACGTCTTCAGCAGACTGTTATTGGACCGAATGAAAGATTCAGTCGACGCTCAACTTCAAAATTAACAGGCCGGATTCCATAAAAATGAATCGTATACCAACCAAATCGCGACTCTACGGTTCATTGTCGAGCAACCAATTGAATGAAACTCACCACTTTACATCAGCTTCCTTGATTATGCGAAAGTGTTTGACAGTGTAGACAAGTGGACATTATGGAGTCTTCCTCGACACTGGTGTATCTGAGAAGATAGTCAATATCATACGGAATTCTTATGACGGACTACTCTGCAAAATTTGCATGGGGGACAGCCCACAGGTTCATTCAAAATAAAGACCGGTTTTGGACAGGGCTGCTTACTCTCACCCTTTCTCTTTCTGCTGGTGGTTGATTGTATTATGAAAACTGCAACATCTCATGAGAGACATGAAATACAGTGGGCAAGATGGATGCACTTAGATAACTTGAACTTTGCAGATGATCTGACATTCTTCAAAAGATACAAGTATTTATAAACAGCTGTTTGTGCAAGATACTCTGGATCCGTTGACTAGACGCCATCAACAGTAACCTTCTATGGCAGAGAACAAACCAACCAAAATCCATTAGAGAAGGGAATTCAAGAGATGGATAGGATATACTGAGGAAATCATCAAACTGAATCACAAGACAAGTACTAACTTGGGATTCTCAATCGTAAATGAAAAGGGGAAGACTAAGGAAAAAAGTGCTTCGGGAATCGAAGGCAGGCATGAAAAAAATGGATAGTACTTGAGAACTGGGAAGGGGAGCCTAGGGCAGAGTTGGTTGTATAATGTCAGTCGGTGGCCTGTGCACCATGATAGGTAACAAATACTGATTGATTGGAGAATAATGAGATTAAATGTTTCAGACTAAACTTGTCAGCAGAGGGAAGACTAACAGATTTACTTAATCAACCTTTAAGTTACAGTGTGAGAGCTAGTAATATTACCCAGTTGCCAGAACAGAAGTAAGCTGGACAGAATTCAAGTCCGTGACATTTTCAGGAAAGTATCATAAACCCCTATTTGGTATGTAGACAAAAGTAATCAAAAAATGTTACCTGTCAAATAATCTCTTTGATGTTTGCACACTAATTGTAGCAAACACCCAATATTCCTAATACATAATCATTTATTACATTTTCCAGTAGAATTGTTTTTTACTACTTTGCACGGTCAATTTTTTGATGATTTTTTCCTATTTCTAACCGAGTAATATGCATCAAGTTTAGCCTTGGTGAATGCCGTATCCTGTCATTCTACAGTTGATCAATTTTGAATAATCATTTCAACTTGACTAATCAAAGTATCAACACTTCATTTCTCTGAAGAAGCGACTTACACTAAGCCGCGAAACGTTAGAAATTTTAATTTCTACTCATTAGAATTTTACAAAAATATATAACTCATTTTATATCAACATAATGTTTCTAATTACATTATTTTCAGTAGCTTTGGGACGATTGCAGCTGAGAAAAAGCTAAGGAATACAATAAATTCATCTTATCTGCAAGTTTATTTCCGTCTTTGCTTTGTCTAAATTACTGACGGATTTAAAGCAAATCTATGTTTACATTTTTAAACAGATATACAGTACTATTCGATCTTATGTGGAGATAAATTAGTACGTACACAAAACACGTTTAGCAACAGATATTAGGAAACAATGCCTTAAATATAAATAAAAAGGGAGCCTATATAATTAATTATGCACAGAAAATTATAGTCAAAATGTAGAAAGAAACAGTGCATAGAGAATAGCCCGACCGTAGCTGCTACCTTGTCGTGGTGGTCGGGCTTGCCTATCGTGATGACCCAACCGAGCTATACTGGCTGGAACATATGTTCCTGTAGGTTCTACCATGCTAGGTAGGTCGATTGGAGAACGATGAGACTAAAAGCAGCTACTCAAGGTCTGAGGGCGAAGTCGTACTGCTGACTGCAGAGGGGTGTGACAGCAGTAAGGTGTTTCCCTCGGACAACCAGCATCTGCAGCGATGCTGCCTTCTCACAAGGAAGGAGGGGTTAGAAAAGGTCTGCCCTAAAAATGTCACACCTCACCCTACCTCACGGATTTCCGTCTCCGGCGGTAAGGGTGCCCACTAAGGGCTTTTAAGTGCGGAGCTAATACTCAGAAAACTTTTCATAAAAAGGCCGTGCGTGACAGGCCTCAAGCAGTTGTCCCTTGGGCTCTGCGGTCACGCTCTCAGGTCTCTAAGACCGACACTAATCTGCCTTCTTTTTCAGGTTCCTCAAGAAATACCCTTCCACGGTGTGGGCAGCCGGGAAGTGACAACTGCCCTCATACCCGCAAAAGCACGAGAGTCCAAATTAGTCAAAATCAAATCCTTTCTACACCCCATAATATCTCTCTTATCTCTCCGACTAACTCTACTCACATTCCTTCATCTCACTGCACCGCTAATGCAAACGATGCGAGCTCACGAAAAATCATTCCTGGTCTCTTGAAACCCCGTTCTAGACTATATGTTGGAGCTTTTAATGTACGGACATTAAGTCAAATAGGGCAACAGGCTTCCTTAGCTAAGACTTTAGAATCTCACTCAATCGATGTATGCTGCGTCTCGGAAACGCGCATACAGGATCCTAGTAAAATCATTAACCTGATCTCGCCGTATCAAAACAAAGAAGCAGCCCGATTTACTCTTCGTGTATCCGGTAGCCCGGATGCTGCTTCCCGGGGTCTCGCTGGTGTAGGTATAGCATTGAGTCGTAGGGCAGAACTAGCTCTCCTAGACTGGATCCCTGTAGATAGTCGCTTGTGCGCTGTCCGACTGAACGGGACAGTTAGGACTCGGAAAGATAGGGACACTCGTCGTTGCCTCTTCGTCGTATCTGCCTATGCCCCCACTGACTGCAGTTCAGACGAGGTGAAAGATGAGTTTTACAGCAAGCTTACGGACCTCCTCCGAAAAGCTAGGCGCTCTGATATAGTTATAATGGCTGGTGACCTTAATGCTCAAGTAGGTAAACTAAGTGAAAATGAGAGACACTTGGGTGGTTGTTATGGTGTCACGGCTCAAAGAACAGATAATGGCGATCGTCTGTTGCAACTATGCTCAGATAACCGCCTGTTTCTAGCGAATACTAACTTTAGGCATAAGGAAAATCATCTTTTGACCTGGCGACCCCCAAAATCGTCTCAACGTTGGACCCAACTAGATCACATCGCCATCAGCCACCGATGGAGGGGTTCGATAGAGGACTGTCGCTCGTTCTGGGGCACATGTTTAGATTCAGACCATGCTTTAGTGCGAGCGCGTATTTGTTTGAGGCTTACTGGACGTAGGAAAGACATAGCAATGAAGCCTCCTAGGGATTTACTTAATGATAATAAGGCTAAGAATATATTTCAGGAACAACTAGAAAAGCAGTTAGGCGACCGTGTAAGCGATTGCCATCCGGAAGCAGGTTGGAATGATATCAAAAATGCTGTGGAAACAGCAATGATATCTGCTAGTAAGGTAAATCATAAGGTTAGGATGAAGCCGTGGATTTCAGTAGCATCCACCGAACTGATGGATGCTCGTAAACTCATCCCACCTGGCTCTGAATATAATAAAGAGCGAAGTGAGCTGAAGCGCAGGCTGATAAAAAGCCTACGCAACGACCGTGAACAGTGGTGGGTGGCGAAAGCAAAAACGATGGAAAAGGCAGCGGCGATAGGCAACAGTAGGCAACTTTTTCGACTTATTAAGGAAACTGGTATTAGGGATCCGAATGTGAGTGAGACTATCTCGGAAAGGGATGGGATTACAATTCATTCTCAGTCCAGGAGATTGGACCGATGGGCGGAACATTTTAGGGATCAGTTTAACTGGCCTTCAGCCACACTTCGGTTGCCCACGATGCCCAGTCATCCTGAATGGCAAATCGACTTAACTCCTCCTAGTCTTTATGAAGTTGAGAAGGCTATAGGAAATCTGAAGCGAGGTAGAGCAGCAGGTCCTGATAGGCTTACCCCTGAAATTTTTAAGGATGGTGGTCCAGTTTTAGCAGCTAGATTGACTGAAATCTTAGGTAAAATCTGGGAACTGGGCGTAATACCATCTGACTGGTCTCAATCCCTGATTGTCCCAATTTATAAGAAAGGACAAAAGTCTTCTTGTGACAATCACAGGGGAATCAGTCTGACTAATATAGTTTCTAAATTATTAGCATCGATTATACTTAGACGCTTAACTAGAGCTCGTGAAGAGCAGACTAGAGAAAACCAGGCTGGATTCAGACCTGGACGTGGCTGTATAGACCACATCTTCACACTGCGACAGGTCCTGGAACACAGACACACATTTAGGCGTCCTACAATAGTTGTCTTCCTGGACCTAAAGGCGGCATTCGACTCTGTTGATCGTGAGGTTCTGTGGCAGTGTCTGTCATTGAAAGGTGTACCAAAGAAGTACATTAACCTTATACGAGCTCTCTACTCTAAAACTACAGGTCGAGTGAGAGCATATGGCGAACTGTCATCGGAATTCCTCACTTCAAGTGGTGTCCGTCAAGGATGTCCACTTTCCCCATTCTTGTTTAATTTTGTCATAGACATGCTCCTAGATATAACCATGTCTTCGTCTGACTTTTCAGGAGTTGACTTACTACCAGGAGCCTCGCTTACTGACTTAGAGTATGCTGATGACATAGTCCTATTTGGTGAAGACGCTGACAAAATGCAGAGTCTTCTGACTACCTTGAGCAACAATGCAAGCATATTCGGGATGCGATTTTCCCCCTCGAAATGCAAAATGTTGCTTCAGGATTGGGTTGCATCGGCACCTGAACTAGTGATAGGGAGTGAAGTAGTCGAGCATGTAGACCGCTTCACGTATCTGGGGAGTCTCATCAGTGCTGATGGCCTGGTGACTGACGAAATCTCAGCACGGATACAGAAAGCTCGATTGGCTTTTGCCAAGTTGCGTCACTTATGGCGCAGGCGAGATATCCGCTTGCTAACCAAAGGACGAGTGTACCGTGCAGCAGTTCGCTCTGTCCTACTATACGGTAGCGAAACATGGCCGTTAAGAGTAGAGGACATTCGTAGGTTACTGGTCTTCGATCATAGGTGTCTCCGAAGCATTGCTCGTGTATCATGGGACAACCGAGTGAGCAATGCTGTCGTTAGGAAACGGGTTCTAGGAAAGGAGGGCAAATCAATAGATGAGGTATTGAAACTTCATCAGTTGAGGTGGTTGGGACATGTGTTACGCATGTCTAACTACCGACTGCCTCGACGTGCTATGTTTTGCGGTGTAGGAATAGGTTGGAAGAAAGCTAGGGGCGGCCAAACCAAAACATGGCAGAAATCGATGAAGTCACTGACAAGCAGACTAAGTCATGTTGGTAGATGTAGGCTGCGTGGTTGGGGTCCGCGAGACGAAAGTCACCAATGGTTAGAGACCTTGAACGACATGGCTCAGAATCGTTCGCAATGGCGCAGGTGCATCCACTCTTTGTGTTCTCTCAAAATCTAACCTTCCGAATTCTCTATCTTTCTCCTTTCAAATTTATCTCACTGAATTATACTTTTCGAATCATATCTTCGCTCCCTAATTTTCTGCATTACTGCTAATACTTCTATTATCGTTATCACTCTTGGATTTGAACTGACAGTTGCGTCTCTGTGCTGATGTGGTATGGCGACCTGAACTGATGTACGTACGTACGAAGTTCTGCGTTGTATCTGTCTGTCTGCATAGAGAATAGATAAATTTTTGGGAAATATACAGATGAAAGATTTCTCAAGTGAAATGAACTTTGAAGAGAACACAATTATTTTTGGCAGTGATATGATGGATGAACGACCACAGGATGTCAAAAGAAAGGATGAAATATAGTTCAGTAGACAGAAGCTCGATGATATTTGGCAGAGTGATAACCGCTCATACAACATGAATATTGATAAAGACAGTTGAGTGAATTGAGATCAAAAATAAAACCACTAACCAGAAAATAACGTGTCTATATGCAAAATATTAAACAAGATACAACATGAATAAATATCATAAATAATTAGTTTTAAACCAATGAAGACCCATCTGCTTCGTCCAACATGTGAGATAGTCATATTATTGAGCATTATTATACAGTAAGTCCTACCACAGTTCTAACAAGACAATTTTGTTTACCAAGTGTTTAAATGCAAAGTATAATAAAGTGAGTTATCTTGTAACCCCAGAGACAGGATGGCATGAAAGTAGAACATTTTTCCTGTTGTACTCCTAGACTACTTGTTAAGCGTTCTCTTGCCCGCTCATTTAATTTCCAACTTTTGTGTAATTACCATACCGCTGATACCTTACGTCTACGTCTTTTAGAAGACCTTAACTTTAATTAACACATTTTTGTGCTTTTGGAGTAAATTTCAGTTATTATTTCGGCTGACAAGTGGTTTAGACAAACAACTTAACTACTCTATTACTAGTTCAGATCTTTCACCTACAATAACGATGTAGCTAATTAACCTGGTGATATGATTCGCCTACAGAAACAAACAAAGGGGTGAAGTTGAAACAACCTACTATCTACTAGCAGAGCTTTTACTACTAAGTCACAACTCTACCAGTTTACAAAATTTGATATGGTCAGTTATAAAGTACTGCTAATTCATTTACGACAGTTAAGATACTATGACATACAAACAGCATCTGATTAGATCCATACCGTAGGAAAAACTCATTTAGCGAGCAGGTATTTAAATATGTATCTTCTTTAATATGTTTAATGTCTGTAAGTTTTTTAAATGGTTTCCAAATATTAGGATAACTTTTATAGAATAGGAGCTTTTTAGTGTATATTGACTTTAAACGTTTAATTTCCTGACATATGGGACCAACAGCAAATATAAATAAATATTGGGTATTTTAAGTCATTACACTACAACTTATGGTGTCAGTAAAAGGATATACAGACGATAGACAGTAAAATACAAATACTTATACTACTACGGAGTCCATTACAAAATGGATAAGACGAGAGATTAGCACGAACTTTACTGAAAACATGGTGTCTAAAAATCTCAATATTTCACTAACCTGCATTTGTAAGGTTAAACAGTTGACCCAAGGGTTTGTACAGTTTATAAGTAACTCAGGATGTTTATTTATAACCACGAAGCCTTGTTCTTCATGAACTACGCGCAGATCATTTATGCGAATCCAGCAATCTCTCCTTTTCAGCAGGAGTTGGTACAATACTATTATGTTCCAGACGATAAGGACATAAAGTCTAAGAATAAAAATTTCGACCGCTAATGCGAAGTTGGACACAAGAAAGGAAAGTTTCCATGAACTAATTACGCGATCAGGAGGAGAACCAAACGAGTGCGATAGCATTTTAAAACAAATAAACCTGAAAAATAACATGGATACGACGGTAAATTTGGGCATTCGGAATATCTGGTAAATGGTCATAATTATCAATATCCAACCAAGAGTTGATGTATATAATGAACAACAAAATAAGCAGAAGAAAATACAGAAAACTATTAAGGACTGGCATTGAGAGATAAATACAGACAACTGTGAAATTGAAGTAAGTAAAGTTAAATCCTGCCTACCACCCAAATTTCGAAATTACAAAAACTATTAGTTTATCTAGAATTCCCATAGTGAGAACGTTTATATTTCGAAAGATGGTTAACGAAGTGATGTTGCTTAGGCAAATATTTTTAGGAAACAGTTCGTTTAACAAGTACAATTTGCAAGTGTTAATAAACAAATATTTGGCTTACTTTATACTCTTTGGAGAAAAAAAGCCTAACCTTACAAACTTTAGACGATTTCAGCACTATACACACGCATTACTAGGGTGCTTTCCACATGCCGTAGGTTGTAACGGAATCAAAATCATTATGTATGATTCACTAACTCGTTCTCTTTTCTTTTTGTTGCAGGGCGATCAAATGTAAACGCTCTGGAAGCCGAAGAACAAGCCCTGCGTGCTATAAACTTAGAGGATGACTCACAAGACGTGGTAAAAACTAGCTAGCCCTTTCTGTAAAAACCCCGCGTATTTTAATTTTATGGTCACCTCCATCACCAATTGTAATACGTGTTTCCAGCAGTCACTGAAAGGCGGGCAGGATCTAAAATCACAACACACAGGGTTAGTTCAACACCTCGCACCAAGAGGATACGAAATGGTCACGGAACTCTTTGTTTTTAAAATTAAAATACGCGGGGTTTCTTCAGAAAGGGCTAGCTAGTTTTTACCACGTCTTGTGAGTCATCCTCTAAGTTTATAGCACGCAGGGCTTGTTCTTCGGCTTCCAGAGCGTTTACATCTGATCACCCTGCAACAAAAAGAAAAGAGAACGTGTTAGTGAATCATACATAATGATTTTGATTTCGTTACAAGGTCACTCGTCTTATATAGCGCACTAGAACCTTGGTCACTATCTCTGTTTTGATTGGCAGAGTCGTATGTTTTAATCAATTCAGTGTAACATTTTGCTTTCAGTACTGTGAAATGAGACCGAGTGCATTTTAGGTGGTGGAAGAAGTGTGAAGCTAGAGTATATTATAGGAACGATTAATTTCTCAACCAGCTAATGAAGTATATGCTCTTGGAGTCATAGTTGTTGTGAATTTGAAAAAAATGTATACCATAAGTAATATATCGAAAGCGATGGCTGAGATAACATTAAACTGCTATTTAAATCCTGTCTAATATTCCTAGTAACTAAACAGAATCACATGGTAATTGCCCGTTCTACCAGTTCTCCCACATTGTAAGTGCATGTTTTATTCACTACATATTTCCATTTGCTTTCAGTATAACTTCAATGTTTGGTTTTTTATAGGGTAAATATTTCTCTGTCTAGCTAAACCACTTCGTGGTAATAACGTACATGATTCTACATAACCACCCGTGCGACAAAATACTTTGTGTCATCAGTATAAGCATATTTCATCTCCATTAGACAATAACAAGCATTAATTAACTATTTTGTATGTCTAAGTACTAAACTGTTGTTGAAACATTAGAAATTGTTTAGTTGCTTCATGTGTATATACATTCAACACCCTGATTGTACTTGTTTTTTTTACTACTTGATTAAGCGTTCAATAATTGTTGCGTTTGATGTGTACCCCGATATATGACCAAGTTACGCTTGTCGTACAACGAGAGTCACTTCCATCGATTCGACCCACTCTTACAAATGAGAAGAAATCAGAAGGTACTGAAGGATGGAAGAGAAATTATATTTGATCGCAAAGAGAGCTTCAATGGGAAAGCAACCACTAGGCTGGCAAACTAGAGAGAAATGCTACCCACGGTGGTTTGATTTGTGACCTGGTGGTAATGCGTGACCACGCGCCTTCAACCAGTCTTAATCGCTTAAAAAACATAGTCAGTATCAATGTCAAGAGCCTATGCAACTAATTATTTTGGGGATTATTTACCTCTAGACGTTAATTAATATCCCACATACTTTTCGTTCTGACTTCAGAATATGTAAAGTTTTAGAAGGATAAGTATCCTTCTGCAGGGACAATCAACATAAAAATTTACCTGAGGAAAATGAACTTTAGTTATTAAGCTTGTACAGTTTATCTTTTATGCAATTAAATAACCCCTGGCTGGTCGTACCATTTTTGCTGGAGGAGGAAAGTTTCCACTATATACATATTTGGGCAATTACTCGGCATAAAACTCATCATAACTATCCAGTGGAACACTTAGATAAGAATAAGGCAGAGTTAAAAATAGTCAACTAAACTTCCAAGGAACTTGAGAGATTGGTGTGTAGGATTAAGAGCCAACGAACGCTTGTAGTGTCGCTACTGCCATGTAACTTAAATATCCAAATTCAGTACACTTGTGCTGAATTATATATGCCCAAAATATTATTCATTTTCCTCATATTAATTGAATATTCCTTCACCATACTAATTAATATAATGGTGATGTATTTGTCACAACAAAATACTTATTTCCATTCCTTATGAAAAATGGTCTTTCAAAAAGTTAGCTGGTGTTTCTGAGAAAAATATGGAAAACAACATTTTTAGAAACTTGCATTTAAAAACAGTCTTCTGTTAAGTATGAATGTTCTGATAACACACTCAGAATATTCCAATATATTTTGTTGGGGATGTTAGATCCCCAGTATTCTCTTAATAATTCTGTTACTTTTGTGATTTAGTTGTGTAAGTTTAAATTTCCTGTTTTCGCGCCAAAAAGTTCCTTCTTCGCATTCTGTTTGTGTTTCCCACTTAGCAAGACTCTGGATCTTATTGGTTTGTTGTTTATTTTAGTACGCTACTTATGACATTCCAAGGACGCTCTATTTTTTGTGTATATACGCATGAGTCTTGTGTGTTGACATCGTCTGACAGGCTGCCTGTGGAATTAAACCCTTCATGCTGACTTTGGACTTACCCTAGTTAGCTGAACTGGAGAGCTGCAGAAAAGCCCAGCTTCCTGTAGATGTGTCGCCGGCCTTATGTCACCTTAATTTTTCGAAACCTTAGTATATATTTACTGAAAAATGACCTCTAAAGACTGTAAATCTCAGTTTAGCCTGAGAAAACGTCCCTTAAGTATACTATTCATGATACAGACGACTCTGCATTATGTATTTTAACAAGCCGATCAAATGACTCGAGTTTACTACTGGTTTAGCTGTAGCTAATCAAGTCTTATTCTAAGTTTGCATGAAATGGATGACTACTAAAACGTCAGAATTATATGCCAACTGTAGCGCAGTTAGGCAAATTCGATGAAAAATATAAACGTAAGATAGATGCTTAAAATACAAAATAATTATTGAACAATTTATTTTAACATGCAGTACGTGCACATAAAATTAATGGAAAGTGTGAAAAGGGCATGAACACTGTACTTAGTTAACATGGGAACGTTGGATATAACTCAAACCAAAAGCAATTACAGAAAGATCAGAGTCACGAGCGGATTATTGGGCTAGCAATAAAGGGATTAGTTTTTTCTCTGCACACAGGTGGTCACACGCCTGTGACAAGAGCAACTTTGTTTATTTTACTTTGATTACTAATCCAAACGATTCACAAAATATCTTCGTTATATATGATACAACAGCCAGTTGACATTACTCTATTTAAATGTCTCAGTTTTTGCCCACTTAGTACATGCTCTTTACCTTTTATATAGACAGGTTGCCTGCTATATGTTTTCATAAGGACAACACATGATTATACCTTGAAGATGGATTAGTAATGCAGGACATAATTTCTGTCAGCAACAAGCGTCCACCAACGACAACTACTGTGAATTCCTCTTTGACGGCTTTCCACTACCTTATATGCTACGTTACACCTGATCCCTTGAACGTATTAGTAATAATGTATAGTAATATATTAATCACCAATCTTTTCATCTACATTCATCCTCCTTTTCAGTATCACTGTCTTTATTATATTAGTTTATTTTACAAAGCTACATAGTTTCCTAACACTTAGTTGCGTAGTATGGCGCTCTAATTTGCACGTATCATTAACTTTGTAAAAAAAAACAAACTTTAATGGGGCAGGTGACTTATAGCGTAGAGTGGAACTGATTGTCTACCCGTGTCACATAACTAACTACGGTCTACAGCACAAAGAAAGGGAGGTTGATGTTTCCGACTAGCCTACGTAATAATAAGGGCTAAAACTTTAACTCACCCATGTTTGTGTGGCAAAACACTGAGTGCAGGTCTTTAGTTTGGTTATAATCGAAGCACTAAGTAAAAGATGATGATTTCGGTCGCATCAACTAGTTACTCTGTGACTCTTGGAAGCTAAATTTTGGCAGTGCTTCAGTGTAATGACCGTATGGGATTAGACCTAACTGTTGACCCAATTCTTATCACATGGTTGATGGCATGGTGCAACTGCTTACGTTACTTAAACTTGAGCAGTAGATGATTCCATTAGTATGACCCAGGATTCCTGACTAATATAAAGTTTGTGTTTTAGTTATATTTCAGATGGTGATATATGCCGTGTTGCTATTAGCTCCCATCACTAAAGCTGATAAGTGCGCCATGATCAGCACCGTTTTTTTTCTCGTTGTCACTAAATAGCATAACAGTCACCGAGTATATAAAATGAACGAATATATGTGTAGTAGGGCTAAATATTCAACTCACCATACAACCACCTATGACATACATACATAAACCCACACACTCTTGTCAAAAATGCTGATAAATGGCGTCTAAAACGTATTAGTGAGATTAACTAGCGCACTCAACCAACTTTATCGTCTAGTATCATATTGTTTGTTTTAAACTTCACATATTTCAGCCACACCTCATGAATTTGAATTACTCTTATTAGCTACACTTCCATATAATTTTCATTCAGCTTTGTAGTTCATCCGGTAGTCCTGAAAGACGATATAGCTTCTAGTGCAAAATTAGATACTTGGCTAACGAAAGTTAATTTACCATACCATGGCAAATTCATCATCAGTTTTAAGATTTATTCTGTTTTCCATGCTGATTGTGTTTTCATCTCTTTTTTTCATCATCCCTAAATGCGAAGCTGATAACTGAATATAAACCTAAATTTCTCAGGTAACTGTATAGAAAACCAAGTTCTTACTACTAAACCCACTCATCATACTTTTCTAGACAAAGTCGACATTATGAAAACGGTGTTCGTCAGACAAAGTTTCTCCACTTCCGAAAATAAAGATCTATCAAAAGCATAAATTTTTGTTAAGTACACCCAACATGAACTAAAATTTCTATCTTATGCATTGGCTTGTACACATTATGCTACATATTTAGCGAATAATGTTCTGTATGCATAAACATTTTCTATATATCTGTATGTTGAACTACACTAATATGTAATTTACATTTAACACACAGTTGTTGCAGAATAATTTGTTTCAGTAGTAACTTGATCAGCATAATGTATGCTACTTAATTATTGATCTTACCGTCTAAATGATTTGTTCCTAAGAATAAACGATGAACCTCGATTAAAAATAGCTTGACAATGTGCAAAAAACATTATAAATAAAATGAAAAATTGAGAAAAATTTAGTGAGCAACCATGAAAAGTATCAAAATAAAAACAGAATCGAAAAATATCAAAACATAGTTAGAAAAACAGTTAATTCAACGAGGATATATAAAAAACAAACTGAGTTTTATAAGATACTGAAACTTGGTTTTATTCGCCCCTCCAATAGCCTTTGGGCTTCATCGCTCCACATAATACCTTATAAGGGTTTTCCATAAATTCGATCGTAAGGCGTGTTAAAAGATGACAATTCTTTGATGTTAGTGAATTTTATCTGTCCAATTGAATTTAAATGTAGTTCTGATTAATCAAAAGACGTGTCAAAGGGAACTTTCTGTAACATGATTGGTTAAAAATATAGTCTTTGTTCTAAAGTCACGCTTTTTATAGTAAGACTTACTCTGATCGTTGTTATACTAACTTGCGGTCTGCTCTTGCATTTCAGCTTTAGTGACACCTAAAAAAAGCTTATATAGATTTGCTTCAAGTATTATTTTCCTAAATTCGTTGCTGCTAACTCTTGAAATATGCACTTATCCTGTTGTTTGTGGATGTGTACTAGTCGACTTGGTATAAGTTGACCTATAGACAGTTTGAAGTTATATTATTGCTGAACTATGCGATGAGTCTAAGTTTAGGATTACGAATACATTGAATAATTACTTCAAGCTTGATCCGATCGTTATTATCCATAAACATTATTTACATTCCGTCAACCTTCTTGCATAGACGTACATATTCTTAAACATTATTGTTCAACGAGGATTAAATTCATAGTCTGGCATATTTTTATCAACTTTGTTGACGACGAATTACACCGATTACTGGGAAGGTCCAAACTATGAACGGATAACCACTACTGAGCTCGATCACCAAGCTTATAAAATTTATTGGACTCAGAAATACGTATTAGCGATTCATTCCACAGTGTGCAAAGATTGAACAACCGCTAAAATATCCATTAAAATGACACTTGTGCAAGCTAATTGTCGCCCTAAAAGCATTAGAAGCATTTAAGATACTTAAGAATGTTTTAAGCTTCTGAAAGTTATTAGTATGTAGAGTCGAGAACGTCTCACTTGCCATCATGACGGATGCTCTATATGTTAGAGTTGGCGCAGTGTTAAAACAGAGTGAACGATTAATGGTAACCTCTAGCAACTTTCTTAAAAAAGTTAAGTGTCACACATATTCGACACAGCAGTTTTGTAGTGAGTTGCTAGTTACATATTTACTGACTAAACATGTCCAAAATATGATTAAAGGCTAAGAGTTTACGACTTTTACAGAACATAAACTGCGTAGCCATCAAAGAGGCTTTAATTTGTGTATGATATTGTTTGACAATGCATTTGGTTTTATAATGATATGCAGTAATGGATACCCTTGTAATTCAAAATATTTCTGTTAATTGCTGGAATATTCTGGTTTCTAACTAGGCACCCAAGTAAGGCGTAATACTTGAAAAAACACCGAAATTTTCAAGCCACTGATTTAACAACCGTTACTATTGATATATCATAGAATATAAAAGCTACTAGCCATCTTCTGAATTGACGTATGCACGTCAGTATGCAGTGTAAACCGTCATATAGAGGTAAAGGCCTTTCATAATATCCAGGTGTGGCGGCCACGGAACACTACCGAGTAAATAAACGTCTTACAAACAGTCAGGTAAGAATAAATACTATATTAACAGTTAATACAAGTACATATAATTAATTCAATGTCAATTAGAGTTAGTTTACTTGGACTAACTGCGCTGTTTGAGGCGAATGATAGGTTCTCCAAATGATCACCACATGCTAAATATATGAACGCGAGGGTCCAGTGTAGCTTTATTCCAGTCGGTTCAGCGGAGAGGAGCGGCAGGGACGTGGAGTGTCTAGTCCTGATGCTGTAAAACGGGAATTATTTATAATTCCAAGCAATCAGTGAATAAGACTCAATTCAAAACGAAGAACGTTGCCACGATAGTATATTTGCCACTCGAACAGCAGACAATATCAGGCGCCAAGGGCGAAGTGTGTAAAAGTGTAGTAGTAGTAGTGTACAATGGTATTAGTGATACATTTAAACAATATTAGTACAGTATGTATTGATAACGTTTAATGCAAAAACTTATTACATACATAACACTGATGAACTTTAACAAAATATAAGGTCTTTAAGTTAGTCAGCACACAGGTGTATAAGTTCAGATTTGTTATCGATCTAAACAAATATACGTGAAATGTCCACTGTGTCACCATGAAATTTGGACTTTGGTGTGCTACAGACGACCACACCGGCCTCGTGGATTTCTAAAAAACCAGGCTTTCACCACTAGGCGTCATAACAAAGCTTTCAACTCCTACAGCAGAGTTAGAGTGATTATAAAGGTTTTTACTAGTTAGCCATTTTTGCAGCAAAATTGTTGTTTTACGGTATGGGGTAGCTAGCCCTACACCCAACCCTCCTCCTTTATCTGATCTTAGGACCGGCAGCAACTCTAGAGTGGCTCGAGGTGAAGTTGTGAATGAAAGTGGAAATACTGAAACATTAGGAAGATCCAAGAGGATAGCTAACTAACTAGGAGTGCATCATAAGCATTTAGAAAGACATTTAATGTGTGCTGGATGTAGTGAATAACAATTCTATTTATTGTACACTTTAAATGTATCATTAACTCTATTTGAATTATTAACTCCAATGCAATACAATAGTGCCAACTTTAGATGAATATAAAGATAATGAAAATAAAATGCTCATCCCACTAGCTATCAAAATCAATAAAAAAATCTTCCAAAAATAGTTCTTAGTGATTAGTCATTCACCAAAACTTGTCCAGTGTAGCACATTAGAGTTGTCCATGAAAGTAAATTAGGTTCCCTGATTTCTATTAAGTGTCAATAAAATATTCTATTGTATTTTTCTGGAAGACCGGAATTAGATATTTTATGGTTGATAGTCAATAAGGAATGTGTGGCTTAGGATGTTTATTGGGAATGGTCTTATACAGATCTCTGTAATCACCTTGATTAATTAGCTAAGCTAATTTGTTAAGACCTAGCGGCTACTAAAGTTTCAGAGTACTACTGTAACTTTCTATCTACTTAATGGTTTATTCTTAGTCGAGTATCAACCTCGACAACTATTGTGTAAGCCCAAGTAGAGTAACAAACGCCAAACGTTTGTTTACTTTACCAGTGTCGGAGAGAATATGTAAAATTTAAAATAATACGATAAGTTGTACACACAATAAATGCAGCTATACTTCTGAACCATGTGGACGTGAAGTAATAACAAGGAGGCTCTGGATAGTGGAATCTGTAAACAACATTTAAATTCAGTTGGACAGATAAAATTCACTAACATCAAAGAATTGTCATCTTTTAATACGCCTTACGATCGAATTTATGGAAAACCCTTATAAGGTATTATGTGGAGCGATGAAGCCCAAAGGCTATTGGAGGGGCGAATAAAACCAAGTTTCAGTATCTTATGAAACTCAGTTTGCGCAACGACTGGCCGCTTCGAATTAAGACACCTAGGTTTCACACACACGTGGACATTTGGTATCACTGTGATGATATCCACCATGCTATAGATCTCCGTTATGATCAATTGGTCGTAATAATTCAGGGAACTGTAACAGTTAAGCATACGCACAGTATTTAGTTTGTGAGTTTGCTACTAAATTTATTTATATTTCGTCCGATTATTATCATCTTACTGGTTTTACAAATCATTTGTTTCAAATACCTGTTTTCTCCGTTATACATCTTGTTAACGTTTTACTTCTTCAGTGTGACTTCTCTCATTCCTTCATCCAGAATCTTGTTTTTGGACCGAGTCTATATTTTTGAGTTTACATGATATACTGCAATTGTGGCATATTATTTTATATACATATTTTACCTACTAGACGTTATTAATACTTTTTTGACTTGCTCTGCCACTTCTAGGAGTAGTATAAACTGGTGTATCAGAATATTTATGCGATGTAATGTTGTTTACTCAGAAAATGTCCTTTAAGCGTGAAAACCATAGTGCTGATTCCACAGTCTTAGTTGTTGGCATAGTTAGGTTAATACTGGTGACCGAATTATTATTGAAGTACTTAGGTTTGTCGATGCTAATTTTTATTGTATTATACATTATAGTGAGTAGTAGAAAAATCCAAAATATAACTGAAAATATATAGCTATTGTGAATAGATAAACAAAATATCAAGCCAGCGTAGCTTTACAGAGAAATGCTCTTACTGCACGTAGAAGTGAGTCGAAGTAACAAATGGGAATATATGTACCCTACTAAGAGTATTGTTGTTCATCTTGAATGATCAGTAAATAATAATTTGTATAAAACCGAAAAGTTAGGGACAGTGCTGATAATGGCGGAACAATTAACATACACCATAGATCTCATCGCAATGCCGGATGTCTCATTATGCTTGCAACCACTTTTATTGTCACCTTTAATGCAACTTAACTCATAGCTAGCCGTAGATTGGTCAGTATATTTGGCCATAAAAGTTAGAGTAGACCAGGCTGATAGAAACAGTTGATATGACTTACACAATACTATATACGTCAAGCAGTCGCACAACTCCATTTATCCGGCGATAAAAATTAGGTCAACAGTTAAGCCTAGGATAGAAACCATAGAGCCAATTCCTATGTACCAACACGGAATATTACAGAAAGCAATTAGGTCTACAGTTAAAGCTATTAATACAACTACATAAAGTTATGAAAGTTCCAGCGATTTGTGTAAGGTTGCCCGTGTATAGCATAAATATTCCGGTTAGTATATATATATATATATATATATATATATATATATATACCTTGTGGGCTTTCAATTGAAAATGGTGGTTCGTTCGTTTTGTAGATAAGCGATCATTACAGCCGTATTCTAGGTTACGTATCTGACTTATATAATTCAAGTAGTATGTATACATAATCAGTGCAACTGATTGACACTGTTAGAATACATACGATAATAAGTGTCTAGTAACAGTCAAAACGAAGAGTAATGGATGCATTAATTTTTACAAATATAACAAACAAATGTGAATTTTAAATTTAAGTGTGCTCTAGTTATATCGAATTGCAACAATCAAGCAACATATATAGTTTTAATAATCAATTACCTAGATATATCCAAAACATTTAACCTATTAACAAAATACCTACGACTTTACTTGTTATTCTGTAAATTATACTGATTCATCTGTCTGTGTAAAAGGAATAATTTAGATATAATGAATAGAAAATGACGAAGATTTAGTCTAGAATGTATTTTGAATTGTCACCATTCAATAATCAATCAAATCCCATAACTCAAAGTTAAAAGTTCGTATATTGTAGTATCGAAGTTCAATCATACCTTGAATTAGAACACTAACATCGAGGTGTACAATGAGTAAATTATTATGCTTAAGGGTTTCTTGTGGCCTATACACTAATTTCTTATACGTGTATTCTATGTTTTATATAAATATATGGTTTAATATGATTTACAGCGATCAATATGTACATTGGAAGTATGAACTTCATTGTCCTAACAACAGTCGAATAAATATTACTATTTGACAACGTAGAATTTTGACTAAATTCAATTCAAATTATTATTACTTATTTCCTATATTCATTGAACTTTTCATAAATTACATTGACTTACACACATTCTAAAGTAGTAGAATGAGTGTATAATAAAAGTCGATTATAATGATTAAGATAGGATTATAATATGAATTGGTTTGCTTCTAACAAGCAAACACTAGAATTGAGACCAGAAATCAGAATTTCTTTTCATTGTTGCTACAATGTCTACATCACCATTATTATTATTATTATATTTCAGAGATATCGAGAGTGACACACTTATCATCTACAACAATGAATCATC